>CM067376.1:218855309-220055309 GCA_034510155.1 Eucriotettix oculatus | reverse complement strand
ACAAACTATTAAGGATTTTGAAAATGACAGGAATTAAATGCTTTGAAATAAGAGTTATCAATAACCTATGCAGAAGGCCGTCAACATTAATTAGAATTGAAGGGCAGAAATCAAATAAGTTGTAAAACAAGGATGCTGTATGTTGCCCATGCTCATTAACTTGTATATCGAACAGGCCATGATGAAAGTTAAAAATGAATGAGGAAATGCAATCAAAATTCTAGGAGACCAGTTTTAGGACTGGATGCCACAAAACAACACAACCCGACTGAGGGTTCATACCTGTATAATTACAATGCATAGATTCGAATTTGTTAGCGAAAATGTTGAGTTATGATCAGACATAAAACTAAACAAAAGTGAGTTTCGTGTGTGCCTTTCTTTTCACAGTGTTTTCAAAAGAGAATTCAGAGAAATAATGAATTTTGTGGAAAGCAAGGTGCAGGAATTGTTGAAGGTGAAATGGAGGTAAGTGGTGCAAGCAGTTTAAATAAAAGAATTATAATGGTTATAATGAATGAGAGGATAGATTCAAAATACATACTTGTAACCAACATACGAAGCATGTGGTGGGTGTTCGCACCCCACACATATATTTATATATGAAGGAAAGCAATTTCCCCATATTTTATTAATTTTGTATATAGATGTATATTAGGAAGCAGGCTAGGTTGCTTGCCAGGCCAACGGCAAGCAAGTAAGACTCGCGTTTGCTTAAAATTAAATTAATGTCTAATTGCCTATATCGATAGCCAGGAAAGTGGAACAAATCTGTACCACTTCAGTAAAGGCAGGTCAGTCCTTGGGACAAAGACCCATGTTAGTGACCTGCAAACATCACGTTGCGACAATAAAGACCAGGCCATCCCCGGAAGAATAAGGGACAGATCTTCGACCTGCTCCTCAGGCCATCCTTGGGAGAAAGTTCACAAACCCCACCAGGCAGAAAAGGAGGATGCAAAACAGATTTTAGGAGGAGATTAGAGTGGACTTTAGAGAGTACATTACGTTATTATTAGTAGTGAATGCAAGAGTAGAAAAACAATTTCAACGGAAATGCCATTACAGGGCATTCAAACATATGTATTAGTGGAAAATATTCAGCTCCAATAGCTGATTGTATGAGCATTGACACAGAGAAAGCACCGAGACAACCTGACCGAGGAATCCTGGTCTACAAGTCGGTGATGTACATGATTTGTTTTCGCCCCTTGTTTGTTTGAGTAAATATTAAATTTTGGATGCCAAGTTTTTGTCAATACCCACCTAAACCCATGGACACTCTTGCTCTTCAGGGAGTTTAGTAAGTAGCCAGCCTAAAGTTTAAATGATGTACATAAATTAATGTTTTCCTTTATTTATAATTCAAGTCGATTAAAATTTAATTTAATAAAATTGTTTCTTATAGGGTGATTATTTATTATTTATTAAAGATAAAAATTGGAGTTTTATATATATATATATATATATATATATATATATATATATATATATATAAAACTCCAATTTTTATCTTTAATAAATAATCACCCTGTCACCACAAGCAGTAGTGCAATACAAGAAGCAGGAAAATTCACCATATGAACTTCTCAAATATTCCTTACAAACACCATAGAATGGCATCAACATTGTTGTAATTGAGTGATGGACAGCTGTCACTGGGAATGTTATTTCTTATCTTCTGATTAAAGGGGTGGACGATTGCCTCCAAAAATTCATAACATAGCACTCATCGTGCTTGTCAGCCATCTTCATGTTTTAATTATATTGACATAATTTCCTGACCTACTGTATATATATATATATATATATGAGTCAGGAAATGACATTGTCATGTCAATTAAAACAATTAATAAGGAAAGGACAGAGAGATAGAAAGAAGGTGACTTACCTAAGGTTCATAGATGGTAGACACCTTATGAGGTTTAGAGTACTTGAATTTTCGGAGGCACCGCCCCCTTTATCAGCAGTTGTCGGCAAGCCGAACACTGGAAATGTCTTCCTAACTTTCTATCTCTCTGTCCTTTCCCTATTAATAATCAATTAGCGCAGAACTTATAAGTGTCGAAATTTAAATAAATAATCAAATTTGTACAGTATGTAGGTTATAAACTCTATATATTCTACAGTAAATCAAGCGAATTAATTCTGTAATTGTTTTGTTTTGTAACAAACCGCTGAATGTTTAAACGGTAAGTGTTGTATATGTATTCTACGGAAATAAATGTGTAATATATATGTATATTTATTAATGTATAATATATTAATGTTTGAAACGTGACTTGGTCACACACATTGGATATTTTGATAGTAAGGATAGAAATGAGGGAGAATGGTAGGAAATTCATTTTGCCATACGCTGGTATAGAATTCTGTATGTGTGTGTTGGGAAGTTTTTAAGAAAAATAAATAGAATTCCCAAAATCTTGGTAATTTAAGTCTTTGACAATACTGAGAAAAATAAAAAGGCCAGTTTCTCATGCAAAGAAAGTGTGAAGTTTTTGTTGTTGAAAAACACAGGTGATTCTAATGTAAAGCATTTATGTGTTTTGAAAGTTATAAATTTTATAGCCAGTTTTTCATAATGTGAATAAAAGTCAAAGTGCTTTTTTCCAGCCAACAAAAAATTGTTTGGAATTCCATTTGATATTTTATATCAACGTTGACCCTGGTAAGTGTAAAGTTAGGCACATTTTGCTAATTAATTGATATTCCTCTTTCAAGTCTCATGAAACTAAATTAGTATATATAATATTGTGTTAAAGTATTTATGGCATTAGTTTTAAGTATTCGTTCAGGTTTCATTATACTAAATATTATCTAGGTTCCAGTTATTATACATTAGTTTACTTACCCACAACTATTTCGAGGCCCATTAACACAAGCCTGGAGTTCAAAAATCTGAATTTTGGAGTCTATTTCCCTTCTTCAGACAAATTTTGATGGCCAATCAATTCAAATTTTGGTGACCAGCTATTATATGCAAGCCAACAACCCCCCTCCCCCTGTACTGAATGACAATACCAGGCTTCACAATTGTAGGTAAAGTACCTCTCTTTATTGTCATTCCGTATTGATTGTTTTAATTATTTTCACAATGTCACATCCTTACTCACTTTCATATATCATAGAGTAGTGATTTTGAACCATTTCTTAATTAATTTGGCACTTTCAATATTGTTGTTATAATCCATGCATCGTATCTAGGTTGATTTTATTGAAAGAAAATCAGAATGAGCAAACATTAAACCAAAATGTAATTTATTTTTAATTATACTCATGAAAGACTACAGGTTACTTGACAAATTTGTAAACAAAATGGTGCTGCATGACAACAAAGATTTTCTGGGTAGTGGAGTCTTCATCATCATTTTCACATGCAATTAGTACATCTGGGGGTCACCAAATTCCCACAATATAGTACAGATGCAATAGGACTCCTCTAAATCAAATGTTCTTTGTACCATGTCCTGGTGGAAAGTCAATGGGCTTTTCTTTTTCAGTGAAGGAATTTAAACTGGTTTTTCTTATCTTTACATTCTAGAACTATGACCTTTTCCTAATTGAGTGAAGCTGAACCACAGAACTTTATTTGGCAGCAAATGGTATGCCACCTCACTGGCATAACTTAGAACACTTTTGTTCAACTGATACTAGGTTGTCCACAAGGGGTCAGAAGACAAGAGCATGTTACGTATGGCCTCCACGTTATTCCGTATAATTTTTAAATTTTGGGGTTCATAACGGTTCATGTGTATGTGCCTCCACTACCAGCTAATCTATCCAACTTAGAAAATGAGATTGAAGAAGTTTTTGCAAAAATTAAATCAGACACACAGATAAATATTTGGGAAGAACTCTTCTATTACCTCATTGTGTGCCATGGCATTTGAATACTTGCAAGAAAAACGGCTTGATGTATTGTTTATAATTTTAAGTTGAATGTAATAAATACTACAAAGCCATTAAATCCACTATTAAAAAGGTGCTATTGATAGAAAAGTAATACAAGTTAATTATTTTTTATTAATTTTTATTTTACCACAGGCTTTGTGGCATTACAAGCAAGAATTTTACAAACAGAACATGGCACTGAATCTTGCTGCCATCTATACATTAACATAGGTGTGTCTTTGACTGTTGAATCATTTAAAGATCATAATCAGCAAAATACCCTTCAATTTGTATATACAAGGCACTTTCATTCAATATATAAAATGCTCTTCACATATGACAAGACATGCAAAACATAAATATTAACATATATATATTTAAAGATTGTCAACATCATGTTATAGAGATCTTTGTTTAATGTAGTAAAGGAATCAAAAGTTAATATTGTATATTTAGGTATGCTAATACTTAAGTAGTACTTCATACTTCTTTTATACACTAAAATACTTATTTTGAAGCATTTAAGTTTCACATTGTCAGAACAAATTGCAAATGAGTTAGAAAAAAAGCCATACAACCTCGTTCTTTAATACATTTCAATACAGACCGATAGAATATCTTTTCTTGAAATGAAAGGTGTAGGAACAAGATATTTATCTACAAACGAGGTTTCCAATTTTCTTTAAGTATGAAATACATATAAAAATGTCATGTTTAATTAAGTCTCAACAGTGGGATTATCTGTAATTCTCTTTTTAAAGAAAACACTTACGACATAAAAGATCAACCATTATAGTAACATTATTGCACAATATATGTAGAATGATAAAATAATGAAAAAGCAATAACATTCCAATAAATAAATTTAATTTAATTTTAATAATCTATCGAAAACAATTCAGACACAAACCTGGAATTTAAATAAAACTTTATATATATATATTTATTTAACACATTTGGAAGAAACTCATTAAAATGTCTGTTTTAAAAAAGAACATTTCTCATTCGAGTACGAGATCAAATGTGTAAGTTAAAAGCACATTATGCAATAAACATAATTGAAGTATATATTTGACAGAAAACACAGTCTTGTGACCCTATAATTTGAGAGTTGTCATTTCTTGTATGGACAATAATCAATAATTAAAAATGGTAAAAAATAGCAATATCCAAAAAGCATTTGTTAAAATTATATTACACATTGTCAAAAAACTAAACATTTTGATAGTTACATTTTTATTTTATAAAATCTGTAAATTTGTCTTTTCAGTCAATATAGTAAAATATATTCATTAGTTCTTTCTATATTATTATTATTATGGTTATTAGAGAAAACTAATCAGCTCTTGAAGCAAAGTCTTGACTCTGATCTGGGGATTCTTTTAGTGCATTAGATATTTCAGGTTGCAAATAAAAAACTAAAAATATTGATACTGTCATATATAAGATTATCTCAGTGATAGACGGATTAGACCAGCTGACATATAAAATAATTTTTATATGTAATTTGCCTATGTCAAAAGCAGAGAATTTAAATGTACTTATTCCTTTGAAGGAGAGTAATTCTATCCCTTAATCTGAATATTGCATATCAAATTCTGCTCACTTAAACCACTTGGTGCTGTGTATACAATACAATGATTTTGACTGCCAAATGTTTGGCTTATTAATAGATAAAAAAAGTGTCACTATTGTTTGCTGTTGTAAGATGAAGAAATTACAATACACTGTCTTGTTTTTTATCACTAGACATCACAAGCACAGAATATCAGATAACCTCACTGCCACTCTTAAAAATAGTCAAACTAATAGGAAACAATTAATGAATAACCACATGAAATTCTACCCATATACTTCCACTAGATGTAAACATGGAAAACTTGATGCTAATGAGCACAACAAATAAACATTAAATCATGTAACATGTCTTCAACACAATATACAGTATTTTAGGATCCACATCATATCTCTATTCACAAGCACAATTTTTCTCCCAAATAAAACATCCTTCCCACTGTTATTATGAATAAACGAGGCACTTCCTACATAAACACACTTTTCCATACCAAATGTATGTCAAATATAACATATTCTCTTTCAATAAGACAGTTTGTATAAAAAATTTAGCACCACTACAGTGGATATTGAGGAAAATTTTTTCCTCAACACAAGAACCATTATCACAGCTGTCTTGCAAAAAGCAGGCAAGAAATCCTTGTAATTTTCATTCTCTGACCCTTTGTATGGGATTGGTAGGACCATCTTGTTCATTGAGAAACTGGTCAGGTGCTGACCACCTCCTTTTTCTAGGATGACTGGCAGATGTATTTTGCTGCTGTTGTGGGTTTCTAGGAGTCAATGATATACAGACATCACCTACTTGTAGTCGATGACATTTTAACCCATATCTTTGCATTGTCTTGTCTGGTGCACATGATGCCCAACCTTGCCCATACACAAAGAAAGGTTGTTCTAGAGGTGACTCGTACTCTACCTGTAATGTTATTTGATATGTTTAAAACAATTATTTTATTCTTTGTATATAGCAAACATTGTTAAAATTTATGTACAGAAACAGTTTTAACCATATTCTAACTGCTGTCATGACACATGCCAAATATTTGGCCCTGGCAACTAAGAATCAGTTTTTTACATTCTTGAAATACTGTATCATTCTGTGAAATAAGAATAGATTAAGAAAGAAAATATGATTAAACTTTCAAATACTGTATTTACAAAATTTAAATACAATACATTATTGAATGAAGGTTTTCCCAGTGAATATGATTTAACAGAGTTTTTAGAATTCCAATTGGGTGTAAATACTGTGTAACAACAATGTTTACACATGCTTGGAATCGTGAGAACTCTTTGTGAATAAATTATTATTCTAAGTAATTTTGAAGCCACTAACAAGAGTTCTAAGAGTTGGTTGTACAAATTGAGACTGCAAGTTGTCACAGAAACAGCTTTTAAAAATTATATTGTCATCTGAGAAAGTTTTTCACATTCTAAAGATTTATAATAATTAATACAAGCAGAGTTCACAATTATATGCTAAAACTCTATATTTATGAATGTATTGCATATTTTATGGACACAGGAATGGTGTAAGGTAATTCTGTGACATGTACACTGTTATTAACAAGACTTTAAATCTGTTTATCATAAAAAATAATGAGTGGAAGTGACATGCATTAGTTGTGTACCAAATAATATGTATTTATGGTAAAGTAGAATAAATAAATTTTAATTCACTGGGCTACAAATGCATAAAATAATGTTAAAATGAAGACGTGTTGTAGTAAGGTCATCAAAGTGATTAGCAGTATCAAGGAAAGATACTTGTAGATGGTGGTAAGAAACCCAGAAGACAGGTCAAACTGATTAGGTCAATGTTCTGTTTAGTGATCGTCAGTATTCTAACAATTATATTTTCCTAGTGCATTAAGAAATACATTGTAATGGCGGAGGCGAGAGAGTGTATATATAAAAGCTACCAATTTGTATCGAACATTTTTGTCACACAAGCGCTTATTGGAATGCGTGTAAGAAGCTGCCACACGGCATATTGGCGCGTACAAGATGGCCTTGAGACGGTGTACAGACGAAGGTCACACGCAAGGCCGTCCTCGGTTCGAACTCCGTCATCGCAGTGTTCGGGTCAACATTGACCGGGCTTAGCGTGAAATGATATAACTACTAGTTTAATTAGCTCATCATAAGGTCTCATATGAAATAAAAATCAAACAACATTGTGTAGCTCGTCTCATTGCAATTGCGAAATGATACATAGGTTACGAGATAATAAATGACATATGCGTTCTATAGTTAATGAGTGCCACGGAGGTTGTGCTATACCAAATTACACGTCTTAAAATGTTCATACGAGTGTCGACAGAATGTTGAATTTTATTTCCATTAATCGTTTAAACCCTTAAATACGGTTTGATATTTGAAACTATTTTAATTTATACATAGTGAACATATAAATCAGTAAATCTTTTTGGTATAACTACTCTTATATTTCATCGAGTTTCACTGAAAAAAGTGCGTAGTTTAACGGAAAGTAGTTAACAAAGTATCCGTTGCAATATCTGATTTGATCGTAAGTTTCCAAACTTCAACGTCACCAACATAGTCTTACACCGATAGGAATGGCAACAGAAACTGACATTTCAGTACATTTATTTTGAAATAAATTTGACGAGTAGTGAAGTTAAGAGAATAGTTCCTCCATTAAAACTAATATTCTAGAAATGTCACGAGGCACTGAGGGAGGAGGAGGCTGCATTCCGTCCCCACGCTCAAAACAGAATCAGGTTCTTCCACATTCACCACTAGTCTCGATCTCGCGGATCATTTTTCTCACAGATGTCCAAAATAACTCTCCATTAACATGTTCCTATTTGGTTACAGATTTATAATGCGTCCAGTAGATCCGTATATTTTTGTAATCGGTACCGAACATCGAATGACTTTTCGACGCTGTAGTTTTCCATTAATCTTTCAAAAGAGAATTTCAATTGCAAATCGAGTTTTGACAAATCATTACAAAGTACTCCTTGTAATTATAAATCAGTTATTAACCTTTCAAAAACATGCCTTCTGATTCCAAGGAAATTAATCAAAATTTCTCGGAAGAACCATCAGAAATTCAAATTATGAACTCATTTAAATTTTAAGCAACCAGAAAATCATAACTTACAAAACATGTAATCTGTTACGTCCCCTAGCTCATCCTGAAAGAGATCTGAACTAGAAAACGGTTATTAATTTCAACAGTGTTCTAAACAGTACTTCGCTTCATGTTCGACTTATTCATAATATGTCATAATTTAACACCCTGACTTGTTTAGATTGGAAGTAGACAAATACATCATTAGAAATATTAGGAATCTACACTAAATATAAGACTATTCCCGACAGAGACGTTTGGGACCATAGAGGCGCGTTCAATTCAAATGGCGAAATTATGTCCAACTACTGAAAACACACCAAATTATAGCCTGTAGCTTTTAGGTACAGTAGATGTTATCAGAAAGTTTTCATTCCCTAAGGCGATTCGATGTTGGGCTTATATTTTACAGCGGAGTAGTGTAAAATAGCCTCCCCAGATTACAGAGATTAAGCACATTAACCGTCATTGGTTAGATGCGGAATTGCGGAGACAAAAAGCTGTCCTTTCTGTTGTCATACACAGAGTCGCGTCTGTCTATATTTTAGAATTTTTATGAGGATTGCCAGTTTTTGGAATCTCAGTTATTTCAGACAGAATTCTATTATAACATTTCTTACCTCATATGGGAAGTATGTATACTAAGAGGAAAAGCGTGAAAGGTTTTTCTATCCAGTTACGAGGACAATGAAGGAGTGATATAGTGACGTTTCGAGCAGTAACTAACTGCTTCCGTCTTCCGAGTAGGATAATCATTTAAAAGCATGGGCACGAGTCGATAACCCCCCAAAAAAGGATCTATTCATTTCAGCCATTGTCGCGGAATTCAGAAAGATGTCTTTAAAATATCAATTACATTCTCTCTGTTTAATATTCTCCCCCTTCACAACGCCCCGTTATCTACCTATTCTCCGGCATTTTATAACATGGAAGTGCTCAATAAACGGATCTCCAGAGGAACGGTTTACCACCATCTTATCCTTTCCTTGCCGGAAGGGACGGGGGAGTACCAGGTATGTGAGATTTTGCAGAAGGTTATCTGCGCTAGAACGTGAGAGTTAACCAACTGATATTATTTTCCCGTCCATAATATAACCGGAGTCGAGCGAATTTATGACACCCACATATTGTTTTGGAGGTCTGTACAGTAAAAGATCACCTGCGTGCGGTTCTCGCCGTAGCTGAGGGTGAGTTGCGCCTTGTCTCCCGAGGTTTCCTCTATCCGCACGACGGTGCTGGGGTCAAGACGCAGCTCTGCGCTCCTCTCCGCGGAGCTGACGAAATCTTCGGTCCTCATGTCCTCCACCCTCCGCAACTCTCCCGACGCCAGCTGGATCAGGGAGCCCTTCGTGAAATTCTGTCTAGGCGTGGCAGGGGGGCCTGCAGCATTGGTCGACGCTGAGGGGACGGTGCAAGAGGAGGCCGAGACCGGGGGTGGTGGCGGTGGCGGCGGCGGTGGAGGCGCGGGTCTGGTCAGGATTCGGTGCTTCAGAGAGCCTTCCTTGCCACTAGGAACCTTGAACGGTCGGCGTTGTTGCTGTTGCTGCTGCTGCTGCTGTTGTTGTTGTTGCTGCTGCTGCTGCTGCTGTTGTTGCTGTTGCTGCTGTTGTTGTTGTTGTTGCTGCTGCTGCTGCTGCCGACAAAGCAAAGTTTAGAATATAACATCAACGATAATATGAATGATTTAAAAATCAGTACACAGTATAATACATAACGGGCATGAAGACTGCAACATTTTCTAATTTTCCCATTTATCGATGATGTATTAATAAATAATAACTAGGAATAAATGTGTGTGGTGGAGCAGAGAGAAAATATAGGAAACGGAAATGTGAAAATGTCAGCTAATTAGAACGAGTCAGTAAAATTTCATTTTATAAGAAAGGGAAGGATGAAAAGTTTCATTTCAGTACTTAAGATAACTGTAAAATACATAATCGCAAGAAATATTACCGACAGAAACTATCTGGAATTCGAGGAAAACGAAGAAATCAGAAGTGCTTACATAAGCCAATCATGAAGCCAACTGAAGCGCCTGCACAACGGAGCGCGTGATAGGATAAATAGTTTGCTGCAAATAAAACACGCCTGAGTAACAAGAGCATATAACGCATGATGTAAATGAAGAACGTCTAGAAAAAGAAACGCCTACCTCGCTAAGCGAACAAAGGATTAATCAATTTAGAGTTAGATCTTATCTACGTTTTCACTTCTCTACAATATACAACGTATTGGTATGAAATCACATGTTTAGTTAAGAATATTCAACGTAGGTTAAATTATTCCTCAATGGACTTCCTTTTGTCGGAGCATATGTAATGATCACTACTATCACATTGGTTTATGTACTGTTCGTGGTCTATAACATGGAGAATTCCTTGCGCAGTAGAGAAAGGGAAGTGGAGAATTACCTTTTGAGAAGGAACTTCCCCTTCAAGACTGCAAAGTTACTACCATTGTTATATATATATATATATATATATATATATAATGAATATATAATAATGGCGGGTCTGTGTTGAAATGGAATAAAAGAAGCTGTGTGTGAGGTATTAACGAAATTCTTCTTTCATTTGAAAGGTCCGTGTATGCTTATGAACCTATACTTATCAATTATCAACTCTTAGCTTTTACCGACGAGTTTCTTCACGTACAACATATACTGAACTGAACATTATAGACTTCCTAGCGCCAATGTTTTCATAATTGCTGTAACAGCACAAACCTCTGTTGGCAGAAACTGGAAGGATGATCAACTAGTGCTAAACTTGAGGAAATTGACTCTCTTCATATCCCTGAAACCACGCTTCTCTTAAGAAACCATAGGAAATTAAACTAATAGTAATTATATTAAGAAGGATTCATTTCTCAAAGCAAACATATTGCCACCTGAAACTGCATGTTTAAGGTTTAGAAATTAGCAATGCCAAACAAAACTAAGGTGCGACAATAAGAATATGAGTTATATAATAACTATTAACGCCTGTAAGTATAAATAAATGTTTAAATGAGGCCAAGAATAGATAAATTAGTAAAACACAACTAACTATAATTTTAAAACCTAAATCAAAACAAAAACAACTACGTCCTGATCTGGACCGAAACATGTAGTTTTTTTAATACAGTTGGTTGTTTTACTAATTTTTTTGTCTGTTTTTGGCATTCTTAAACATGAATAGGATTTATATATTACCTGCAGCAATAGGAGGGACTGTCCGGGCTTATAGAAGCCGGCAGCAGTGCTGGACGGTGGGCTGGTGCGCCTGTACGAGTCTTGCTGCTGCGTGCTGGGGGCGGCGCCATAGGAGGCGGCGGTCGGCGCGGGGTGGCGGCTCAGCAGCGGCGTGTAGTGCGCAGGGTAAATGGGGCCGTAGGGCCCGTAATGGTAGGCAGACGGGGTGGGCGGCGGCGGGTACAACCCCCGGGCTGCATACTCGTCCTCCTTGGACCTCGGCGAAGGCGGCAGCACGCGGCAGCCATTGTAGCGGGGCAGCAAGGGGGCGGGCCGCGGCAAGGGGCGCACGAACTCGCCGCCCAAGGCGTGACTGCCGCCCTCCACCACGAGGCTCGCCGATATCATGGGCCGCGGGCACCTGCAACAATGTATATAACAATTAAAACTTGCCATTTTTAAGCAAAGTACGCCAGGCGTGCGACTCACATAAACTACATCTTGCAGTTGAAGCAAATATCAGTCACCAATAATCCCGCTCAAAATGAATAGAGTCTTCAAATCAATCAATAACATTCGGGAAGAATAAGTACTAAATAGTGGAGTGAACAAAGGCATTTCCTCGGCAGGTGCTGCAACTATGAGAAGCAGGCAAATGTAAACAAGGTGAAAATGGAATTTGTTTTATTCAAAAGTCTTTGCCAGAAATGTTAACACATTGCTGACGGATCAGTAAGGTCATCCACTCTTGCACTTACTCGTCCGAATGAAACCGACACCGCAAATGTTTTTCTTCATATTGCCACAAATGGGGAAGTTACAACGGGGGAAAGATCCGATCTGTACGGAGGAAGTGTTTCACAGCCAAATCTCTGAAGCGTATTACTCAACCGATTAGCAGTATGGGAACAGGTGTTTTCATGTTAAAGGATGATCTCGGCCGACAGCATTCCAGGTCGTTTTACTTCAGCCCTGATATTTCACACTTTTGGCGACCAGAAGTAAGGCTTCCGTGGACGTGGGTTTCATTCTGACATGAAAGTGTAAGAGTAGATGAGGATATGGATCCGTCAGCGACCTACCCCTTTCTACAAAGCTGGAATCGATTGCTTCGTCTCGTAGTGGGATGAATATAATAACCCTCCTGGCAATTTCTTTCGAATAAAACAAATTCCATTTTCACTGTGTAACGAGTGTCCTGTTTTAATTTGATTTCCCTTTGAAAATCGTACCACACGACGAGGTTTTGTTTTGTAATTTATAGTGTGAACTAGCTGGGTGCCCGACGATGCCCTGGAATTAGTTTATATTAGCCGGTTACAGTATTTAGTGCACATTAATTTCTTTGCCAACGCGTGGTAAAACCATCAGCCAGAGGGTCACAATTTTTGAAAATTTTCCTATTCACGCCCCCTATTTTTTGTGATCTGAATTTCATTATAGCCTCCGCGATGACTCAGTATTTTAATTGAGTCAAGAAATCTCCTGGTACCTTAAACAAGCACAGAAACTTTTTAAAAGAATCTTTTTTTACGATATCGGGCGAGACACTATCAATCTTAGTAATCGTGGAAAATATTTATTCGGATGAACATATCAGCCGTCTATTTACGTCTAAATTTCCGTACTCTCGCCCCTCGCCCCCAGGGGTGGTAGTAGTAGTGTCTTACCTCTGCAATACTTCCTTGCTTCGGCTCGCAAGGAAGAATGCACAAATTTTGGTCGAAATTGCTCTTTATATTTATAAAGAGAATAAACTTTGGTCTGATTGCCGTGAAATAATGTATGTAGATATATATCTACGAAAAATAAAATTGAGTGTGTGCGGCCTGGGTCTGCATATATTTTTTTTGGTTAACAGACTACATGAGGTAATCCTGAAACAGGCAACTCATAGGATGGGAATTGAAAAGGGGAGACGTGGTAGTAGAGCAAGGCGGCCAAGGGTTGACCAGGGCCCCGGACAATAGTTTAAGGATCCTACCCGGTGTTTTACCTAAAAGAAAAGCAGGGAAAACATTAGGTAGGTCGGGCTTTTGGATACTATTCTCACGCCCTTTCGAATGACGGGATACGAGTTTGCTATGGGGTCTTAGCATTCTCTTCTCAGTGTCAACAAATTTTAGAAGGACCAACCTTATAACTCGCAGTTGGTTTTTAACAGATCCGGCTTTGGAGCAGTAATTCAATGTTTTTCAAATTTTGTATTTAAACTCATACCTTCTGAACACTACAAGATATCAAAATGAAACATAAACGAAAATTTAAGTTAAAATTCCTGTTTTAATCTTTGAAACTTTCAATGAAATCGTTCGACGCGTTTCGGAGCCCATTCGAGTCAAATTTCCAGACAGACACTTCAATTTCATTTATTAGTATAAATAATTAAAATTAATAAGAGCATTATGTCAAACTTGTTTCGGTATTGTAGGGTACACACCTTATTAATATTCAAATAACGGAAAAACTGGGATGCAGACAAGGATGGAAACTTTATGAATGACTAAAGAGGAAGATTTTTGTATTCTTGCAAATCGGAACCCGCGTGAGTATTCGTATGTATGATAAGAAATTACTCGTAGTTATTCACGGGTTCGTAGTCGTAAATGATTTCTCCCGTAAGCCGATGGCAATGGAAGTGACCCTTAATGGGCGTTGATATCCTTCACGGAAGCCGCCAGGTGGGGCTATTAACGATAGAATCTCAACTCAGCGGACACCTGCGCCATCAAGCACAGACATTGTAAAACATACAGCAGAAAAATATGCAATTATTGAAGTGAAACTTTCTTATGTGGCGGGAGGGTCAGTAGAAGCATTGGAGAATACGAGCGTAACGTTACGGAAATAAAGTGACGAAACAGACAACCACAACAAGAGCACCAATCAGAAGCACCTAAGTCAAAACAGAAAACTTACATTACCTACTAATACATGGCACGGTAGTATTCAGAAAATAATTATAAAAGTAAATCTCTAACTTATTACCATCAATGTGGTGAAAAACAACTGTAGGATAAATATTATTACAGCTTTACTTAAAATATTTACTTATTCAATTACTGAATTCTTTAATGTGTGTCTGTGTAACATAGAAAAAGTAAATGTTGATTGAAATAATGATAAAATATCAAGTGACTGATGAGTAAAGTCATAATAGGCTTACTATTGTAACTATTAAGTTACCATTTATTAGGGCCCAACGACAGCTCTCAGACAAAAGCTCAAGATATACATACATTAGTTATAACCTCAATGTATTTCGAGTACAAATTAATGGAATTAATGCCATATTGGGATTTAATTACAAACTGTATTCTTTTGTTCGTAGTCTTTCAGTATTCGACACGAATAATATTGACTCTACTAACGACGAACATTTTATACGATTTTATGACGAGAGTCAGTAAAAATGAACCTTAAATGAGTGAAAAAACAATTAAAAGTTACATTAATCTGATCATTTTGAAAACAAATAAGTCAAATAGCCTACTGGATATAAATTTAATACGATTAATTTAGATATTGCGTTCTTGTCAATGGAACCTCTTCAAGTGTCAATTAAATTACTGTCTGTAGAAACTGAAACCCAACACTATTACAAAGATGATTGCTATATCGTCTGCAGTGTAAAAGAAAGATCTTCGTCAAAAAAAAAGAAGAACTTTGAACATTCTGTGCCGGTGCCGCCTATTTCGAAAAAAGAGGCCGGCTTCTACTTACGTGACGTCGACAAGCCAAACGCGCGAAATCCATTAATTTATCTGACATGTGCATTTCAACCACTCTGGGTGGAACTTGTCTCGAACTCATATTCGCTCGGTAAGCCACCAAGGTAACTTTCATTCACCCCTAACTGTCGTACTCACGTCCAAATTATCGGCAGCCGAGTATGATTTAATTTTAAATACATAAATTATCCAAAATTTATTTTTTAAGCTTTCCGAAATACGTTTTTGATTGAAATTAACTATGCCTATTTAATGTTTTTATTTTTTGTGTATTTGAGATTGAGATTTTTTTAATTTCATAAAAAATCCTGACCAAATATTTAAACAAATTTTGAGATGGCACAAACTTTGTGCCGAAAGCGTAAAAAAATTATATTCAGCGCGATTTGAGCATTTATAATTAGTTTTCTCTCAAAATGTTTAAATAACTCATTAAAATGATTTATTATGAATTGATATCGCCGATAAATACATAACAGATAGTGATTAATTTTTATATATCATTCATTCCAAGGATACATAAAATATTTTTTTCATATAATTTACATCCAATGCATATTTTTTCTAACATTTGGTAGTAAGAAGTATTTATAGTTATTTTCTATTTGAGGAATTTGTTAATATAAACTTCGTATCTAACTGGTAATTTTTAAAACATAGCTGCTTTTGTTAATCTTTCATATAAATTTATATTTGCACATTACACGCTTGAAAAAATTAGTTATTCTCTAAATAAAGAATCTACTTGAATTTCTTTAAAATAGATTTTACGGTTTCAAATAGCCCTGATTTTACATTATCACTAATGAAACTATGAGCGAGCGGGCCCTATAGGGATAGGGAAGCAGTCACACTCCGGCCTGTGGGTAAGCACACATTGCCACTCTGTGTATTTTGTAATGTTCTTTGGGTTCGAGATAGTTCTAGTGCAACGTCGGCTCGGAAGGACATACTTAAGAACTCTTTCAGTGTCGAGTCTTCAACACCATTCCAAGGAATTGCAGCGCTGGCAAAAGAATGACACATATTGTAACATTTTCTTTTGCTTTCCTAAGACGATATCGTTTTATTATTTATTATTTTAATTTGTAAGAAGAATCGAGACACGAAGCAACGAAGGCAGCTATTGTGCTCCAAGAGTGAAACATGCAAACCCAAACAACATTTTGAGTCCAGAAAAAAAGATGGTGACTTGATATCGGTAAACCGCTATTGTGATTTCATTAGTAAAATTGAAAATTATTTAAATGTTTATTTTTCAAAAAGTCTATAAAAATATATTAAGCAACAGGGAATAGGGAATTTAAAACTATGAATATGGCAAAAGGTGTTTACTGAAAATTAGACAGAAAACGTAACAAATCGTCGTCGGAATGTTTCATTTTCCATAATTCATGTACATATACTTGAAATATTTCCATTTTTCTTCATTCTGGTTTAACAGTTTTCCTTTGCTTGGCACAACTCTTGTTAACTTACCGTAACCTTCACCAATACATAGGAAATGTTGAACCCGAAAAATTGCATCAGGATTACAGCAATACAAAACGTAGGGATAGCTCACAAGAAGAATTCCGAACAAACATTACCGGCTTTCAATTTAATTTTCTCTGTAAGTATACTAATTAATGCATTTCTTTCTAGATTATATTTTTAAAGGCCCTACGACTGTATTTTGCTAGAAAGTGAGTCAAGTGGGCGTGTAACGGGACGTGGCGTACACCAGGTGCAAGTCCACGCAGCTGCACGGCGCCGCGACCTTGCCAGCCAGATCTGTCCTCACATTCATCTCGCAGGCTCACTCAAATAGCGATTGACACTTCCTTCATCCTCCAACACAACCCTCCTCTCCCAAACTTCCTTAACTTACTGCCTGCGATTTTATGCCCTTAAAAAAGAAACATCCGAAAAGTTTTCAAACATTTCCAGAAAGTTTAAGATCAAATTCAAAGTCTGTCAAAGTAATTCGCGTATAAGCTTACCAGTCTAAGGTCAAAACCGATTGTGGAACATGAGACTGGAAGGCACTGATTTCATCGGTCGACCACCAAAAATGCTATGACAACTTTTGTTAACAATTAACGACGAACCTCTCAGTTTCAAGAACGCCCACGTCACTCATTTTAATCACGCTTAATATGAATCGACGGCGATGAATTTCACTTAAACGTTGCGTTTCTTTGTCTCTACCTTTAACTTCATTGAGAGGATAAGTTCTAGGCTTGGCGGAGGCTATTCACCACGCTAATAAACCGAGAATCATTTATAAATTCAATACACCTCCGTGTAGTCAGTTAGAGGAGTCAGAAGAAGACTTGAAAACCATAATAAATTGCTTGAACGTGGTACGAGGATTAATAGAGGTAAAACCAAGGTAATGGAATGTAGTTTGGGAAACAGTGGAATAACAAAGGGTGTTAGATTGGGACGGTATATTTTGACCGAAGTTAAGGAATTCTGCTACTTGGAAAGCATAATAACTAGGGATGGTAGAAGTATAGTAGACATAAAGAGTAGGATAGCACAGCCAAGGAAGATTTTCGCGAATAAGAGGAATTTACTTAAGTGCTAGTTATGCGGAAATGAATAGGCTTGCACACGATAAGTTAGCATGGAGGGTTGCATCAGACCAGTTTTAAGGCTGAATACTATACCACAACAAATAAACCTTCGTAATTGGGCCATCGATATATTTTTTGCAGTAAAGTTTCTAATAACAGCGGAAAAAGTTCCAGAATTCAAGAATTGGAATGAGAAACTCCAGACTGGACCCGAACTCATAAACACTAATTGGTACGTGGTTCTGTTACCGTTCGAGCTTCCTTTCTGTGTTCGATTCCCAGTCCGGTCCAGACTTGCGTGTTACAGTGACCAGACCGGTGACACGGATTTAAATTCTTATCATGAATCATTCGTATTTACAGATCAAATCGGAAACATAGTCTTTGATTCGGGGTTGCATACATAATTTCAAACATTTTTACAAATCTGTACCACACGGTCATTTTATAGACCGAACACACACACACACAAACGAATTAATACGATAACCTGATGCAAAAATAAACGATATCAAGGGTAAATGTGTTACGATCTGAAGCAGAAGAGTGACCCCGACCCACCTCAAAATGATGCATCATGTGGGTGACCTTTGGGTCTCTTCCCGTTCCACAACAGATAAGGTCCTATTAATTAGAAACTTAACGCTGAGGCCGGTTTCATCTCAGTAATCACAATCTCACACGAAAGGATTTGACAATATTTAATAGAAAGCCCGAACTGTTAAGGAAGAACAAAATGAAAATGAATACGGATCTTGTCTGAATACATTTACCAACAAATATATAAGGCTTATAACAGCATCAACTAAGGAAAGCTGTATGAAGCCATACAAGAACTGAAGATCCATCAAATATCATAAGATTGGTAAACATGACCTTGAAAAATACAAAATGCAAGTTGAGATGAAGGAGAACTTACAAGAGAATTTTCAGTTAACCAGGGACTGAAGCAAGGAGACGCAATGTCCACAATTCTTTTCAGTGTAGGTCATGAGGAAAGTACGTGGGAATAACCCAGGAGGTACGATATGCAATCCAATCGTTTGAGTAATACTGCGTATGCCAATGATATCGATTTGAAAGCCCGAAGATTTGGAATACAATTTGATGACATTAGAAAAGGCAGCTGAGGAAATGAGACTTAAAATAAACCAATCGAAAACGAAGTATATGCTCTCATCGCGGACGAAGAAAATGAAGTAACCCAATGTTATGGACATCAGTATGGTATAGCTAACAGCTTTAAATATTTGGGAAGTCACTATCACAGCAGATAACAATATAAAGGAAGAAATTAAAGCGAGACTGGCTGCTGGTAAACGCAGTAACTTTTCATTGTTACATGTATTTAGATCACGCAATCTCACCTTCATCTATTTTAGGACATGTATGTACTGGGGTCGAAGATCTCGGGCAAAATAAGAGTTTTCCGCTAATCACATAGGATCAATCGGCCCACTGCCTCCTAAAACTGGTGAAGACAAGGAGAAGATAATGCTGCGACCCCGTAGTCGATTCGTCTCCCATCATTCGGAAGGCCGTGAGAATTGTACCCAATAGCTCGACCTACCTGATGCAGGTATTTTAGGGTTTTACCTGCATGTCTTTAGTTGAAACACCTTAAACTATAACCCGGGGACCCTAGTCAACCCTTGGTTACCTTGCTCTGTCTTCCACACCCCCTTTTTATGCTATTAAAGGGGAGTTGCCTGTTTTAGGATCACCCTCATGTGACCTGTTAACCAAAAGAAAGCAGAATCTGAAAAGTAAGGTATACCGCTCTGTGACCATTGTGAAACTACTAAGCCGATGGCAAAGAAAGATACTGAGGAAAATATATGGCCCGGTAAATGACAATGGGCAATGGAAGATGAAAAATAGTGAAGAATTAAAAATACTATATAACATTCCAGTTATAATAGCTTATATTAAGAGCGAGATTGAGGTGGCTGGCACATCTAGAAAGTTGCCTGAAGTAAGAGCTGTTAGGAAAGTTGATACAGGGAAGCCTGGAGGAAGAAGACTGAAGGGTAGACCAAGGAAGAGATGGCTGGATGATGTCGAGGAAAACCTAAGGAAAATGGGAGTACGGAGATGGAGGACAAAGGCGGCGAACAGAGAAGAATGGGCAAACATTGTGATAGAGGCAAAGGCCATCAAGGGCTGTAGAGTCAAGGAGTAGTAATAGTATATATATATATATATATATATATATCTCATGTATATTATCGAATTAAGATATTATTATGGAACCAGATGAGATGACTTTACGTTTCGTTCTCTCTCAGTGTCCTAGAATCAACGACTTAGAATACCTATTAGAAACTCCTAATATTTAAAACAAAGTTCGGACTAAACATTACGTTATGATGTTGCATATATGTTTTTTTAAAAAAGAGCATTAGATTTATTGCATTCCGGGAACATTCGTTGAAGAGAAGTAAAATATTGAATTTATCTAGCAACTATGTTAAGTGGAGGAAGGAAAGTATGGGGTAACCACGAATAGAAAGATGCCTCAACAGACTAAGTCACGTTCCTTGCAGCTGCCCTGACCTTGAAGAACAGGCTCTTCCAATAAGATATAAATCTGTCTATAACAATGGAGTAAGGGATATCGTTCCTTTAAATACTAAGTAGCTGCTACTTTTCTTTTCTGCAAAGTCGTTTGATTTTAAAGTTGTTTCCCTTTCCATTTTACAATAAAAAACGTTTCTTCAATATAATTTTACAAAAAACTTGAACGTAAAGCAACAGATTTTATAAGTAACCCTTATTGAAGACTATTAATATTTATTGAACCTATTACGGAACAAAATGGGTTATATTTCACATCATATGTAGCGTAAAACAGGTGTTTCACGAGTACCGGAGTGATTATTTCTGGGCATATTTGCTAACTATATTATTTTCATATATTTTTATGGCGTCTCTCCGTTATTAAAACCGCAAAAGGAAATTCAATCCAAAGCTAGCCCGAAACGTCTCTCTTTAAAGAAATCCACGCTACGTAGACGATCATTGGCGTTAGTTGAATTGATCTAATACGACATGTAGTGAGTTTGGGTTCGGCGTCCTGGCCTAGCAACAAGGATCTTCCCCAGCGGGGAGCTGATAGCGCAGCACGTTTTATTTCTCCCTCTGGTGGCGCGCAATTCGTCTTGTTTTCAAGGCTCAAGTGTTTCCATTGCCAAGCTTCATTGAGGCAGGAATGCTGGCTGCTTGCTGAATGCTTCCTTTCAACAGCCTGCGGGTAGCAAGAGCTTGCTTACTTGCTTGCTTTACACTGTGCTCTGCCTTGCGTCTTCCTTTCGTTATGAAGGCAACAGTTCACAAGAATTCTTTTCACCATCTCACCTCTTCATGGGTCATGGATCTATAAAAAAAGTCGTTTTCTCAGTTGGATATAATTTTATTACGTTCTGTGCCTTTACATCGTTTAAATATTTTTTCTGCACATTAGCGTTTGTCTACTTTTGCTCCAGATGAAACGACGTGAGACAATGTTTACGCTACTAAAAACTTCCACGAATACATAAATGACAAAGTAACACGTGGGTCACATTTACCAGCACCTTTAAAACAGTCCCTGCGCGAGTGTTTCCACTGCCAACGTGTTTTCCGCGATCTGAAAGGTTTTTTTTTCGTGAGCGCCTTTGCTACCACTAACGACACCCCATAATTTTCCTCAACTGTGTCGAATTTTCGGTCCTAGTAAGTTGATTTTTTTATCGCCGGGGCGAGGTCGGAGGTGCATAGCTGATGAAGAACTATCTTCCTGTGATGATGAACACAGTCACGGCACAAACATTGCAGCAATCCGTAGCATGCTTAGTTCGACGGACATTAACCTATCGCAACTTCCATACGATAGCCGTACAGTGACACTCAGTCGTGATGTTTTCCCAACAAAACCAGTCCTAAGTGTCTTTGCGACCCAAAGTAAAGCATGCAAATAAATAACTTCCTTCAACATTTACGTATTTGCTTCGTCTGAAAACAGACTATAGGCAGACATATTCCACTGTCAATATCACAGAACAAATAATATATATATATATATATATATATATATATATATAGTATGAAACAAACGCAACTACGTAGCATATATTCCCTCTACAGATTCGGTTTGCATTTAAATTTATTATTTTGCTGGATGGCAACTAATTTGACAGGGATCCGCATTCACCAGCCGCTGCGGTAAAATATGTGACGGTTCCACTTCTGTCATATTCACTTTTTGAGTTCTTGGAGGAACCACATTTGTGCCACTAATTACATCACAAAATTGTGGGTTATAAAATGTAAGGGAAAACTTTACTTCTATCTTTTAAACCAAAACCTCATATGTACTTAATGATTTTCATTCAATGCAAGTTAATAAAATTTTAATTCAGGTTTGGGGACCATTAAAAATAAGATTAATTATCTTTAAACAACTTATTTTCACCCAAAAAAATTCTATTTATAAATAATAAGAGCTTAACGTTAGGCATGAGGTCTTTATTTCAGGGTTTTGTTATGAGAAGAAAAAGGCATAAGTGGCTGTGGCTTTGTATGGAGAATTTTGACGTAAACATAAATTTTAAAGGTCCTTAGCTGTTGGAGTCCACATCTCGAGACTGCAGCCAGTGTTTCATCCAATGAATTATCGGAGTACTTCGCGCTGCACTGAATTTAATTCTTATAAAATACTAAACACTACTTTCAAGTCACTTTCTTCTTACATATCTCATTTTACCGGCCTGATTTGCGTTTACAATTTTACACGAATTCCCGACTCTTATAATGTGCGTCACTAGTATTTTCACATGGTGTTGCCTCTGTCCTTCCTACTACCGACTACTGATGGAATGGAAATAACGTAACAGTTAAAAATAACCTGTACCAGAATGTAACTATTACCGCAACAACCTTTTACTGAAAATATTAATTTGTTATTTGAGCTTATGCTCGTAGTACTAGGGAAGGGAAGCAAAAAGCCGTTTCCCAGTAGCAGGTTTAGCTTAAACGTTACCAGAGAACAGCTTCCTCGATAACGATTTAGTAGGCGTTATTGATAAAATGTGGTGAAAATGGTGAAGTGAATAATAGGATCTCTGGTAACGTTTAAGTTAAACCTGTTACTGAGTAACATGTCATTCAATAACGTCTACTAAAACGTTAACGAGGAAACTGTTATTAACTTCACCGCAGGTCGTCAGAGGCGATCGATTCGTGGCAGTGGTGGAAGTCATTGATACATTTTTGTCTGCAACTGTCCTCAATTTTCTTACAACTTAAAATCATATTTTCAAGATATCATAATTTTAACTGTACTTCAATCATGGTATATCTGGGGGTAGTTTTATCATAATTTAAATAAAATATTAATGTTAAATCTAAATTTTACTCAATTCCACTTATATGCGTTTCCTATAAGAATAACGTGTGTAATCTTTAAGAAATAAAAATTAAAATATTTCAAGAAATAGCTTAAACTTTTATTAATATAATAGATTAAGTAAACCATTCTTAATCTAATATTTTCTTTTCAATAAATAATTTATCTGACATTATCTTCAATTATATATAAATTACGTTTTTCTTGATATATTTATTTTGTAATAAAAGCTTCAAGCGACAAGTTTTCTCCTACTTAGTTCTCTCTTTCCTCGTTATCGTCAAGGCACGATATATACGGTGATGAATAAATATAGTTCAAACTATGTTCCTTGTGGCCATAAAAATAATTAGCTAGGTACGTGCGGCAGATTTAGAACAAGAGCGATTGTAATGGGCGCAGTTAAGAAAGTTATATCACCATTTACTGAAATCTCTTCTTATTCAAATAACGTATTACTGAAATAACATGTTACTAGAACACGTTAATTACTGGTAACTGTTACCTAGTAGCATGTAGCCGGCAAATAACTCTTTAGCGCATCACTTATACAATACGGTCGGACGCGCAGGTTCAACCTCGCAACAATGTATCACCACCAAAGCCATATTCATTTCTTTACTTGTGCTACACAATATGTACACATATTAAAATTATGATAGATATGATTATCATGTTTAACGTGATTAACACTTTTACTAGACGAATTCTGAAAGATTATTCGAAACACAATACTATAGAATTAGACTGTGGTATTGAGCAATGTAATTAACATACATTATTAGTTCAATATTAAATTATTCAAATATGGTCAATAA
This sequence comes from Eucriotettix oculatus, assembly GCA_034510155.1. Taxonomy (NCBI): domain Eukaryota; kingdom Metazoa; phylum Arthropoda; class Insecta; order Orthoptera; family Tetrigidae; genus Eucriotettix; species Eucriotettix oculatus. The sequence continues at coordinate 220,031,069 of CM067376.1, read as the reverse complement.
TTGATAAAAAGACCAAAAAATTCGTTATAATGGATCTCCAAAAATGTGTTCAATAAATATAGCTAAGTGAAATCATTATATCGTAGCTTATTTAAATATCGCAAATCTGAATAACCATTAAGATCTACGAAAATGAATGTCATATTTTGGATGGCATTATTTGTGTGAGGTTTCTGAGGTAGGGTATGGTAAGAACTATTATAACACGCATTGAATCCTGTCACATTTATTACGCCATCAAGATTGCATGCTCCATTCGGCTCCATGGAAGCTTGTATGAAATATTCCCTTTATTATATGTGAGGAAGGAGGGTGTTGAGCGCGATGTATTCTGGTGAGGCCATTCACTGCGGCATTAACTGGCTGACGAAGCATAATTCATTCAAATCGTCGCTCTGCGTGCCAAAGAATCGAACGGAAACATCTCAATGCCCGCAGGATTATTCCTCGTTAGAATAAATCGTTGTCGCTTATCCGACAGCGACCCGTATTCTGTTTATGGATGTCTATATATCTCTGTCCCACATGTAACGTGGTCTACGCTTTGCCGCCACAGAAAAGAGGTTAGCCGATTCTCATTTCACGTTCTCTCATTATGGATGCCTTTCAAAATTAAATTCAAGCAGGGTACAGCGTGAAACCCAGTATGTTCAATTAATACACAAATTTTACAAGTGAAACCATACCAATGAAATTAAATATCTAAAACTTTTATGCGGGTTACATATATCAGTATACTCAATATTATCCTTATTATAAGTCCATAACAGGAAAAATGCTTTCAATTGAAGCGTAGCCACGATTGCTCGAAAACTGCATTAGATTAGGATGGAAAAATCTCGGCCAGACCGAGAACAGAACTTGGGACCTCTACTTTGGCAGCGGTACGTGTGGGGGTCCCTGGTTAGATCCCTTTCCAGTTAACATTTTTCAATCCAGATCCTGTAACTTACCCTTATTTTATACCTGAAAAAACAATACAAACTTTTCCTATCAAGGCTCCGTATATCTCAGTTTATTGTATATTTATATTACATTTACGGTTTTAATTTTCGTAGTGGAGGCAGGTGCATATAAGCTTATGTGCTACATCACATTAATCAGTTTAGGGAGATTTATTTGTGCCGAATTTTAAGAACCTTTTTAATAGTATTTTAATAGCGTAAATTTTTTCGGTTTCGAAGACTTCAAACTTCCCGCCTTCCGGCGCACGTGCTCCGTCCAGCTGAAGCAACACACATGCGCTATCATCATTGTAGCATGTGATTCCTGTTTGGAATGTAAATGCACGTGCATCACCTGTAACGCCCACAAATTGATCCTGCTTTGAGCTACATTACCTCGTAGCTCGAAAAAACAGGCCCGTGCTGCAACAGGCGGTACCGAAAGTAATTAGAAATTTTAGAATACTTTATATTCTAAATATAAAAATAGTATCCGTACATTTTGCGTAGTATTTAAAAGACATCACAGTCCAAGGTAATTTTACGGGTAGAAACCATGTATAAGGGGCCGCATTTCGAAGACTGAGAAATTTGACGCAGAATTCTGCATAAAATGGTGCTGCCACGTGTGGCTCATTCCTTAAATTAAAAGTATTTAAAATGTGTTCGAAGGAAAAATGCTTTTGTGCAACAATTATTGACAACTTAGTGTCTTCCCCCTCAACAAACCTTTACATTAGCTGCGGAGACAATATAATGTGACAATGTCGGAAGAATTTGATTGGTTGGCACAAAGAAAACGTCATGGTCAAACCGGTCTGTAGATATGTAGCATATTACGATCCCCAGAGTAAACACTATCGGCGTTGTAGTACTATTATATCTAACGTAATTACGGTTGTAAGAAAAAAACGAGGGGTGGCGCAGCGCATAACTTAAAAATCTCACGAGCCAGCACTGCTTATAGTATGTACCCAATGTTGTCCGTGCACACTTGAATCACGCACTATTCTCTGCTTTTACATTCTACACATTACACAATATCAGCTGCTTATCTTCTTTCTATTCTTCTAACAAAGTGTTGATTGCCCAGAAGTTGTCGGACAAAGAAATGCGAAGGTGAAGCCTACCTTCACGTTTCCCGGCGAACCTTTTTATTTCTTCCTTAATAGTTGGAATTCGGAGATCCCTGTGGCGATCGGTATTTCGGGTAAACCGTGTAGCATTCACCACGATTCGTAACACTTTACTCAGAAATGTTGGTATATTCCCAATGTTCGAGACCCAGGCACAGCTCCATGGTTACCATAGAGTCTACGTGTTTATTTCAATTAGTTAATACTAATTTCTACGCTTTATTCAGTGTTCACTTAAGTTTGGCGTTTATCTAAGTCATTTTAAAAACACATCTGTAACATGGAAATATTGTCTTACGTCATTTGTTCAAGGGATTCTAAGTGTCATGCAATTTGAACAACACGTTCTTCTGACAATATGTTATTAGTCAGAGAAGTGGGGAGAATATTAGTTAGTTTCAATGCTAACATATCGTGAATGGATGACGTAAACATAAAAAGGTATAAAGGGAAAATTTATACATCATATACTATGTATGAAAGTTAAGTAAAATAAAAGCATAGACTAAAGCCGCACGTGCAGTGCTTGGAACCTTCTGAAGTAATCAAGGAGGACAGTTGCGTAATGTCAGTCGTATTAATTAAAGTGTCCACGAACCGAGTATTGTCAGGGCACTTTGTCGGTATTAGTCTTGCTTGAAATATATTACGAAACTAATGTCTATAGGAGTTCAAAATTTATTATTACAGTACTTATCAATACTCAAATTTATGGAAAGAATAATCCATACAACAAAAAATGAATGCGTATTAAAGGTGACAATATTAATGATTGCTTAATTCATTACTGATACTTCCAATTGAAAATAGTGTTTGCCAGCGTCGATCATACTTTCAAGATTATGAGCATTACGTTTAAAAAAGCAATATATGGCTAACAAGGCGAATTAAATTTAGTGGTGAGAAAGAAACACTGTTCTGTGAATAACACGATATATATATATATATATATATATATATATATATATATCGTGTTATTCACAGAACAGTGTATTTATATACATATATATTATTGTGGTATTAGGGTAGACAGAAAAATACTTGTAAATAATGATAAATGGCATGTGAATGAGTTCAACATGAGGATTAGTAGAGGGAAACCAAGGTGACAGAGTGTAGTGTGGGAAATAGTGGAATAACAAAGGATGTTAGATTGGGAAGGGATATTTTGAAGGAAGGTACGGAATTTTGCTATTTCGGCAGCATCATAGCTAGGGCTGGTAGAAATATAGTATACATAGAGAGTAGGATAGCACCGGCAAGGAAGACTTTCATAAAAAAGTAGACTATGTTTAATATAAGTATGAATATTATGAAATCGTTATTAAAAATATTTTTCGTTGTATGTGTGTGAAACGTGAACAATACGAGTTGCAGACAGAAAAATGGAAGTTTTCGAAATGTGGTGCTACAGAAGAATGCTGACAGCCAGATGAGTGGATCGAGTAATTAACCAGGAAGTAAAATAAAAAAAAGGACAATTTGGAGAACTTTGACCAAGAGAAGGGATAGATTAATAGGCCACATTTTGAGACATGAGAATATTGTAAAACCAGTATTAGAGGGAAGAGAGGCCAAGGACAGAATGCACTAAGTAGATTAGGGAGAATGTGGGTAGTTGTAGTTATGTAAAAATGGAAAGGCTTACACAGAATAGGTTAGCATAGAGGGTTGGATCATAAAAGTCATAGGACTGAAAACTACAACAAACACACACACACACACACACACATATATATATATATATATATATATATATATATAAATCTCAAGCAACGTATTGTAGAGTTAAAATACGCAGCACGATATATACCTAGATCCCAATATCATTTGCACTACGATATGGGATAAAATTTAATATATTAAAATTGCGCGAGGAAAGTCTGAAGGCCTGTGAAGTATTTTTTGAGTGTGGTGTATCTTGTGTGACTGAGCGCTGCACTCTTCGGACAGTGAAACAGACCCCTCTTCACACAATACGCAAGAGGCATTTTACTGAAAATGGGTGCCAGTCTTTTAAATGAATTGCAGATTTGTTCCTCATTCAAGAAAAATTTGTTTCTGTCAAACTGGAAGCTACGCGTAGATAATTGTAAACGACTACTGCGTAACGGAACACAAAAACAGGTGTGAAGACACTTTTTCACATTCACCGGGCCACACGAGGTGATATGGGCAGTTTGGTACCGAGAGATTCATAAAATTGCAGGCCGCTGGCGAGAGCAGAGCTGAGCTCTTGACTTCAGAGGAGATTTAAAATTATTGTAGAAGTTTCGATTTATTTTCTGATCCATGCAGCCCGATCTACGAGAAGCGCCTCCAATTATCTACAGCCCAAATCAGGCCATCACCGCCACCACCAGAGAAAACAGCTGTAGTTTTCTGTCGGTATCGGTGATATAAATTACGAAGGATCACATTGCCAGTCCAATTTGTCAAAGAAACTTCGCTTCATTTTGGTTTGCCCCACAGGTGACCTATTATTAAAGAGTTCCAATGTAAATTACTAATGGTCTACTGCTTTCATTTATAATTCAATTTCACTCCGTTCTCTTGTTGTGATTAAATTCAAAATCATTAATTACATCTTTACTTTATTCTTTGAATCATACATAAATTTCTCCCTTCTGACCAATAAATATATTTTGTTACAATTGTCACCCAATGTTGAACTTAATTAAAATAATAATTAAAAATAATAAATGAAGCTTTTATTTATTTGTTATTACTATTATTATTACAAATAAATTAATGTACGAAGTTTTCTTTAAGAGGTATGGATATTAAAATTTATAATGTGTGGCAAAGAATCGAAAACAAAGTTGTTGTTTTACTTAGAAGTAGTTACACGTGAGTGCAAGTTATAACCGGTGTGCGGACGAGTCGTAGACGTGTCTGAACCAGCGTCGGCTGGTTAGGCCTCTTTCGGCAATAACGCGGGACTTCAGAGCCCTGTGCAAAATACGATACCACAATTGATCACTTGAAAGAAATATTACACGTAAGGTGCCTAAATCCCGCAACATACAAAGCAGAAAATTACGTGCATAACTAGATGACGACATTTTATGTTCATGTTCTACACAATAGAATACTGAGCTGCGATGAGAAATTAATTAGCGTTCATAGAATAAAGTAGCAAATAAATGGTGATGTACATTCCCTCACCTCAAATCACACTCACAGTTTCGTTCATTTCCCTTCTATTCAGTCATAGCTCCATCGGATCTTTTATCTAAATTTCCAGTTGTAAATAGGTTGTTAAACAAATACCACGAACAATAGCTGCAGTAAAGAAACAAGAAGTCCTCATTCTTTACAAATCGTCTATACCAATAATAATCATACCGGCCTATATTAATTTTCTTTTCCATAAAGATATTCAGTCCCTTTCTTCAGGTTCCCAACAGAACAATACTCTATGAATAGATTATTTAGGAATAATTTTTAGTGTTGCTACCTCTGCTATTCCTTTTCTCCATACTTTTACCTAAAAGTAATCATTTTTGGTTCACAGAATGAAACAGCGAGAACAAAACAAAGGTCACCTTCAGCAAACAATGATTTACTTTGGCAAACACGTTATGCATGCTGGTTTAAGTTATATTCCCTGCCAATAATATACTTCAGCTAAAACTAACAAATTACTTTCACCACCGCCTGATCATGCAGATTTTATCAAACATCTAACTAGCAGTGGCCGCTTGTGCAGCCTTGTGACGTTTTTTGTTTGAATTGTGATTTAATTCTGCCCAGCCTCTCCGTGCTGTCGAACATTAGCCGAAAGATTTTCTACATAGGTTTGTTCTAAGTATATAAAAAAGAAAAACTGACTACACAAATGTCAAGAAAATCATTTCCTATGGCTATTTTACCAAAATAGAGGTATAAATAATGTTACAGATAAGCTGGAGTTTTTATATATTTCATTTTTCATTGATGGAAAAATGAAATGGAAAATACGGTAATAAATTGAAAGTGATTCCGTCTATCAAAATATTCGGTATTGCATATTCCTGGAAAAATATTATGCATAAATATTTTTTTAATATGAAGAAAACTGTTCCACATTTTGTTATTAAATTTAAAACAGATTTTATTTTCATTATATTAAATATTGAGAAATGTTGTTAAGAGCCTGATTACTTTTATAATCAGAAATTCAGATAGTGCCTCTGGAACACCAGTGTGTAAACGTGTGAAGACTAGTCGAGATATGATGCGCAGTAGTGGTTAGTTTCTAAAGGGGGTAAACTCGGAGCTCAATTAAACACGAACCTTTGTTAGGGTAAAATCGTAGTGTAAAAACTATTTTAAAAACATTAACACATTACTTCAGGACATGTTGCTAGTAAAAAACTCACCCTTAAAAGCTAATAACTGATTTTTAGGGCTTGGTAAAAAGACCTTGATACTGTCTGTATATCTAATTACTAAGAAATTAAATAAATAATAAGAATAACGATTCAAACGTATATAATTGATGGGGGATATCCGAGATCGTTATATACACGGGATATTTCAATTAATTTCTCTCTATTTTATTTATTAATTCTTAGCTCTTTAACAATCTGATATTACGAAGCATAATTAATTTTGCTATTATAGGATTATCAATTGTATAAATACATTTAATATATAGCAACAAAATAAATTTAAAAACAGCAAACTTATGTCGTTGTTGGTATGTTATTATATATATATATATATATATATATATATACATAATACTATGAGAAAAATTGTGGCTACATTAGACGCAATATTGAGTAAGCGGCTTAATATCTTCACGGTTATACAGTTAGTCGGAGTTTGCATCGTCCTTGACGGACCATAGCAACAGCGACGACTGCCAGGCTTGTACATTTTCTTGACACATTTTGGACATTAAAGGAGCAACCGTTAACGGTGTGTAGTATGCCCTCTAGTTGTATTGCTGGTCACTTACTAAGCTACACGGAATATACACTGCGGTGAACCTGGCTGAATATTACGAATCAATTCCAGCACATTTCTCAAGTACTGGAAAATCCCATATCAGAAAAGGATTGTAAGGTTCTTTATTTCCATTGAGAGTTCCGTGGTACCACTTCGTTCTGAATGTAGACATAATTCTGTATCAAGTGGTTGAATAATTAGGAATATTCGAAATTAAATAATTATTATTTGATAAGCAACCGCAAAAAATAAATATTCAGATGATTAATGGAGAATGAAAATAATTTTACAATTTATAGATAACTTTTAAGCAGGACACAGATAGAGGAACTACATATTTTTAATGCGTTGGTGAGGTTTGCTACCATACAGCAAACACGAGGCTCGTTAAACTAGGAGCTCACCGTATTCCGAAGAGCGCTGGCTGATCTAGCTACTGTGTTGGAAGCCAGCAGATAACTTGGAGCACAGCTATCTGTAAATGGGCGACATCCTGAATGCTATCAGTTTGTTATTGATCGGGCCATCAAGATATGCTAACTGCAGTTAGGCAGCAGCAGATAAGGGGCTTCCTATTACAGTTACAAGCCGTCCGTTCTTGCCAACTCACTCCCCCACTCCCTGTATCTTTGTTCTCTGCACTCGGTTCCAATAGAAAAGCTGAATCATAGTCTCTTCTGAGAGATTTCTTCACCATTACAGTCGTCATTTAGTTTCTACACAGGCAGTTCTTCTACAAATATCAACTGACATCTTTTAGATCAGCCATCACTATATTTCTAAGAAAAAAAAATGTTTCAACGTACTTGAACAAAACGCTTACAACAATTAAAATTTCCATCCAATTTCACGCAGTGTTAAGTGAACTGATAATAAGTTATAAAAATATATTCTATTAATTAACTTTGAAATCGTATTAATAGAGGGACAAAAATAGACATCGTTATACGAAGCATGCTCTCTTTTTTAATCTACGAGACATTTTGCTGTTTATCTTATATTAAATTTCTATATCAATTAGGGACCTGTCTCTTGAGTTCCATGAAAATAATTCTATAAAAAATTTTATTTCTGGGAAATTTCAGGTACTATTAAACCGTGAGAAAGCATACCTGCCGTAAGATTGTGGTTATCTATTTTATCTCCAAAGCTTTACTACGCTAAATTCAACACAGAAGATATCATCAATGGAGCTGTCGACAGTTGAAGAAAAGTTGATCTTGAATTATTTATCACCTTGATCTTTGGCACAGTTTGTTTGGAGTAAACATTGCTCATTCCTTATCACTATTTTTGCGTCTATAAGTACGCCATTGAAACGTAAATTTTGTAACACAATCGTCTGAAATCGACACATTTATCTTTTGAAGCACATTAATATTTGAGAAACATCGGATTCCGAGAACTCTTAACAAGCGCGTTATCTTCTGACGAAAATTACGAAGGATATTAAATACGATCTCACCCAATATATTAGGACGCATTAATACTATGATGTCTATTGATTATTCCACAAGTTACGTTGAATTTATTAGATCACGATTGTGACAAATCAATTATCAGATTTAAGAAAAGATTGCCGTTGTGATACTGAAGTATTTAACAACAGCGTTGTACATTGATTAAAAAAGGAAATGAAATAGATTTGTAACAAATTTCTCTTTTAATTATGACAATATATTATTATAATAGAAGTAAAATAAAAAAATTAGTTATTGAATTATGATGAAAGTTAAATAAAGTATAGGAATATATATATATATATATATATATATATATATATATATAATGGGAAACTAGAATGTGCTACAGTTTCGTATTTGAGTGAACGTCACTATTCCAGAAATATTTAATTTCAGGGCCAATCAAAAAAAGAATTCAGAAGGATACAAATATGTGATGTGCTAGAAAAATTGAATTCGAAGCCGTTAATTAAGTTTCGAGAAAGCATGCGTTAACCGGACTCGGCGAAGGGAATGTAAAGTAATGATGCCAAATTAAGAGGTTCTGGCTCTGATGCAGCATAAACTTCAAACTAGTTCGGAGTGAAATCTAATCTACAATGACCCAGTAAAATTATATAAAATATGTGAGATGCTGACAAACAACACAGACATAATCGAGAATAGTTAGTTATCGAACCTCTGAAAACATTTTTTTTAAAGTAAGATTGTAAAGAATTATTAAAAATATTAATTTATCCAGATTAATAATACGATATTTTCAAATAAACAAGATCGATTACTTTATTTTTACGTAAATTATAGATTACATTTCAAGCAAGAAAATCAGCACAATGTTATACTATGTGATCTTCCATGTGCATTACTATCATAGACAAACTTTTCAAATATTCTGAAAATAAGAATTTTGTTTGTATAGAGGTGTAATGAAATCATATGCATTACTAAACATAAAATAGCATAACATGGGTGAACAGTAATTTAACCATAAACTATAACACACAAACAATTAATACAGATCATAGTAGATGAAGTTCAATTCACATTTCTTTGTTGCACATGAATAGTAATTACCGTTTCCTTGTTTGAATCATTGTGTGATTCTCCACGTAGATACGGCTGCGAATGCCAAGGATACCTGATAGCTAGACGTACAGATACGCAAGGATAAAATTATGACTGTAGGTCGGCGTCATCAGGTAAATAATTTGTGTGAGGGTGTGTCCGTAACATCTAAACGTCTTTGGATGCGAGTGTGGCCTGGGTGACCGTTGGATATTTACTCTGGAGTCTGGGGCGATGCTGAGGAAGATAGCGAGCAACATTTCAGGAAACTTTGTGAATAATTTATCCCACACACATATCCCGCAAATTACAGAATTATCTCTGGCGTCCGTGGTAGAAAATTCTGCCACATAACCTTACCCTTTAAAACACCTGCAGACTCTATTTGTAACAAATAAAACGTTTGAATGCACAAGGTAAAAGGTACGTTCAGATTGGATAGCGTCAATTTAATTTATTTTCTTTAGTTTCAAAAAAAAGTTTAACGTTAAAGTGACAAATTGTTTTGAAGTATATTACTGTCAGATAATAATATATTGGTTTCATAATTTTATAACGGAAGTCGTACGGGTTTTGATTTATCAGTTAACTTTGCTGAATTTAAATAATACAGGTGCACCTATAATTACAATGTGTAAAATATGAATAATTACAGAATATCCATAGTATATAATATGAAAATTAGGATCTTATTAACACGCGAAAAAAATTATTTCCTTATACACACATACATCGACAGAGGTAAATAACAATGTTAGCACAAGTATAAGTCAGCAAGATCTTAACGTTTAAGTTCATGCTAAAGTAACGACGTACTGTTTGAATTTCGAAGCACGTTCTCAAAACTGTTTCAATCAAGGGAATATATTTATCTATAGACAATAGAATATTTCAATGATTTAGTCACTTTTTCCTACGCGTAAAATTGGGAAAGGTCATAATGCCTGATTGTCCTTCGATTTTTAGTTATTTATGAAGGAATATTATATCATGCTAGAGTTCGTCTTACGTTATTCAGAATACTCTTCCACGCCTTCTATGGGGTATTAGCTAGAAAATAAATAAAAGAAAATGGTTATGTATGACGGGGCTACATTGTTAAGATTCGTTGACTAATATCTACGATGAAAGATTGATAGGTAGTTAGTAGTTACCTTGTCAACAATTATTTGGATTCTTACCTCCGTGATGACCTTAAACAACTGGTCTATGTACCAAACAATCCCATGTATTCTGTGGTAGAAGAAACGGGTGGCCACTTTGAACATAGGATGAACTATTCAATCAATTCACGCCTCCCGTCCTCCCCCAAGCCCTTTTACTATATTAGATTGAAAAGTTTTGTACAGAAGTGCATTAAAAAAGGAATTCTCTTGAAATCCAGGTGGTGATATTTGACGTTTCAGATAGCTGAGGTTTAAATAAATGACGTTCGACTGTATGTATAATTTATTACGCAACTGACTAAAATGGTGCAGAAAATTTTTCTCTGCGGAGTTGACGTACCCTTCTTCAATCCTTATAATCCCTATAAAGCTTTATTTTCTCTTCTAATCTTTCCTCATTGTCTGTTATTGATGACGTCACAATTACTGGAATAGGTAACTTCCGAATACGTTTTATACTGTAATGTCTTCAATGAGCAACCCAGTGAGAATCATGTATAAAAGCTAACGTCGGATTAGGTTTAATAACATTTGTGGTCTACTTCATCCTTCAAATGCAATTATATTATGCCTAAGAATATACCTAACAATACAACGTAATTAGCAACAAAAGTCATATTCTGGATGAAGAAAATAATTCTATAATCGCAAATCTTAGAACCTGAATACAAAATGTTCATTCCATGGGGTGAGCGTCTTAGTCGATGACGTGAACAGCACTTGCTATAAAGATGACGATGCCTAACAGATGTGTCAGAATGTATTTTCATAAATAAATTAAAGAACAAAGGATTAGATGGGTCGAGAAATTAAGAAAGTGACAGAAACAATTGAAAATAAAAAGTCCAAAAATCATGCTTTCGCATAATACAGAGGTATGTTCTGCGACCTCGTTCTAAAAAACCCTAAATGGCACTCCAACAAATATATATATATATATATATATATATATATATAACACAACATAAAATACTTCAGCTTGTTTAGAGCATAAAAGCCTCAATGAAATGTCAGTAGGAAGACGCAGGAGTTAAATTCGGAAAGTTATACGGGGTAAAATACTTCTATTTTAATTAACCTCAATTCCTTTACAAGCAACACTGGCCAAATAATAAAATAAACAAGCGCATTTGAAAGGTAGTCAGTTACATGTTCACACCTCGCCGAAAGAGAACTGGTTTCTGGCGATGTCCTTAACCACTTTTACGCACTGGCAAGCGCGTTGAATACCAACATTCTCCACCAGGAGCTTAATTGCTACCGCTTAGTCTAATCCACTCGATGATCGAATTAAAGAAAGAAAATGGTGAGTTTCGTATTTTTAAAAGCTAAGGTACCTAATTATAAAGACGCTGACACAGGTCGGGAGCATATAAAATAAAGTGTCATGTTGCTAGGTAATTTGTTATTGCAAGAAATATGACAAAATAACGGAGTCAGTTGAAGATTTAGAGCAGTCAGTTTCTTAATAACCGTATCATGCATTATGATCATCTGATGCAACTCACGAAATAAAATCAATGGTGACCTCGACTTTTACAGCCACCGTTCAATAGTCTACGTAAATGAATTGACATTAATACCAGGTCGGAACACAAGTACATTCTGTTACATTAGGGCAAAATTCATTACACTGCAATACAATACTGGTACAGGAATCATAAATTACTCGTGCATTCAGCATGTGTTGTAATCGCCATATTCGTCAATTACCATCAGTTTGCGTTCTGTAGGACTGTGGTGCTTTCGAGTTGAGGAATCTGTAAGCCAGTTATTTAAGAGATACTTTTTCAAGAAACACTTGTCCATGTATGTTGTTTGAGAGATACTGGAAAATATGACAATCTGAAGCGGCTAAGTTTGGTGTATATAGAGGGCGAGGAAGTGGATCCCAACTCAGCAATCGCATCGGCGGTGATTCTGGTTTACAATCGGACAACGATTTCTTGTCACTTGCATCAATGTTGTCAAGGAATGGTTCGTGAAAATACGAATTTGATGTAGTACTAGATCTCGTCAGTAGTTACGGAGACCGGGATTAAGACTGCGGGAGAATCGATACGCTGACCATGTATCACTCCAAATTCGGAATGTGTCATGTTAGATGACAGTCCGCAGTTGACCCGATAGGCCAAGGTCCTGAATGAGTTGAAGAGTCAACGAAGAGGACTAGATCTCACCCACACGATAGCTCGTTCGTGTTCATCGCTGTTCCTACAAAAGTTGGTAGTTTAAAGAATTTCATTCGTGCTCGTTCAGTTTAGACTCTCCTGCAAGCATATCACAGCCACTGAACTTTTTTGTAACCATTAATTAAGGCAACGAATATACGCACACAAGTGATAAAAATTGTGAATAGCCTATATAATTAATTGTAGAATAATAATTAAAGATTAAATTATTATAGTGAAATAAATTAAACAATTTAATATTGCGTAATAGATACATTAAAATTTTCTAAACAATGTATCATTAAAAACTAATCAGTTCTGAATACTCGAACTTTGAATTTCTCATAATATATTTTATTTAAAATTATAACCATGTTTTGCAAAAATGCTAATTCGTATTACGCTTACTTTCGAAGATCAGGAGGAAAGATTTGTGATTTTTTAGTAATTAATTCTTTAATTTATCATATTCAAATATGAGAACGAATTTAAGTTTTTTTTACATCTTTATAGTTTTAATGGTATTCGTTTGGTATGAGCCCAAATTAGGACCGAAACATGTAATAAATAATTAAATAATGACTTCATGATCGTCAAGGCCGAGTTTCGTTTTAAAGCATTTCTACTGTACCTGCATAAATGATAATTACTTGAATTTTTTATATTTTCTCTGCTATCTTAATTTCATAAAAGATACTAAACGGCGAATTTTAACCTTTGGCCGCGAACAATTAAATATTTAATTGATAGAACTGTAGCTCCAAGCAACAGGACTCGTGGAATAATTAAACCAATAGAGCATTAATCGAACGATGGCTTTCCCGGTGTATATAGTTAACAAAGTTTTCTGATGCTTCCAATTAGGTGAGGAATTTCATGACGTTTCGATTCCGGAAATGTCTATCATCTTCTTGTGAAGTGAAGTGAGAAAACTTTGTCCAATAGAGCATTTCTTAAGTCTCCCGTTAATAAATTGTGAAACCCAAAATTTCAGGCTTTTTTTACCTGCAACTCCTCAACCGTCGTGGATATTAATATGTATGAACAACACGGTTTTGTCGTATGCGCGTACTGGGAACTCCGGTAAACATTTGCTAATAACTATTGCACACCTGGTTTGGGTGTATATCTTTGTAAGCATTTGCAAATGAATGATAACGCTTGGGAACATTTGTGAACGATTTTTCGTTATGCGCACTTCAAGTGGACGAGGCTTTAGAGGTGAACAGTTTAAGGATCATTTCTGTGTCTTGGTTACAATTAAATTTTCACTCGTGGTACATCGAAATCGATATCTTGAGGAGGTAATAATAGATTAGTCAAATGATCTCGCTCATGAAGCAAGAACGCATTACGATAAACAGTTTCATAATTTATCAGTAAAGGAGAATATTTTAAATTCTTACCATTCAAGTTATCATAGACTGAGGAACGGTATCGTCGTTCATATCGTGTCAAGATAACAAACTTTCATTGTGCCCAAGAATCCTTGAAGCGTCAAGGCTGATATCTTTCGCATATTGAGTGAAATGATTGGATATTATGCCATTATTATTATTATTATGATAGAGAAATCCTAAAATCCTCAACCCCATTTAGTGGGAAAGCACGTTCAATTCAGATAAGCTAATTAAATGATAAATCCATACAAGTTACTAGGCTGCCCAATTATCCTTTTAACAGTAACTGTTACAAGAAAAATGAGAAGTCCAAAGTTTCTTTAATATTAATAATTCTTAGCCGAAAGTAAATAAGACTACACTTGGAGGAACTGAAATTTATTATTTGCATGTTAAATATATATATATATATATATATACACACATTTGTAAACAACTGTCTTTAGTGAATGTGTGTGTGAGCTGAGGAAGTGGGTGTGTTACGGTACACCACTATAAAAAAGCGAATATATATATATATAAGTAAACCCAAATAAGCATACATCGTTTGCCTAATTAATTAAATTAAAAAACAATGAAGTTATATTTCCAAAACTAAAATAAGCAATATAATTGCTATTCATTACTTAAAAAGGTCAAAATCGACGAACAAATTTTAATATAACTTATCTAGAATAAGTGAAACCTCTGCACGACGGAAGACCTCAACAGTTACATAAAAGGAATTAAATGTGTCTGTCTACATTCAACATTTTTTTTATAATACATCTTTTCATGACGATTTATTACAATTAATAATTGTTGTGAACTAAATATTCTACATTTCAATTTTTTAAATTTCAATACATTGTATGTATTTTACAATACTATAATGATGAAATCGAAAAATCATTTTTAATAGACTACAAAAGAATGAAAAGTATTTAACAACTTATTATTACTACAGGAAACTGTGCTAATTTTTTCTCGAATGGATTACATTTTTTAAATTTGTTAAACAGATAAACATTGAGTGTAACGTGTACGAACTTTGATTGCACATTTCCCAAAAGAAATGAAATGATGTGTAACGAATGTGACAATAGTTTGGACAACACAATCCACTTTTCCTTAAGCGTTTATTGTGAAGTCGTCAGTGATTCAACGACAAGTTGAAGTCTTGCTGCTGCCAGACAACTCGAACTTCTGTTTTGTACTTCTCTCTATGTGACGTACGAAACATGTTTCTCTTGTCGAATAATGTTGTAGAAACGTCTACTTAGCTTTACCTTCCGTTTCTCCGTGAAGCACAACACCTAGATGAAAAGTTTGAGTTCTTTTTATCTCAAAGTTGTGCATTTATAGGAAAGCGAGACTCATTGTACCTTGCTGTAGTACTTCTAAGACTTCGCTAACGTTAAAAAATAACGCTTTCTGTCACGATGAATGCTGATCAAAAATCGCAACATCTTAATTATTTCTTACACAAATGACATTTGAACGAACAAAATCTATGTAGTTGGTTTAATCTTGAAATATTTAACATTACTAAATATATAAAGAAATAACTCGGCCTTTTCTTGGAACCTCCTCAAGTACAAAAGCATAATTTCAGTAAAACAGATATAATTTATTATTTACAATTTCAATAAACAATTAATATACTAATATTTTTATAAACCTGTTATAATTGACCATAGATGGCAAATAAATATAAATACTTGACATTATAATTTTTGGAATTTAGCGATATGGTCTGACGGTGTGATGCCAACCCATTCGAACTTAGAGAATGGTCATACTTATACTTCACAGATAATGATTGTTCTTCACGCGTTTATTTCGCATCGGCATTAATTAATGTCAATGACATGTCAATTCTCTGTATAACGCATTTTATTTTATTTTTCCAAAATTGTTAAAACAAATCATATTTCGAACAGTTAATTTCTATGTCATCACAAATTCTTCTATCTATTCAAAACAACTGTTAATTTCTTTTGTATATGTACAGCGTCACTAGCTGTTTTGATTTTCCTACAAGGAGCAGTTTTCACTCATGGACACTCAAACATTTATCCAACATCATTTCTTTAAATGTGCCACTACGACTGTGTATTTAACATATTTAATAACTATACTCAAGAAATATAAAATTTTATGTTTTATAATGATTAAATTGTAATAGGAATCTCGTAGGTTTTATACTTTATTAAAAAAATTTATTTATATCGTTACATTTGACGATAATTAAAAATTGGAGACTAATTTTTAACCAATAGGCTTACTATTACAATATAATATAATTACAATCTTCTATAAAATGATGACTGTTTCGAAGATATTTAACTTATTTATTACAAGTGTGATGCATTATCTAAAAACCGCAGAAGTTGCTACATATCTGCAGAATTTATATACATACACTCCTGTATTTATTTTAAGCTCCTGAATCCAATAGGCGACTGTAAAGATTCCGTTTCCATTTTGCCAAGATGGCATAATGCCCCATATTATATACGAGGGTTCCTTTTAAAGTATTTACCACTTTAATATTTTTCCACTGCAGCGTTGCAGTTGTGATTTTGTGAAATCGCGACCACATCCTCCATTAAATAAGGAAGCCAGATACATCGTCACTTTGTGTATTCAATTTTGTTTGAGCATTTCGAAATGTTAAAAACGATTGAAAGACCAGTCGACTGTGAAGTCAGATCCGTGGTTCGTTTCTTGACTGCAACGTATATGGCGCCAGCAAACATTCATCGACAATTGAGGTGTATGAATCAAAGCAACAATTCGTGCAGTTGAGTCGCATCGTCCCACGTGAAGAAGAAATTCAAACAGTCCCTACCCACTAACAAGAACATGTGCACAGTTTTCTGGGAGAGACAAGGTATTTTGTTGGTTTAATTCTTGCCCAGAATTGCGACAATCAACAAATACGTTTATTGTGAGAATCTATGAAAACTACGTAGTGCAATACAGAATAAATGGCGTGAAATGCTTTCGCGTGGAATCATTTTCTTTCATTACAACGCCACGTCACACGCTGTCAGACAAACTCAAGATCTGATCTATTATCAAACATTACCTTACATCTCCCACTACTTCTTCACTTAGTCTCTGCCGTTATTTAGATATTTGTCTTAGAAGAGGACAACAGTTTTTGTATGCCTTCGACAAAGTAAGATGCCGTCTATGGTGAGAAATCAAGTCTACTCTTCCTGTTTCACAACATCGTTGTTGAAATGCTTCCAACCAAGGAATTTCTTCCGATAATAAAGAGGTTAAATTTGCTTGGCACTTAATCCGGACTGTGGGGAGTGTGGTCGAATTGTTCCTAACCTAATCATGTGATCAGATCTTGAGTTTGTCTGACAGCGTGTGACGTGGCGTTGTAATGAAAGAAAATGATTCCACGCAAAAGCATTTCACGCTATTTATTCTGTATTGCACTACGTAGTTTTCATAGATTCTCACAATAAACGTATTTGTTGATTGTCGCAATTCTGGGCAAGAATTAAACCAACAAAATACCTTGTCTCTCCCAGAAAACTGTGCACATGTTCTTATAGTGGGTATTGGCTGTTTGTAATTCTTCACGGGGGGATGATATGTGACTCCACTACATGAATTTTCGGATTGATTTACTTTAGAAACACGTAAGTTTAAGTCATCTTTGAATGAATCTGTTTGCTGTACCTCCATTACTTCAAGTTAATCTTTTGCCCTGTTACCTCGATTGTAGTGATAAATATTATATAATAAGCGAACTATATACATATAAATATATATATAGTTATATTAGTGTGAGTGTAAAATCGTAAGAGAGATACAGGGATGCGATTTTCCGTTATTCTAGTACACTTTAACATCTTATCTATCATTCATTTCTACATCACGTAGCTTTCATCCTTTTCGGTAGTGGTATCTTTTTTATCTATTTCCCTCTCTATCTATGACACACAAAGATATACATATATATTGCATAAAATAAGGTCATATATATCAATATCTTATGACGGCCTAAAGTTCTTCACAACTATATATCAAGGATCCCTTTTATATTTATATATCCATTTAAAATCAAATTATTCGTGTTCTCACTACAGACATCCAATCTAATTAGTCAGGTTATTTGTCATTCCATTATTTATTTCGAAGTGATGATGAAACTTAATGTTTTGTCTTCCCTTTCACGGGAGAGAAAGGCCCGGGCGTGTTTACGATCGATGCAGGACCAGTGACCCAGTTGGGCATCGATCCCCGGGCCGGCTCTGCGACGCCAGTCAATGGGCGCCTCAATGAGCGGAGAGGGGCGGAAAGCGAAAGCTCTGGGACCGACGCCGACGCCGTCGCCATTCACGATTCACCCGCCATTGACGAACGCCAGCACACAAAGCCAAAATCTGAACTGCTCTCGCGCTCTCAAACAACTTCCGCAACACTTCCATAAAGTGATGTATAGGGAAGCAACCAAAGGGTCGCGAGTTCGGTTACACCTTTGGAGCCTGAGGTGCCCTGGAGTTTACCATAAAATACGAACACAGATTCAACAATTTGTTAAGAAGCCGACACATCTATGACACCGGGTGTTTGTTACGTGAAAATGTAAGCCATTTTTTTAAAATAAGGAGCAGAATTGACCCCAACTGCAGGTGAAGAAATAATTCATTGAACAATTAAACCAGTAGTTGAGGTGCAAATATAATTTCGTTCACGGTGCAATAAACTGTTTGATTGAATTTAAATGTCTATTGCCGTTTCAATTTACTTTTTAACTGAAATGTACGTAATAAGCTGCTGGATAACAAAGATACCTGATGAAATCATAGTACATAAGCTAGTATTATCTGAGGTGCGTCTATTCCAGTTATTCCCATGTATATGTTGAAAAAAAGTACAAATAATTAACGCGTGGACGAAAAATCAATGCAGGCACTCTGCGTGTTAGCCAGAACACAAATACGTATCAATTTAACAATCTTGGTCGTTCTTTCTCATGCATGACCTATTAGTCATTACCCTGGATAGATTCCAGCTCCATCTTTCACATCATGCACTAATAATCAAATGAAAAAGAAATTAGTCTCGCCCAACTATATATATATATATATACCTGAAGATGAATACATACAAAGTATCTGCCAATCCCGTCAAGCGACGAATGGCAAATACAGATTTGTTATCGATTACCAGTTTTTGTTAATTAAATACGAATCGTCGCAAATAATTCCTCACCGTAAATATTTGTGAGTTGTGCATCTTGTATACACACACAGATCCTTCAATTCCTTCCCTGCTTAGTTTGGTAGACGTTTCGACCTTACCACAAGCTTTCTAGCTACAATATCAAAACCTTCGTTATATTTTAAGTATCCAGTTCCGACGAAAGTACTTCGTACTGGAGTATTGATAAAACAATGAATATGAAAGTAGATGAAGAACTTTATAGTTTAAATTATATATCATTTAAAAATTAACTTTTCTCATATTATTCTGTTAATATTACAAAAGTGGTTAAAACATAAAAATTACAGTCGGAACGCACAACGTTTACGATAGTATAACTGTTACGTATATAATAAGCTTACGTCGGTTTGTAAGAAATAGAGTAATCCACATGATATATCACGATGAAACTAAGCCCGTGAAAGATTTTACGATTTTGTCATTTAGGCTTAGATAAGCGACTAAGGTGATATTCGCTATTGAAAGAAAATTTACTCAACAGTCAGTCCATGTTGATGTTGTAGTTGTTACCGTGGTATTCAGTCGTAAGACTGATATGATTCAACCCTCCATTCGAACCTATCTTGCGCAAGCCATTCCATATCCGCATTACTACCACATCCTCTCTAATTTGCTTAGCGTATTCATTCCTTGACTCCATCTTCTGTTCTTACCCCACACACTTTTCTCTAATGCTAATTTTCATAGATCCTCATGTCTCAAAAAGTGGCCTATTAATCTATCCCTTCTCTTGTTCAACGTTCTCCATATTGTTCTCTCTTCCCCTATTCTGTTTAGAACTTCCTCTTTACTGATTTTATCCGACCATTTCATTTCCCGCATTCTCCTATACCCCCACATTTCAAATGCTACTATTCTTTTCCTTTCCCAACTCCTTTCGTCCACGTTTCGCATCCATATAACGCCACGCTACATACGAACATTTTTAGCGACGATTTCCTCATATTCACACTGATATTACCCGTAAGTAAATTCCTCTTTTTCGCGAAAGCCTTCCTTCCTCGTGCTATGCTACTCTTCATGTCTACTATACTCCTACCAGCCATAGTTATTACGCTTCCCAAATAGCAGAATTCCTTAACTCTCATCAAAATATCCCTTCCCAATATAACACCCTTTGTTATTCCTTGGTTTTCATTCTATTAATCCTCATATTGAACTCTTTTTCCGGGACCTTCTTCATGCCCTTTATTGTAATTTTTTAGTTTATTTATAACGGTCGCATCGACTTCCTGGTCATTAGTGACCACAGTGACAACTATTTACATATTATCATACAATTACATACACATTAATTCCTATTATGAATTTACATAATAAATTACTGGTAACATCCTTTTTTCTACTCGTTACCACTAACAAATTATTTATCTTCTTTACATTTGTATTTTAGATTTTAACAAAATAGAACACAGAGTACAATACATTTAAATTAAATCAAAAATATTACTGTCCTTACAAAATTTAATAATGTATTTTTGGTATTCATGGGAGTCCAAAATATATTTGTAGTTTTTGTCCTGTATGTATTTTTGTCTGTGTGGGTGGTATTTGGGGCATTGATTGATGATATGGTCTATATTTAAGGCAGAATTACACAGATCACAAGACTGAATGTGGGATGGATCTATCCAGTAGATTAAGTGTGGGTTAATTTGCATAGTCCAGTTCTTATTCTGGTGATGGCAACCTGTTCCTTCTTTCCAATATCTGTGTTGTTACTTAGATTATAGAAGTCTCTGACGTTTTTGTGGAGATCACAGGATTTAAAATTTTTCCATATATTGTGCCATTTTTTGTCATCTTGTTGCAGGTATATTTCAACATATCGTTCAGGGTATGAGATCTTATTAGCGCAGAGTTGCAGTCGTCTAACATATTCCTTTGTGTGCTATAAGAAAAATCATCTGAATATCCGGAATTGTCCATGGACGGTGATTGATGTTTTTTCTATTTTCGTAAGTTTGATATTTAGCTCCTCAAGCATTGTTGACTATAACATAAATGGGTATGTAGCGCTGGTGGTCGACATTAACTCGATATTTAGGGTATATATCGTGGTGAATAATAGGGTTATTTGATGTAGCTGCTTTGAGAGCACATTTCATAATTTGGATCTCCCTGCGATGTTGTAAGGTCGGTTCTTTAGCTTCAATAAGAATAAGTTTATTCTATTATACACAAATGAATAGCTAAGTTAGGATTGCATAAAATGTTAATTTATATTTGGAGGTTCGCTT
Organism: Eucriotettix oculatus; assembly: GCA_034510155.1. Lineage (NCBI taxonomy): Eukaryota > Metazoa > Arthropoda > Insecta > Orthoptera > Tetrigidae > Eucriotettix > Eucriotettix oculatus. The sequence goes on along the minus strand of CM067376.1, from coordinate 220,009,311 downwards.
GGCTGATCGTAAATAAGTTCTCGGTAGTGTAAGTCAATTTTAAACATAACATATTAATATTCACGGATTAAATGTTATCAATATAAAGTTTGTTCATCTGGCACCAATTGTATATCGAGACCAATGGGCACAAAGAGAGATGCTGACATCATGTCCTATACTGGATGCTGAAACCCGGAAACTCCACAGCCCTACGGACGTAGGTGGCAGACCACGCAATACCATTATCGTAGATATGCATTGGCACAGACAGTTTAAGTGGTCGAAAACTTAATTCTATTATTGTACAAAAATTAATTGATTGCATAAAAATAATTTAGCGTCAGACAATATATCTGATACAAATGGCTACAAGGAAACACTTCAGCATTTTTCAGCCCATGGTTAATATTTGAAGCTGTCACTAGCTGAACTCGTGATTCTTGATAAAGAGCCAATGATGCATATATGATGAGTATACATTCTTGCTTTTCATGTATCTATATTATACGAAGTTTAAATTTTATAGTTGCAACAAATAACGTAACGTAATTCTCTTCCAATACAGTGGAAATCAATGGCATTACACTATTCTATCTTGATTTTAAACAATAAAATCCCATAAGTAAAATAGTTTTTAAAACAGATATTATTAAATTAAAACGGAGATTTAATTGAATGTATTTGGTAAATATGTCGCTGACAAGTTATAAAAATGAAGTTATCAAAACTCTGAAGCGACTTATTTGCGACTGAAAACATTTAGAAATTTATGCATGTGCCTGTTTCATGATTTGGGAGAGGAAAATTAGATATAATCATATGTAGACCCAAGGACGTATACCAAATACCAAACAGCCCCACAGATCGCACTATGGTGGCTTTTATGGCTATGAATGAAGACTGTAATATGAGTGATAATGCAGTCACGACAGACAAAACACAGTCTTCCGAAAGTATTAAGTAGCCCACTTGATTAACGGAAGCCTCTTAGAACATTTAAAAATTGTTAAGTTAGTTTTTGCAAAAACACGTTCAGATTTTAGTCTTACGTTCGTGTTGTATGCTGAATTGAATAGTACCTTAGAATCATCCACAAGAATTTAAATTGTGATCAGCCCCCAAAGGAGTATATCACCAACAGGAAAGAAAATATCAGTGGAATCTGCATTTCAAGTACACATGTCATTACTAAAATACAGCACACTGAGGAATATTTAGAAATGAAAATCAAATATAAGGAAATATTATCATATATACCGAAAACTACTTCGACGTCTTTTAATGCAATTTATCACTCTCTTCAATGCAGGAAATTTAAATATTCTTTTTTAATTTAAATAAATTTGTAATATATACTTTCTCATACACGCGGATTTCACTATGCGCAATTTTTTGTAAACCATTCGTAGTTCTATGTTCAAGAATCTATAATAATATAGGAACATTCAGTAAATATGAAATAAAGAACCATCCGTTCTTAATTCACAAATTAATTTTCAATCATAAGCTTATATTTATAAAAGTATAAAGTTACAGTTGAATTATACTTCAGATGGCAGCAAATATATGTTTAGGTATAAATATAATGTTTGTGTTATCTCTGTTCCCTTTTCTGTCACGAACGATTTTTATCAGATATTCTTATAATGTACAATTACTGATATATTTGATTGCAAATAAAAACACTGTAATTTCCCAGTGTAGAAGATATTTCCGGCCTCACTACTAATCGAAGAAAAACTGTTCTGAAGCACTAAATTATTTAAGACAAAGGAGAATACATCAATACTAATTATTTTATATATTTAATGTAGTTCAGAAAGGTTTGTTAACAATTTCTCGTGCTCACGCCAAGCATTATAATATTCATCATAGAAGCATTTTGATTGCATGTTGTTGATTAATCAACAATTAATTTCTCACATTTTCCATGAAGATACGCAGGACGTTTGACACAAATCTCATACAAACAATGTAATAAATGACTCAGAAAAAGTGCGTGCCTATTTTTGTTTTTCTTAAAAAAAAACTAAATTACTTTTATGAATTTTCTATTTAAAATATGCTAAAATTTAACTAAAATCTATTTGGATAGCTACAGTCTGTTCTAAAATAATTAATTTGTGATTTTGTTGTTTTCAGAGTTCTTAAAGAATACTGAAGAGCGTATCTTAGTTGTGATTGTTCACACGAAAGAGAAAACTTTCACAGAAAATTGAATAAACTCATACACAGAAAAATTATGAAATCCTGCATTCGTACACGACTACGCAATGAGAGACGAGCAAAGTCGAAAAATGTTTCGAATTGAATCAACAAATTTGGTTAAGTACGATGTTTGCCACATACGTAGAACTCATAATTCAGAGTCTTGAGTTGAACACTTGTATAGGGGGTTACAAAAAATGGTGTAATGGAATAAAACAAGCTGTGTGTGAGGTATTAATGAGATTATTTTTATTTGAAAGGTCCTTTCAAATAAAATAAAAAATTCATTATTTCACACGCAGTTTTTTTATTCCATTTTAACATCGACCCGTCCTTATAAAAAAAACCAAGCTTATCACATTAAATTAGTCCATACCAATCACGTAGAAGATTATATATACAAGATGAACATGGAGAGAGAGAAATTTTTAGTTGTTTCCAAATGTTCATAATGAGTTTACTTTTGGGACATCCTGTATGCAGTAGATTTGAAAGAAAGATGAAAGATCATAGAAGAGTAATTCGTAGAATTTCAGAAAAAAAAATACGTCATGACGAATTGACAAGTAAATCGGTGTACATTTGGAATTGTACTAGAGGTGGGCAAACGACCGAGAATCGATTCTCATAAAAGAAACGTTTTCTAAAGCGATACTGTAAAAGGAGTTACGGCCTACTGTTATATTTGTAGAGTCGTGAGCGAACTGCCGCCTGAGTCGGTTATCAGAGTCGGCTCTGGGGCGAGCTACTTGAGTCGTCGGGTTGAGGTAAGATTCGATTCAGATAATGAATCAAAAAAGTTACGAGCGGCACTCTCCAAGACTAATAAACAATAATATTCGTAATATATATTGAATGATAGGCCTAGCCCCTTTTATAAAAGGCAGTGTGGTAAAGTCTTAATTATTGCTACAATTGTTTGAATATGTAGGAATCCTACTGCAAGAAGAAGAAGAAATAAAAACCTTACGCTTTGCCGACGATATTGTAGTATTAGGAGAATCAGAAGAAGACTTGGAAACCATAATAAATAGCATGAACGTAGTCCTGGAAAAAGAGTTCAATATGAGGATTAATAGAGGGAAAACCAAGGTAATTGAGTGCAGTATGCGAAACAGTGGAATAACAAAGGGTGTTCGATTGGGAAGGGATATTTTGACGGAAGTTAAGGAATTATGCTACTTGGGAAGCATAATAACTAGTGATGGTAGAAGTATAGTAGACATAAAGAGTAGGATAGCACAGGCAAGGAAGGCTAATATAAGAGTGAATATTAGGAAATCGTTAATAAAAATGTTTGTATGGAGCGTGGCGTTATATGGGTGCGAAACGTGGACGATAGGAGTTGGGGAAAGGAAAAGAATAGAAGCCTTTGTAATGTGGTGCTATAGGAGAATGATGAAAATCAGATGGGTGGATAGAATCACAAACGAGGAAGTTCTAAACTGAACAGGGGAAAAGTGAACAATATGGAGGACGTTGAACAAGAGAAGGGAAAGATTAATAGGCTACGTTTTAAGACACGAGGGTCTTGTAAAATTAGCAATAGAGTGAAGTGTGTGGGGTAAGAACAGAAGAGGGATGGAATACGCTACGCAGATTAGGGAGGATGCTGGGTGTTCCAGTTACAAGGAAATGAAAAGGCTTGCGCAAGATAGGTTTGCATGGAATGTTGCATTAAACCAGTCATAGGACTGAATACGACATGTACGACGTTGACCAAGAGATGGATTAATAGATCACGTTTTAAGACGTGAGGGTATTGTAAAATTAGCATTAAGGAGAAATTTGTGGGGATTTGGAGGATGGAATACACTAAGCAGATTAGGGAGTATGTGGTAGTTATGCGTAAATTAAAAGTTTTGCGCAAGATAGGCTAGCATGGGGGGTTGCAACAGACCAGTCTTAGGACTGAATACCACGACATGGTAGTCTTAATTCTTACTAAAATAATCATGACAACTATAGTTAACATTTCATTCCCATCGTTTTTTCTCCTTTCGATACGTACATAGTTTTGTTTAATGATATTATGTTCTCAAATCACCAACCCGCTCAAATATAAAGAAACGCGGATCATTTTGAGTGGTGTGAGAAAAAATATATTTCCCAATCTTTATCTTTTACTGTAAAAAATACTGTATTACCGCAACGTCGGCTACTTCTGCAACTATGTTTTCTGTAGGAGGGCACATCATGACGGTAAAAAGGAGTCGGCTCACTTCGCAAAAACGTTCCCAAATGCTTTATGTAAATAGCAGTATAAATTTTGTAAAATAGTTACATAAATATATTTATAATTTTTATACATAAATGAAGTTATAAGTATTAAATATTATGTTTTATAATTTTTGTGTATGCTCAACCTTGATAATAAAATAGGATGGGTTTCTGCAAGCCGAAGAGTCGTTTAAAAGAATTTACTCGCAGTAATGATCGAATCGACTCTGAACGACTCAACAAAAAGAATCGATCTGCCCATTACTAATTTGTGTGTCGGAAAAGCAATAATGCTGCTACTGCTGAGAAAGGGAGCTTGAAACAAACCAAAAAGTAACTGAGGGTAAGGATTTGTAGCAAAAAGAAAAATATTTGCCCGCTAGGTCTACATTCTACACGTATATTGTATAGGCATGAGAAAGAATGTTTAGAGTTGAAGATAACTAAGTTAAATCCCCATTATTAAATAATTAAGTAAATAATTTTGGTTTCAGTTATTTAATTACTGGTGAGCGAATGTATACAATGCTGTATATTAAAGAAATGAAATCTCGACAGTTCGAAAGGACGCGAAGAGGAAGTTATGCTGAAATTTAACATTGGCTGTCAATAACGAAAACGTGTAACTTATAGAAAATTACTGTTGATAGTAGATAGATTCAAATTATTTATAGAAAAATGCACTGCGTCATCGTAAACAGAGTAAAGTAATTAGGAACGTTAGATATCTCCATTGTGATAGGAATAGCTTCGCTCGGGAGACAATTGTATGAGGGATAAATCAAACACTGCGGGAATACACAGAATTTCGGTAAGCACTTCCCAACTGAGCCTCGCTCATTCACGCCTGGGAGCCGAAACACTACAAATTAACAACTAAATTAAGACGTCTACGACGAGACATGTACAAAGGCATTGTCTGGAGCCCCGCCCTAGCGTGAGTTTTCACAAGTGGCACGTGCGCTCCATCACTACTGCAACTCTTGCACGTGTCGCCCTTAAGTACAAGGTCGCGTCATCGATTGGCGATGCACGCGACAACAGGTGGTTGGGTGAGGGCAATCCATTCGCACGTGCGCCCTTGGGCAACAAAAGACGCCGTTCCTTTCTTAATGGAGCGCCAATAATCGACGTCGCCGGCAGCCCTACGCCAAACTCCTAAATGGCGTCAATTATTACACCTCTTCCTTAGTACACACAGTGATATATGTACTAAATTATTAACTGACAAGTCAATTATCAACGCGCTACCAACCTGGCTTAGACTTAAGTTTATGGCCAGCCCATTTCTCTTCATACCTCTTTCCATGGGGATCATTTGACCCAATTTTTCCCGGTCTCCTTAACGAACCTGTTTCACATCAAACGGTCATTTCTTTGTCGCTTATGATTTCTTGGGCAATCTTTTTCTCTTAACCGATGTGTTTCGTTTTATTTAAAAATCATATACATACATACATACATACATATATATATATATATATGTATGTATATATATATATATATATATGTGTGTGTGTGTGTGTGTGTGTGTGTGTGTGTGAAGGGATGGGGTGGGGTGGGAATATTTAAATTCTTAAACTAATAAATAACATTTTAAATGACCAAACTTAATTTGTTTACAATATTTTGAATTGGAACCGAGTTACATGATAAAGAAAATTGTTTTAAAGGCTTGTAATGTTTATTGATGGCGAGGATTATACATAAGAAACTGGACAAATAATTACAATTGAAAGTCATCGTCATACGCATCAAACAGGTATATGGACGTTAAAATGAACAGTTGTAAGCTAGGTGCAAACTTCCTTCTCATACTCCTACTTTTGCCGGTACCCACCGACATTTTTGTCGCTTTACTAGTGTCCACATTTGTCCAGCTTGTCGGTCTCTTATTAATTATGATATGCTCATGTATTCTTAGCAAATAATTTTTTCCATACCACGTATGTTTGGGTTAACCTTTCATAAAAATGTAACAGATCCCGCAGTTATGCCACCGTAATAACGTTTTACTTTAAACTAATACACTTTACTCAAAAGTAGTTTATAAATATTCTCGTTCATTAATTACACACATAAATTACATATTTCATATCTATAATACTAAAAACCTTTGTCAGTACCTCCGTCACAGTTACAGGCGTCCAAACTACTGATCCAAATTTGAAACACGTGTTCCTCAGAGCCCGAAGCTGCCCATTATCTTTCAATTTTTTAAATATACTGAAGTTATATGTGTGAAAAATGTTAACAATCCTCCGCTTTTTTCCAGTTTTTCCAGCGTTTTTCACCTTTATCAAAGTCCCTACTAAGCTTGAAGAAACGAGTAAGGGTTTCTTTGTCTCACAGAGACCTATCAGAAGATATATTTATTTACATGGTGGTTCAACTCTTATTCCCCTGAGCTACAAAGCAATAAAAACCTCAATTTTGGAACCCCTCCAAATTTAGGGCCCTGTAGTTCGAAAATAGAGGATTTTAGAAGACTCTGAGGACACAAAGTCAATTGGAAATTCGATTGTCTACAATTTTGGCCTTATCTTTCACCGGAAATGGGTCAAAATGACACCTCTAAAAACTATCATTTTGACGATTTTTAGCCATTTACCCAACCTAGGATTGAAAATAGGCTAGATTTGACAACAGAAATAAATTTAAGTTGTAGAAAAACATATAAAACGAATGTTTAACGCCCATCTAGCTTAAAGTGATCCATCTGGAGTAGAACTATGAATGTAATATACCCTCAAGTACTGTAATAAACTATCTTTAATTACATTCCTGCTTTATTATTCATGTGAACCCTAGCATCGCCGGACACTTCCGCTAGGTTACTTTTAATTTATATGGCAATAGTTGGGGTGATTATAGAGATCCAACCCACAAATATTCTCGGTGTTCATATAGTGTACCACAAGGACAGTAAGAATGTTATGGGAAATAAATTGCACAATGGAAAATTTTAAACTATAAATATGTAAGATTATATATATAAATTTATTAAAATTGTTACAAGTAAAATAAAAACATTCTTCTGTTTGATTTATAAACAATAGTGAGTAAATACGGGTAAGTGAGCAAAATAAATTAAAAATATAATTATATGTTTAGAGGTTTAAATAAAGAAGCTAGTTTAGCGGGCATTTCTGATAATTCAACATCAATAATAACTATGCGCAAAGTCCTAAGTTAGAATATATGGACACTATTCTTACATTTGGAGTTAATGAATGTGGTTCGGTGTGTTATATCTGAGACATATTGTTCAACAATTAATTGAAATGAACTTATTTAAATAAATAACAGGTCATAATGATTTAGCATGTAAGTTTTGCCTCATTGCAACAAAAATTAAATATTCCAATACTTGCTAAATTCCTGGTATCGTCATGTTTTCATACTATTGAATATATTATATCCTTTTATTTAATAAGATTTAACATTGGTATACATTCATTTTCCATTCTCAAAATTTAACGGCGTTAAATGACTCACACATTCTTATACATCATTTAAATCTTGGTTCAATTTCTCTTACAAATTAGTAGAGTCAAACTTACAAGGAGAATTTTTTATGAATTGCATAAAATGTAATTTAATGGCCAATCACTAAAATAATATTAATAAGAGTACACTAAATATCAAAAATTTCAACCAAAAATTTGAACTTAATGTCAACCAAAGTATTATTTCTTTACAAAAAAGCTGTTAAATTTATTAATTAAAGACTTCCATGATTATATAGGTTTAATTATAGATAAAAGTTCTATTTAAACGTGGTTGCAAACAATACTGATTTAATTAAAGTGTAGTGTATTGCCTCGGACCTCTCTTTAAATTATTGTGTTTAAACTCAATATGTTAAGTTTTATCTTTGTTTGGATATTACAATGGTTTGAAAGAGAAACCTAAAGAAACTGCGAATATGCACAGAAACGACGTTCTTTAATTTTGAATAAATAAATTTGTTTGAAAAAGATCAAGAATTATTTGATCTAATATAGATAACTTAATAAATCTTGAGAAAAAAAATTTAAATGGTCTTCTGAACATAAACATAAAGAACTTTTTAGGATTAAGGAGCATCATATTAACTGAAAGCTCCCAGAAGACACAACGTCATCTCAAAACATATATAATCAACTAACAATACATTTTATAGGGATAACGTCAAAATTCTGGATACTGAAAATCTGTATCATATTAGACTAATCTCTGAAAAGATTACAATAAAATTGAGTAATTTTAATTAAATATATCATATGAAACGTATGTTCCAAGGAAATGTATAATGGCTCCTATGATTATTAGGCAGTCAACTGTCGTCTGAAGGTCTGAGACATGCACAAATGGTTTGAAGTCAACAATCTTCTCTGATTTCGCTAACCTAGTGAATGGCTTCTGTTGATCGAGAAGTCTGATTTGCTCAAGTCGCTGATATCATTTGAGACGGGTGTTATATGACACGGCTGAAGAAAACTCTGTAAATATTTGCCAGCATTACAGTAATGACTATGCAAGTAGCTGTGGTAGACCTGATGACTGTGTCAAATATCAATTTTAACAATAACTAAAATTATTTGCCTTACTTTATAGTTATATGTATTCCGTTCTCGATCCGCAAATGCTGAACTATCATCAGTATTTAATCATAAAATAAAATATTTATTTTTATACCTTTTACTTATTTTATATTCCAATAGAGAAGGCTATAACAAAATGATACCTTTCCCTGATAAATGCTCCGACTCTACTGCTACTGAATTTAGCTTTTATTTCAGTAATAAAGTCTAGTAGACTCCGTTTGAATTGGTACGTAGAACGTAATTTTCCACTTGTAGTGCCTATTTTAGACGTTTGACAGATGGGCTGAGGCTTCTTGAAATAAGTCTTATTATCGACATCAATGGTGAAATGCTCTTTGACATACGATGTTGGACTACACTATTTACCTTCGAGAACTAGAAACAAAATGAAAACATTATATATAAAATGCGAAACCGAAAGCATTCATACGACTAAGTTCTTTGAGAACCTTTTAATTAAACAGCGAATAATAACTAGAAAAACAATTCATAAATTGGATAAACGAGGACCGAAATATCTGCCCCAAGCTTAAACAAGTTTTCTTATATTTTCTGTGGTATATAGATTAGAAAGTATTTGTACTTGTATTCGACAAGATAACCGTTTCTGTAGTAATAGGAAAATCCCGGTTTGGTTACTATTGTTGACTCTGTAATTAATCTTATTGCAGTTTGACCCAAGTGGAAACCCGAGAATGTAAACTCCAGCAATTACACCGGGAAAGCCTTCGATCTTTGAATCTTATTATTGTTTTCCTGGAAACTGCACGCTCCTATAATCCCAGTGCTCACCGGACAGCCCAAATAACGATGTTGTCAGAGAATTCTTAGAGGACAGGCAATAATTATTTCCGTGCTTTACCTAAAGACCATGAAGGCTCTCCTGGGGCAAACAGCTGTTGGAAATCCGGTTTGTGTTTTTCTCTTAGTCGCATTGCGCCACCGTAATAGCCGAATCAATTGAGGCGAGACTTCCGCCAAGCAGCATAGCAGGCGGATGCATCAGTTTTATCTGGACTTAATGAGGAAATCCCGGGATATCGAGAGGGATAAAAGAGAACCATGTCTTCACGAATAACACAACTTCCAGATTAAAAAAATTCAGCGAATTGTACTTAGTAGAATACATGAACATAAAACAATATATGAGCTGAATTTTACAACCATTCCCATATGACATTCTTATGATTGGTTACTAGCAACTTATTTATTCATTTCCTATTTGCACGGCAATAATTTTTGAAGTATTGAAGTATCCTGAATTCAGTACCCTCTTTTATGAATGTTAGTAATAGGTGAAATAACGTATTATTAAAATAAACTGCGGAGGAACAGAGGATAACAGTCCATAGACTGTCATCGAATCCAGTAAAACAATGAAGAAATGTGTACCAGTATTTCCATACTCTACTTTGTCAAACAATATTTGGATTTTAGTGACAAATTTTAACAGAAAATCTACTTATATTAAAATACAGAAGTCGATTGAGAGCAAGGAAAACTGTTCAACAATCGTATTTTTAAGACTGGTCATAAATTCATGGCGCAGAGAGATAATAAAAAGTAATGTTGCAATATAAGAGAGATTATTAAGAAGGAACAATCTGTAAGGATATTCTGATCATAAATTTTGTATACACTTTACAATATGCAATATACTTGAAAGATCTCAAGACGCAAAAATTTACATGAATGACTTGTTTACCCCATGGTATACTTTTTAAGGAACGCATTCACCAAAGTCCGTAGACGTAAGTAAAAATACAATGGTTGTTTCTATTTGAAAAATTCACGGGAACACGATTAAATCCGCCCACATTGGCTGCAGTTTCTATCAAATTCAATGTTTATGAATTGAATCCCGCGCATGAACCTGTGACGAACCTCTGCGTAGACCATAATAGATATTATTTAAAACTCAATTTCTGGAAAATGTTAACAAATACATAATGAAGGAGCCCGTAAACAGACAAAATTAAGTGATGAATAAATACCACACAACTTTTCTGCCAACCTTGTTGCTTTCGTCAGGTATTGAAAAATCTCGAAGCTTTTAGGACGACACGCTGTTTAAAGCCTTAGGCTGTTAAGTATGGCGCCTGGTTAACATAACGTTACGGAAAGTGCTTAACGTAACGCTTTAGAAATGCATCAGTGCTCTTACTGCCACGTTTATTTTACTTATCTAGTTATTAAATGAACTTAACGACTGTTGTTGCGGAACCCACTGAAAATTCCTTCACCCCAGCAGATCGTCGAGGTACAGTAAAAGATTGGAGAGGAAGAGCATCGTAAGAAGAAACCACGTCAATGCCTAGCACTATTCGAAACCACCTCTCAACAGCATGAGCGGATTTAGAGACATTACTAATTAATCTCTCTCAACAAAAGAAAAAACATAGATATAAATATTTAAGTATGTGTTTCTTCTTTCTCTGGCCGGTATTTCTCTACAGAGTGATAATGGAGCTCACCGCCGGGGATGTCTCGTTCAGTCTCTAATTTCAAGGTTCTACATGCCGAGGCCCCGTCATTCATTTTAGGAGGTGTATGCAGTGGGGTCAAAGACCTTGGGCATACGGTAAGAGGTACCGCTGATCCCATTGCATCAATCTACCAGCTGTCTCCTAAAAATAAATGGAGACGTGGATAAGGGAATGCTGCGGTCTACCACCATTCGAAAAGGTGTGAGAATAGTACTCAATAGCCCTAACTACCTGATGTAGGTTTTCTAGGAGGGTTTCCTGCATCTCTTTCAGGTTAATCACTGGCCTCAGTCAACCCTTGGCTACCTTGCTCTACCTTCCACACCCCCATTTTCAATTCCCTTCCTAAGCTATTACAGACAAGTTGCCTGTTTCAGGATGAGCCTCGTGTAGCCTGTTACCCATGGCGATCACGCTCCTACAGTTCCATTATGAATTTATCATTTGAATTTGCATTAAATACCATATTATACTTCGTCAATGAAGACTAAAGTAAATAATAAAAATAATAATAACATCTACTGCGATCAACATTCATTTCAAGTTTTCGTTACTTTTAGAAGTTCAGTGGATTCAAAAACGAGTAATAGCAAACCTTTGGAGGTTAGCGTAACTTTTGGAGGATGGAGAAAATTAAAAGCATAAAAAGCGATTTTCAGAAATCAAGATGACTGAATCTTACTGTAAGTAGATATGAAAATTACGAATAACTATAAGTACGAAATTGATCTAAAAATGTCGAATCTAACGTTAGTAATGTGATTTATAGCTATGTACTTTAAGACAGAAAATTTAATAGCAATATTTTAGTCTACGCATTCCTCTCATTGAGAAAGACCTGTAGTATATATAATAGATCTATGTGATCTACTATCTTCAATTAATAAGTGTAAACCTATGTGTAAGGAATGACATTTTAAATAGACTCAAATCGTTTGCAAAACAATAAGATCACCAAGAAGGTATGATAAATCACAAAGTATCTGGACAGTGTAAATGTTTGTAGAGTTATTATATGTAATCATTAAGAATTGTTTTTACTCACAAAATATCGCCGCTCTCTCATCCAGGTTTGTAGTTTAATTCGTGGTACATCGATGCTGGTTAGAAAGCGTTGTTGCCTGCATCATGTTTGACCCACATAATAAACTACTAGCACACGCAGATGAAGGCGTTCTCGCGATGCAAGTCAAAAATGGCCTTTCAGAGTTTCGAAATCAAAGACCTGAGTACATCGAACTTGGGGAACGTGGAGTTGTGAAGAATAGTGGCCTTTTCAAGGCGGGGGAGTGTTGAGTAGGTGGCGCGCATTGAATTGGGGGACGAACCGGTTTGGGAAGTCTTGTGTGCCTCACCGCCTCTCCAGGTGGAGCGCAGGGAATTCCAGACCCATCACACGCAGGGAATTTCAGCAAACATTTACCAACAATCTACCACCAAAGAAAGAGTTCATTCTTGACTGTAAATTAGATTTTCCCTACAAGGTGACAGACAAGATAATTCTAAACCTTAGTTAACTTAATTTTTGGGGAGCCATAGGCCTTGCAAAACTGTATTTCAGTGAATTTTTTCCTCGAAATTCGGAGCGGTCAAGTGATGGAGCATGGTGTGAAACTGTTCTCCAAATATTTGAGTGAGCGGTCTGTGAGAAATAAAAATGTTGTATACTGATTCATTCATCATTCTGAAGATCTCCGAGGATTACAATATGTTTTGCAATGTCTAAAGAATAAAATATATATGTACCTTCAAAATTATATATGTTGTAGCATTTATACTTTCATATTATTATTATTCTCATCCAAAACAAGAGAAGAAGTGTAATCTAAGATTAGAATCGAGAATGGTTAACAGTTTAAAATGAGAACAGACAACAACAGGAAGTCATAAGTGAACACCACTTAACAACTGAACCATTTTCACGACATTGTGAAGTGAACACTAACTACCGGAGACGCAAACAATCTCTGGTTAAGGAAGGTCGTATTAGAAGTCTTTTTGTTATGATGGGAAATTTCACATTTTCGTTTACTAGTAACCAGGAATAGATTTGTAACTAACGCATTATAGTAAAGTTCGAAAGTTTGAAATCGTAATGCGTGTTGGGTGGTGTTGCATGCCTTCAAACTAAGTACAGGGCACATTCGTGCATGGATGTGTGCAGACGAATATACGACAAAGCTGGAGACATGTAAACTGTCGGTAAAAATTTCCCAGACCAGACAAAATTGATCGCGCAGCCGTCATATCAATCACCTCTTATCGATGACCCAGAATCTAGATTTGACTGTAAATTCAAGAGTAAGCTACTGGAGCTGATTTGTTCGCATGGGGCTGTGTGTGCGTGTGTGTAATTCGTTACGACTGATTACCATAGAGTCAACCCGCCTGCAGGTAGATCAGGTAAAGCGTCAGAGTGCGTGATCTCATTCGTAATAATCACTGTGATTGCGGGTTCGGGAATGCTGCTCTTCGAGAATCGTTATTAAGTGGTTCGAACAACGCAGGTAGTGAACGAAAGTTAGGATCTCATTCCCACCGAATCAGATCTAGCGTTGGGGGAAAAAATACAAAAACGCTAGACTAAATAGCTCAGTCAGGTTGCAAAACAACGAAATGAAAAATACGTAAGTAAATAACGGAATTCATACATAAATTAACAAAATGATTATTCGGAGGGTTTAACTGCTGGACCTCTCTTCTACTGCCACTAAACTGTCCGATGAAGAAATTTTTTTTATAATTGTGACGAAAGTTATTTTACCACCCTGTGTTTTATCTCCTCAGGGAAGGCGTACATTGGGATTCAATTCTCGGGAGACAAAAAAAATAACATTTTCTTCTTCTTTCTTTCTCCATGGCTCTACAGCCTGGGCCTACCGAGTCGACTGCGGACTGTCATCTTGCATGACACATTAAAAAATAAATAAACTAGTCGATACAAAACATTTTAAATATATTTAATGTAAATTTTAAATATATTTAATGTAGTTTCAAATGTAGTTTCAGACAAAAATGATCAAATGGAATTTATTTCTGTTATTCGTACCAACGTTTGATAGTCAGGTGAATTTTAACAAAAAATTCTTTACTTTTCGAATCTCAATTTTTATTCTACAACAACCACCCTGCCTGAATTGAGTTTTGTGATCCAACAGGAAGTAAAAGAATCGGCATATTATTAAAAAGTTCCCGTGGAATGGGAACACATTAAATATACCGACAACTCAAGTCAATGTGAAAAATATTGTGCACAATTACTTAAATGGCTCGTTCATTTTATGCATCCGTTTTCGACATAAAGTACAATGGGGCACATGTCAGGCGTGCGCATTTCATAACGTTTTCCCTCATATAAAAAATAATGGAGAGTTCCAGTGCTGTTAATGAGCATCGCTAACGAAAGGCTTCGTCTGATAAGTCTTACAGGAAGACAGATTGGTCAGATAAGATACTAACCAGCTGGTCTGATAACGACGTGAAACAAATCTGCCTCAATCCTGTTACGTTGAGTGAGATCCGTGTTGGTCCAGGAGAAACTGCATGTGTACTCTGAGCTCAGTTGTAGAAACAAAGTCTAGTTGACTTGGAAATTTGTACGTAATTTCGTTCCGCTGACATATCACGTTCTTCTCGTTTAGTCTTAAGTCTTCCAACTATTTCAAACTTCAATATAGAATGGTTGGTTATAGAACTGTGAGTACTATGCAAGAAGAAACTTCCTTTTACTCCAGAAATATAGGCAACAATAATCATGCATTACATGAAACGTTTTGGTGAACGTCATATCAGAAGGTAGTAATTTACCTCTTTTCGCATAGAATTAACTTGAATTAGGAACTGAAACAACGTTTTTTAAATTTATAAGTCCATCGACATGTAAAATAAAACTGGAAAACTATATCATCATAGTATGTATACAAATAAATTATAATTTTCGCTACCATAAAAAAATAATGGAACGTTAACAGATATAAAACGCTAAGATGACAAATTGTATTAAATTTACTTCTTCTTCGCGGTATCAATAACAGGGCTAATTTTGTTTTTAATACTGAAATGGCATAACATTCAACAGTATCATAAAAGTAATTAAAATTGTTGGAAGTTTGTCTTAAACAGTTCAGAAAATATTAATATAAAAAAGTAAGAAAAAATGGGACACGTTTCATGGCCCATACGCGCATAGATATCTCCAAAATATGTGTGCGATTTGCCTTTACTGTGAATCTATAATACGGTATAATTATTAACTTATAAACATTTCGCGCCGAAATAACCTATCACTGGCAGAGAGCTTGGATATAATAAACCTCTTTAGAGCGCCAATAAGATGTTTTATAAGTCACAGTGGAGATTTATTATGCAACGACTAGGGACGCATGAACTCAATTTTATTTTTCTTAAATACGTAATTGTATTTTTACAAATTATTTCACGGTAATGAGACCCACGAGTTGGTTCAAATATCTTCTTAAAAATGTAATTTACTGTTTCAGTATACTTTTGTGTCTGTAATTCCCATATACAAATTCGACTAAATTTTGTACATGACTACCACCTCTGGAAGCGGGGGTGGAGGGAACAGGAAACAGGGGAATAAATACTTTTCGCGGTTAGTGAGATTGATAGTGTGTCTCTCTTGGTATTGTACATTTATTTAAGATACTGAGTCATGGCGGTGGTTATGATAAAATACAGCTCCCATAAAGTAGGGATCGTGAAATGGTAAATTTTCACATATGTAACGGTCTCTGTGATGGATTAATCGCACGTTGAATAGAAGAGATTGCTGTCGAATTAAATTGTAAAGTGGGCTAATATATATATATATATATATATATATATATATATATATAAAGCATCGCCGGGCACCCAGATAGTATGTAATGTTAGTTTCAAGTTTTGACAAGTGATTAGTTTCTCTATGGAAGAGGAAATTCTCCTTCAAATATTGACGAAGAATTGTCCTTTGTGTAGCAGAAAAACTATGCAAATATTATGCTAGCAGCGAGAAAAACTTACGTTTCTTTCTCACTAATTAATAAATAGTTCTGATTTCCTTCAAATTTAATCTATTCAGTAAAATATATTTCTAATTGCATATTTAAATTTGAAAATAAATTATTCTATTCACGTATCAATGATTTATTTCGATATCGAAAAGCGCCATTTACTAGTTTTTAATATGTAAAAGCATTACAAGTTTGTCACTTATTGACGACACTCCCCGTAATTGAAGCTGAATCAGATCTTCTATTTTTCTAAACAATCGTTAAATATTTATACTCGGTTTCCTCGTTTAAGATGTTCAACTTCGCGGACCCCGTATTCCACTCCGACAGTTAATGGATATAAAATAAAGGCAGCGCGACTTGGAGAAGTTGGGAGGCCGCTAACGCCTTAATGGTGACGGAGTTACTCTCTCGTGGGAGAGAAAAAGTCGCCGAGGTGATAGTTTGCGACGGCTTTTCAATCGATTGCTCTGTGCAAGATGGAATCACTGAAGAACATTAAAACTGCGGATCCACTCGTATCACAGGTTTCTCTTCTGTAGCTCATGTCGGGACAATTTGCCAATCACATAACATACTAGTTACATACTGAGTGATAGGCTTCTACGAAAACGTTGGTTGTGGATTGTGACTACTCAACTCGAAGCTCTAAAATCGGAACATATAGCCAGCTGAAGAGGACAGAATGGTCAGTGAAAGGCACTGAGACTAAACTATTTGTACTTCTTTAAGTGAAAGAGGGAGAAAAGAGGTGATTTCAGAATAGTCACGATTAAATTCAATTCGACAAAAATCAGTAGGGGAAGAAAACTTATAGCAAGCTAGTTAAATAGCTGAAAATTACTACGACAAGACTCAATTCGTAAGCGAATGAGGAAGTTTTTTTTCATTTAATAAACAAGTAACTAATTGGCTCTTTTTACTCTTGTATACAATAGGTCTGGTTAATTGAAAAAATTGAATGCATTTTATTTAGAGATCGAAACCATTCATATACGAAACGTGTCAAGAATACTGGATGTATAACTTCAGAAAGTCAATTTCCAAAATAAATGGTAGGGGAAATCGGGGCGGAAACGGATAGCGGGGTAGAACGGGATACCCTTTTTTACTGGATAGTGCTAGAGGTTAGTAAATACGGACGGAACACTGAAACTGGTCAAGGAATAAGTCAGGGCAGCCGGCTTGACCTTGTGAATGAACTCTTGTTTTGGCGTCTTACATCTGTGACTTTATAATTTTTGCAGCATTTCGAAAGAAGGTAATTCGAATAACCAAGTTGGTCGAAAACTTCTTTCTATTAAAATTATTAATAGTCTTGAGACTGTACGTGGCTGTTTCTCAGAATATTGACGAGAGCAGTCTAGATGAAACAAATTAATGTTATTTTTGATCAATACAGACGTTTTCATATTTTCAATATTCGATTTACTTAGTAACACTATGTCATTGATAATTTAACGCAGAAAAGCTCGCCAAAATTCTTTCTATTTGTTTTAAAAATCGTATAAAATATGCTCCAACATATGTTAATTAATGCCACCAACAAACATATCAGTACTTAAGTCGATGTATAAGTATTATAAGAAAATGAGACTCACACATCGGAAAAAATGTTCTTCTAATTTCATATATTGAAACAATGATAACTAATACTTTTTGACTTGTAAAGTGTGCCATATACAAAAGTTCATATTACAAAATTTACCATCTTCCGAGTTTACACATGTACTCATCTCGCGTCAGTCTATAAGAGCACGCTGAGCCTCATAATACAATCAATATCACATTTGTTTCACTTATCAGCATTTGGGAAACAACCAAAGAAATGAATCTGATTGTTACTGGTGTTTATAATCTAAACGGAGTCCGAAACGTTGTTCTTATTATCTGTTTATGATCAGCTGTTAATCTTCTGCAGGATTATTACTGTTTCAGGGAAGCGTAGGAACTGGTGGATCGAGGAATAGAGGACCTAGGTAATGGTACGAAGCAGAGAATATTAGCCAGTGGGTTGGCGGGAGGAAGCGAGTCGCTCTGTCCTGTCATTAGCGCGTGCGGCTCACCGGAAGTGAGTCAAGCGAGACAAGGTCTCATGGTTGGAGTGGAGACACTTCGTTTCCCGACTGGTTCCAGCTATGCGTTTCCAGTTATTTCCTAGCACAAAATTAAAATTCTTCACACACACATCAAGAGGCTACTGAGAACAATTCATTGTTACACCACAATGGACGAGTACAAATTCCACTAACAGTAAAATCACCTACTCAAATAGAAAACATATACGTGTTAACAATAAATTATGGATTATTAGGAAGTAAATATAAATTGTAATGACTAAGAATTGGTATCAGAATGAGTCATATTGTTTACTGCAAAAGTATCAGCTTCACTAAACCTCATCATCATCTCACGAACCTGTGCGCTGTCGGACACACAAAAAAGAGGGAAGGCTTCAACTAAATCTCTCAAAAACATTCCTTACGATCGTTACAAATTCGTTACTTCTATACTTTCCTCAAATTATGTCCACGAAGTCATAAAATAAAAGAGAAATGATGAGAACATTAATACCACTCTTGATTTGTCTTACAGAAACTATCACGATACAAGTTGCCTTTTCCCCTTAGCTGGATTTCAGTTAATTGGCTGTAACCCATCGTTAACAGTTTTATGTGAATCTTAAAGAGGTGCTTCCGTTTTCATCGGACTGGAACTTTTAGTATCAATTACATTAATGGATGTGTGCGAGGTGAACACCATTTATTATACTAAACGGGATACCTTTGAGTTATTCACATCGCTATTAATGATCAGATTTTCTACCTTTAAATTCTTTAGACAGTAAAATGAATTAGGAATTACTTTATAGGAAGAGATAAATTCAATTAAGACAATAACAAGAAACTTCCAGGTTGCAAAATCATTTAGTATAATTTTCATCAAGTGAATTTTCTCGTTCTTCATCAGACATATTACACGGAAAACCGCAGAATACTCTTTACTAGTATCACAGGCATCGACCGCGTGCAGATAGTATGATAAATAATTGTATAGAAGTAACGAAATAAGACAATGTTTAGAATTTCAAGAAATAGTCTCCCATCAGAAGTAATCGATTTCTAAGCATTGCTTTTAAGAACGAATGAAAAATTAATTAATAACTCTGTGCTAGAACTTCCATGATACATCACATAAAATAAGTTATAAGGATAGATGAAAAGAGAAGAAACTGAGCCATTACCTTGTAATATCCATGGAGACAAGTAATTTTCTACATAATATTAATATTTATACCTCTAAGGAATGGCTAACAGATCAAAAAATGTACATAAAAAGTTCTACAAAAATGCGAGCCTCGTTGGGAAAGAAGAGATGAAATTACACAAGAAATTAAGACTCAAGTCACACATGTGATGGAACGAATTGGAAATCTAATATAGTTGAAAATATTACATGGAACGAGAACGGACAACGGAGAAAGAGAATAGTGTCTTCAAGACCACAATAACGTATACGGCAACGGCGGCAAAACGGACAAACGGCGAAAAATTTAATTTGATTATAAATGACTGATAAAGATACACATTATTTTTAAATTACATACACGTTTTCCTGTGTCATAAAAAGTGCCACCACGTAACATATAACTAGTTGCCGAATATAATAATGTAAATAAGTATTTAACTCCTTACCTTGTTTGAGAATAGTCATGGGTGTTAGCTGATGATGATGTGCTCTATATATTTAGAACAAGTCACAGAGCCTGAAACAACAATTTTTAATATTTAATAGGTCATTATACAGTCTAAAACAATGACAGAATTCATACAAGATTAAAATTGCAATTATTTCAATATGAAACTAAATATTTTTGTAGTTGTGAACATATATCAATTATTTGGAGAAGAGGATAAACAAGAAATAAGGAATAATGAAGCTGAAGTAGACAGTAGATGATCGTTCTGAATTATTATTTTAAGTCGTCCACAAGCAGTCAAATGAATAACAGTTATTGAAGTAAACTTTGAATTACAAGTGTCAATTTAGATTTAATATACAAATATTCGAAGGAAAGCATACTTTATATTGCTGAGAAATGGGCTTACGAGGTGACAATGATTCATGCACCTTTTGAAACTAGTGTAGTTGCGTACGTAAAATATGTTAAATGGTCAAAATTATACTCTGGGGAAACAAGAATACGAATATTCCACTTGCTTAACTTATTAAGGATATGATGGAACTTATCGAGCAATAAATATATTTAAAATGGGGTTAAATGTTTTAGATGATAGGTTATAAAATTCTATGAATGTGATAAACCTTTCACAGTGTATACTGAAAAAGATAGACCATACGACGATCAATTAATAATGCATGTAAAAAGAAAGATGTGAACTCAGTCCATGGACTTGAGTATTCAACAGCAACACGCTCCGCTGGTAGAATAAATGTTTGCTAACCGTAGGTAAGAAAAGCATAAAGAGCAGCCCTAATTTATTTAGAGAAAAAATTGCCCAGTATTCAATAGAATATAGTAAAAAAATTTGAGTGGGTGTAAGTAGTAAGGAAGAATAATTATACGTTTTTAACAGTAAAATCTCTGGTTGTCTTCAGGGAAAAGGGGTTAAGAAGTCTGATCAATACTTCACGAAATAGACCTACTAGATTTGGCCTAATGAGATTCTGATAAGTAGGCGTGCCCGTCTAACTGGATCCTTTTATTTCAATACAAACAGTGTTGGTCTTTCAGCAACGTAGGATAATTCTTTTTTCATTCTCCACCCTCCCATATTTCTTTCTAATATACACAATGAAACACCCGATAATTTCTTCTCTAAATATTTCAACACCATTGTAAACTATTTCAAAACCACTGATTGGTCATGCTCGGCGAAGTGGTAGAAATGGTACTCTGTCAGACTTATTGTATTGGGATTGAATGGCGGATGAGCCAAGAAAATACAATAGAATGTCGATTATTCTAACTAATTGGGACCAATTATTGTTCGGATAACCAAATATATAAAATTTGAAAGTATCTATAAGGTAATGTGGCCAACCTCCTGTGGTCTAATGGTTAGCGTCGTTACCTCAAAACCTAGAGGTCCTGGGTTCGATTCCTAGCATGGGCTTGGATATTTTAGTCGGCATGGTCACGAATACCGGGATTAAGACTTCTGGAGAATCTATATGCTAACCACGTATCACTCCAAATTCGGATGTGTCATGTAAGATGACAGTCCGCAATCGATCTGGTAGGCCAAGGCACTGAATGGGCTGTAGAGCGGAAGAAGATGGATATAAGGTAATGTTACAAAAAAAGCGTTAAAATATAATTTACTATTGAGTGGATCTTGTAAACAATCCGAAAAGGCGACGTAAACACTATTTCCGAATTTGTTGAGCAGACGTATTGAAAAATTATTTAACAGTACAGTTCCCCTTGCTTTAACCAATTCTTTTTAAATTCGGTTTATAGTCGTACTAACCAACGAGGTCATTAGCGACTTCCTCTTTTTTAGGTATCTAATTTTCGTTTTCTCTGTCAGGTAAACTCAGTAAGACTACTTGAAAACACCCAGGTCCTAGCCAGGAATAGAGCCTGGAACCTCTGTAATGTGAGTCCACGACTTTAACCACTAACCAAACCTTGAAGTTACTATATTTGTACTTTGGCACTAAGATACTTTTAGTATCTTAGTTTAAAATATAAAGTTGTACATAAAACAGCGAGGCCCTTAAAATATGAGTTTGACTTTTCGGATAACTGATGTTCGGATAAACTGCGTTCGACTCTATAAGGCTGTACGGAAGAGAATTTGGGTAAATAAGGAAGCTCTGGTTTAGTCGATAGCTACATAAAAGAATGAAGGTGACTATACGTTTCCAACTTTTCAGTTAAACTTTCTCAAGTTTACGCGGAATTCACTTACACACCGTTAACATAGAATAGGAGTATTTCGTTTATAGTTAGTTATATGTAGAACCATATACAAATTTTGGTCAAACAATAGAGATGTAGGCAATTGAATAAATTTTAGAATATTCTTCATGTAGTGAAATACAAAATTTGCTCGCTGTACTAGAGGTTACCATAACTAGTTCAGCAATTTATATTGCCCTGGGTGCTATGCAAATACTAGACGCAGATTGTAATAAGATATGCGAAATATTGGTTAAATCAAAGCGAGACCATCAGAAGAAATGTGCGCATTATCTAAGGGACCGTTTTGAAGGAGATGTTATTTCGATATTTTTGTAACAGACATTGAATATTATCCAAACGAGATATGGTGTTGTGTAAAGGCCCCATCCCAGGCAAGCAAGCAGGGATTAATATGATATTGTTGGGAGTGAGAGCTGTGCCTGGCGAGAGAGAGAGGCGTAGGGTTACTACCTCCCGCGTCAGCAGATGACACGCCGAGTAAACAAGTGGCTGGTTGCTACGCCGACCGCTACGTTGCCACGCAGATAATGCGCATTCATTTATGCCACAGATCTGCTTCCGCCCCCGACAATGCAACGCTGGAGGTCGTTCACTGTAGATTACGCAGGCTCGAACTGCTGTTATCCGCCCACACACTGACAACCTCTTCATCTCCGAAGTACTTATCACCTACAGTTTCCCGTACTCCATTCGACGGGGATATTATTCTATGGTCCCGCAAAATCAGTTTCAATGGAAAGAGATGGCAAAATACTATGTTGCGAAAAGGATGACAGAAGGTGAAGAACAAAAAAAAATATTTGGTAAAGAATGGGTTCCTGCGAAGCAAACGTATTGCGGTGCCCTCTCTTGGACCATAAAAACAATTAAAAATCCGAAATGGATCCACAAAACAATTCATGACTAATAAGACAGCACTGTGCTAGGTATTAAGAAGACAGAAGTGGCCAATTGCAAATAAGCAAAATAAATGTTTACGATAAACAAATACGCTGAAAGTACAGTCATAGTGAATAGCGGATGGCGATAAACAGATTTATTTTTAGTGCACATTATGTTGAAATTTTATTTATCCGGCGTTGCCCAGATATTTATTCATATTAACCCAGAAAATAATTTAATTAAACAATAATCTCTTGGTGAAGGCGTGATTTAATGGGCACAATTCTTTGATGGACACACGCCGACCTATTCCGTTTGTGGCTTGGCTTCAAATTAATCACGATGATGACTGACGGCACATTAACCGTGTGACGATTTCTATCAGTACCCATACAATCAAAAGGATGTATGTTTGTATGTCTGCAATTATTTATCCAAATTTAAACTATTTAACTGATTGCGACAAAACTTGGTACATATTCTTAAAAACACTGGTGGGGTAATAAACCTCTAGCATAAAAATGAAATGAGTTATATTGAAAAATATGTGTGTGGAAACACACAAAAGTTTATGACGTCAATAACCATTCACGCACTGAATATAGAGAAATGCGCCATATTTTAAAAAGACAGATTTTATAAATTAGCAGACTGATAGTCTCATATTTTTAAAATAAGTATATATTCTGCAACGCACAAATACATGGTAGGTTAATGATAAACAATAAAAAAGATTTTCTTAAATATTTCTTAAAAATTAAAGTAACCACAGCAGATTGCAAACTATATTTGTACAGTACAAACTATGGGAAATATCGAAGATTGATAAAAAACAATAGAATTTTTTTAATCATTATAATTTTAATAGGTTTATTGTCAATTGAGTAAGTGAGAATTTTCGATAAATTGTTACGTATGTATTTTTAATTTTGTGGATTCTTTATTTGGAAGTCGGAAATTATTTCTAGTGAGAATTTATGCTTAGTTAATATTTTGTCTGAATTTTTACTGTAATAAAGAGTCTTATGAAATCACAATACAATTAGGAGGGATTGTATAGTTATAAGCGAGTTATAACCATTATATCTTAAAGAGATTTTTGTCAATTACTCGAGTGAGCATTTTGGATAAACTTGGTTGCATGTCTATTTAGAACTTTGTGGATTTTTTAATTACGAAGTCTGGAAATATTTGCAAGTGAGAAGTTCAAATAATTAACATTTCACTTAATTAAACTTTTTTCTGTACTATGGTATCAGGCCAGTATTATTACAACATAATTTTCGCACATCACATAAAATTGCCAATTTGTTAAAATAATTTTTTTAGGTTACTGGTTACTTTTTCTATCAATCAAGTTTATATACTGGTAATAATTCAATGTATATGTTGAGAGAGCATCATGTATAGATTTAAAAATAATCTCGATATCTAAAGAATATGAAAAATATTCCTTCTTCGCTATACTACATTTGGGATGTAAAGTGTAACATTTCTGAAGTATAGGAAACAAATATCCTAATTTTTCGAGCTTATACATTAGAAACCTGTACATACATATAGGAGAGATCTATCTTATATGTATAAATCTGAGATAGACGAAATTACTTTCACTATAGTTACATTTCCCTTAGTTTTGTATAGATTATAGGCTTCAACTTTTAAAGAATTGTAATCAACTCTAATTCCTGTGAAAAATACAGTAAAAAAGTGAATATATATATAATCATACCGCTTGTCACGTGAGTTGCATAAATGACAGCAAAAGTAATTCTTCGTGACTACTATTATAAATTAATTTTAAAAAAAATAATACATGAAATATTTATTTCACTGTCCACAAGCGAAATGAGTTTGTTTTTGATTCACTCATTCAAGCGTGGGTACTCATTCACCGATAAAATTATGAAATACACTCTCTCGTTGCAAAGTCTATATACCCTGTCTCGTTGAATCAATCACCAGACACCTAGCGGATGATGAAAGAAGTTATTTGAAAACTTCGTGCGAATCACTTAACTTCTTTTGAGGTGTTATTAAAAAAATCCATAGGCCAGAAAAGGGAAAAGGAAGAGAACCTAATATTCGAAATATTGACAGAAACGGTACCCACTATAATTAGCAAACATTTTATCGTAATCGGATTAATGTATAGTAACGCATACGAGCTAGATATAACATAACATACATGAATTTTTATTTAGAGAGACTAAACATACAATTTGTCCAAATACAAAAGTAATTCATAAATTAACGTTAAAAATAAAAATTGCACTTCATAATTGTGATTTTCTCTTTCTCGCCTTTCGGCATTACAAAACAACATCAAATATTTCAATATATTGTTATTTGTCTATTGCATAAATTTATTTACATTCATATAAAGTAGTTACAGATTTTTTTGTGTACGTAACATATAGTAAATAGGAATATGAAACTATCCCTATGATATACGGTGGATTTCAAATCACAATTGTGATGAATTAATGATTCAGGGAAACCATAATATATGGAAAAAACCAAGGATGTGATATATTGTTTCAAATTGTTTAAAGTGTGAAAAGATCTGATAATTAGCCAGTATAAAGTTTTTAAAGTATAACTGAATTTAATTCTTAGCAGGACCATTTCACAAATCACAATAAATACATTTCAATATTTGTTCTCTTCTTAACCTTCAGTTGAAAGAGTACTGTGGGTGTCGGTGTTGTATGAAAATTAATATGGAAAGAGAAGCTGCAAACCAATTTATATTCTCAGTAAAAGTTATACTAGAGAAATTAGTCTCAAAACTAAGAACGAACGTCGATGGAGCGAAGAGTGGAGAAAACATGTGTACAATGGGAGAGTAAGGAAGTGATGCTTTCATACATCAGAATACAGTTAATGTTTTGAAAGGAGAAAAGTTACTTTAACTAGTTGCAATAAATTTTCTGAACGCCGAACCAGAAAGTTGGTGTGACTTAATAGGTGAAAAACAGATGTGAGATTTTTTCAACGTTTGTAATGCGAGAAGTTTAATAGAAATTTAATGAACAGGTGTAGATTTCGTAATGATGAATTTTATTCCAGTATCATCACAAGGGCTTGTGGAAAATACTGAATCACTGAAAATGGTTAGACAAAGGAATTGGAAATTAAATTTTTAAATAATCGACAATATTTATGAGATGGTACGTCTGCGACCGTAATATGCTAATGTAGTCGGAATCTAGCTTTTAAAGTTGAACAGAAGAAGAAAAATTAGAACGGAAATTATGGGAGAGGAAATAAAGTAATAAAATGAATGTATATTTTGAATTCCGATGGGTTTTGATCAGTCTCAATTATAAAAATAAACATTAAACATAATGTCGCTAAACCTTTTTATTAATATATGAAGGTACGTGATAATTTATCTTGGTAATTATTGAGATAGATTTGACAAAATATGAAAAAATTGTTGCTAAATTATTAAAATGGTGTCAATTGTAAATGTATAACTTTAGCAGGCTTTTCCGGTGATTTATCTGTTGGAAACGTTTTGGGGTGGCATTGAACATACACGACGTTTCGTGGACAATAACCGTCGACATCTTCAAGTGAAATGGCTGACCCGAACAAAGTAACTGCCTTTTAATGCATCTGATCTGGGACGGTCACGCTGTTGCGGATTGCCGATTAGTCCCTTCAGGCCGAAGGGTCATGTTGTAAATTTATTAATACGTATAATTTTTGTTCAGTGACTGTGACAATTGCCGAAAGCTTCTAGGATAAAACTAAACGATTTGGCCGTAAAATGATATAAAATGCTTATTGTTAGAATTGAACCAGATTAAAATACATTTCCTTTCGAAGTATCAATATCTGTAACAAAATATTAGTAAGAAAAATTAAATACTGATGTTAAGAAATAAAATGAACAAGCTTGAATAATCCTACAAAACGTAATGAAGAAAGATTGTTTAAAAATTGTAGGCAAGATCACAGAAAAATGGAATTAGATGAAACAGTTCACCCTTAGTTATGATTTTGTCTCACAAGGTACAATGAACTCTCATTACAAAGGCAGCGACTTCATATTACATACGGTCACTGAAATCTAATTTTACTGCATATGGATGCTTCACAACCTCACAGATATACATGATATGCCAAAGAACAATCCAGACGGTTGCAACTTCCTGTTAAAATTTAGATCCGATATCGCGTGATACTTAAAATAATTACGTAACAAGAGGTCGCAGTATAACTTAAGACCGTTCTTAAGAAACTCTCAAGATTTCTAGAACGTACCTCTGCGACTATCTAAATTCTTCGCAACTGAAGAAAATCTAATATTGTCCACAATTCAGATTTTATTCAAAGATGAATTTTTTATTAATGTGTACTACATTCTCACTCACATGAGAAGAAATTTGCTTTGTCACATAACTTACATCAAACGCCATGCGCATTGAGACCACGTTGTTGTTGTGATATTCGGTTTATGACTGTTAACATGGAACCCTCCAAGCTAACATATCTTGCACAAGCTTTTTCATTTCCACCAACCATATCCTCTCTAATCTGCTTAGCGGATTCCATCCTTTCCTCTCTTCTGTTAAAACCGCACACACATTCCCTATATTGCTAATTTTACAAGACCTTCATGCCTTAGAACGTAGCCTATTAATCTATCCATTCTCTTGGTAAACGTCCTCCATATTGTTCGATCTTCCCCTATTCTGCTCAGAACTTCCTTGTTAGCGATTCTATCCACCCATCTGAATTTTAACATTCTTCTATAGGACCACATTTCCTTTCTGGAACACCTACTGTCCACGTTTCGCACCCACATCACGCCGCATGCCATAACAATATTTATAGTAATTATCTCCTAATATTCATACTTATATTAGCCATAAGTAAATTTGTCTTTTTTTGCGAAAGCCTTCCTTGCCTGTGATATCCTACTATTTAGTCTACTATACTTCTACCATCCCTAGTTATTATGCTGACAAGTAGCAGAATTCCTTAACTTCCCTCAAAATATTCCTTCCCAATCTAACAACCTTTGTTATTCCACTGTTTCCCATACTACACTCCATTACTTGGTCTTCCCTGTATAAATCCTTATATTGAACTCTTTCTCCAGGACCGAGTTCATGCCATTTATAATGGTTTCCAGGTCTTCTTCTGCCTTCCCTAATACAATATGATGGGAAAAGCGTAGGGTTTTTATTTCTTCTCCTTGCAGTATGATTCATTTTCCATATTCCGTTTTAACTTTCTTCATCGCATTTTCTATAAATAAGTTACAAGAGTATGGACGACAGACTACATCCTTGTCTTGAGACCTTATTAAACTAAATAAATGAATTTGCATTCCTACAGAAAATATATTTCATTCTATTCCGTAATATAATGCTAATTAACATCGACAAGATTGGAAAACCTTGACAAGCATCGTGGAAAATCTATCTGCCAAAATAATTTTTGGATGTATTAAATTTGAATTGGACGCTATGGAAGGAAATTATTTTTACAAATGTGTCCACTTTAAAATATCTATAATTATTGTACTGGCGACAGTATTTCCATGAAAAAAAAAGTATATTTACATCTTGAAGCTCCAATAAATGATATAATACGTGTTATACTGTATTTGAGGAATCCCAATAACTTCCGAGCTCTGAAAGTCGCGAGCAAATTATGTAAGACGGATTCGTTTCCAGGAAAGTTATCATTGGGTATACGGCATTCGTTGATGTATTAGAGCTAACGTGCAAATTGTAGGGCATTGTCGAGTTTTGCGTGGAAGCAATTTGGCCTCTGTGTAGCGAGTTCACGGAAACTTCGTAGCTTCTCTTCCTAGAAGCCGTTCGGCGACGGCGAAAGCCTTTCCTCAACTAATTCGAACGCCAACGGCAAACCTTGTTAAAGAATAAAGTGGGAAGCTTTTCTGGCATTCTGTCGCCAAAGCGGCGTCTCTGAAACAACTGGCCAATTAAGCGCAAGGACTTCGAACCATTGTCTTGTAGCAGTTAAAATACTAATAATGAGGGCGATTTTACAGGATACATTTCGGCGCTACACCACTACATCTGTTCATGTATTCTTTAAGTCAGCCAGGAAAGTACACACACGCTACTAAAAAACTTAGACTTTACTTTAAAAGAATTACTACACCCATTCACGTTCTTCCTCACACTGGTACAGTCCTCATACTTTATAAATGAAGCATTTTATGGCTGAGTTATCAGTAACTTCTACGAGGTTTATTGACGACGGGAAGTATTATCCGTTTCAATAAAAGTTACTTAATGTCATTCCGTTTTTAATTCGTTCTGGTGTTTCTCAGTTCATGGCAATCCTTGATTCGTAGTTACACATGACTATACTGAAATCAAGGTCACGTACAGCTTGTCTTTACTTAATTCAGACTGCAAACACTTAATACTTTGCTTTGACGGAGTTCGCTACTTCCCGTTGTTTTACCCAACTTTTGACTTCAATTTTCTTACTTATTCAACAAGTAAGCGTAATATTTAGTAATTGATTTGAATAAAGATGACAACCCTATGAAATACACGCAACAAAACAGTGACAGTCGCGAATGGCAGAATGAAGTAATGTTTTGAATATGTTATTAAGAAAAAATCGTGCATATAATTAAATCAATTCAGTGTTATCCATATTTATACCAATAAATAAAATTGAAATGTTTGTCTGTCCGTATGATTGTTACGAATAGGCTCCGAAAATGCTCAACGGATATCAATGAAAATTTGAGGGTTTAAGAAAAGGAGATTTAATTTAAATATTCGTGCATATTTAATTTAGATATATTGCAAACGATATTAATATAATATGAATATAAACAAAAAAATTAATTCTACGGTAAGATTTCTTGGAATTGCCGCGACGTGTAAACTAACTGCGAGTTATGTCCTATATCATTCATGCCACTTACTATCTATAGTTGCAGCAGGCAGAGAATCAATGAACTTCTTTGGACCGTCGATAGTTCAATTGGTTTTATTTCTCGCGTCAGCTAAATATTAAAATTTAGTAAATGCTAATATGAAAATAAAAAGGAACTATAGAGTTTGGTGTAATGCGAGTCGCTGTGTTACATTATGACCTTTAATATGCAATTTAAGTAATAATTTAACCATTAACTGAGAGGAAATTTTTATTGTTAGAATACTGAAAATATATTTATTCTGTCTATTGTACCGGAGGTATTTTGGACTCTCTTGAGATACTGGGAGAATATCTAAGGATCATATTGTGACTTTTTTTATGTCGGTTTAGTTGTGTTGATCAAGAATTAAATAATGTACTGGGATAATATAAATTAATACCCGGGCAACGCCGGGTTCCCAGCTAGTCCAAGAATAAAGTACTAAGGCGTAAAATATTTTCCAGTAATTTATTCATTTCTCTAGTTTCCCAAAATGGCTAAAGTAAATTTAAGGATTAAAAACAAAATGTGATGATTCTTCTTACTATATCTCGAAGAATACAGGAGATTAATGACATCCTCCTGTAAATTCAAGAAACTTATCTACATATTAGACTGTATTTTAAATAACATCACTATTTAGAAAACTGAATTTCTTTAATTTATTACGAAGTGACTCATAATGCTTCTCTATTTCTACTAACTGCATGCCCGGCGGGATGTTTATTTCATCATAACCAGGATGATGCCTCGCAGTACCTAAGTCTCTTGGTACATTAAATAAAGGCTGATGGGGAATTGATACACTGACCACGTATCACCCCAAATTCGGAATGTGTCACGCCAGATGACAGTCCGCAGCCGCCTCGGTAGGCCTAGGCCCTCAAGAGGTCTGTTGAGCCATTGGAAGAAGAAGAAGAAGGTACATTAATTAAGCTACCTTAATAGAGTGAAACACTCTAGTGCACTGAGAGTGCAAATATCCCGGGTACTTTAATTGCCATAACCATAGCTGGACGAAGTCCACGACGCAAAATTATCCACATACACATACAGGTTTATCCATTTAAAATTTACCTGATGAAGTTCTCAAATATGGACGAAACGTTGTAGATGTATTAAATGAATATTAATATTGTTTGCTGTCAAATTGACTGGAGTTTTTATTTTTAAAAAACCGAAATGTTTTCCGTGTAAATATAATATTGATTATACCAGTAAAACAACGACAGACACATGGTATTCTTCAGTAAATTTTCAATCAATTTTTGTAACTTGAAGGAAGAAACTATAAGCTGTATTTAAACTGATTGAAATAGTTGCCCGAACAACTCCATTTTCAGTTATGATTAATAATAATAAAAATTAATCAAGAAATGACGAATTGGTACAAACATATATACTTTCTTTATTAAATTGACAGATAGAATAGGTAATTAGACGTACTTCAGTAGTAACTAAATTTTATCAATTAATAACTCGATATTTAGTGGATTCATTGATTCAGCTTCGCGTTTTGTCTTCCTCTAGGGAAAATAAAAATTTTGAACTACGAAGTATGAAACATCACCAAATGTGTATTTAACACTGTTTATGTCCAAATTACAAAGTGATGTTCACAGGCAATTAAACGACTTTATACGAATCTTGCCAATGAAGACATGACAGGAAATTCAAGAAGACCGAATGCTGTAAAACTAACAATGTATGGAAGAAAATACCAAAATATTATTTGGTTCTCTAATTTCAAAATTTTAACACTACTTTATTGTATGCTGTGCAACGCAATACATATATTAGCAGGAAATATTAAGCATTCCCAGTTTAAAGTGAAAGTGGTCACATAAAACTGTATGACAGGGTCTCGTGTTCGAATGTTACCTTGATATCCTTATAACATAAGCCAGCTGCACGTAAACGCGCAGCCGCGCTTTATGGAAACTATAAAATTACGTTACACGTCGCAAAAGTTTATTCGCAGCTGCCGCTCATGAAATTCTTCGGCGAACTGACGCTAATATACATAATGCCGAAAATTAGAAATATTTCGCCTCGTACACTCTGGTTTTTTAAAGATTCTCACATGCCGAGGTACCTTAATCTATTTTTGGAGGTGTACGTACTGGGGTTAAAGAACTAGTGCATACGGTACGAGTTGTCCGCTGATCCCCTCCTAAAACTTGTGCAGACACGGAGAAGGGAATGCTGCGACCCCTCAGCAAACTCGTTTCCTGTCATTCGGAAGAGCGTGAGAATAGTACCCAATAGCCCGACCTACCTGAGGCAGGTTTTGCAGGGTTTTCCCTGCATTTCTTTAGGTGAAATACCGGGTAGGATCATTAAACTATAGCCCGCGGTCCTTTGACTGCCTTGTTCTATCTTCCAATTCCTTTACTGTAATAGTACAGGGGAGTAGCCTGTTTCAGAATCGCCCTCATATAGCCCCCCTCCCAAAAAAAGATTTCTCTTATTTTACTTTCGAGAAATTGTTGCCTTTGTGCTAAATCGATGCAATAATTTCTTTCCCTCTATTTGATATTTCATCAATGAGTTACTGCTTAGGTTTTCTGAAAGTAGCAAGCACTGGTTCAACAGCAAGACGAAAAAGCTCTATATTCAGCTGTTTCGGTTTGCCGAAGGTGAAAAGTTTCTGCCGCCGACTTAATGGCAAAAATGTGAAAATTCAAGTGTGCAATAGTCATCTAAACTACACGCCAATAATTTATTGTTATAAAGAATATCTAAATCAGTTCCATGTGAAAAGTCTTGCGCTAAAGAAAGAAAACTTAATTTATTCCAAGCCATTCTTAAAATTTTTCAAAAACATCTAACTATACTGTACGTGAACAAATAAAATTGGTGAAAAATAATTTATTAGAAACATCACATAAAGAAAAACTAAACTTTTACGTGGCCTACGATATGAGTGGGTTAAATGATGGGGTAATGTAGTGTCATTACAGGAGTCATCAGTCTTATCATTTCTGTAATTCTCACGAGACTAAGAATCAAAACATTCACAAAATTGTAAATCAAGCATAGTCTTGTGGCTCAAGACTACCTTGGCCGAAGAACGATGCGAGTTGTACAGTTATTTATGATAAGGCATTTATTCTTGAATTCAATACGCGGAGCAACAACTTGTATTCACAAAGTAGTAAGTATTCTTTCTATTACTCCAAACGCTGAGCATTATAACCTAATAGCATTTTTAATAACTATCCAGATGTTAGAAAATAAAACCAAAGTCAAACAAGAACGAAAAAGTTTTACATATCCTTGAAAGCGTAATATATTTTTTTTCTGGAACAAAAAATAAGTTTTAATTAAACTGTTACTGACGTATTTATTCCTGGCGTTCCATGTCCTTCAAACCTAGCTTGTCCATTGCACCTATAGATGTTATTTAAAAGTTATTAGTGGAGCCTCGCAAGTATAATTCTGCCCATTCAGGCGGGCAAATGAAGTCCAATGAAGGAGATATGTGGGACTCTACTATAGCAGATTATTATCTGCTTTAAGGTAACAATTATATTGAAACGAAGCGGAGCTCAAAGAAAACAGTTTCAGTAACTCTTTTTGAATTTAATAACCACAAAAATGTATATTTGGTAACATAAATCATTCTTGGATATAATTTTGTTTCCGGAATTTCCTAATTTACTGTAAAACAATGCTGCGTTGACTATATTTCGTTAATTAAATTCCTCAACAGAACATTTCGACACTTCCTTGATTTGTTGCTCGGTTCAAAAATTCATGTCAAGTATGGTTTATATGTTTGAATTTAGAAGTTAAACAAATAACATGCATTTTGTGTCGACTGTATTCGATCGGGGGGAAGTTACCGCTCGCTTTGACTACACGCATGGACGCCTTGCATATCGAAATAATTCCATCGAGCCCACCACAGCGTAACACAGCGAGATTGAAGACCACAGGAGCTGTCTGGTTCACTTCCTATCTACTGAAATCAACAAATTTTCAAAACTAGGAACATTTCGCTACATTCGAAACCAACTAATACTCTTGCTTGACCGACGTTTCGACAGTTAATGAATTTACAAAAAGTAGCCGTTGTTGTCCGAATGATTAAATTTTGTACATCTTCAAATCTATCAATGAATAATTAATGTTTAAACGAGGTCAAACACAAAAGTTAATAAAATAAAGCAAACAATAATTTCATATAGCTACATGTTGGGGTACAGATCTGTATCCTCTTCAAGTTGAACTAAAGTTAGCAATACACAAAATTTTAACATTACAAAGATATAATAGTGCAGCCAAAGAAACAATAATTAAAGGACCAAAAAACATTAAATTTTCAAGAACAAAGACAATTAGTAAACATTGAAAACATTACATTTCATGAATTACGTTAATAACTATTTCATCAATGAATAGCCTAAAAGAGTTATTGAATTTCATTTGGTTGAACCAGGCGAGAAATCTTTAACTCAGAAATAATAGTGTCCACACAATTTTAAAAAAATAGTTTAAATCTCAGTTTTTGGGAAGACTAGTTTTAATTATATTGAAGGATGTTATTCGTAATGGAAATAAGGGCTAATACATTAAACTGAGTGAACGTTCTTCAGGTTAATTTTCGACATATAATTGCAGAAGATTTATTTTTTTAACAGAAAATCTAAGACACATTCTTCAATCAAAACTTTCAAGGCAGAACTCATAAAACTTCCAATAAATATAGTTGTGATTTTTGATCGCTTACGAAGTTGTCATGCAGCTGGTAATGTTTTATTTTCATGGTTATTGAAATATTCGGTATTAATTCTAAAGCTTTTTATTTAAATTAACGTATTCAATCATAATATTCCTGCATATGCAGGCTATATATTGACTAATAATATATATATAATCTCACATGTAACATGAAACAAGTGATTAACTAAATCGTACGAATCAAATAGTTTCAGTAATCTTTTTTTTATCATCTAAACAAAATTATATTTTGTCTGAAAACAATATTTATAATACGAGAAAAAATATAAGAACCATAATTTGATTAAATAACTCGTCCAAATTGATGAACAGAGGAAAAAGACGTTTCCTTTTGCTAATTCAGGAGTAGCTGAGGAAACATTTGGAGCGCGATGTAAAACATCCTGTGTGGAAGCAAAATGTTCAAACTTCCGTTATGAACAGGGACTTTAAAAATTATATCAACACAATAAGGAACTCTGGAACCTTGGAAGATAAACATATAGGTGTTACTGGATACAAGCGTCGCCGTGTAAAAACGCATCGCTGAGCTGAAATAACGGACTACCACCATGTGGAAAAATATTGAGCAGAAGCTTCCATCAATGGACATACATCAAACGGAAAATTATGACACTCTGCAGAGGCTTGATATATATTAAAACTAGTCTTGGCAATTATAAACTCACCGGTAATTATTGGATTTAAATCTAGCCGGATATCCAGCGTTACCCGCGTAATTATTTATATTAACCTGTTATAGTATTGAATAAAACAATAATCTCTTAGTCAACACGTGATCAACCGGTCATAGAGAGCGTCACATTTATAGACCTTTACCTTTTTACGGAATTTTAATCTCACCAGAAAGCGACGTGATGACTCATAATACCTTAATCGAATCAATAGATCTACTGGTAAGTAGTTCGTCAAGGAATCTTGAACCCCGGTTCGTTTCATTTCCCGATATGTTAAGAGGGGTGAAAATACTCATTGCCCATTAAGAGAGCAAACGTACTACATGCATGTAAAAAATAAACGAAAATAACTATTGTACCTTCAGAGAGTAAAAAAAAACCTAGTACACTAATAGAATCAGAAAATGTCACGGTTATTTAGGAGTAAAAAGTCCTGTACTAGAAGATAGTATAACATGCATCCCGCCCTATCCTTGTTGGTGATAGGGGTGCTTTTCCCATTCAGTGCTCGACAAAGTCGTGTGTAACATGTTTAAGTCACAAAGTTTTAAAGAAATTGCTGCAATTGTAAGTATACATTTAACCAAGTTTCACAAATTGATTATCAGAATTAAACTCAGTGACTTCATAAACCCAGAGTAGACACCAATCACGGTTTATTTCTTATTATTGACATTCTCCCCCCCTCCCCTCCCTCAACTATGGAGCAGAAGTACAGCTAAGGTTGTGTGTTGAATGTCGGAACTAAACTAGGATGTCTATAACCCCTGAATAGATACCGATCTCCGTTAATTTAACATTTTTTTATGCAAGTCCCTCCACCACCCCTTTGGGTTCATCTCTCTTAGTTTGAATGGGGTTGACCAAATACAACGGGGGAAAAACTATAAAAGTAATTAAGTACGGAAATGATTTATACGACGCAAATATCCACCTATTATGCATGAACTAAAATTTTCCGCTCCCACCACCACTGTTCCACACTCTTGAGCCTAACTACAAGTTTAGTTGCATGTTGAATATCTTAACATAAACTTTATACAGCAGACTTTCACACCTTCTTCCCCTACCCCACACCCTGGGTTTAACAAAAATGAAGTTGCATGTTGAATGAAAGTAGTAAACTCCAATAACACAGGATTCAACATCAATTTAGATTGTTTATGCATTGATTTATAAAACGTCACTTTACCACCATCCCCATGCATGCTCGCCTTCCATGTCAATCTTGGATTGTTTGTTAATAAATAAATATATAACCCTAATGGCATTAAATATATGTGGTATAAAAAATTTAAAGGAGAATTACGTTCAAATTGTACACCAAAACAAGAAGAAAGACAATATAAGCTATTGACTCCAAACGATATTTACTCGGTGCAAATATCGGTCATTTATTAATGTACACCCCCGTCCCTAGTGCTAGTAGTCGTTACTTACGCCCACATCGTTTCTTTTTGCGTCGCAAGGAACGTGCGTGCATTTAATTGCTCCACCCGTTTAATATTGTACACACAACTTTTTTTGAACCCATTTTCCTCCAACCCACCTACTTGTAGATGTACTGAACTATAAGGGAACTCGCACGTTGAATGATAGACTCAGCGACTTCCGTAATACTGGCTTTGGACAACAATCTCGATCGTTTTCTTGTTATTTTCATGTAAAATGTAAAATCCCTTCTCATGCTGAATGGAGTTGAAATTTTGCACTAAAAGTGTCGGGGGAAACTCCATAAAAGTAATTATCCCCAAAAGTATTAATTCAACGCAAATATCGGCCATTTTGAATATTTAAAAGCTTTCACCCCGAACTTAGTGTTAGCTGTCCTTTCTTACTCCACCAGTGCCTTTCCCGGGTTGCAAAG
Source organism: Eucriotettix oculatus (assembly GCA_034510155.1). NCBI lineage: Eukaryota > Metazoa > Arthropoda > Insecta > Orthoptera > Tetrigidae > Eucriotettix > Eucriotettix oculatus. Next base: position 219,971,758 of record CM067376.1, on the reverse strand, counting down.
AACATGTGTACCACAGTTTGTTTAAATTGCTTTTCTCTTTTAGGTTTTTATGTGGAACATTCAATTTTCTTTATAATAATAATAGTTTTTACTATCGCATATACATCTATACAGGGTTCACTATGGGATAAACATAATTTCGTAAAACGATAATAATTTACGCGAATAAGACTATTTCTTTTATGTCGACTAATTATCTTACTTTGGCAGGAGATGAAGATAGTTTTATTAAATCTGTAAATTGCAAAGATTAATATCTGTACCAAAGTATATTTGCTTAGAACATGATTTCGAAACATGTAGAAATGTCTGAATATACGAATTTCTTTCTTTTTTAAAAAGTTTTATACCACATATCTTTAATGCCAAGTTTATTTATTAATCTCATGCCTTAATAATTGAGTGAAAGCTGAGATGATTTACTAGTCAATATTGATATTCTCTATTTACAAGCACATCGTGTTACGACTGGAAATACGTCTGTTTAGTAATGATCCTGTTATTTGCTTCTTAATTCCATTCCAGTTTTGTATATGGGTCTTAAGTAACCTGTGAGTGTTTAATTTTGTGATGATATTGATAAAATTATCATAAGCTTAATTTATGCGATTTGCTGACTTTCTGATCTCCTCAATTAAGTACTAACAATAATTAGTCTGCATAATATTTGTGAGATATTCAGTTAACTAAGCAGTAGAAAAATTTTCATTCCATCCATCAAAAAACAGAAAGTTAACAAGTGGAGACTGGTCGCAAGAACCATTTCCCATATTTCTAATTGATCATAACACATTAAATAAATTACATTGAAGAAAAATAGGCTTTTATAGCATCATTTATACTCTCGGTTGTTCGCAGATAAGCGCAGATACTATAAGCAAACACTACAAATATCTGGAATTCAACCTGGAGATTTACAACACAAAGTCGTATACTTTATTCTGCAAACAATGATGATTGATTAAAGATATTATGTTTCTCAAGTTTTACTAATTTGCGTAGTAAGTAATACTGAAATTTTGGAAACTAACTTCTCAGCATAATGTCAATATAAATTGAGTTTGCGCCTTTGCGGAAAGAAGTGGTTTGTGATACAATAGTGCTTGTCTGGTCTGAGGAGTTGCGGGCGAGAACAATGTTACGGGGGCCCATTGTCCGTGAAGCTGCAATTATCGGCGTAATTAAACTCTGAACGAGGCAAATTCCTACCAGACAACAGCAAAACAAGGTAAGCTTGCACTCGAAAAAACTATAAGTATCTCTGAAACAACTAGCCGAATTATGGAAAAGCACTGGATAAACGATTTACGGTCTTGGTTGTTACGTTCACTGTTCCATACATAGTACGTACTACTAATAAAATACAGGTCGAGTAGTTTATCTGATGGAGTAAAACGTGGCGAGTAACTCCGTGGAGCATAATGTTAACGTATCGGGCGACGTAAATCAGTTCTAATCACAGAGGTACATCTGTCTAACAAAAACAAGACATCACTCGGATTATAGAAGTTATAATGATGAAAAGAAAATAACACAATTATATTTATAGAGTAAAGAGGACCATTTGTTGAATGTCTGTACATATTATTGAGAATTATAAAATGAGTTTCAGTAACTCGTTTTTCTTGAACTTAAAAAAGTATAATATCCACGGGCAGGTTTCAGAACAGAAAATATAAGGGACATCCGATAATTAAAGAGAAAAATCGAAAAAAAGTATATTTTTACAAAATAAGACTTTCAATATAATGCCCACGAATATTAATACACCTGCCCCAATTATAGAACTCGTTGTTTGTGCCTATTTCTCAGAGATGCCACCTTGTTCTTGTCAAACTTTGGTCCACGTACTGCCTCCTTGAGTGGACCAATCAGATTAAAATCTAAGGGAGCCAAGTCTGGACTGTTGGGAGGTCGAGGTAGCATCTCCCAACCCATTGTTGCAGTATATTCGTTCGGTCAGCTTGGCAGTGTGAAGGCGAGCATAGTCGTAGAGCAATATCACGGTTTTTCTTTCAGATCCTCGACGTTTTTCTCCCTTTTCTCGCATTACTTCGTTCATTACCATGTATCTAGTAGTAGGCGCCGTTCTTGTACGCTGATCTTCCAAAAAAATCACAAAATACTACACACCAGGAATGCAAAAAGACGGCTAACATGACTTTTCCCGGGTTTCCAGCGGGGCCAATTGAAAATTTAATCATAACGTTTCCATGGCTTGCGCTGCCATCTTCAGCAGGTGTACTGATGCACCAGATGAAAATGGTGGTGCAACCCATGGAAACCGTTGTGTTTAAATTCTCAATTGACCCGATTGTTTATGTATGACTTTTTCCATTGATATTTTCGTTCTGAATTTCTTTCGGACAGGTGAGCAGGTGTACTTTCATTCATACTTTGTCTTTTGGACTCAGGTTCAAAATGGTGAATACAAGTTTCATAATGCTTAAAATCCTGTTTAGAAGCGGGTCACCTTCCCTTTCATAGGGTTCATTCAAGTCTGCGCACACTTTGAGTCTTATTTCCGTGTGTAAATGCGGTAATTCTTTTGCGACCCAACTTGCGCTTGTTTTTCTATACTTGAGTTTGTTACTGATAACGTTATGAACTGCGCCAACACTTGTTGCAACTTTTTAAGCGAAGCAGTTGACACTTCCAACTGGGCAGTCAGAACTTTTCGCGTCAGTCATTGAGGTTTGACCGTATATGAACTGTTCTACCTAGTTATAAAAATTTCCTTTGTTACTTCAATTCTCACCATATGTAAAATCATAAGAGCAAAGATTTAACTGGGTTTTTCACCTTCAGAAAGCAAAAACCGGATCACTGAAAGTTATTGGTCTAACGTGAAAACTTCAAGCGGAAGCAGAATCATTAAATGCAATTTTGAGGTTATAAACAAAACAATTTTTAACTATCAGGTGTCCTCAGCTCATCCCAGTAATGCCAACTCAAAGTTATAAAAATACAAAAAAAAACCTACAAAACGAATTTTTCTACATCAATTTGTCTATTTAAATTACCGAATATCCCTTTCGTATGCAAAGTTAGATGATGCATAAACGTAATCTTCCTCGAACGAAATATCCATAAAACCTTTACAAAAGCTACAAGATTGTATTAAGCTTATGTTTATCTACGGACACAACAAATAATAAATTATGTGGTTTTTAAAGTAAGAATTGGGGTGCAGTGCCCGAAAACACGCGGTTGATGGCAGTTATTGCTACTGGTGAAAATATTCGTTACGTAGGAGACTTTCGTTGCTAAAGCAAAAGAATTAAAGTTATAACTATATATATATTAAATCTATAAACCACGGAAAATGGACAGAAATAATTCCTTTACTGAAATGTAGAGTAGGAATATATATGTTTCATGCAGGACGGAGCTCCTCCTCATTTATCTTTATCTGTGCGTGAAGCTCATACGACGAATCATTGCCGCAACTGAAACTAACTCTAGAGATGCTTTACAGTGGCAAGGATATCGAGTATCGTCTTGATGTCTGCCCAGCGATTAATGGTGCAGATATTGAAAGTTAATAAAATTTATTTAAAACTTTGAGATCCAAGTCAAAGGGAGAAGAAATGCTTCAATTGAAGCTCGGATAAAGAGCGTACAGCTAAATTTAGAAGACAAGAATGAAAAAATGTCGACCCAAACCCAGGACTCACACCCAGGACCTCCCGCTTTGTGATTTTCTTAGTAGTTTAGAACTAAATTTCTGTTCATATTTGTTTATTTATTTATGTAATACAGATTTATAATCCCGGCATTCATTTTCAATTGCCGTATACATTCAATAAGTAGTAATAAATAATCACGTTACAAATACGCTCGCACGCGATTGATCCAATTATCCATCTCTACTTCTAGAACAATTCGGCAACATTTGCCATTCTCGGTTATATTTTGACATCCACTTTCTTAAATTGAATAGACAAACTTCGACCAATATCAAACTTGTTTGAAATTATTTTTCAACCATAATGTTTCGTACGCATACCTACCTACATCAGGTTGTAAGCCTTGCAAGTGATTTCAAATTATTTGTAATATCGCGTGTTTAAATTATATTACTTTAACAATGATCCTAGTTTCATTACTCAATTAAGATTATAAAAGTAGTAATGTTCCCATTTCCCCTTCGATTTCCTACCGTGCGTGGTCAACAAGCCAACGGACCCGTAGCAAATGTATGTATATTCCCAGTCAAATACATATGCTATATGACCTACGGCAGTATGTCACGACACTAAGAGGCAGCTTACCGGGAAAGAACTGAAATTATAACACCGTGTTAGATATATATACTATTTTATCTGACTACTTGTAGTTTCGATAGAGGAAGTAGTTTTCAGTTAGCTTAAGTTGTCTTTTCGCAGTTCAAAATGAATCCTATACGTTACGTCTTTCTGTTTGCGGAGATATAATCAATTTGTTGGAAAGATGATTATCAACGAGAAACGTATGATATTCAAATCTTATTTAAGTGAAAATTTTATGTAAAACATTGTTATTCACTACATTACGAGAACTCACGAGCTGATAGACATATCAAATAGGTTTACCGTTGTTGAACCTCGTTCTTTTATAACTGTTTTTGTTTAGTTAATTTTGAACTAAAATTGACAATTATTGGCAATTCTTTGGACGTGTTTTTTAACTTTCTTCTTCGATAGAATAACAGTGAACTCCGCTATGGTTGTTATACATGAACTTTTTGTAATTTGAAACTTGTTATGAATGCGTTTCTTTTTTGGGTATAACGTCTTCTTGGGAAGATGCAAACATTTTACGAACTTGATTTTAATTTCCCCCTTACTGGCATGTAAAGAGCTACCACAAACCGAGGGCTTAGTTTCATGATTTCTCAGCTTTGCAAAGCGGGCTAAGGTAAGGGAGATCGGTCGCTCGTGCACAGCACAAATAAAGTTGCAGAAAACCGCAGAGTTAGAGTTAGGTGAAGGAAGATAGCCGCTGCACTTTATGCGTGGCTGCGCGCCTCGAACAAGGCACCATTTCTGTCCGGACGGAAATGAATTTCGCCCTCTAATAGGAAAGGCGCCTTCCCTTTGCATCTATAAACAGCTTCGATCGCCTCGTCCCCCGTCGCCTCAAGGATGCGGAACGTTTACAATTCTCCATTTAAACCGATTACAAATAGAGCCACCCAACGCCGAATCCAATTTGTCGCGATGAAAATAATACACGACGGTCGGAGATAAATGTGAGCAGGATGACGGAAATGTCTGCAACCAAAAGATCTCCCTTCAGCGGTAAAAGCCCACTGAAATCAAAGGACTGACAGACAATAATGCATTTTACTGTCACTTCTGCGTTTAGTGTAGCGCCATCTGATGAACTGACATTTTTCCATTGACATAAAAACATTTATGTTCCATAATGATAATTCAATCTTAAAATTACATATGGTTGGGTACCCATTTTCAAAGGATTCGGCTAAATTTGAATATACAGGCCTTAGAATATGTCCTTTAGAACATTACTACTATTTAGAATTTCTACAAACGTAAAATTATTCCTGTACAGCAAATCCAAGATATTGAAGAATTAAAAATTGTTAAAATTCATCTAATCAAGGAGACGTTACAGATAAACATTCATTCCTACTACTAGTTCCGAATCTAGTATGTGATGCAGATAGCGACGATGACCGAACAAGCCGTACAATATTCTATGTCTATTCCGCTACTGCTCGGGTATTTATGCAAAATTGTCTCTAGATACTAATAATCATTGAATTATATTTAAAGGTGAAAATATTATTTTAACAAATTAAAATCCTAGTTATCCAAAAATACCATCAAATAAAATAATTTTTCCAATGTTACTGAAATTATGTTGTGGTAATGATTCATATACGTCATTGTATGAAATAATATGTGCCTCTTTAATTCACAGTATTTAAAGTTTTGAATTACTTAACCGATGAATTCTACGGCGCTATTATCCTTGTTGCTCTACTGGGAGCGATAATTTCAATTAGTTCTTGTTTTCCTTTTGTAATTGAAATGTGCTTTCTTCTGGAGTTATATAAAGGGTTTAATTTTATTGAGGCCTCGCATTAAGAAGGCTTCTGTTCGTAATCCGGGATAAAACATGTCGTTGAACGCCATGTCGTGCCGTGAAATTGGATGGCGGCTGTGATCACTGTACCACCCGCATCGACTGTTTTAACTGAGGTAATTTTGTTGAACCGTTATAGTCCTATCTCGGATAAACAGCTAGGAAGGACCGAAATCTAACGTAAAATGTTATACAACGGCCTTCCTTGAATCAGTATCCGTATGGTAATCAAGTGTTACTGGAGCGATCAATTCTTAAGTTTTTTTCGATTAATTTGTTATTTTGCATCCTAATGCGTGCGTACTGGTCGATTTCAGACAACCGGCGGATTTCAAGCAATTACTGTCATTATTTATTGAAAATAATAGTACGAAATATGTAATATTTCATATTTAGACAAGAAGGGGAAGTGACAATGAAACAGTAAAGTGAAAATAGACCGGAGTTTATCTTGTCGGTCTTCGATTTCAAGTTTCGGGAATGTGATGTTAATAATTATGCGAACTCAATACGGTTTAAAACCTTTTACAATGACAACTTTTAGTAAAAAAAAACATGGTTTCAGATATCTTAGAGCTTCGAGCACAGTATATCTTCTCTACTTATGACTATTAATGGAATGCACTAAGAAAAGAAACAGCTTCAGAAAAGCAGTATAACGACTATACATTATGGTAACGACATCAGTATTATCAACGTAAAAGGAGAAGAGGGAGGGCACCAATAAAAATTTCAAATGATAGATATTATTTGAGCTCAAAATTCATTTTTCTATTACACTTATCTGTCGAACTCAATAAAATAGAAATTAAATATTATCTGAATTTACTTCAAATAGTTAAGAAATGCAGTGAAAGAATACGGTTCATTTATGACTAATTAAAAAATTGTTAAGTATTACTTCAGATAAAAGGATACTTGTAATACGCAATGAAGGAGATTGTTTGCTGGTCATTATTATGTTAATGGTGTAATCAATTTCCGAGGCAATTCAGGAAAAAGCACTAGATGTTGTAAATTGAACACTATCCTGATACAGAATTGAACAACTAGCAATCAACTCGCTATACGTAGTTTGCCTGATTTTTTCAAACTTCCAAAGCAAGGCAACAGTCAAAAATTATCGGATTTTACTTGCGGAATTAATCGCTACACGCAATATGTGCATTACCGTGTTAATTCATCTGAACAAAGAAAAACAAAAAATCATTATTTCTGTACGTACAAAATGTCTACAGAAAGCCATTAAGCACCTAACAATAGAGTCAGCAGGGATTTTGACCTAGCTGCTGATTCATCATCTAAGAGAAGTGATATCACGGAGCAAACACACACTCTCCTTTCTTTCGCCTGACTCGCAAAAACATCATATTAATATTCAATACTTCTATCCAGCTAATAACCTACACAGTCTACACATCACATCGCAGATAACAATTAGCAAATAAAATTCCAACAGTAACAACATGAAGATAAATAAATGAACGTTTAAAATATATTACTATAGATCACATATACCTCTATAATTATTTCAGTCAATTATAAATTAAAATAATCAACCCTAATAAACTAGAATCACTATTGAAGATATATCTCCATTTTAAGTTTGTTTCATATCCAGTTTGTAGAAGCATTTTAACCAGAAATATTTTATGGCTTTAATTAATCTATAATCAATCTAATGTCATTATTCAGAAAATTTAAAATACAGCGTCGTATAAGTAATTATACCAGAATATTAGTTTTCTAAATAGAATAGTCTTTTCTGTCTGTTTATTCGTGAAGCAGGTGCTTATGCAATTGAACCTCGAATAAATGTTTTACTCATAGTCAATTAAGTGAATAATTATCTCAGATTAACGACAGATGATGCTATAATGTTTTATACTCTCCCACTTCCATTTCAAGGCCTTTTCCAAGTAACAAGTGCGGCTGCCTCATACCCAGCGAAATTCCTCGTGCGAGTTGGGAGACCTTACACAAGGTCAAGTAAGTTAATTTGCCTATTCCTACAACTGTTCACTTTAAAAAAGGGTTAAGGCTTACGTCTGAAATATATGTTATATGTTTCTCGGAGCAAGCATAGAACTGAATTCTATATATATATATATACATATGTGTGTGTGTGTATGTATGTATGTATGTATATAAAAATTTCCCAGCGTGGTGGATGAGGGGGTAGAACACAATAATATGCAGCCCACATTCCATATTACAAAAAAATCTCTGTTGATGTCGGTTAAGACCCTTTTATTTCCCAGTCATCACATAATATACCTGTTACAGTTAATTAAAAATTGCCAGTTTTACATTAAATGAAAGAGCTTTCGTTCCCCCGGGACACATTAATCCTTAATCGAAAAGAAAACACATAGAAGGAGGCATCACAGGATGTTTTTAAGCAATTCTAAACTTGTTTTTTAGCTGACATTGAAGAGTAATAAATTAAATTTTAAAAAAGGCAAACAAATTTAAAATATTAATTTATGTAAGTTTGATTTTATTATGAAGACATTCTTGTTGAAATTACTTTCGATATATATGGAAAAAAATTCTGTTTATAGCTGGCTTCAATGAGGTAATGAAGAGTTTGTGTAATATTATACAGAAATAATTTAGATCTTCCCATCGATTTGATCTGTGCAATACCAAGACTACTACATTAACGTGATAAAATTTTGTATTATGTATCTCCCTATGTGGCTATCTCCATATGTGATAAAGCACTATCCAAAATTTGATGAAGCGAGGAAAGAAACACTGAATGATTACAACATCAATGAGATTGCAAGTGACACTCCTAGAGAATACAACCAATATCCTGAAAATAACTTAGTTGTACCCTGAATTATAAATAATTTCTTATTGACTATTAAATTTAAATTTAAAAATGAATATATAAATATAAAGTTAAAATTGAATATTGAAAATTAAAGTCAAAAGTGTAAACTGTAAATTCAAAGTCGCTAATGACTATATGCCGACCTCCTGTGGTGTAGTGGCTAGCCTCTAGTTGCTGCCTCACAACCCAGAGGTCCCAGGTTCAAATCCTGGCATGGGCTTGGATGTTTGTGTCGTCGGGTCGCGAAAACCGAGATTAAGACTGTTGGAGGATCGATACGCTGACCACGTGCCACTCCAAACTCGGAATGTCATGCAAGATGACAGTCCGCAGTCGACTCGGCAGGCCCAGGCCCTCAATGGGCTATACAGCCATGGAGAAAGAAATTACTACATAGTTGATTCGACTAAAAATAAAATATTATGTGTCCTTTTTAATTTTTATTAATATAATGCCCGATAAGTACCCAAGTTAAGTCAAAACGTTTAGATCCTTTTGCAGGACCATCATCAAAATAATTCTCTAATTTAATTGTATTCATTAAAATTATTCAGACTTTACTGGCCGATTTATTTGATTATAAATGGAATTACATTAACGTGATAAAATTTTGTATTATGTATCTCCCTATGTGGCTATCTCCATATGTGGAAAATTAGCTCAGTTTATATGCCTTCAAATAACATCTTACTTTTACCAATATCAAACTGAAAAAATGTTTGAAGAAAATACTAATTTCTGAGAAAACTGGATAAAAGTCACTACTTTACTTATGATCTTGTTGCAATTAATTTAGTTAATGTTTTTGTTGCTGTTCTTGTATTCAGTCCTTTGACGGGTCTAATGTAGCCCTTCATTCTAACCTATTCCGCGCAAGCCTTTCTTAATACATAACTAACGCATCCTACTTCCTCCCTATATTGCTTAGCGTATACCATCCTTGGCCTGAACCTTGTTGTAGTTGTTGTTGTGGTATTCAGTCCCAAGACTGTGATGCAACCCTCCATGCTAACCTATCCTGCGTCAGCCTTTTCATTTCCGCATAACTATCACATCCCACATCCTCCCTAATCTGCTTAGCTTATTCCATCCTTTCACTACCTCTTCTTTTCTTACCCCACACAATTCCTAATAATGTTAATTTTACAAGACCCTTTATGTTAAAACGTGGCATATTAATCTTCTCTTGCTCATAGTCCTCCATATTGTTTACTCTTGCCCTATTCTACTTGGAACTTCCTCGTTAGTGATTCAATCAGTCTATCTGATTTTGAGCGTTCTTCTATAGCACCACTTTTCAAAGGCTTCTATTCTTTTCCTTTCCCCAACTCCGATCGTCCACGTTTCGCACCAATATAACGCCATGCTCCATACAAACATTTTTACTAACGATTTCCTAATATTCACACTTATATAAGCCATAAGTAAATTTGTGTTTTTCGCGAAAGCCTTCCTTCCCTGAGGTATTCTACTCTTCATGTCCACTAAACTTCTACCATCCCTAGTAATGATGCTGCCCAAGTAGCACAATTCCTTTACTCCCTTATAAGTTACATTTAAATTGCAATAATACACTATTCATATTTCGTATTGAAAAATATTCACCTCAAATTAAAAAACTAAGATTAATAACTCATAAGAAATAATGGCCGCAGATGTACCTATGACGACGAACTATTATTCTAACCCCGATCATCATGTGAAAGAAGTTGAGTAAATCTTGAAATTGAATTGATTGGTACGTGTGCTACAAGAATGAATTAACTCCCTTTAAAACGCGATTTGTCGGAAAGTAAAGTAACATAACAGTGTGAGCGTGCGAATCGTTTTCCAAGAATGAATCACAAAACATTGAAAGGAAACAACATTATTCGAGAAAAATCTCGATCTATGTATGGCCGGCGACAATAGGGAGCAGGAGAAGCGATAAATTCGACGCGTGAGGGCTCCATGCTCCACGGGTGATAACATCGTAAATAACAACGCAATTAGAGCGATTTGCATGTTCTTTTTTTGCAGCCCTTCGTGAACAGTCTGCGAGCCAAAATAGGAGCAGCATTCATGAGTCAGAATTACCAACAATAACTTAGCGGTCATACGTTAAACCGCCGCACAAAAGCCTTAAATACGGCGATGACGCAACAAATACAAACGACAATTGCAATTATGCGCAGACTATCATTATCTAACCGCTCTCTAACTCGAATTAGACAGTAGATGTGTTAGATAGATTAATGCAACCTGATGCACCTACTTTAATTTAAGTGTATATGATCCAATTCCTAAGATATGGCCGCACGGTGCCGTCAAATAATCGAAACTCATATTTTACTCTATATTACCCCGGTTTTGCAGTATTATTTCTATTATTCGGTTACTCTTGAAAGTATGGATCTTATTACCACAGGTCAAAGTTTCTCAGGTCTAAACCAAGTAAACAGTCAGAATTTTGAGTACCACTCGACTAAAAGTGGTCTGTTTGTGACTTTGCGAATAATAAACAATTAATAAGATACGGTTTCAAAAAAAATAGGTGCGTTGTACAAAATTACGACACACCAAAAACATGATATTCAGAAAGAAAGCAAATACAAGGCACTAGTGATAATAAAATCCCCAATGAAGAGGTGTTCAATCGTGTAAAGAACCAATGTTGTTAGCAAAAGAAACAGTACACGTGATCAAAGATCATGGGTTTCCCGATGTATAGGCTGATAAGTAGTTCTAGGGTTCCACAGCGGTTAAATAAAGTTTTCCGAAACGAGGAATATGGCAGAGTCCGTAATTGAAACGTTGTAGCTTAAGCTTAATTTGGCCTCCAATCACTACTTATTCAAGTACATAGTTTCAGGTTGTTGTGGTATTCAGTCCTAAGACTGGTCTGATGCAACCCTCCAAGCTAACCTATATTGCGCAAGCTTTTTCTTTCATTGTATCTTATCCGACAACCTCCCTAATCTGCTTATTGTATTCCATCCTTGCGCTCCCTCTTCTGTTAATGCCAATTTTACAAGACCTATATGTCTCAAAACGTGGCCTATGAATCTATGCCTTCTCTTGGTCAACGTCCTCCATATTGTACGCTCTTCCCCCCCTTTTGCTTAGAACTTCCTCGTTAGTGATACTATCCATCCATCTGATTTTCAACATTTTCCTACAGCACCACCAAAGGCTTCTATTATTTTTCCTTCTAAAACTCCTACCGTCCATGTTTCGCGCCCATATAAACCACGCTCCATACGAACATTTTTAGGAATGATTTCCTAATATTCACACTTGTATTACTCGTAAGTAAATTCCTCTTTTTGCGAAAACCTTCCTCGCCTGCGCTTTCCTGCTCTTTATGTGGACTATACTTCTTACCATCCCTAGTTTTTACGATGCCCAAGTAACAGAATTCCTTAACCTCCTTCAAAATATCCCTTCCCAATCTAACACCCTTTGTTATTCTCATACTACACTCCATGGCCTTCGTTTTTCCTCTACTAATCCACATGTTGTGTTTCTTCCTCCAGGACTACGTTAGTGCCATTTATTATGTTTTCCGAGTCTTCTTCTGACTCCCACAATAGTACAATATTATTGGCTAACCGTGGAGTTTTTTTTCTTCTATTTGAAATATCATTTCTTTCCCATATTCCGTTTTAACTTTCATCATCGCCTTTTCTATATATAAATTGAAGAACATGGGCTAAAGAATGCATCCTTGTCTTACTCCTTTCTTGATTTCTTCTTTCTTTTCTTGCCCTTCAATTCTAATTTCTGCTGACTGCCTTCTGTAGAGTTTATAGATAAGCCTTCTTTCTCGATATTTTATTCCTGTCCTCTTCAAAATCCTTAATAGTGTGTTTCAGTACACATTATCATAGGCTTTTTCTAAATCTGCAAATGCCCTGAACGTATGCCTGTTTTTTATTATCTTTCTTCTATACTTAGACGAAGAGTGAATACCGATTCTTTGAAGTGCGTTTCCTGAAATTAATATTTAGCTCAATTAACCGAAACCTGAGTGTGGATTAGATTGTGTTTCATGACTTAAAATTTTGAATTTGCTCATTGACGTTTTATTCTAATTCGAACAGAAATGCGAAATATTTTCTATTTCAGAACATTCTCGTATACAAATAATACTCTACCTATCAGGTGCGCAGAATTGTCTACAATAAAACCCCTGACTTCTTAAACTGCTTCTAATAGCAGTTTAAATAAGTCCAAAGACAGACAAAAATTAGTGAAACATAAAATACAATTAAAAAGCGACTACATGTTTCGGTCATGACGAACTGTTGAAGTTCAATCTGAAGAGGATCCTTATCAGGACCGTAATATGTAGTTTCTTCTAAATTATATTTTGTTTCACTAATTTTGGTATGTTTTTGGCCTTATTTAAACTTATATTAAACGTACAGACATTAATAACTATTACACTTCTAATAGCGAACGCGTTACGGCCAAGATTATTTTAAACGACCCCCACTGTAATGAAATTAACATATTCAATAAAGTTAATTTAAAATCAATATATTTCAGAATTACACATTGTCGACAGTATAAGTAAAAATTAATGTGTGCTCATTCTTCGTCAATTATATATTTATCAGAAGAAATAACCTTTCATGACTATTATTTTCTTTCTTGAACATTTTTACAACATCCAAATATTATTAACGTCAAACGATATTTACATGACGAATAATAAAATGTAGGCTGAATTTCAGTTAGTGCAAGACGTAATACCACGCATATTTGAACTTTAATTTTGATTTTATGCATGTTAATGTGGGAAACGCCGAATCACAAACATACGCTGAACAAAATTGTACTAATATTATTGGTGTCTATTCCGATAGTACTGGATATTCTGATTTGATTTAAATCCAAAATTAATGTATTAGTTTTGGTCACAAGCTTTAATCACTTTATATTTGTGTAATTCTTTTTGTTTTTAAACACAATAATAAATATTTTATTTCTGCAGTTCATACAGATGCTACAATGTACCAACATAGCACAAGGCTCTTATATTATTGAGTACATGATTTTAGCAAATATCGCAGGTTTTCCCGGTGTATTTGTTGCATTAGGAGCTCTTGGGCTCCGACTGGGTGATAGCAGGCATTGGCCACGACGTTTCGATGACGTTCACTGTCATCGTTATCAAGTGATACTCTAATGCTATATGATTTTAGTTTATTGCGTAGTGTGTGTACTACTCCCTAAAATTGATTAAAATTACTAATTTTTTGCGACCCCCTTAAAATTTATTCACGACTTTGGAAAAAAATACATCAACAGTTCCAACAAAAACCAAGCACAAGCAGTTAAGTCAGGTTTTAGAACATTTAGTCTCGAGATGGCGGATGGAAGTTTGATACTACTAAGAATCTTGATAATCTTCTATATAACGATATGTTTCGCCGAAACAATTTGACCGACGTATTGTAAAAAGCGAACAAATTCAGTGTGACAGATCCGACACACGAATTCGTGAATCGTACTAAACGTACTCGATCGTAAGCAATGTTCAGACAAAAATATTATACTTTGTACGTCTTTTGTATACCATTCCACACATGAGTCTTGCAACATACAAAGTTAAAATCTGTTATTCAAAAAGTCCCTTTCCTCGTGCATCTTATAATTTCGCTCTAAAAACATTCTAAAACAAACATTAAAATGCAGTAGTTTCACTTAGTGTGAAAAATAAGCACGTCAAGATGCGAGGAAGAATTTATGTCTTCTTGATCATAGAATCCGCCGCATCCTAACTCGGTCATTAAATATGTATTATTTAATTCTTTCGCTTATTTGCATAACATATTTGTATGAAATCTATAAATTAAAGAAGAAGAATATTTATATTTCATTATCATTATTTTATTTGGACGGTCCATTTTGCGTAAATAGTAGGTAGTCGTAAGACTGAAATCGTTCTGAAGGAGCCGGGTGATTAAGGTAATCTCAGATATTAATTGGAGATGAAGAGAAAAATTGAGAAAGCATTTATGAATCCATTGAATGTTCACGTTCAGAGACATCACTACGACTAAATACCGACGCAAGAACACATGGGTTTGGGATCGTCATTGTTTGGACTTAATTAAACGGCACAATAGATTGTATTATAAATTATGTATTCTTAATAAGTAATTATTCATCAAGCGATATCTACTTTTGTCAGCTCTTTACTATTTAGATTAAAAAAACTTCACTACATGTCTGTGATAAATTCTGCACCTTGAAACTTTCCCTTTCATAACATGTTGCTTTAGTGTATCTCGACACGCTGGGGGACATTTCATTGTTCTACTGGCAATACGGTTTTCTCTGTTCAGTTTTCCTTTATTTTCATCAAGAAGCACTGCTTCGATCAGAACGGGCAGTGCAATCTCACGCTGGTCCACTAATTTAGTTCACACGGCATTTCACAGTCCAAGATATTTATTAAAAGGTCTTCATGAAAAGATTATGTCCTTTCGATTCCAGGAATTTTGGGAACCGAACGATTATCAACAGAAGAGCTGAGATGCGTTGGTAAGAAAATATTCGACCAAGTCGTTGAAAATGTATTATAATAAATTCATGAATTATCATTTTCAAATGAATTGTTACGTGAGCCGCTGGGTTCTGCGGATCTTGTATTTGGCTGTCATTGAGATCACCTTGCTTGCTTCCATTACATAAACAACGGAACCTGTTCGAATGCTCCGTCATTAGTCATTCCTGGCCCACTTCACAAGTAAACCCTGTCACATATTGTACCATTACGACCAACGGTTGAAATTTAATCACCAAAGTATACTGTAAGCAAATAAAATTTGGGGCTTGAACTAAAATCTACTAACCCAATAGCTAATAAACGAGAAGTGTACAAAATCATTGAGTGTGAAAGCATGTTAATTATTAAAAAATTTATATAATTAAATGTAATATTTTCATTGACAATTGGGTTATATCCCGTATAAGAAATTTCATGTTATTGAAAACAATAATACATACATCTTATGACTGACTGTTCAAATCTATTTCCAGAGTACTTTTCCCTATATCAATATTCCAAATAGCATTCTCACAAAGGCGTGGATGTAATATGATGTACCTTAAATCTGACAAAACTAACACAATAAAGTTATATGTTACAAAAGTAGATTTAGTAGATCTTAGTCTCATTTGCAGATCACGATTTTCAATCTCACAATTCCGTTAGTATTGCTATTAAAACTGTTTCACTACTTTAATAACATTTCCTTTAGCTTCATCAGACTGTAAAATATATTCTATTAGGTAATTAAAATGATAAATTTTTATCCCTTCTTTCACGACACCTACCGAGCCCGCAAGTTTTAATATACTGAAACTTCAACCCATCTCAATGTAAACAGAACAGCAAATCTCTAGAAATATTACTCAGGTTGAGTCGTTCTGAATTCACCACTCATCATCGTCATTTATATATTTTAAGGAGTTTCTAAATTATAGAAAAAATAAAATAGCTCACACTTGAGGAATGCCACGTGTTCCATAATACTGTATTTATAATTAATAGAATTTTTCACGGTCTAAACTAACAAACGAGAAGGAATACTGGGATAAATTTAACGGACACTAACTAAAATTCGACAGCTAGGAAATAGATTCGAATTGTAATTGAAATAACTCCACTGAAAACATTAACACGAACAACCGAACGACCGGCCAATTGTTTCATTGAGCTCAGGACAGCCAAACTTGAGAGCGCCAAGATCTAATTTCAGCTTCCTTGGGCCTTGATGACCTACGGTCAGCTCACGCACAGTTCTACGAACGATATGTCAATTCTTATTCAGCAATATATCGTCCATCATTACGTCACAAACAGCGTAACGTATCGGTCGTTTGGAGGACAAACATTGTGGTGGTGTAATATTTGTTAAGTCACGTTGCCAGTGAAGCGAGCCTAAAAATTAAAAACATTTTTCGAGCTCTAGCCGTATAATGAACCACAGTTAAGAATAATCATAAACCTTTAGCTAGATGCACTCGAAAATTGATTCACATATTTTTAAAACATTATGCGTACTCTAAATCTATACTACAATTCTGTAAGAAATCAAGATTTAAAGTATATTTTTAACTTGCTGCATTTGATAGATAAAGTCGATTTAACTAGAACTATATTCTAATGAAACCGCGGAGACAAGCTTTTTTTCTTTCTGGAAAACAAAGAAGATTCAGTTCACTTTGAGAACAGTATTTCTAGTTTTTCCTTCTACCCAGAGGTACATGAAGCCAGACAGTTTTTTCAGTTTCCTCATGTACAGTCCTCCAGATACTCTTCAGACAGTTAGGCAGGTTGCGGCACGTTGTCTCCAAATTTAACTCGGTGACAAAATCTCGCCGACTCTTAGATAAGGAGTGTTATTCGACTCTTGATTACTCAGAGGTCGAAACCTGCAGAAATATTCCACAATAATAATGTGATGAATGAAATCTGACAGTAAGCGAACTAATGTTGAATGACGAAGATGGGACGTAACGCCCATCACGTCACAGATGACTATCATCAGGATATTGTTCTTCTTTTCACTATACTAAAACTGATACAGGGCGCACAACACTTCCCGACGATTTGAAGGTACTGGCATCAGAGAAGTATGACATGCCGATCATAAAGCACATGGAAGATATTACAAATACCTTATAAATGAGATAATTATGAGAAGTAAAGTCCATTTATTGAAGATAAATAAATTGATTGAAATATTTTTTTATTATCACAGAGAAACGGTGATAATTTTGTGAGTTATTATTTATTAGTGAGATAATCCTAAACAAACCCTTTAATATTATTTTGATTTGTTCAATTAATTGCCTCTTCATACCTTTGTAAACAGTTTGAGTTACTGCACTTTACAACTAATCTAACTTCATTTAATGATTTTTATTGGTTTGACACCGACTGTTGGACAAATGGAGTCTATTCTAATGCTCGGTGCTATTTTAATAAACACTACTCTAATTAAAAGGGTAAAAATTAATAAACTTAACCAAATTTTACTTAGGTCCTTCATCTTTTTGAATTTGTGATAGTGGACACAGTCGATAAAAATATGTTTCAGTGTAATAAATTGAATAATCATAGATATTTCTATAATTAATAACGAAATAAAATATGAATAAATACTACTAATAATTAATCCTCGTATTTCTAATTAGCCTTTGGAATAGGATTTAAGACCTAGTTACCCCCGAATGTAGAGCCTTGAAACGATTTGGTCAGCAGAAACTTTACAGAACGGTTAAGAAAGAGAACACAAAAAAATGAAAATTACATTAAGAAAAACACTTAGTATTTATTCCTGACGTGAGAAATGTTTGTAAGATATATGGAAGTAGGGGGTCACTCTCAGAATTTTCGTCACTTACCAAAACAAACCGGAGCGAATGCCTGGACGGAAGCGATCCCTGTATTGTCTCCATGACTAAAGTGAGGTAGGAGGACTTTTACTGCAATGGAGACGTTCCTGGACTCCATATCCGGGAGCTGCGAAACTATTATTACCCAGCAGGTTGCTTGCAAGCGAACAGAAGTTCAGCAAGTCATGCGCCCACGTAATTCCTCGAAACCTACAGCAAGCGGTCCTTTGACTTGCGTGTCCTTGACAGCTCATTTTCCGAAAACATATACCACATGTAATTTGAACTCGGTTCAATGTTATAACAAAGAGACAAGGATATAATAACTTTGTAGTAAATGTTTTCAATATACTACCTGTTTTTAATCATATACTCTCAGAATCGTGGTCTGGAAATATTCCACCTCTGTTACATCTCCTCGTTCTATCTCACCTACTGATGTCGTAGTTACCTCGACATTTCGTTATTGTTTAAGGTACAATAGTCCAGATATTAATATGAGAAACAACATTCTTAAGTGTCCGAATACTGCATATACAAAGACATTTTCAGATATGTAGAGGCAAGTGCAGGAAGAAAGTGGACAAGTTTGTGGACACCTTAGTTGTCAGGGCAAATATAAACTATGTGCACTATATAGTCACAATTTTATAAGAATAATTATGAATTTTTGACTCCCTCCATGACCTTTATTCAAGAACTCAATCATTAGTTCGCGTAGAAATTGAACTAGAAAAATGGAAAGGGGTCAGACTTATTTGTATCAAAAGAATACTTTACGATAGTTATGGACCCAGAATGAACTGTCAGTATAAACAAATATGGCAACATACATTCTGAAAAGTAAATTGAGAATAGGACTTGGGTATAAAAATATACTACGAAGACTTGCAAATTTTGTGAATCGAGGAAGATTGTATCCTTAGTAATTACATAAGTCTAAAATGATAGGCCTGAGAAATTATGAATGAGTCGTGAACATACCACATGAATTAAAACTGTAATTAAAATCATGTTCCTTTTAAATTCTTTAACACTTTATTTCATATTTTGAAACAGTATCTTAGCTAAGTTTGCATATTTTCCAGAGTTATTGTATCAGTCAAAGTTTGTTTCCCGATTTGATTTATCATGTCTCCAAAAGTTTATCAAATGTGAAAGATAGTAAACATGGGTGACTTTAATTAAGGTTGAATAGATACTCGCATTTTAAATGTATTTATATAATATAGCCAATTAAAATGGGTAAGTTATATGAGTACAGAGCACGGACCTGTCCATTTATAAATTGTCTTCTTCCAATACTGCATCCTTGAGTATGAGCGTAATAGCTTCATATTTTAGGATAGTAAACACAAGATGGTCGAGTTTTGGTCAGTTTTGGCATCAGAAAAAGAACGAGACAGAATTTATATATGCACTGACAGTAAACGTTCTCCCCACCACGGCACCATGAATGGGCGTATTTAGATAAGGAGAGACTCATTGAGTTAATATCGGCCGCAAGGCGGCCAAGCAAAAAACAGCTGACGAGTTCTGCCCGTGGGGCACCGGAACACATCCCACATTAATACGCAACCATTCATGGCATTCAGCTCTAAGCGACCAACCATTACCTTGTCACGCACTACAATCTTTTCCAATCTTTTTTAGAAAATATAAAATATTAAAAAATATAAAATATATAATATAAAATATTAGAAAATTTTAGAAAATATAAAATATAAAAATAAAAATAATGTATCAATATGTACCTTCTCACTTATACAAGTTAAATGTTGCTTGAAGACTGGAGAGTACTGAGAATGTACTATTTGTGGGCACGATGTGAATCTTGTTTTGAAACCGTCGTAGGCCTATTCTCAAAAGCCATTGTCCAGTGATGCAGAGGAAAGTGGGCGAATAACCAACGAGGAGGCTAGAGACATTTAGCTGTAGAGTTAACGTCAACTTCGTAGCCTGTAGAAGGTCAAAAATAGTAAATCGAAAATACTATCTATAGAAAGGGCTGAAAAGTGTAATAAGGGATTAATTTTTTAATACCGTGCGGAGAGATTCCCGTCAGTCCAACGAGTTAATAATTCCGAAGTCTTTTTTAAAATGTAGCAAATAATATTACAAGTAAAGCAATTGATATTACTGATATGAAATATTTGAATGACATTAAAATTAAAATAATGACCATATTACAAAATAGTTTTTCCCTCGGAAATGTCATTAATCGACTATGAATTGTTTTTCTAAATAATAAATACTGATAACACTAAATGCATTATCAATTGTGAGAATAACATTATACTAGCAGACAATAACAGTGATATTAGTAGTAATGTAACAACACTAATTCCAAACTTACAAACCAGTATAATATATTTATTAGTTTAACAAACATTTAAAATTTTACATATAAAATTATGAAGGTTTTCCAGAAGTATTTAATTAATGAAACTATGAAATTTTTGACTCAACTTAAAGACAGTATTGACATATCACAACAAACTAAAAGATTCCTTGTAAGAATTGCAATAAATATTACAAAGGCTTGACAACAACTAACCTGAAGACCAGAGTATACCACCACCAAGTAACTTTAAAGCATAAATCAAGAAAATACAGGTCCATACAAAAACGACAAACCATAAGTTCATATTTGATGACATTAGCATTCTGTACAATAATAATATAAAAATTCAACTCAAATTGCTGAAGCAATTATATTAATCTTAATAGAAATAACGTTATGAACAACAGAAATGAAGGTTCGCAAATAGAAACGCAATATGGGAAGTCATTAATTTACTGAAACATAAATTATAGATGTAAGTTTACTAAATATTGGTATAACACATAAATGATTTATGTCATTATGTGGTACATATCGATATCGCTGTATCGCGAAGGTTGGCAATGCTGTCTGGCGGTAAACAACCCTGCAGTCAAGACAGTAACATGACACTATACGATGCAGGTTTTCCCTGCTTCTCTTTAGGTGAAACACCGGGTAGGATCCTTAAACTATAGACCGTGGGCCCTAATTAACCCTTTGCTACTTTGCTCTACCTTTCGCATTTCCCCATTTTCAATTCTCTTCCTATGTTATTAAAGCGGAATTGCGTGTTTCAGGATCATCCTCATATAGCCTGTTAACCCCCCCCCCCCCCACACACACACACACAAAGGCTAAATGACGAGGCACTGTGTTGCTGATAAATGAAATTAAGGTATACTATGCTAATTTCTTAATGTATATGTATGCATGCATGAGAATATATGTTTGTATATAAGTCTGTTACTATTGTATGATGTTTTCAGCTAGAGATGAATATGACAAAAGGTCGAAAGCTTCCTTAAATGTTATAATACAATAAAGATATTTTATGAGACTGTTGATTATTCGTCGGATTCTATTTATAAAACTATAAACAAAGAAACCCTTACAAGAGTCAATATAAAAATTTTAAAAATAGCCACTGAAGAACGTAAATTGATAGTAGAAAAACTCGTGCGACAATTTGAAAAGACAAATTATAAGGGCATTATTCATTTCAGTAAAGTAGGTGTTATTGAACGACAGACCGGAGAGATTGTGTGTAGTAATTCGGGAGCACTCGCTGATTGGCCGTTCACATATCAAAACTAAAGTCTGCAAATTGCTCTGCGCACGCTTGGTCTTGAGACTTTCTCAAACTGCCGTGGCCATAAAAACCAGACAAAAATCCTCACCCCGTCTGCGCAACTACATGGTATTTCACCGATTATCATTCAGTTGCATTTAGCCATTTGCCTCAAGTGCACACGCACGTCAGACTGGAATCTGATGACAAGGTCAGAGCATCCTGATGAAAGACTTGTATTTGTTCCATCTCTAAAATGTTAATTGGCTACTTCTGAATCTAAATCTTCGACTGGTGGCCCCATAAAAATAGGATGTCTGTATACTTTCGTCTTATGTGTGAGGGTTTTTATTAAGGTATACAATGTTAGTATTTAACGATATATTTGCAAAATACTAACTCTACATGAATTGATGTAGAGGATAGGTGTAGGAAAGTGTCCATCTAGCTGCGGTACCATAAACTTAGTGTCTATGATTAAATATCGTCAGCAAAAAGTTATCAAGAAATGACAGATTTAAAAGAAAACGGAAAAATTAATCCATCCACACGCTCAAAGACATTCCATCATGCGCGGTCACGCGGTCGCACTTCCAGGACGTGACGGAATAACTTTTTCTGCGTGTTCCTACACAAATAGCCGTGATATGCAGTTTATTATACACTTGCTTTACACGGAACATTATCTCAGCGAAAGATAAATGTACATGTAATTATTCTGTACATACAAATATTTCAATAGACCTTTCTGCTCGTGGCTCAAGATCCTTCATCAGAATTTCGAGATTTAAATATTCGTTCTTTCGCATAATATTTCTCATGCGTTGGCTTTTCCAAATTTTGAATTCAGAAAGTATTGCGTTTCTAACGCTCATAGTTGTGGAAAAAATTCGTGGAATAAATTCGCCACATCTACGAAAATTTTCTCTAATCTCATTGGAAATGGAGAGCTGTCACAACAATGAATGTAAATGAGCCACCCAGAATAATAATTACAGATGCATTTGCTGTTTCAGATTCCGATGACGCACTCAATACTTGAAAATAGTTGTCTCAAATTGTTATTTGCGTCAGAGGAGCTTGGCACATATAGAAGCGTTGAATCGAAGCCAGTGACTAATTACTGTACATATCAAGCACAATAGGAGAAAGACACGTGCGGTCAAACAGTAAGAATGAATTACTATATTTATATATGATAAAATTTCGACTTCGTTACTAATACATTAATATAAAAACTTACATATAAATAATTTATTACTCACCGAATCATAGTACAGAATATGGAAACTGAGACAATTCCAGAAACATTGATGATTATGAAACCAAAGTTCGATTACAGTTTACTGAACATAAACGGAAACAGGAAACAGGGTATCCATATAATATATACATATACATTAAAATTCGCAAATTGTTAACATTCAATGTATACTATCATTTGTCAAAAATTTCAATGAAAATATGCAAGAAATTGTTGCGATTTATCGCGTTTTAGTTATTTCAAAAATCTATGAGCAAACAACTCTGCAACGATATTTTAACGAAAAATTATATGAGCGACCTTATTTTTTCCTTTTGGTATCTCACGGTTTTCGTTTTTAATGATGATTCAAATGCACTTTAACTCGCGTTAAAATCCATATCACAATTACTTCTGTAAATAGTAGAATACGAGATGTAAACTGCTATTTATTCCTTATAATTTGAAATAAAAAGAATTGCTGCATCCTAAAATTTCACTATGTACCACAATTTCAAGAACCATTAGGCAACTCTGATTCACCATATAATTTAAAAATATATTTTATTAAAGTTATATTTTCCATAAAACTTTATTAATATTATTAAAATGTAATTAAATTAACAATTAATTCCCAGAAAAAGCAAGTTTATTTTATTCGTACGACGTTTCGTCCACTATCTTGAGACTTCTTCAGGTGCAGACAAATGTAATAAAATTCTTATTGAAGCTTGCTTTTCAATTTAAGGAGGAATATGATTATATCTGTCTGTAACTGAAGAAGTCCCAAAATTGTGGATGGAACGGCGTACGTATAGAAAAAAATAAAACTGTTGGTTGTTAAATTTAATTTAATTTAATTATTTTGAAAAACAGGCGTTAAGTTGTATATTATTAATATAACTTATTCTGCGATTTGCTGTAGAACAAATGTTACATACATGGTTTTCCATGCCGTTCCCATACTAAAACATTTACAGATATTCTCTTTCGTATATATATATATATATATATATATATATATATATATATATATAAAGATATTTCCTACCTCAGAACAAAATATTATTACAATGATATTTTTACAGGAAAATAATAAAACTCTAATAATGACATTTTTATCAAATAACTAGCGATGGGTCTTTAATTCAAAATTAATTTTTTATTAAAAATTTGTTTCAAGTCGCTCCAACAGATAAGTAAAAGACAGAAATAGTATTTGCAAAAGCTGATAAAGGCGCCATACAATTGCTCTTGACAGATATGATTACATAAATAAAGTAGAAATCATATTAGCAGATAGATTAACTTACGAAAATAACGGTATTGTTTGTAACAATCTAGTAGTAGAAAAAATGAAATCAATTTTGAAGAAATGGAAATCAAAAAAGTAACATGTACTTAAACTTACTTTATCACTTCAGCCAATATTGCTAGAGCTTATGCCCTCCCAAAAGTTCACAAAGTAGCATACAGATTAATACTTTCATCTATCATTAGTCCTTTACATTATTGCATTTCTTCCTTAGATTTACGACTCCTTTCTTATGTATTTGCACCCACATATATGAAAGACGATTATCCCAAGTATAGCTTTTTATTGAGTTTTTTTATATATATATACGTCTATATACCATACTAATATTAATATTAAGAAGAGGATTAGGCTGCTTGCGAAGCCAACGGCACAGCAATAATGTACGCTATTGATTAATTTTAACATGCAATTGGAGATGGAAATAATAGATCCTGCTAGCCACACATTTCACGACCAATGATCCCGGAACACTTTCGCGAGATGCAAGACCTACAACCCCATTGATAGACAAGGTCTCCAAGACCCACTTGTCAATCCCGCCAGACAGACGAAGACGGGACAAAATAATAAAGGACTAACTTAGGTGATTTTCTATCATTACAAGATAACTATTTTAAGAGTTTTTTTAGAATTTCCCTACAACCAGAGCATCGAGTCTGCAGCATTGCTGAATATTCGGCAAATAATCTGGAGGATTCTCTTCATCCACGACCGATTGTTGGCGTCGAGACAACAAGTAAGTAGCAGTAACCGGCCAACGCAGCTAGCCAAAAAAGTGATACACCAATATCCAGAACATCCTGATCTCGAGCAAAGCGGTGATGTACAAATTCAAGTTTCTCGACCCTGGCTATTTTAAGTGTAATTAAAAATTTCTATGCCAAGTTTTTTCATCCCTACTAAATCCCTAATTAAATTTTTAAATTATTAATTATTTCTTTGTAATTTAACATCTTACTTTTTATTTAATTTTTTAACCCACAATTATTTAAATTTTAATTGAATTAAAGAGTTTTCCTTTTTTATTAAAATTGCAATTCCATCTTTTTTTATTAATATTAAGCATTATAAACATTCCACCAGAAGATATGTTGATATTTTTTGCAGAATTCTCTAATCTAACTTACATACATTTGTTAATACTTTTCTTAACTTTATCCTAACTAAAATTTACTTATAAATTACAAATTAATCATTCTATTAACTTCCGTGGCGTAACTACCTTTCGATATAAAACCTACCCACTAAGGTGGAATATAAAATTTTTCTTCAAATCACTCCTTCCAATATAAAAGAGCTGAGAATAATCTCACCACAAATTCCACGAAGAGAATTTGAAGAAAAAAATCTATTTTTAAATTCTCATCCTTCTTATTTCATTAATAAATATGTTAAAAGTGGTTTAAATTCTTTGATTTATAAAAAAATAATAGTAAAAAATGTGCTTCATTATTTTACCATATTTAAAGAAATTACAAAAAAATTAATTTCCTCATTTCGCCACACGTTGCTACACCATACCAAGTTTATTTATTTATATTCAATTATTATTATGTATTATGAACTGAGGAGGTTATTATAGTATGCTTCACATATTTATATTAAGCACTATTGTTTAATAATGTCAAAGTAGGAAATTATCTCTGGATTGTAGATTACGAATAATTAATTAAAACATGAAGTCCAGCAATTTTTATAGAAAGTATTTTAATGTTCTTTCATTGGCATTATTACAAAAGCTATTGACAGTCATCTATACATAAAACATTGCACATCAATTCATCTAGTAAAAAGCACATAAACAACACATGACATTCACAATATATACCTTATGATTTATATTTGTGTTCGTCTCATATCCATACGTTCAATCTGACAGTTTTGTTCAACAATTGCCTCAAAACAATCACTTGACTGTGTATAGAGCCATCAATCGGCTAAATGACGTACTATACGCACGTACCTCTCGTAGATTAACGAACACCTAACATTCAAGATGTATCACATCAGAAACTTCAAATTAATATAATTTATTTACAATAAATACATCCAAACAAACTTATAAATATATTATACATGATAATCAATGAATTGATGTGCAATGTTTTTATGTATATATGACTATGGCAAATATCAGATGAAAGATTCTGTAATGATGACAATGGGAGTACATTAAAATACATTCCATTAAAATTGCTGGACTTCAGCATTTAATTAATTGTTAAATTTAAAAGTATTTAACTGTTCAATATTTACTTAAGAATATTTTTGCATCATATTTCAATTTACTTTCGGTTCTTTATACTATTATTTTTCATTAATCTGTATGTTCCTTTAGCCAGGCACTTTTCATTTCTAATTTATCCAACATACGCTCCAATTAGGGGTAGTATTTCATTTTTAATACAAACAAATGGAAGAAACCGGTTTTGGTGCTCTGCGTTGTGAACTGTGTCAATAAAAAACGAGCCTGCCTTCAGTGTTGGCGTGACCGCTTTTCGGTTCGTGTTGCTATGCTTCAGATCGGACACACGTCCACATCATTAACGTAAAATTGAAAATCTACGCAAAATTGAACACAGGAAACATACTGACAGTTTATGTGTATTTCCACATGCAGAAAACTACTTAATGAATCAAGAAACCACTCAGTCCATACTAGTACTTACCAAGGGCGACTGGCTGGTTCTAAAATTAAGTCAGTAAGTTTGAAAATAAGTATAAAACTTCATAACTTATTTCTCAGTTCTATTCGATTCGAATGCCAATTATGAATTTATAATTAATATGGACTAGTTCTTCTTCACGTGATTATTGCCGACTAACACTGGAAGAAAGAAATTGGCGTGGGAATATTTTGAAGCTGGTATTAATTGCTCAGATGTATACAATTATAGATGCTTGTATGATAAAACATGTATTTACATAAATAGTATATATTTCAAATTTTATATTATTAAAAAAGATACGATTGACTCTTTGAAAAATAATTTGAAGTATAAAGTTTTCCTTCGAGATTGAATTATTGCATAAATTCATGGTTGTTTCTTACTCATTTAATAAAATAAGACCCTACTTCACTCGATACTATTGGCTATGGTAATTGTCAATATAAAATATATGTAATATTTTTTCAATAAATTATAATCTGTTTAAAAAAACAGCTTCTGTTTGGAATCAAAATAATGAAAAATAAATCGAATGTGTATTCATATATTCTCAACAATAATACAACAAAATAATATTTCCCGATGTACGGTTACAAATAATCATGTAAAGGTTAAAACGCTGATTGAGTGTAAATTTAATCAATAAAAGTGGCGTGGGAGGCACAGACAGCTTTGGAGCACAACGCTCAAGGACGCAAAGAAGGAAAACATTAAATTCATGGTATTCGAAATGTGTTGTTAAGGACAGTTGTTAAAAATCGTCAGGACTTACAACACGAGGAATGACGCGTTCAAATTACGGGACATATTACATATTAACAAACAACGAAAAAGTGCGTCACAAACAGAATGATGTAGTTCCGTGTTGGACAGGTGATGATTTAAGACAAGTTTAATGGTAGGAATTATCAGTGACGCTCTGTAGTATTTATACCAGAATAAACATTAAATAGTAGTGTTTAATACAATTTGTCAGACTGATTTATATTTACGAATGAAAATTATGGCACCAGGTTTAATTAGGCTCCAATTAATAACTTGCCCTTTTTTATTCTAATTTAAAGCCCGAAGAATCTTTGGGTTTGTCGTAATCATTTTCATAACGTCTAAATTAACCAACGTCAGAAGCTAAAATTTAAATTTGACAAAATAATATATATATATATATATATATATATGCAATCGGCTTTTTGAAAATAGTTTCATTTCTTAATCATCACATAATAAAAACAGAAGATTTGAACTTTTTGTGTATAATCACCTGAGCTTTAAACCAGTTTCTGGATTAGTCATATATCATACCGTGTTCATCTTTCTGAATAACCTCTGAAATTTTTGCCGGTAGAGTTCTGGTTCACTCTTTATACACACAAAATCATATATTTTTTTGCTTGGATAATTAAGCTCCAACCAATCTGTTAATCTATCGAAATTCAGAAAAGACCATTGATATCTTGCTTATTCGTAATTACTGAATGGGTTGTTAAAGTTAAAAATGTCCAAGTTATTCAAGAAATTAACCGTACAATTCTAGTAATAATCTCGGTTCGTGCCTGTACAAAGGTTTTCTAAATACAACTCTGTTTCAGCGAAGAATTTGTTATTGGATTATTCATATCACCAACTCTATGAATGGTCTACATATTGCTATAATAACCGATAGTCGTCTTATAATATTACTACGAATAAATATTCAAAGTACTGGAAATTAGGCAATATGGATTTAAACAATCTAATGATGAAAACGGAGAGAGATGACAGGTAAAGCATGATAAAAGTCATGCTTAAGGTATGGAAGTTAAAAAAATAAATATCGTACTAAAAATTTAGAGTATATTAATAATTGGAACAAATATTCTATTTCATTACGTTGGAAGCTCACTCTATGCAATTCATAAGTATTGATAGGACTAATCGATAATGAGACATCAGAAGTAAATTAAACATTGCGGGCCATCAAATCGCTAACTACGAACTGCTTAAGAACAAGGTATGCTGTGTCTTTATGGAGATATTTTTTTGACATTTGCATTTCGTTTTTAAATCTAAGCCTGATTTTGGTTGAAATTTATATAGAACTATTAAAGTATTCCAATAATAACCGACACTTTTGTTGATGCCCACACAAAACGTTAATTGGTTCTATTCAAACTTTACTGTTAGGCGCTTTTTTATGCTTTGAAAATTTCATTTAACTATTCGCAACGCTATCAACCTCTCTGCAAACGTGTGGGTGTTTTGTGAGCCCAGGGACCGCGAAAGGCACAGACGGCGAGATGATTCACATGGTCTAACGTCCGCAGAACACGTCTCCGCATTCCTAGCTTCCTGCTTCGAATTGATTTACACGAGATTCCCACACGAACAATGGCGATGTGCTGTCTTTAAAGCGCGTAGTTGTAGCAGCAACGGCAGCAGTCACAGGACATTAAATATGCATTTGTTCTCAAAGCCTCTAGCTACCTAGATCACCGCATCGTGCATTAAACACTGCGAACATGCTATTGTGTGTAAATAACCGAGTCTAATCTTGGCGATGTCATTTCAAATGTGAGATTGCAAGCAATGGTCACTAGTGTGGCTCTAAAACGTCTTCTTTTCTTAATTATTCCGCTTTTCCGTCAATCGTACTTCATATGATCTTGGAATTCTGTGTCCTTGGAGTTATAAGAAAGGATGACGCATCATTAAGCAGTTTATCTATCGCGGTTTCCATTATATGTAGGACAAACGTTAACAGTTTTTTTTATTCCAATAACTAAGGTCAGCGAAAGAAGCATATCGGAAATTTTAAGATTGGAAAATATTGAGACAGAATATACTTTTGCGTGTTCCTCAATAGCCTATGCCACCCTAAACGTATTAAGAGGAGGATTGAATCGCCTAACATTTTCCTTTCATCAAAATCAGTACGGTCAGCTGAATGAGCATGATAATGGTGGCTTCTGGATTTACATTCTTCATGCCAGTGCAGATATTGCTCCTAGTTTCGCGCGAGAGAGAGAGAGAAAAAAACAAGGAATCACGAAACCCTAACGATATCTAAATAAAACTGTCAGGGTGACACCTAGCACCAATGTTCATTAAAAATTTAACCCGCCATTTCGAAAGCCATGTCATTTCACTCAACCCAGTCGAGATCAGTTTTCAAAAATTAACACATGACAGTCAGCAGTAATTAGAATTAAAGGGCAAGAAAAAGAAAGCAGAAATAAAGAAAGGAGTAAGCAAGGTTGCGGTCTGTCGCCCATGCTGCTCAACTTATATATAGGAAAGACGATGAAGAAAGTTAAAAATGAGCATGCAAAGGAAATCAAATTGCAAGGAAAATAAATAAAAACCCAAAGATTTGCTGCTGATATTTTGGTATCAGGGGAGTCAGAAGAAGACTAGGAAAACCACAATAAATGTCATGAACTTGATCCTGGAGAAATAGTACAACATGAGTATTGGTAGAGGGAAAATCAAAGAGGTGGAGTGTAGTATGGGAAACAGCGAAATAACAAAGGGTATTAGATTGGGAAGGGATATTTTGAAGGAATTTAAGGAATTCTGCTACTTGGGAAGCATAATAACTACGGATGGTAGAAGTATAGCAGACAAATAAGGAGTAGGATAGAACAGGCAAGGAAGGCTTTCGCGAAAAAGAAGAAATTACTTACGGCTAATATAAGTATGAATATTAGGAAATCATTAAAAATGTTCGTATGGTGCATGACGTTGTATGAGTGCGAAATGTGGATAATAGGAGTTTCAGACAAGAAATAGAAGTTTGGAAATGTGATGCTACAGGAGTGCTGAAAATCGGATAGGTGGACTAACCAGGAAGTTCTAAGCAGAATGAGGGAAGAGAGAACAATTTGGGGTACTTTAACCAAGAGAAGGGATAGATTAATATGCCACGTTTTGAGACATGAAGGTCTAGTAAAATTAGCAATAGAGGGAAGTGTGTGGCTTAAGAACAGAAGAGAGAGACCGAGGATCGAATACGCTAAGCAGATTAGGGAGGATGAGAGATGTGGTAGATATGTAGAAATGCAAAGTTTTGAGCAGGATAGGTTAGCATGGAGGGTTGCATCAAACCCTTCTTAGGACTGATTAGCAAAACAACTGATACTTATAATAATAATTCGGAGAAACTCAAAGCTGAACCCAGTGCCGTACCCTTAGATATCCATTTTCATTCCCCTTCACTTTCGCAAAAAACTATCACACATTATTTCTACGCCCTATCAACTGGCATCTATACACGCCTTGAATGTTGAAGGAAAGTTTAGGTTTTAAATAACCTTCCAACACCTCTGAATATTATTTCTGGCACTAACGAAAAACCACTATACAGTTTAGTACACAACGTGTATGCAATACCTGAAACAAGATGTTTCCTTAATCTCTACTAAATTATGAGTCCCTAATACGCATTACATACAACCACGTTCTAATAGTTACGTTTGAAGGCTTTATGTAAAAGCATAGTTACATAATACTTGGGATCGCAATACTTTCATCGATAAAGAATCTTGTTATCTCTTTTTATCCAATGTCCCTTTATGAAACATACGTTTCCCTCGGAAATCTTTGCTATAGAGAAAATGAAGATAAGAAGATTAAGCCCCTTAAACAGCTCCAAACCAAAGAGAGTAACCTAGTTAGGGGAAACACGGCCGATGCAACATTATGAAAAAATGATTATATCACGCCAATCGATGATTTCATTAAATAGCTTACACAATCTCTTTATGCACATTCAGGAAAGAAATCAGAACTAGAGAAGTATATACCAATAACTCTGTCTTCTTGTTTATTGCGAGGAAGTTAATTAGTCAAAACACGTTAAGGATTATCAATAAATTGATAAAGATTCAGATAATATACAGAATTCTAACCCGGAATCAGTTATTTTATTATCGCAAAACGGAGACTACTTTAAGCCGTAGAAAGGCAGCGTAATACAGAATGTAAATATAGAAGTTTCATTATCGGTATTTCAGCCATTTAGTTTCAAATAATAAAGGAAAAATTAAAAAATGTGATGGGAATGTTTTTTTCATTTGATACTACTTGAGATCCAAAAACTAGGCAAGTTTTTGACTTGGTAATAGTATGCTACATTATGGTCACGCAAACTGGGATTAAGGCTGTTGGAGAATCGATATCACTACAAATTTGGATGCCAGTCAGTAGTCGACCCAGTAGGCCAAGGTCCTCAATGGGCTGTAGTGTCAAAGAAAAAGAATATGGTACATTTCCAAAATAATTGTTGTTGTTGTGGTATTAAGACCTAAGACTGGACTGAGGGCACCCTCCATGCTAGTCTATCTCAGTCTTCAAGCATGTGTACTTTTATATAACATTTTCATCTTTCGCGTTTTCGCCTTTCATGAATCATTTTTATTATTTTTTGTGTATATCCATGCTTTCCTATTGGTCTGAGCTATTCTTCCTATTTTTTTCGGCGGCTGCTCTAGTCATTTCTTCCGTCAAGAGTGCCCATTTCTCTTCTATATAGTTTCTTTCTCCTTTATCTATTAATCTACTCTCGATAACTTCTTTGAAACTCTGAAGAACATCCTGTTGTTTCCATTTTTTCTAATTCCCCTCTTTCTGATTGAATTCCTTTCTCTAGTTTCTTCATTTTCAGCCTGCATTTCATAATCATCAGATTATGGTCGGACTTTATATCAAAATAATTAAGATAATTGATATGGAAAGGAAAGTGAGGAAGGTGGTGGCGTACCTACTATTGAAACTAGGCGTCACCGATGAGAACAAGGAACGTAGGACTGGAGATGTTCCATGCACGACACTAAACTCTTGTCATGTAAATTCAATAATCTTTTCGGCTGAGACAGTCCAGGAGTAAATATGATGCTTGCTAAATTTTACGCCTGAGGAAGTCTCAAAATGGAGACGAAACGTCGTTTTTATGAATAAATAGTGATAAATTTACAAGCTTACTTTTTGGCCGTCTTTTTATTTATTGTATTAGATACTGATAATAGTTTTAGGACGTAGATCTACAAATCAATTAAGCAGCAGCTAAGTAGTTAAAATATAACTCGCGCTCGCCAATAAATCAATTAGTGAGAAAGTGCGTTTTTCAAAACAACCCACACACAGTTTCTAACCCCCCGAGTTGACGCAACATTTTGCAGTCTACAATTGGCGCCATGTTTCTCAATATCTCACTCACAGGCAGACAACCTCACAAAAAAAGTACGGGGACGACTGGAATCTGGGACACAGACAACCTTGAGCTAAAATGCTTTGAAACTTCCACAGAAAATTTGGATACCACTTTTACTTTTTTTATCGCTATTTACTAATGTGTTACAATGTAGGTGCTGACTTGTTTTCCATTTTTTGTGTGTTTAGTGCTTCTCAGATTCAGTTTCGATTAACCAGGCGTGACTCATTCTCTGCAGAGAAGACGCTCAATGCCCTGTGTCAAATGGTTCTGTTTACATCTTAATTTGAGCCATTATAAACTTATTGTTCTTAATGTGGAATCTTAAAAAAATGAGTCGGTAATTGTTAACCCGCTCTGAGATGTCGTA
Source organism: Eucriotettix oculatus (assembly GCA_034510155.1). Lineage (NCBI taxonomy): Eukaryota > Metazoa > Arthropoda > Insecta > Orthoptera > Tetrigidae > Eucriotettix > Eucriotettix oculatus. The sequence goes on along the minus strand of CM067376.1, from coordinate 219,938,026 downwards.
AGTTGTGTCGCACCTTTTCGTTGTAAACGCCTTTGTAAGTACAGGATGTAAACATGCTGGTTGGAAGGGGAAGGCCGCAGTTTGTTAGAGAAACTCAAACAATTTACCTAAACGAATTTTCGGAAACCTTTACTCCTCTACGTCGCCACATCGTTAGAACTAGCGTGTGATACTAGCATCTTTTTTACATAATCTCTAGCACACAAGCTATCAGCATAATTGAGTCAGATAGCTCCGTCGTCACATTATTGAGAGTCGAAACAGGTGAATGAACTGTTAGCGTCTGTAAACAGTAGAAGATAAACAGTCAGACCTGACACGAAATAGCTATCTGCTAGACAATGCATAGAATGTTTCACGAAAACACCAAACCCATATGATAAATGACGATATTTTAACTGCATAACAGAAAGTAACAGTACTAAGGAAATACAATTTCTAAACAAGAAATTTCAAGATATTCATTTGGCGTCATATTGGTTAAACCGAAGTATATTTCTTCAATCTGATTACCTACTGACGCAACAAAACGTAAAGATTGTGGAGTCGAACCAGAGGAAGTGAAAAGGTGTAAAAACAAACCAACGACCCTTCCCGTAATTCAAGAAAATAACAAACTGGTCACTTGGTACTACGAATATATAATTCATTATGTTATGGGGATCTATAAACATAATTTGAATCCAAAAAGGACGTGTTATTAGGCATTTGAAATTACGCGATACATGGTTGACTAGATGAGATGACTACGTCGTCGATTCACATTTGCAGAAGGCTGGCTGAGAAATTTTAGATCATTGTCGAACATCATCCATGGGTAGTACACGCTATAAAAAGAAATATGAAAACGAGAATGACAAATATAATAATGGTTACTCGCGCAAGTAAAGGAGTTTTCCCCACAATATAGTGGGGCTAGGTTCGATTAGATTTCACAGTTAATCGCCCAGGGGCACATTGCGGCATCCAATTACCATTCATTTGGCTGAGAACCACAGCAAGTACAGCAGCGAGAAGGTCAAAACCGGTTATAAGTTTCAGCTGGACTAAATTTGGACCACTAGGTCTGATTGCCTACTGATGAAAACGTTGCTTGTTAGTCACGAAGCAAAATGGATTCGACCACATTGCTATATTTTCCTTTTTAGTTTTTCTCGAGTCCCTAACAGCGTCAAGCGTTACGCTCCAGTTGCTTTTACGCTATCACATCATACGTAATGTGCCTATCAGGTTTCATATTTTACAATCCGATCAGTCTTCCTCCTACATTGCTTCGTGATTAAATTAGAGAGCTCCAACCGACTTTATGTAATGTAATAGCGTCTTCAATATTAAACCTACAAGACTCGCTATATTGGAATTGTTTAGTAAATAACTTCCTCATTACGTAACCAATTTAACGAAGTGAAAACTTACAAAGTTGAAATAAGAACTGGTCTTTTATTAAAATGATTTAAACGTAATGGGTAAAGTCAGAAGTGATTTTTAATCCTGAAAAAATTTGTGGTTAACGCATATCTAATGAAGTCATATGTGCATGTTCTCTGGGATTTTTTCAACATATTATAAATGATATGTGACTCATGTATCTAATAATTCCAAACTCTTAATAACCCATGCATTTTGGTTTCAAATTCCCAGAATTAATTATATATAAATTTATTATAATAATCATAATTTTTTTGAATCACAAGGGCTGTAGAAACGTTGTGTGGCATTTATTTATTAGCATACATTCAGCACAGAAGTTTTTTTAATTCTGACTAGCTCTAGTAATACAAAATTTTGCAACCTTAGTACTTACACGAAATTATGTATCTACCTCAGAAGATACTTTCAAGATCTTAATAACCTTCACCACATCGACTTCAGTGTGGAAGCCGCCGACATTAATATGTATATCTCGTCTTAGGTTCTAAATCGTGCTAGGCCCGTAAATAGCAATCAGAAATACAATCCCAATATGAGCCTGTACTCCTGCATCTAGATGGAGACCATTTCTGGAAGAATTGGCCGAGCTCTTACGTACAAGGACACAGTACGAGTATGAGAGAGTGTAGGCAGGTAGGGTGGCAATGAACTCTATCAGAAAACAGGTAGGGCAGGTCAACACTCCAAAGTGGGGCGCTTTCCTGAATGTACGGACTGCTTCCAGTTCGGACGTTTCTTCGAAATTTCACAACGGCAGTCCGAGGGTCTGATGGCTGAATTTTAACTCTCTTAGACCAAATATGTATGGTAATGTTAACTATCAGGGGTGCCATGACGGAGATCACTATATTCTAAATTCTAATACACTATCAGACTACCGCTTGCCTTCCATGTTATTTCATAGAACTTAGTCTTCACGTTCCGGGGATTGAAACACACTTTTTCTCCGTATTGAAACATCGCTGTTCCTTACATGTTTAAATAAGGGTCTCTTCGTTAGAGAACTGTGCAGCTATGTTCAAGTACTTACCCGCTCAAATGTTTGTTATTATTTGCTTGTAAGGTCACACCAAAGCACTGTCAAATGTTCTTATTAAAATTAACTATTATTATTATTATTATGGAATGTGCTTGGACATTGTGTCGTCTTGGTCACGGAAACCGGGATTAAAACTTCTGTAAAATCGATACCCTCACCAAGTATCACTTCAAATTCTGAATGTCATGTAAGATGCATTATCTGTTGCACGAATCTTCTATCTATTGTCTTGAGATAGTAATAATAAAGTGAAACTAGGGGTAGCTAATTATTTACGTAGGTTATACGAATGTTCTCTTCTGGCAAAAGTGAACGCCAACACGTTTAGATTCAGTCATTTCGCATTTTAACGACAGCTAATACAATCTGTAACATATTACTGCTTTACAGTGAGGAAGAAATGTAAGGAAAAAGCTTATTCGCTTTTACGCCTGTAGCCGAAAAATCGGTTGAGGCCACTTAATGCAAGTCGTAAGATGTTTATGCACGTCATTGATGTTTGCCTTTGTTTCAATGCTCATCCGTCATTATTAATTGTTTTCCTTGAATTCTGAGGCTTGCCTGGTCACGTCGCCATCCAGTCTTTCCTTCTTCCACAACACAAAGAGGAGTTTCTAGCAACTGATGCAGACGAAGCCTGCAGCTTCATCACGCAGGAACAAAGAGCGATTAAAAAGTTTAACCCTGATAGTCGTTCGATTTCAGCAGTTTGCAATGCTAAATAAACGAAGCCATCAAAATAAATTTCAACAGACTTTTTCACTTAGATAACTATTCTTACAAAAAAAATCAGACCTGCAATACTTACCTGAACAATCGTGCAGAACTTTATTAAACCAGAAAACTTACTTGGGGATGGGAAAGAAACCATCAAGGATATTGCGCTGTTGAACAGGACATCAATGAGGAAAACGAACGAGAAGTACTGTACTGAGAAAAGTTCAATTCAAAGAAAAACTCCAGTAACTTTTATTAAAAATCAATAAGGATAATACACGTGTGGATAAAGTACAACAGTAACTATACAAGAATTTATTTATTTATACAAGAGACGCTGAGTCCTTGGTCTGGTCGACATTTTTCCATTTGTGTATTTCTTCTAAGTTTCTCTTTTGTTTATTGTACATTTTATGAAAACAGTCATAATATACCGAACTAATTTATGATTTATTGAACACAGTGAAATTTGTCATTAAAGTCATTTTTTCATCAAACTATAAACAGGCGAAAGTAGTATTGAATTGGAAGTATCCAACAATTAATAAAATCTATCCAACTGAACTGGGTAATTTACGTTCTACACCGGCATAGGAAATTTCCGTCACACGTGCCCAGTTTTATGTATCTGCTTGCTTCAAGCGGCCTAGCCAGCCTTCTGCAAATGTTTTCTGTTTACAGAGCAATCTGAAACCGAACTTATCTGCAAACAGCTACTAATGCAAATGCGATCAGTCAACGACTCCGGAGGAATAAAATTCCCTTGCAAGTGTATCCGCAAGAGGAAGCACTCAATGAACAAATTTTCACATGCCTCAATTTCCCAACTACTCACATTTTTCATCGTATTCTTATACATATTACAAAGATCGACCAAATTATCATATAACGTTGACGCCTCCGTTTACCCTCGGTTACCTTGAGCTCTTCTCAACATACCTCATATGCTTTATAAAAATTATACGCTATTATTCGGAGAATGACCCTCATGTAGCTTATTATTTATTATGAAATTGATTCATTTTTCGACAAAAGAATTTATAATTAGTATTACTTAATAAAATTTTATATGGTGTTCAAAAAGAACTTTGGTGTTATTGATAAAACTTGTAAAACAATTTTAATTTTATTTCTATTTATTGACATATCACTAGCTTGGTACCCTGTATGATAAAAGACTGCATGGTTCGTGTGCGTTGGCTAGCTTTGGGCACAAAATATGTGGTACAATGTTTTCTATTATATATTATATTTTCTAGATAGTAATAATTCGCTGCTATATTATTCAGTTATTTGCATGTAATATTCTTATCTATAATATTATATTACGAATTGTTTACTTGCAAATACACGACCCGTCAAAAAAAATTAATTGCGTAGAATATATTGAGTTTTAACATTTTCAGATACCCTCAAAGTTATTTACCACTTCAGTGTAGAGATGTTTCTGTAAAACGAACAAAATCCCTACCCAAGAACTTGAAACACGCTTTGGAACTTTCGTCATTCAGTCAAGAGATGGCGAATGTTAGCTGGTATTGCTTAAAAATTGATATGCCAGTATATAACGATATAAAGATTATTGAAAACTGTTCGACAAATCTTACATGAAACAATTTCAGCCTTATAGACAAGAATTTAAGCAGCATCGTTTTCGGAGCGTCTGATGCATGAAACGTAAAAATATAATTAAATCTCTGGGTTCTAAACAATGTACAAACAAAAGTATTATTCCATTTCCAGTAAACTTTAACTGAGCGTTTTATGTTTCGTATTCAAAGGATAAAAAATTTTGTTCTACATTTACATAACTATCTTAAAAAGATTCAAAACGGAAATTAGGTACATACTTCATGCATACTTACAACATTCGATATCTAATCTTCACCGACTTCATTTCGTTAATAATGAATTTTCTTGAATTTCAGAGAAATTGCATTAAGTTGCTTGTAAGACCGATTAAGTTAGTAATTCAGAAAATAAATGACACTACAAGAAATAAATAAACCAGAACAAGTAGCAAATTAAAAGCGCTAATTTTATTTCCGGAAATCTTTAATCTACATAAAAAAATCACAAAATCTAGTATAAAAAATAATTTATGTTCGCAGGACGATAAGAACTAAAAATTATGTATACACTTATGTGCGGAACCCATTTTCTTAAAGAAAAACAATTGTTTTACCGTTAAAAACCTTGGATTTATTCTACCTTCTGCTCCCTCATACGTTCCTCTACTATAGGCAGTACAATACCCTAAAACTTATTTACCAAATGTCTCGGCACCTTTATCAATAAATTTCAAATGCAGAAAATGTGGATTGAAATACGTATATGTAATCAAACGGTTTTCTACAATTAATAGATTGTTTTCTCCCAGGTACTTTAAATTACAAAATTTTCAGATTTGTCAAAACCCACATCCACATACGAACATTATATAACTAAAATCCAATGAAGAACGGAGAAATTCTGTGTAAGAATGAAGAAAAATTGGAGAATGTAGAGATTAATATGAAACCATACAATACGGATGTATTTGAAACTCTTATAAGCTGCTGAAGAACCCATAAGTAAACTTCTATGATCGAAAGTATGTGGCCCTTTGCAGAGGTACCCCGAAGACTAGTTATTTAGCGCTATATTTAACATCGTAGTTGATTATTGCTTAATAAATTAAAAACATATTATCTTATTGGAAACCGTCATTCACTCTAGACACATTACTTTCATCCATTTATTTATATAAATAGGGGAATAACAAAGTTTGTTATATTGGGAACGGATCTTTTGAAGGAAGTTAGGTATTTCTGCTACTTTGGAATGAAATGGTAGAAACGTAGTAGACATAAAAAGTAGGATAGCACAGGCAGTGAATAGAGGAATTTACTTACCGGTTATATGAGCGTGAATATTATGAAATCATTGCTAAAAATGTTCGTAATGGAGTATGGTGTTATATGGGTGCGAAACGCGAACGACGGGAGTTGCAGAAAGGAAAAGAATAAAGCCTTTGACATGTGATGCTGATTCAGATAGGTGAATAGAATCACTTACGAGGAAGTTATAAGCAGAAAAGGAGAAGAGCGAACAATATGGAGGACGTTGACCAAGAGAAGGAATAGATTTAAGAAATGAAAAGGCTTGCGAAAGATCGGTTAGCATGGAGGGTTGCATCAGACCAGTCTTAGCACTGAATACCACAACATATACATTTCTATAAACTAACTATATAACTAATCAACTGCCCACGCATCCAATAATTATTTCACGTTATAATTAATGACAGTTTAATGTGTCTCTTCAAATATTCGTATATTTTCCATTGCAAGGGGCGACCGTAGAAGTAACAGTAAAGCAACAGCATCGAATATGAAAGCGGGTGAAAGATCAACTTTTTCAAGTGACAGGTCACGAAATTGATGTTAACTGGCAATGTAATATAATGTTGGAGGTTGTTGTCAGCCTGCAAGTGAACACTATCACAACATATTAAACGCTATAACTTTCTCATCCCATCAACCAGAAATCTTTACAATTCTGAGAAAGAAAGAAAAATAAAATAGCAATTGAAGGCACAAAAGCTGAAATACTAAACTGTTTACTGGAGTTATTACGTAGTGTGAAATGAAACTTAAATCTTTACCAGTATAAAGTCAAAAAACCAACTTATAAAAAATTTTATTTCTCAACTTTTGAAGAATATAAATATATAAAACGAATTTAAACATGTATTATCAACAACGATGTTTTGAGATAATTGGAGTCTAGTGGTATAGAAAATTCCACGTTTCGTGGAACTGATTACAATTATATTGAAAATCATGGAATTCAGGCTATGTCTCAATACATTTGTAATTTTACAAAATACGACAGAAGAACAGAGATTTTGACGTAATCACTTTATGGTATATAGCAAATAATTGATATTTATATTGGCATAAAATTCCTTAACGTCATATGCGTGACCCTTAAAATATACATAAAATGAGTCACTTTACAATACGACATTAATTATTCTAATATCAAATAAAGAAGGAATTTAACAAATACATAATAGAAGATGTAGCGTCCTCAAATGATATATTGCGCATTAAGTGTTTTCGTTAATCTCACTACAAGCAGTTTATTCCCCATAAATTTGAATATTGTTGTAATCAGTAGCGAAAGGTGAATATAAAGACGTGGAGAAAATTGCAATTGTGTGCAAGGCTTGATACGTCAGGTGGGCTAAGAATCTCGCAGGTGTGGGCGACTGGAGACAGGTCCAGACATGCAGTTTTACCAGTCAAATTCCAGCCGATTAAAAAAAGAAAAGAAAATATTCGCGCGTTGCAATGTCACCGCCGTGCACGCTACGCATCTGCAGGAACAAAGGGAGGTAAAAAATTGCTGGAGTCACGTGAAGATCAGTCCGCCAAAGATCTTAATCCTCGCCGCAGAAGGAACACACACCACCTCCACCACCGTGAAGCCAAATCACAACCAAATATAGTCAACGTCGAACGCCTTCTAGCCGCTCGATAGTACTAGCATATACGACAAAAATCATCTATAAAAACTGGTTTCACAACGCCCTCGCATGCATCAACTATAAACGGCGGAGGTGGAAAAGTAAACTGCATTTTGCGGTGTGAAAGTTAGCATCAGACACTCCTCGGAAACACATTTGGGTAGCTTGTTATGGTAGGTCATAAATATTAACTACAATTGCAACCGCGTACTACACACACACACACTCCGTGCTGGAAAAAGCATTACGTGCCTGGCGTAATGTAGAATTCAGTTTTAATTTAGAACTATTATTTAATCTAATGCGGGTGCCACCATAGCACCCTCTCGAATGGAAAATTTGGTCGTAAATTTGAAGGCATATGTGCGTTTTGCAGTGAAACCGTAAATTCGACAAATTGCCACATGAACAGTTATTTGAAATTAAAATTGAATCTAATGTGAACAGAAACACGTTTAATTGAATAACTATACAACCACTTTTCACATTGTCGCCAAAAATGCTAGGCTTTCTATTCTTTTACACAAAATTTAAACCTGTGCGTGTCACATTTATTATTTGAACAGTATTACACGTTAATATCTCAATATACCAGGACAAATTAGATACGTCAGTAAAACACAGCTACGTATTTTTCCCACTCTCGTAACGACAGTATTATTTTCAATGACAAAATATTACTGTGTATTTTCATATATTATTAAAACAAGAAATCCAACCATAATAGTTATAGTCAATAAAATCTAATTAATTCACGCCGAACGGTATTCAGTTGGTATCAAATATACACACAAATGTTTTTGATGGTGCATGTGTTAATTGGAAACTGTAGGTTATGGATAAAAATATCGAGAAATATTTTGTTTGGAAGATAAATCAGTTGCACAAGTTTTTGTCAATGAAATTGTATTAAATTTTTCTCTCTCATAAATGAATGCTTTTGAGTTGATCTAATAAAATATATTTTCACTTCGAAATTCACTGGTTGAACTATGGCCGTGTGTACGCCGGATCGAGACGAGTCACTACAAAGAACTTATTCCTTCGATGACGGATGACGTGACCGAGGTGTGAAGTACTTGACCTAACCAATTGATTCACGGCTATACGAAGCAATTTTCAGTTCGGCGAGAGCACGTACTCTAAACGGGGTAAAAAGAATGGGAAGATGATAGCACGGTCTTATCTCGTAGTAGCTAGTCGTTGCGACCAAGACAACACTTAGCCAATAAACAAGGAATGTCACCGAAACAGTCACTGACCTTCAAATAAGATGGCAGGTGCCGCTGGCTCGCGCACCTGCACACACACTGCTGCCGCTGGGCCGTCGTAGTACTCCCTATTCCCCCTCCGCAACTCACGCAGCGTGACGTCACTTACGCACGATAGCGCCGTCTCTGTCTGCCAGATAGGGAGCGACGCGCGACCTGGACCGTCAGCTGTTCGCTGCCGACTGCGCCCGACCAGGCCTTCGGCTACGCCAGCGCGGCGGCGGTCGCTACACCAACTACCGCTGCCAACTGTTGAAACCACACACTTGCACGGCAAACAAAACTTATTTATTACATATACATTTGTGAAACTAAACTCAAGTTAATCACGTAACGCGATTCTCGTAGAACTACAGGTTCTCCACGATTGGCTACAGGTAAAGGATTTTTGGTGCGTATTCCATATCCCATTATACCGAAGATTAAAAAAAATCATGGAAAGACTAAAAGAACCTTTCAATTTATGTAATTAACAATGCAGTTCTTCTAATAAACATTCCACTTCAGTTTGACTAAACCTAGACATTCGTCTACAAGAACTAAAACGTAATTATTAGTTGCTATTGAAAAATCAGTCTACACGTGAAGTTCGTGTTTCGACAGTTTGAAGCTATGAGAATAATAATAGTGATTAATAAAATTTTCTTTTGATTACGCCAAATGTTATTTCTTGAGCTTCCGACACAGTGTCATAATCATCTGAAAATATGTCATGCTTGCCATTAAATGCACATACAAATCATTTGTACCTGTCATACCAGTTACAAGATTTATAAACCAGCCATTAGCAAAAGCCAATTCAAATGAAGATCCAAAACCTAATAAACGTTAGAAAAGTAATTCTTTGAAAGATAATTTTTCCTCGTATTATCAATCAACTAGGTCTTTAAAAAAATTTCTAAAAAATACTTATTTTAAGTAGAATATTTGCACTAATATTACTTTAAATGCCTGCTTGTTTTAGTATTTAATGTATAGTGAATGTTTTTGAAAATTTGCATTGCCTCCTACATGTTTTTTTATATAAATTTGTGATTTTCAATGTATAATATTTTTCACCATCCAAATAAATGTTAGGTTTTCCACTCTGCGCGTGTATTGTCGTATAGGTTTTAATTAAGTCATTTTGAATTTAATATACTTAAACGCGTCAAATTTAAAGTAAACGAAAAAACGGTGGGTTACACATTTGGTGAATGGTAATATTTAACAGTCACGTTTTGTTTAAAAAAAATGAATTATTTAAGGATACACTGAATATGTTTCAGATTATTTCTAAAATTTTCGAATCTACATTTAACTGATAAGTTATAAAGCTTCTAATTAAACATATTTATTCTTAGTCACACTTTATATATCTGGAACGAATTATGCAGTAAGACAAACGGATTTTTTTATATACTAGATATAAACAGGCAAAATCTAATGTTTACACGATTGGGAGAGTAGGAAATATTGGAATTGACTTGAGGTCGTACCTTCAATTAATTACAACTCACTGCCCGTGTGACATATTTTGAATTTGTCAGGAGACCAACAGTAACATTTTAAATAAATAATAAGTCAATAGTTACTTAAAAAATACTCCAGTTTCCTGGAGTTCTACTGCATTGTTTTAGCCGACAACTTCTCAGCACTATTGTACAAGAACGTAAATTTTCCTAAACGTATAAGTTAAAAGGGATTAACTCAGTAAGGAACGAAAATATTTTAGAAAATGTAGATGACGGAAGACGAATTAATTGGAGCACAAGAAAGGATCAGATTTAGTAGACTAGTTGATAAAGTTACATTGAAGTATGAGAAACCAACAATCTCAATATAAAGAGCTGATAATTAAACTTGTTGGATGCAATGTGATTTGAACAGACTGGTCCAGGACAGAATAGTAAAATAACGATAGCAAAACGAGCACTAAATTGAATAGTGAAAAGAAGAAAATCAACATTTTGGTTTTAGCTTATTAAGGATAAATTATTTGAGCGCAGCAGTCATCTTGATGGACTAACATCAGAAATAAAGAACTTTAAAATTTTCTCTATGCTTGAGTACAATAGATCAAAACGATGAAATATTTCTCACGACACATTTGAGTACAACTTAAAATAAAATCATGGAGCCTGAGTAACAGATACTTAAATATGCATTACTCTGTGGCTGTTAACCAAAACTAGTGAAAAATATAATTACAACTTCATTGATGTATTTTTTGTTTTGATTATGAAAGGTCGCTAGAGAAATTCTACTTTCTCTATTTTTGAATGTGGACTTAATTCTAGTAGGTAAGGGAATATATTTTAAAGTATGTCAAAACAAATGAAGAATTAGAAATGGATCTAATTCACCTAGTTCTTCCTTTAGCCGTTTGTTATGCTTCATATACTACTGTACAAATGCGGAGCTTAACCTATCTGTATATCTGAGAAGTATTATGGATTTGAAAAGTTTTGCAAAACAGTGAAATCCTCAATTAGGTCCAACAAGTGTCAATTAATGCAATTTGTGTTATGCTGACAACAACGCAATTAATATTGTAAAACAGCTAAATTGGTCATAAATATAATAACATAAAAATCAACATGACGTTTCGTCTTCGGTCTAGTACTTCATCCGATGGGATTTTACAAATAATTTCTATACATTGCCAAATTCTTCTATTAATATTAGACAAATATTTATGTTATAAAAATAAATTTTGTATAGAGAGGGTATGCTCCACAATTTATATTTCACAATTCTTCGACGTAAAAGTGGAACTTCTTTAGGACCTATTTCAAAAGTTCACGTACTGCTTGGAATTCATTGTCTCTCACGTTATAGCTAGCAAGTTGCTTCTTATCTCTTGCACGTCTTATCCTTGAGTTAGGATTCGTATTATCGGATAAGGATAGGTCAAAACATGAAATTCTTTGTAAGAACGTCAGCCAAATACTGCAAATGTGGCTCTGAACGAGGACATGAGAAGATTAAATTTGTTACATAACACAAACCCAGCAGATACTGAAAATTTTAATGTATAATTGCTTATATGATATAAATCGTATAGCTGTGTCTTCTTATATAATTATTTACAATCTATTAGACATTAGCAGTTGAAAATGACCTGGGCTCGGTTGGAAAATTGTTTTAGTGCCCGGGATGAAAATTACTGTAACAGAAACTCAAAACTAATCTCTTGCGGTATATTAATTACATACAAATAATATACTGGTCACTCCATTGTGATATTTCTGTAATATATCGAGTATAAACTTTAAAAATAATGTCCCGTAAATATTTTTAAATTTATTGATTGAGATTTCCTTTCAAAACAAATAACCTGAAGTTATATTGAAAATTATACTGCTACTGTTTTACAGGGAAACTTTATTCAACTAATGTTTCCATTATATAAACCAGTTTATTATAACATCCAAAATAATAATCCAAATGTCGTACTATATTTTTTTCGTAAGGGTGATCTTGAAATAGACTAAATTCTATTTAATAGAATAGGAAGGGAATTGAAAAGGGAGGGGGTGTTTTTTTCGTTTCAGCCTTTATATAGAAGTAAAAACTGGAAAAAAACTGCACAATATGCTTAAGAATATAAAAATTGACTGATAAAAAGAATAATAATTAAATTAGAAAAATAAAAGATTGTGTTTCACGTATAATTTAAATGAACTGTAGGAACTATGTAAAGTATGTGATAAAGTAGTCATAATTTACCGACGCTGATTTATTCGACATTTTGCGATATGCTTTTGTCTGTTTTATCTTGGAAAGTGTATTAGTGACCTGGAAATTTCTTATCGTTTTCTTATTGATATTTGTGTCACTTTCTGTATATGATTGTCGGTCTATCTACAACGTTTGATCATGTTGATCTTTTTCCCTCGATATATTAAATTAATACAAGTGGGACAGTTAGAAATGAGAGACATATACATTCATTGTTGCCCTGTAGTTCGCTCATTGAAGACATGAGAATAATTAACTGCGAAAAGCAATTCTTCTATGTTAAATGAAGTTGTAGGAAGAGTATGCAATATTTGATCAAAAGACCTGAGTGAGCTGAAACTGTGCACTAAATACGGCAGTCAACTCAGGAATGACTGTGAATCCAGTGAAGTGGAAAGAGTTCCATGAGAGGTTCTCCCAAAAATTTTACCCTCTTGGTTGAATCGAACAATAAATAATCGAAAACAGGCACAAAAAGAAAGGATATAAAGTCTAATGATAATGGTTTGACTTGCCTTTGGTGAGAAAGAAGGAGGGGCGGGGGGGGGGGGAGGCATCAGCCTAGTGACCGGTTTGATGCGGCTCTCCAATCGCTGGCTTGGGTCAGCCTCTCCAAATCACTGTATTCTCCATATCTGACATACCTAATAATCTGATCTTTACACTCTAATTGCTGCCTTACACTAACAAGTTAAGCTGAATATAACTTTTCGGATTAATTCAGCACCATAGTCAACAAAGTCAACCCACCTGACTTTCAATGGAAAAGCTTGTTATTAATGGTGCAAAAATAAAAGTATCTAACCACGTGATAAAACAAGAGAAGCTTTCTTAATTGCAATAAACACTATTGTCTACGTAATAAGAGTAAAACGTTTCCATGTCTCTATAGTTCCAACACGTCTGTCCCAACAAAATTTAATTTGGATGTTGCCAGATGACTTGCTTGCCGTAATTAAGTGATCGAGGGACCAGAAGCAACAAGAAGGGTTGCTGGAAGAAGTGGGTTAGGGGAATGTGGAACGGTGTTGGGAAAATAGGGGATGATCGTCAGAGTTTTAGTGAGACATTAAATACCGTGAAAATGGGCTGTGTAATTGTGTTTATGTCAATGGAGTTAGTGAACTAGCAGCATTCTGAAAAATTAGTTAAATTAGCGGTTAATGACAATGAGCCACCCCTACTTCGTAGCGTGTAACGTGGAGGAGGGAGAACACCCGCCTCCCGTGCGTATTTGTTGAGAATTCCGTTTTGTTTACGGTAGCCGGTGCCGTGTTCTGTTGGCAGCGTAGCGTAGTAACGTAAGATTTAAATAGCCCAGCAGTTGGCAGCGCGCAAGGTCGCCCCGGCGAAGCCACGTCAATGAGATACGCACGGCGCTGTTGCCATGGCTACGGCCGGCGGTGGGAAAGTGCCCGGCTATTTCCAGCCGCATTCCTCCCCCTCCCCCACCATTCCCCCGCCCCACGCCGGGAATCCTACTACTACTACGATCTGCCCCCTCCACCGGGCTCCGTAAATATTATAGGCACCGCTCGCTCCTTTGTTCCCGAGGAGAGCCGTAGTGCTTCTAGTGACTCACTGTACGTCACAAATACATCTGCAGCACGATCATATCGTCGCGACACGATAAATATAGCGGCCCGAGCGACAGTTGCCATGACGGACGTGACTCCATATACAGACACTTACTACGAGGCAACGCAATAAAAGAAGCTTCGTGACCGGCGTGGTTCTTTACGGTCCCCGATACATTAAATCGCAGCAACAAGTTTCTAGGATTTAAATATTAATATCAGTCGACTTCAATCGTAAATTGTTTCATCACTTTATTTAGTTGAGTCTCCGGTAGTAACAGCAGACATGAAATTTAAAGGAGGAAATTTTTAAAAAAACGAACATATAAAGCGACAAATTCCTTAAAAATAAAAGCATATATTTTAGTGACACTTCTCTTGACTCAGAATATTATTTTACTAAACATCACCAAGTTTCATTACACAACTTCTAGAATTCAACTTTATTTTTCTTCTGATATGGGAAAATACTTTTTAAGAGAGCTGATAAATTCCTTATTTGCTATATTGATAAAAATGATTCCTCCCGTTATCAGTTCGCCAACTTCCTTTCAACCTGCTGATGATGCCGATTTCTTAATCTTCATAGGTCCCATTCACAATTTATATTATACAACTTATCAGCAATGTATGAAAATCTGGCATTATATATAATGCCCGGCGTTTTTAGGCAATGCATGATATATGAGAATTATTACATACTTTCCCTAGGAATTGTATATAATATCTAGGCATTCTATAGAATGACAAATGCCATTTTGGCAAAGTATGAAAAACGGTCCCCCATAGGATTATTATATAAATGACGTGCATTCCTCAAAAATTCAAATGTTATTATTAAAAAATAATGAGATTAAAAAATTATTCAAAGTAAGTAAAGAAAAATAAAAATTGTATAAAATAAAATTCATCCCTTTCTTATTAAGGGGATCAAAGTTGTATATAAAAAATTAAATTTAACATTATTGTCGCAGCACGGTAGGCTTGAATGACATTTTTAATAACATTTCATTACATTTTCAAACCGAATCGGAAATGTATTTCATACTTTGCTATTTTATGGTATTCTGTAGAATGCCTATGTGAAATATGAACCGTTTCATACATAGACGGTTAGTTTTAGGCAATATATACAATCCCTAGGCATTGTGCAGAATGTAAGGTTTCAGACTTTGCCAGTAACATATATTATTTTATTTAAAAAAATCCTCCTCACGTACAATGCCACAATGGTTTCCATTAATATCTCGAATTACACTCAAATTGAACCCAATCCATATCACCTCATCATACACACAGACATATAAATATATAATAAACCTGGGTGTATGTGCCATGGGTGTTGCCACCTGCAGAAAATGTCAAATTTGAAAAATGACTATTCTTAGGAGCAGTCAGCTGCATTTAGTTGAGCTGTATTTTGATTGATGCTTTGATTGTGGGAATGGCAAAACTGAAGGTTTTGACAAATTTTGAATGAAGTAGCCTGACTCAAAAAATTGAGTTCGATACAGAAATAGGGAAAGTTCCGGGTAGAATAGGTTCAGAAAAAATAAATTCAAGTCTTCAATTTTATATTATATTCAGGCTGGTCTGATGCAACCATCCACGCAAACCTATTTTGCGCAAGCCTTTTCATTTCCTCATAACTAGCACACCCCACATTTTCCCTAATCATCTTAGCGTATTCCATCATTTTCCTCCCTCTCCTGTTTTATACCACACACTTCCCTCTAATGCTAGTTTTACAAGACCCTCATGTCTTAAAGCGTGGCCCTATTAATCTATCCCTTTTTTTGATTCAACTTCCTTCATATTGTTCGCTCTTCCCCTATTCTGTTTATAACTTTCCCTTTAGTGATTCCATTCGCCCATATGAATTTCAGCATTCTCCTATAACACCACATTTCTTCTATTCTATTCCTTTCCGCAACTCCTATCGTCCACGTTTCACACCCATATAACGTCACACTCCATACAAACATTTTTAGCAACGATTTCCTCTTATTTACACTTATATTACCCGTAAGTAAATAGCCTTCCTTGCCTGTGCTATCCTACTCTTTATGTCTACTATACTTCTACCATCCATTATACTGCCAAAGTAGCAGAATTATTTAACTTCCGTCAAAATATTCCTTCCCAATTTAACACCCTTTGTTATTCCACTGTTTCCCATATTGTTTCCATTACCTTGCTTTTCACTATCTTAATCCTCATATTGAACTCTTTCAACAGGTTCACGTTC
This sequence comes from Eucriotettix oculatus, assembly GCA_034510155.1. NCBI lineage: Eukaryota > Metazoa > Arthropoda > Insecta > Orthoptera > Tetrigidae > Eucriotettix > Eucriotettix oculatus. Next base: position 219,921,507 of record CM067376.1, on the reverse strand, counting down.
ATGCCATATATTGTTTTCCTAATACTATGATATCATCGCCAAAGCTTAGGAGTTTCATTTCTCTCCATTTCCACATTCCGTTTTAACTATCTTCGTCGCCTGATCCGTATATAAGTTAAACATCATGTGCGACAGACTGCATCCTTGTCTTACTCCTTTCTTGATTTCTGCTTTCTTTACTTGATCTTTAATTCTAATAACTACTGACTGCCTTCTGCAGATGTTTTTCTATTTCTACAAATGCCTTGAACGTAGGCCGGTTTTTTCTTATACTAACTAAAATTAGACACAAATTCAATGTTGCTTTTCTTGCCCATTCAATTTTTCCTAAAACCAAACTGTTCTTCTCCGAACTCGCATTATATACGTTCCATCCTCCTCTATACTATTTTCGTTAATAGAACCTATAAGAACGTAAAATACGTACGCCAATAATTGAATTATATTTTGGTGCGGATTGATAAAAGGTTTTAAAACATAGTATCCTACAAAATATAACAATCAATGTGTTAGATTATTTACAAAAAATACACAAATAATTAAAATATTATAAATTTGATGCTGTTAACTTAATCTGAAAAAAGTCTGCCAATTATAAAAACAGAAACCACGTAAATTTAGGTATTGCTTGAACTTTGATAAAATGAAAGTTGTGGTCACGTAGTTTTTATGTAACCCAGTAACACGGAAACGTTCAGCCAACTTTATAGGATGAGTGCTTTTGCAGCTGATTAACCTTAGTTAGGATCTCCATCGGAGCCGATATGGACCCTTTAGGCTTATGAAAGTTTAAAGGAGACCTGTAAAATATTATAGGTCTAATTGGCGTCGATTATAAATTTTACTGTTTTAATATTTTATTTAATTTTCAAACAATTATATTATATGAATAAATACATTGTAAATTTGCATAGGGCGGTGTGATCCACACATCTAAAGCCGAATGCCATGTCGCTTTTGTAAATGCGCTGAAGGCTACAAACACACAGTGGGCTAACTTGCCTCAAAATGTGGACAGAATAGAAAAGAAAGTGTTTTCCGATTTTATTCCCCCGAAGTCGTGTGTAGAGGACACTGGTGCATACTTATCAAATGTTGCTGTGGTATACCATACACAAGTCTATATGCCGTGAGAGTTGCCGGTAAACAGCGATTCGGAAAATGACACATTTCTCAGGTTTTCTGGGTCTCCTTTCTTAATATATAACAGCAATCCTGCACACTTGTCAGGATTAATATATTTCACGCGCTACCAATATTATCCGAAATCGTTGACTACCAAGTTTTCTTTGCGTCGCTCCACTTTTGTAAATGATTCTCCTACTACCTTAATAGTATAGATAACGAGTTCAATGTATTCCCCCCCCCCCCCGTATATGTGCACATTTAAATTCGACGGTCATTTTTCTACCGAGAGACAGTGCCTAGTATTCTAAATAGTTCATAATAATTAATAAATTAATCAACAATCTATAAAAAACAAATTGAAAAGTAATTAATGAACAATGTACTGTGGATAGTTGTGTGTTAAAAGAATTCTTTTAGAGCATCTACTACGAAGTTTCACTCGACTTAATAGTTAAATATTAGCTTGTAAGAAATTGAATTACACTTTTCTTAAATCGCAAAAATACTTTAGCTTAATTATCACTAAATATATAGCTTAAAAACGTAGTAACTCTACCTGAAATGACCTTACTCTGCAGTGGCATTCGTTGGTATTTTGGGCAAGTCAACTGCAACATGAAACCAAAATTTGAACTGTACATACTGTATATATATATATATATATATTGTGATAAAAAGGCGGATTTTGTAAGGTTGTGGCGTTATGAGGCGCAGTTCGGCCAACAACAATGGCTAGTCGGCCGAAAGATGGTGGTTCCCCGCGGGGAAGGCCCGCCGAGCGTGTATAAAAAATGACGATGGTGAACTCCCGCGGGAAAACCCCGCCGAACGAGTTTAAAAAAATGAGGGCGGGGAACACCGAAATGTTGTGAAATAGGGGAATTCCCGTCGGAAGGTTTAAAAGGGAAGCCGATGGGTGGCTCGCGACCAGACCCCAGAAGACAGGCGAGTGGACCAGAGGGCAGAAGGCAGGCGAGTGGACCAGAGGGCAGAAGGCGGGCGAGTGGAGCAGAGAACGGACGTGGACCGAGCAGAAGTGAAACAAGGAGAGGAGAGGACGTGGCTCGACCCCAGAAGGCAGGCGAGTGGAGCAGAGGACGGAGGTGGTCCGACCCCGCAGAAGGCAGACGAGTGGACGGACGTGAGCAGACGTGATCAAATCCTGCAAGACGCCAGAGAGACGCACAAACATTCGAGAGGTGGATGTTTGTTGGCCCAGTAATTGTGGGTAAGCGATAAAGAAATTGTGAAACTTGCTCATTGCTCTGGATAAATAACATTCAATGATTTTTCTTTCTATTTTCAGCTACTGCTTACTCCATCTCTTGAGAGACCCAAAATCCCCTGAGATTAAGCCCGTGTCTTCACTTTAAATTAATAAATGAAAAATATTAAAATTGATCATATTTGTACTTTAAATTAATAAATGTTTTATACACAAAAAAGTATATTACAACATATATATATATATATATATAGTAGCGCATTCTACGTTCCTCCGTATTCGAGGGTTTCTTAATTCCTTTAGGGCGCCAGGTATTTTTCATATAAACACCAAAACTAGATTTTAATAGTTTTAATTCCAATCAGAGCATGAAAAAAAAAATTATATCTGCAGGGCGTGGTCATTCTCTCGTCGTCCCGCCGACACAACCTGCTCCTTCCACTACCCCATGACGACTTCCAACCTCTCGCCAGACCACATTGTTGACTCGGGTTGCCTCAGTTCCCCAACGATTGCAACTCGCAAGCTAGCCTGCATTGTTCATCGTAATTTTTCATGTTACAATATATATGAATATATATGTGTGGAGTATCTTAAGTATACTTGACCGCACTATGCTTCACTGTAGTTTGTTGAATATCTTGCGTGAAGTCCAAATTTCAGCCCGTTTTTACTGATGAGAGTTGCCCTGGAAAAGTAGTACTCTGCTCTGCCAAATCGCCCCAGACTTCCAGAATTTTGATATTTGAAGGACGGTGGCCTACAGTCGACTGACTCCTTTGGCGTCTCAGACTGTTCTGCTGATTACTGCCCCCCTCACACAGTCTTCTAAGCCCTTAAAAACATCACCGCTGACATAGGCAACTCATAACTTGTCTGACAGTCAGTATGATTTCCAATCAGCTCCCCAAGACGGTGCAGCTCCGAGAGAAATCTCTAAAATTATAGTATGTAACAGGCTGATATGTAATTCTCTTCAATATCTGTTGTTTCACTATGGTCGAAGTGAAAAAAGCTGTGATGGACACTTTATTGGCTCAACATTGTTATATTTGTAAGGGTACATCGAAATAGTTAAATGATATTGTGGATAAGGAAATAGCCTCCGTAAATCTTATAACCTTTAGTATATCTCCTCCACGTCATACAATGTGATCTTACGGTTGCGAAAAATCGCAAAGAACTGACTCTTATTAAAGCCGGCTACACTATGCAAGCTGCGTTTATTCGCAACTGGCGAACGTAGCTGGTTGAGTTCTCTTTTCCATGCTAATAAAATACAACCCATGCTTACTTATGGAGCCCGCCTCTCTGTTTGACAATTCGTAACATGGGTTTCTCCCATCATTGTCCAACAGATTACTGCCCGCAGTGTGGTATAGTTTAGAGATGGGTGATCCGATCGAGATCTGATTCAAAGAACTAGTTCCTTCTGCGGAGTGAGTGATCATTGAATCGTAAGAAAAAGAGCGGTAGCTCTTTTGATCCACTCCGCACCTGCGATCCGAGAGGATGTTTCATCCTCCTATATACTATTTTCATTAATATTTTGCATGCATGGTATACTAAACTAATTGTCCTGTGCTGTTCGCATCTATCAGCCTCAGTCTTCTTTGGTGTGGGCATAACCATATTTTTACTAAAATCTTCTGGTAGTCTTCCAGTTTCGTAGATTTCGCAAATTATCCTGAACAGCCATGAAATTGCTTCTTCGCCCGATGATCGTATAAACTTCACTGGGATGCTATCCATTCCACAATTGCTCAGGTCTGTCGGCGTCCTATCAAACTCTGACCTTAAAATTTATCCCTCACTTCTTCATTATCCACCTCTTCTTCTTCTTATTTTCACCATGATACAGCTCGTCCATCTTTCTGCTTTTTCTTCTTTATCCAGAATTGGCTTCCCATCCGCTCTCCTGATGTTCTTGCTGATATTTTTACTCTCGCTGAATGTTTCTTTAATTTTCCTATAAGCTGCGTCTATCTTCCCTTTCACCATGAAATCTTTAACCGCTTTGTATTTCTCTTGTAGCCAAGCCTCTTTGGCTGATTAGCACTTCGTATCTATCTCATTCTTCAAGCGTCTGTACTGCTCTTTACCATTTGCATGTCTCGCGTTTTTGTATTTACGACTTTCATAAACCACTTTTATTATTTCTTCCTATTCTTACTTCTGCTGCTCTAGTCATTTCTTCCTTCAGGATTGCCCATTTCTCTTCTATATTGCTTCTTTCCCATTTCACTGTTAAACACTCTGTTGTTGCAGTTTTTCTAATTCTCATCTTTTTGTTCTAATTCCTTTCTTCAGTTGCAGCCTGCATTAGCAGTAGCAGATTATGGTCGGAGTTTACATCTGCTCCTGGGTACGTCTTGCAGTTTAGCACCTCATTTCTATACCTCTGTCTAACTATTATATAATCTAATTGGTACCTGTCCATGTCCCCCGGCTTCTTTCATGTTTATAGTCTTCTTTTATGATTCCTAAACCATGTATTCGTCACGACTAATCTGTGCTCAATGCAAAATTCTACTAGCCTATCTCACCTTTTATTCCTTTCCCCAAGTCCATAGTCCCCAACTACAACACTTTCTCTTCCCTTTCCTATTACTGCGTTCCCATTTTCTTGAAGAGCCCCGTGCAAGATGTTAATGTCGTAAACTCACACAATATTCTGACAACTATTTTCCCCGTTGCTTTCCTCCAGAATATTATACCGTATGTCACAAAATTCTAACAGTAAAGGTTGCCGAACCTAGTTTTCTTATGAGAATATTAATGTAATTCTTCCAATTTAATTTATTGTCCACAGATATACATAAAATTTGGTGCATTCAACTTCAATTATTTCACAATTGTTTGTTGTTAGTGTAACAGAATTCAATGTAACATTGTTTGAAACTGCATGGACTGAGTCGTATCACAGTTCACTGACAAACCATTAACTGAAAACTAGTGAAGCATCTGCGTTAGTGTTTCATTGGCAGCATTCTCAAGACTTTAGCTTACTTGTATGATCTACACAGAGTATAGATTTGAGAAAGAATTTATGGTATTTACATAGATTTAAGAAGAGCAATGGAGCGAAGTTTCCCCAGTGAATGTGATTAACAAAGCATTCTCGGGATTCTAACCGGGTGTAAACATTGTAGAAATACGATACTCAACTGATGATGATGGCAGTGACTGCCGTCGAAACGTGTTTCTATAATGTTTTCATCCGGTTAGAATCCCGAGAATGCTTTGTTAAGAGTAACGGATCCAAAATTAAACACTGTGGAAACCCACTCTTTACTTGTCCCCAGTCTGAATGAAAAATTTGTCCAGAAATCGGGCCCTTTAAAGGCGGTTGGTAAGATAACAGAAGAACCAAGTATGGGAAATTCCTGTTATTCTGTAATACTTCATTTTGTTTATTAGGATACTATTATTTACTCAACGAAAAGCTTTGGATAAGTCACAGAAAATTCCTGATGGGTTTCGTTTTTTATTTGTTCAAATACTTCATAAGTGAGGGTGAAAATGGCTTTCTAAATTAAGCATTTCTTTCCTGAATCCAAATTGTGAGTTATTAAGAAAATTATATTTATTTAAGTTTTCAACAACCCTACTGTAAACTAATTTCTCGAATACATTAGAAATTACCGGCAGTAATTAAACTAAGAGTTTTCTTTCTTCCTTTCTTAAAGACAGGTGTAATCATTGTATACTTACGTCTATCAGGAAATAATCCACTACATAACGACAGTTTGCTTAGTCATTAATCCTTTGCCGTATAAAATTTATACGACAATCAAATGTTTGGTGATTATGGAACCGTTGATGGCAAAGGTCGAAAGATACTTCAGCTTCTAAATAAATTGTGTGAAGAAAGTTACCTTTTAGTCTTTTATGTGACATAAAACTATGGGGCTATATAATTCCTAAATTCCATAAAATTTGTAATCTGTACTTCTTTATAACACATTTAAACTCTTCCCATCGACCTGATTTGATTGCTAGCGTCGATAGTATTTGTAATATATTTGCTAAATATCCCCCAGAAGAAACTTAAAAATTATATACCAAATATTAGTATTAGTACTCCTTGGAGAAAAGTCCTAGCATCTATTTTATAATATAATGTATAGATAAAAAGATATGGATGAAATTCTGAAAGTTACGTTATCTAGGACATAGCTATGGCATATTTCAGTCTTAATTGGGAAGTTTGGCAGAGGACGGAGAAGTTTTTGGTTTTATTTGTGTGCAGAGGACCCGTTCGGTTGTCACGGTGGATTTCATTGTCTCTCGGAGTTTTGTTTCTTTTGCTCCTGCTAGCTTCGTGCCAACAATTTCCGTCGCCGCCATCTCTGGCATGAGATCCACGGGTTCGCCATTCTCCTTAGTGTCTTGGGTTTTTCTCGCCTTGTCAACGTACCTTCGAACGTTTTCATCGACCCGCCCTTCCTTGGCAACAACACACGTAAATTAGTAGATTGCGAATAGATTCAATTCGCTGATCTATCTCATTTATATTCATGACAATTTTCTTATCCTTAAATGATTATGTTTTGCCTCGCCGTAGTACAATATTTCATACACACTGCGTTAATGACTTCGGAAATAAATTCAGTTGAAAAAGTTCAGGAGTTCGGCGTATATTTATATACACAAACGGTCATCATGTCAATAAAATGTTCGCTTTTACTCTAAACATAAAATTTTGCGAGTGATGTTCTATTTCAAGAGAGAGTCGACATTAAAATACATGGCCAAGGAAACACTCTTCAAGTACTGTAGTGAGAATAAAAACTTACGATAAAATGTCGATGAGGTATTGAATAGAAAATAACTGACTATGACCGTATGACAACTTCCTCAAAGGGTACATATATAGGTTATGGATAGCAGTTTCCTAATAAGACAATAACATTTTCAGATTTTGACTCTATTAAGTGTGGATATAGTTGTAAAGGTAAACTGAAACTATTAAGCAATTGAATAATTATTACTAAAAATTAAAATATTTTACATAAATTGTTTTGTACTTCAATTGGGTTGTATAAGAAATATTTTGTAAATCTACTTTATAATCTCCTACTGATTGGTTTATAAAACCCAAGTTTTTGTCCTGTACCAAAGCTTCAATTAGGGAATAATTCAATTTTTTACATACAATATATTGGGTGTGGCATGGTTAAAAAGGTTGAGAGGAACTGACGGTATTGTTTTAGACGCCGCTGAAGGGGAATGGAATGGCTTCCTACAGCGCATACCTCCAAGAGAGCTGCGTCCAGCTATAATTAAAAAGTATACTCGATTTTCATTAGGGTTTCTATTCTATAACGTCCATACCTTTACAATTAAATTTTAATGTTTATCAGGAATATATACAGGGTGTTAAGAAAATCGTCCAATATTTTGAGAGGGTGTAGTAACCATCAATCCAAGAAAGAAATGTCCAATAAACATTGGTCCGGAAACGCATACTTTCTGAGACAAGTACACTTGTCCACAGTGGCTGTAGATGTTTGGTTGTGAATATGTCTTAAGGACACAGGCTCTGTAGCATCCTACATTGTGAACAGTGCTAAATTTACTGGATGAAATACATTAAACTATGTACTAAACCACATGTGCTAGATACAAAGATATTAAATAGATATGAATGTCGAAGTTTATATTTCAAGGATAATTAGATTCCATTTAGTATCCAGCTGGGCGCATGGAAATATACGTCTTTTCTTCCATTTACGAAGTATGAGCATCCCAGACGGAGCAGCCAAGATGTCATTGCACAGTAAGAAGCAACCGCACTATACACCCAATGTACTCACGTTGATGCGATAATTTCGGGGGTTTTGATATACTTTAAATTTCTTTGAATATTTTAATGTTTTTTTTAAAACAAATTAATGGCGTAATTGGTGTAATTTTCTCAGCCTGTCAGTCCATGCAGCTAGTTTCAGCAAGTCAATGTATTATAAGTATTGTAAATTGTGTAAAAAGTTTTATTTTATTAAATTTGGATGTTAAGTGATAGAATTGTTGTAAATAGCTTCCTTATTTAAACTTGGGATAAATATACTTATTATAAAAATGAAAAAAGTGTAATACTTTCATTAAGTTGACACCTACTGCAAAATCAATGTGGTGAATCCATAAATGTTACCAAATAAAATAATTGAAAGAGGACAACCCCCACCACAACTAGTGTGCGGCGACAGTCGTCTTGTCTGAGTTATGAACATTTGCTGCGCTTCGAGGCACTTGGACCCGAAGTCTGCCGAAACAGATTGCAGTTTTGTCAATGGCTCTTGCAGAAGTGTGCTGAAAATCCACTGTTTTCGTCGATAATTTTTTTACCGTCGAGGAAGGGTTCAATAAGAGATGGCGTTGTTAACATTCATAACCATTATGTGTTGGCTGATGAAAATCCCAATACACTTGCAGAAATAAGGTATCAACGTAATTTCTTCATTGACGTAAGGGCAATCATAGCAACAGCTGATGTTAGGTGTATGACATTACGCTTGCAGAAATATTAAATAAATCTATTATTTGAACACAGCTTCTGAATGATATTCAACGAAAAGCTAAATATATAAATTCTAGCTTCGAACGTAGTTAAATAAGCGATGGAATGGGAGTTTCCTTTCTGAAGGGATTCAGTTCGTGTATTCAGTAAGAATCTTTTTTGGGTAACAGGCTACATGAGGGTGATCCTGAAACAAGCAATTACCCTTCCTTTAATAGCATAGAAAAGGTATTTGGAAAGGGGGTATGTAGAGCAAGGTAGCCAAGGGTTGGTTAGGGTCCCAGGTCTATAGTGTAAGGAACCTTACACGGTGATCCACCTAACGAGATGAAGGGAAAACATCAGGTAGGTCGGGCTATTAGTACTATTCTCACGTTCTTCCAAGTGATGGGAGATGATATTTCTGTGGGGTAGCAGCATCCCCTTCTCCGTGTCTCCATCAATTTTTAGGAGGCAGCAGGGTGACTGATTCAATGGGATCAGCGGACAACTCTTGCCGTATGTCCAAGGTTTCTCAACCGCAGTACATACACCTCCCAAAGTGCCTCGGCATGTGAGAACCTTGCAAAAAAAAGAGAGAGACGGAGTACGAGGTAAAGGTGAGCCCCGCAGTCAATCTGGAGAAGAAATACCTGCGAGAGAAAACTTCCTCCGCTTAATGCGGAGGCGTCTGGTCGTCTGGTGTCGTCCGCAAAGTCCTAAGAAGGGAATGTGTCAACCAGATAACAGACAAGCATGACGAGGCTCTGCGAAGAACGTTGCGCAGATTGTTTGGCCGTCGTAACGGTTCCATTAACACTCTAAAAACATAAAATGTCCATTATATAAATTAAATGCTTATAAAGCCGGGGAAGTAAATATATGCCCTTTACAGTACATTACAGTGTTTTCTAGAAAGCGCTTGATATAACAGCGTGACGAGTATTGGCACCTAAGGTTTGAAGTGTTGTGAAGCTAGATTTGTACTCGTATGTTTGCGTATGAGGTCACGCGACTGCCGTGTCTGTTTGTTGTCCCGCCGTTGCGCAAGCCCAGATGGGACACACACACAGAGCTTTGTTGGTTTAAAACAAGAGGTTGCAGCTGTGTTAGCTCAATTCTTCTCCACTCCATGAGTCACAAGCTCTCGGCGCTACATCATTGCTTCATTTGTGGCATTACGGGACGACGCTGAGCAAAACTCGACACGGAACTGCATGGACGTTTCTACTTATCAGCTTCCGGCTGTTCTATTTTACCATTCACAATACTTATAAATTAGCTAGAAATTTTGCATACGTTTAAATGCTGTAGAAGTTTCTCGGTGATAATAAACCACAAACTAATCTACTTCCAGATCCTTCTTCTACGGTACGTTTTAAAGACAGCTTTTCTTTCACTATAACACGAATAGCTGATTAACATAATTCAAAAATGGATAAGGACTCGAAAGCGTAAATTTTGAGAATACTGTCAGCAGCTTAAGAAAAATTCCCATGGCTTACATCTGTTTGGTGGTCCGATTGTGAGATACGGATCAATTTTTGGGATACCTACATTCTGACCTAACAGAATAAAACTATATTTAACTTTAAACTCCGTCAAAAAATTTATACAGACGTATCAAAAAGTTATTGGAACTATGTGAAAAGCTAAATAACTACAATTTATTCAAAAGATATGCGAAATTATAACATTCGAATTAGTAAATAGGATACTGGTCAGATCTTTCCTCATAATTATTTAAACGTTCCCAGTATTGTGAATGCCCTTTACGATAGATAGATCGGTACATAAACTTTTACCAGTGTGACAAGTAATTAATGGGGATAATTATTGATCTACTTCCTCAATTTCAACTGTATAAAATATCACGAAAACGTACCCATTTTCGTGTCTCATCCAAAGCTTTGGACTTAATAACAAGATTCAAGTAAAGTAAAATAACAAATTCCGCAGTGTCAAACTAAAATTTTAACTTAACTTTGAAAGATTTTCGATGTAATGTTTTTCGCCATATTTTGCATTCTGAAAATCATATCAAATACTAAATGTCACTTTTATGGCAGATTATAAATTATAAATAAATTTCATGTCTGTTTGAATTGAATTCTACGGTGGGAACACTGATCAACTTTACACATTGTAAATATGTTTATAAACATAATATGTGTTATGTTGTATTTAATGTAAGGGCATTGTGAATGAATTACCAACGTAGTAAATTCACGTGATCCCCGTGTTTACGATATTATTTCACCATTTGATGATTACATTTCGGTACGAAATGATATTGTAAAACGTATATTGACTAAATTGTTCTAGCAGGTAAATATTTTACAAATAATGAATCTGGAACAATGTTATATACATATATATGCAAATAATTCACAGCTGAATATGACAGAAATTTCCGAAAGCTCCTGCATTGTAACAGCAATTTAAAATAAAACTGCATTGAGATACAGTTTGTATGGTTTAGCAATAATTTTATTGTTTTAAATGCAAAACAGCTTCAGTTTGTTAACTGTTAATCAGGAACCAATCGATAAAGTTACTTCCGTAAGACCCTATGTTGAAAGTATATTCGAACAGCAAGTATTATTATGGCGTCATACAAAAAAACAGGCTATGCTTCAAATTCGTTTAGTCTAGATTAATAAGCGATTTGTCTGTCAATATCGATCCAAAAGTTCCTATTAAGCGTTTCATTAGCCAGCACATTGTTCAATGTTTCTGTTATTTGTTTTACCTGTCTTCAAAAATAATTTATTTTGGCCTAATGTCTCATTTTTAGTAAATAAATCCATACTTTCTCTGTTCAAAGCAGTAACTTAAAAGGGAAGAAGTGACCAGTTCTTACTATATATAGTTCTTCCTACCTATCGTCTGGGGCATATAGATAAAGCGTGTTCCATAGTTTGAGCATATCAAATAATATTCCCTTAATTTTATTATTACTAAAATTAATTTTTCAGATTGTATCCAAGAGGAAGACTTTTCTCATAGCAGTAATCAGTAAATATCCTCACCAATATTATGCGGTTTTCCTGGCCATGGCAATCAGCAAAACAATGTCGTAATACTTGCGTTATCTTAGTGGCAATTGAGTTTTAGAGTTTTAGCAATGTATTACTAATTACGCGGCGTTCTTAATAATCTTAAAATAAGGCAGAAGTATAACTATTTGGGGGGACGGTCTTATAAAAACAGATGATCATATTTCATTTCTTCATATGAAAATTTCGAAAAATTCTGTGACTTTTTTACGGCGGCAGCTGCCAAATGTATCGACACAGATAATAAAATGAACGGTAATCAAGTAATCTTTAAACTTATACTAGCCAAATGTTTACTAATGGCGATTCATTTTGGGGGGTTAACAGGCTACATGAGGGTGATCCTGAAGCATGCAACTCCCCTTAAATAGCATAGGAAGGGAATTGAAAAGGGGGGGATGCGGAAGGTAGAGCAAGGTAGCCAAGGGTTAACTAGGGCCCCCAGGCTATGGTTTAAGGATCCTACCCGGTGTTTCACCTAAAGAGATGCAGTGAAAATCCTGGTAGGTCGGGCATTGGATACTATTCTCACGCTTTTCCGAATGACGGGAGACGAGTTTGCTGTGGGATCGCAGCATTCTCTTCTCCATGTCTCCACCAGTTTCAGGAGGCAGTTGGCCGACTGATCCAATGGGATCAGCGGACAACTCTTGCCATATGCCCATGGTCTTCGATCCCAGTACATATACCTCCTAAGATAGGTGAAGGTGTCTCGGTATGTGAGAACTATGATAAAAAAAACAGAGAGAGAGAGAGAGTGCTAGGCATTCCCGACATAATCAAATGGTGATGAAGAGAGAAAAAAAATCACAAACTGTTACCTATCACTCTATGTTGTGCCAAATATTATTGCATGTAAATTCTACCGCAAAATTACCATCCGAATACAACCTACAATACTACCGCAAGCTTTATTAACAGTTACAGATCAGATTCTTGTTCAGATAAATGACAGCCGTATAGAAAATTATGCTCAGTAGGAATTATTATATTATTATTATAATTCCTACTGAGCATAATTTTCTATACGGCTGTCATTTATCTGAACAAGAATCTGATCTGTAACTGTTAATAAAGCTTGCGATAGTATTGTAGGTTTAATTTTTAGTGGCTGAGCGGTGAACTAAAATAATTAAAATAAATTTTTTTATGATTTAATTGATGCTAATAGTAAATCTACTTTGTAAGGTTTCCAAATTTTTGTTATATATTATAGCACAGAATTCCCCTCCCTCCAATTAATTCATTATTGCTAATCCTAATTCCTTGGCTGGGGATAAAGCATTGGAGATTAAGGGAGGCTAGGCACCAGTGGACAATGACCTGCGGAGATTTCCCGTGGTCAGCCCCTTCCAATGAGACCGCGGAGCCCGTGATTCTGTAAGATTGGACACGATTTGCGTAGACACATCACGTGATTAACTTTCTACCCCGTAGTGGGGTAGTGGAGAGATGAGCTGGGAAGACGCAAAGGGAGGAGGACAGTTCATTACGCGACTTGGTACGAGAAGGCCGAGGAAGAAGAAGGAATATTTGAGATAGAGCACTTTAATTCAAGACTTGGAAGAAGAAGGAAGTCAGGGAGAAGAGAAGGAAGGAGAAAGAATATGTTGAGATAATACAGTTAAATTCATATTTTGAAACAAGAAGGAGATCTGGAGGACAATAATGTATCGAAAGCAAACACATGTCTGCAAAAGAAATTCTGATATCTTAGCCAAAACTCTCTGGTGATATCTGCACGTCTTCCTCGAGATGGAGGACTGGGAATCCTCGGCGATTGTTGGAGCAAAATCGGCTGCTTTCCGTCCGCCAATATCACACCCGTCCCAGAGGTGGAAAATATGCATCAGCAGGCTGACTTCTGCCTGCATAGTAATTCACGCCGGATTCCTCGAAATCTTCTTGGTACCTGGATGAGAATGCTCCGAGACGCCGAGCGGAGAACAAACACAGGTTCGTTTCTGGATGCAACGTAGATGTCGAGATCTCTGCTGCGCGTTTTGATTGTTTTACCCATTGATATGACCTTGTTAGAGTCCCATTTAAATTAATGTCCTGAATTTAGCCTAGCTTTAATATTTAAATTCGCGTTTCATTTTCCATTTTTAGTTAGTAAAGCCCACAGTGAACATTGTATCAGTAATTAAATAAAACTTATAAAAATAAACAATGAAATTTGTTCATATAAATTTTTCCCTCCTTTTTCAATATACTGTATATAAACACTTTTAATATATGATTCCAGTTCATATGAATTTTTATTATTTAAATTTGTGGTAGTATTTGAATTCTGCGAACCAGCATCACTCTGTAGGTGAAAAGGTGAAAATGCAAATCCAAATGGAGTAACAAATAAATATAATTTTTTCAATTGTATCGTCGACTTCAAAGCCGACAAATAGAGGTAACCGTTGTTTGTATAAATATATGAGATGCGATTGAACCAAGAACGGACCCAATCACTAGTGCTTTACATTTTGTTGAAATCTAGTTTTTTAGTTTTAAAACAGGGAGTTTGAGTAATCCAAATATCTGTAGTTCTGGACTGTATGCATGAATTGATATGATTGGACAACCATGTGACGGAGCGCATTACCGAATCAGACAAAAGAATTATGTAGTAGAAGATGGAGAAGTTTGGAAAGGAGTAAACAGAAAACAGATAGCTATAGATATCAGAATTCAAATTTTATTACTGCATGTTTCCTAGGTTGTGAGAAGAAAATCGATCTTTGCAATATTTACTCACTACAATCTGTTTGTTTCTCTTTTTCTCTAATAAATTAAATTATCATTTGTCAATTCTATTAAGGAATATTTTCAACACATGAAAAACATAATTATTTCATTGAATTGAAATTAAGATGTAAATTTTGGGGAATGAGATAAAAAATAGTGATCGGTTGAGTCCACCCACACCTGTATTCGATTTAAAAAATAACGGCTTGATAAATGCCCGTTTTAACAAATGTAAAGTAATAGGAGCATAGGGTGGAGTGGATTCGGACAGGCAGACAACCGAGAACCGCCTCATCTCTATTATCCAGGAGAGGACAATGAGTCCTTTGTTCCAACATTATGCTAAGTGGCTACAATACAAGTTCTTAAAATGTTTAATAGTGTCAAATACATGCATGTCTGTCCTAAACAATTACATGCGGGAGAAAGTATGTCTCAATTTCTTATGAGGTGTATTGTTATTGGCTGGATTCTGTTTCACTTATATATCACATGGTTTCATGAAGACGAATACTGAAATCAGCTTTTTCCTGTTCTAAACAGTCAAAACATTGTGTAAAACTAGACCAATACTCATAACTACTGTGTTTTTACAATTTCACTACACACACACACACACACACACACATATATATATATATATATATATATATATATATATATATATAATGTGCTTGACTTACTGCTGAAATTGACAAGGACCGAAACACTGATGTGAAAGGAGACAGCACTGGATTAAATTCTAGTTCATAACTCTGGTCGGTTAGAAACGATTGTTTTTCCTACTTATTTCTCATAAAAGCCACATAACTACTCTGTAATTAACACAGTGTGCATTGCAAAAATCATCCAACACCAAAATTACTGTGTATTTGTACCTTAAAAGTGCAAAAGTGAATAATTTATAATTGTTTCGTATCTCGTATCCAAAACCGATTTCCAAGCCGAGTTAAAGACTGATATTTTGATCTTACGAAACGTATGAAATGGGAATACTTTATTGGCTAAGCACATAAGAACAAGTCTTATTATATTGAAAACTCAAAAATAGAAGAAAATGAAGAACTATGCGTAATTAGAATTTTAAGCCCAAACGACATTAAAACATTAAATTTTATAGTAATAATAAGTCATTAAATCAGCATATTGCACTAACAAGGTTTTAAATCAACTAGCACTTCATATTACTTTCAAGAATTATTTTAAAAGCAAATCTATGATAATATTCTGTCTAACTATCTGTTTGATTAATTCAGCGATATTATTTTTCCTTCTATAAGATTCATGTCGCTTCTGAAAGTGTGCTGCAGTGCTGTTTTATTTCACAATTTATTAAATGTATTACATAATAAAAGTAATAATATTCATTCTTTTGTGCACTCGATACGTTTAAATATGTGTTTTGGTTTAATAAAAATAGTGTTTTTTATGTATTACTAAAATTCGTAGCTCAGCAGTGCCAAAAATTTGATTTTCAAAACACATAGAAAAACACTTAACTAGAAACTGGATAACACGTTTTTACTTCTAACATGCAATAACAATGACCTTATGCATAAAGTTTTAAAGAATGATGAGAAAATAAAAATATATTTTTCAATAATATTTTAAACTTTATTGTTGTATTACACATACTGCATCTTGAAGCGTATCAAAGCAAAGGCTAATCGGTAGAAAGAATTGAGGATGTAAATATTAAGAATGCAAGATAACAAAGTGTCTGACGGACTGTAAAGGAATATCAATGATTAGCAAAAGAAATTGTAACTTGTGCCTTGAAATGCTTTAAAAATATAAAGAAGTAAGCAATTAGCAGCGAAATTAAGAGATAAAATAAATACGATACAATTTTTCTATAATACGCTCCTCAGGTGATTCAAAATCGCAAGTCTATTACATTTCTGAAGTAAGATATACATAAATTAAGTATAACAAGAATTCCTGACGATACACAAATCCGTAAGGGTTAACTTCCTATTTCAAGAATTTAAAAATAAGTCTCCCATAAGCCGAGATATCTCGCACAATTTTGAGGGGTGTTTGTTTCAGGTTCGCAGACGTCGGGCGTAAGGTAAGAGGTGTGGACCAATCGACCTGCTGCCTCCTTAATTTGGTCGAGGCATGGAGTCGGGTTTGTTGCGTTCCCACAACAAACGCTGTTTCCAGTAATCGGAAGAGCAAAGGAGAAGTACCAAATTCCCAATCCACCTAATACAAGATTCTCTAGTAAACCCTTGGCTACTCTGCTCTACCTTCCACATGTCCCCGTTTCCACCCTTTCCTAAGCTATTATAGTGGACAACTACCAAAGCGGACAATCCGCATGTAGCCTATCTCTAAAAAAAAATAAAAAGAGAACAAGACTGTCACAACCCGAGGCATCTCGGTCAGTTTTGAGCGGCGTATGTTCCGGAGTCACAGATCTTGAGATTAGGGTAAGACCTGTTCTCTGATCGTATTGGAACAGTTGGCCAGATGTCTCCCAAACTGGTCGAGGCACGGAGAAGCGAAAGGTGTTTCACCACAGGTAACTCCTCTCCTGTCATCAGAAAGGCGTGAGACAAGTTTCCAATAGCTCGACCTGTCTGATGCATGTTTTCTAGCTTTAACCCTGCATCTCCTTCAATTGAATTCATAAACTGCAGCCCGAGGGCCCTAGTTAAACCCTAGCTGTCTTTCTCAACCTTCTGTATCCACCCATCCAAATTCCCATAATATGGAATTAAAGGGGTGTTGCTGCCATGAGGACACACTAAAAAGTCTTAGCTTCACATAGGGGTTATTTCATAACATATTATTTATTGGAACATAAGAGTATTTTAACTTAGGATTTTTCGAGAAAATTTGAGTGTAATTTTCAGTTGAATTTTCTATTTGTTCATGGAAAGTGGTTTCAATGAAAAGCAGAGAGAGAATGAGAGAATATGAATAAAAAATTAATACCTTTCAAGAATGTGTGATTTAAAAACAATGCAACTCTATATAAAGTTATTCCACCGAAAAAGATTATAGTAAGTAACGTTATTTTCGAAATACTGTATTATTATAACAAATGAATAATTAACGGAATACACAGATCGTTTTATTTTATTTTGACATCGACCCGACTTATTAAAAAAACCTTATATTATAGACAAACTATTTGCCCATCTATTCCAACGATTTTATACTGTTTATATGACAAATAGACTTCGATTTCAGTTGATAATTCATGGTTTTTCACAAGTTCACATCAACAAACAATGAAAAATCAATTTAAATTTAGAACTAATAAGGAAAATGAAAATAATTATAATAATCTATAGTTGTACGTATTCCTATAAAGATATATACTTTATTCTTTAAAGTATTCGTTTTTCGTTATTTTTCTGAGAGAAGCAGAAAACGTGATTGAATAAATTCAAATTATGATGTAGATATTGAAACAAAACGAAGAGAATAAAATTGTGAAAATATATTCTTGCTGAACCGCGCACATCCGCACAACGCGCTTCCAGGAAGCTCTCAGATAACATGTCAGGGATCACTAATGTCGATTCTAAATTAAATATTACAACTGAAATCACCATTTCTCTTGAAATAACCAGTCGTTTTATTCAATAATCGGCTTCTATTCAGAATTTATCGTGTGAAATGAAAAACAAATTCTTTGTGACGCAATTCTTTCCTTAGAGAAAATTCGCTATCTAAAAATTATAACAGATAATAATTCCGTATTCCAATATTATATATGTTATAACAAAGGTACGATAACGGTAGAATTCAGTTTTAACTTCTGAATAATTAATCTCAACAACTTTTCGAGTCATTTCGTATCATTTATTACGGTTAGAATTGGCACTAAAGTTAAACGAATGGATATCATCATTTCGCAAACTAAAATTACCTTTCATCTGATTCGCATTTAAATGTCAGCAATAGAAAGATTTCAGTTGAATGTGACATCACGAATTCATTCAATTTTGACAAAAGCTCTTCCATGAAAAATAGTTTAACCAGAAAAGCAACATGGTAACATTAAAGAGGAAGTACTTTGTGCTCGCCGATTCAATACAGCATGGAAAACTACGAAAAAACAAAAATATTTTACGTCGTTCTGTTGATCTTTCTTATTATTTGGTTAAATAAATGTTACTAACCCACTGTTATCTTTGGGAGAAAATACAGATAGAATATCAAGAGAATCCGTTGTTGTTGTTGTTGTGGTATTCAGTCATAAGACTGGTCTGATGCAACCCTCCATGTCAGCCTATCATGCGCTAGACTTTTCATTACTACATAACAACCTCATCCTCCCAAACCTGCTTAGCGAATTCCATCCTTATACTCTTATCCCATACACTTCTCTATAATGGGAACGTGGCCTATTAATCCATCCTTCTCTTCGTCAAAGTCCTCCATATTGCTTTCTCTTCTTTTATTTTTCTTAGAACTTCCTGGTTATTTACCCTAACTACCCATCTGATTTTCAGCATTCTCCTACAGCACCACATTTCGAAAGCTTCTATTATTGTCAGTCAACATATCGCGTCGCGTACCCCAGTAATGGTGTTTAGTCTCCAGTCTAGGGCGTTTTGAAACGTCACCGCGCAGAAACGGTCGAACCCGAACGTTCCAACCCGACTATCAAAAGCAGTTATTATACAAGAAATGGACAGCCAGAAGACAGATAAAGGTCAATAAATATCCATTGTGAATGCGGAAGTCACTGTTAATTTCATCTTGACCAATTTACAATTGGTAACCTACTGATACAATCAAAATAAAATTAGACATTACATTTCCATAGGGTCCAATTATCTCTTTAGTTTTTATGTCGAAGAAATGTTTGTTACATAAAGTAGTAATATCTTAGAACAGGAATAATTTTTTATTGATCGCGACATTGAATTTTAAATTGCTAATAACAGCAAGATATTTTGAAAAATGTTTCACATTCATGTCAAATTTATTTATATAATTTTTTATTGATACACTGTTCGCAATACCCATACGTCCATTGCGGTGTTGCATAAAAGAAAATCAATGTAGAAACCTTACTTTCGTAAAATTGTTGTGTTTTGTTGTGGTATTCAGTCCTAAGAGTGGTGGGATGTAACCCCCTATGATAACTTATCTTACGCAAGCCTGTTCAATTCCACATAACTATCACATCCCTAATTTGCTTGGCGTATTCCATCCTTGACCTCCCACTTCCGTTATTAACACACACACTTCTCTCTAATGCTTATTTTACAAGATCCTCATGTCTTAAAACGTGGCCTATTTATCTATTCCTTCTCTTAGTCAACGTTCTCTATATTGTTCGCTCTTCCCCTATTCTTAGAACTTCCTCGCTAGTTACTCTATCCATCCATCTGATTTTCAGCATTCTCTTATCGCATCACATTTCAAAAGCTTCTATTCTTTTCCTTTCCGCAACTCCTATCGTCCACGTTTCGCACCCATATAACGCCACTCTCCATGCGAACATTTTTAGCAACGATTTCCTCATATTCACACTGATATTACCCGTAACTAATTCCTCTTTTTCGCAAAACCATTCCTTTCTTGTGCTATCCTACTCTTTATGTCTACTATCCTTCTACCATCACTAGTTATTACGCTTCCCAAGTAGCAGAATTGTTTAACTTCAGTCAAAATATCCCTTCCCAATATAACACCCTTTGTTATTCCACTGTTTCCCAAACTACACTCCATTACCTTGGTTTTGCCTCTATTAATCCTCATATTGAACTCTTTCTCCAGTACTACGTTCATACCATTTATTATAGTTTCCAACTCTTCTTCTGGCTCCCCTAATACTACTATATCATCGGCAAAGTGAAGGGTTTTCATTTATTCTCCTTGCAGTATGATTCATTTTCCAAATTTCGGTTTAACTTTCTTCATCGCCTGTTCTGTATATAAGCTAAACAGCATAGACGACAGACTGCATGCTTGGTTTACTCCTTTCTTGATTACTGCTTTCTTTTCTTGATCTTCTTTTCGAATTTTTGCTACCAGTCTTCAGTAGAGGTTATGTGTAAGTCTCATTTTCTTGATATTTTATTCCAGTGCTCTTCAAAATCTTTAATAGTGTGTTCCGATTCACATTATGAAACTCTTTTTCTAAATCAAAAAGGCCGTGAACGTAGGCCAGTTTTTTCTTATCCTGTCTTCTAAAATTAGCCACAACGTCAATATTGCTTCTCTTGTCCCTACATAATTCCTAAAACCAAATTGATCTTCTAACTGGTATTCAATTTGACGTTCTATTTTCGTATATACTATTATATATATATATATAAAATATATACCGTAAAGTAAGGAAGGGGAAATGTAAAACATTATCAGTGTAACAAGTTAAATACTGTTTTATTGGTCATCCGCTGTCCGTAGATATATTTCAAATGTATTATAAAATTTAACCTCCCCCCCCCCCGCCCTACCTTCTCAATCATTACTTTAAATTCGATTATCCACGCCATGACTTGATATAAATATAAAAATTCATTGTTATTCTTTTGGAATTAAATTTGTTAGGGTTGTATCTGCAAGCTATAGATTTTAGGATTTGATCACCTATACATTCGTGTACGATTATCGCTGCTTTTTGTAATTGATATAAATGTACATTAAATGTTGAACATATAAGATGAAGCTATGAGCATTCGCAGTATATATTTTGCCTCCTTTTGTTCACTCACATCGTTACAGGACTTTCATTAGGGTAACAGACGTACGAGTGCACCCCTCGAGTAGAGTAAACAGTTTAGACAGTTCGTCTGTCATTTGTGTGTTGGAATTAGGCATCTTTTTTCCCTCGGAGTTTGTTAGGGCGACGATGTGGAGAGCCACTTGCGACAGTATCTCACAGAGCTCTCGAGTTGTTTTCTCGGAACAGCTTGTCCTGTGTTTCCGAGTTCGCAGAATAAAGCTTACAAAATAAGGCACTTCTGAGAAGACTACAATACAAGCTTGACACGCAGATGCTGCAATGAGATACAACCAGGCTCTGGTCTGCATCATTGCTAGAAACGACATCGGTATGAATCTGTAAATTATCAATTCACTTTTTTCTTTGCATCCATGATTTGCGACTCTTGTAAAAGACGCCCAAAGCTCAGTTTGTATCGTCTCCCGGCACATGATCTTAAATGATGATAAATTATTCGTTAAATCATCGCGTTCCGGACAGATATGTAACCTAACCTGTTGTCAAGACCTAGACTCGATTTTCTAGCTTGTTTTTTGACGGAGAAAACTATAGAAGAAACACATAAAAAATACAAGTCAGAAAATATCTAAAATTTGACGAAATTGTTAAAATTACAGAACGTTTATAAATTGTTAAGTCCAGTACACGTCATATACTAGTATATTAAGAAGTGTGAAACAACAAACGTTATCACAAGGACAGGGATAGTAACGATTACTTCAATTATTAATATATGGACTCACGAACATTTCGACCTTACTAAAAGATTTTTGATCGGCAATGAAAAAACTTATAGAAGATTTTTATGGTGAATTGTAATTATACAAAGTATTGCCGGTGTAATCGTAAAGACACAAACTCCAACGCCACATTTGTTGATGTGGCACAGGTCGTGAACCCGTGATAATATCCTAGATGCAGCAGGAAAGTGGTTCGAAGCAAACAAAGGGAAGTGAATTGTTTCGGGCATTCAATAGACAGTCAAGCAGATTAGAAAAAAAGTGAGCGATTAGATGTACAAAATGGCACTTACTATATTTCGTCGATAGTAAGATTACTAATAGTTAGTTGAGGATGATTGTGTTAAGCCTGAAAGATTCAAATCTCGCTCTTCTGTGCTTCCCGCACACATATTATCTGGTCTTAGTGTGGATATTGTTGAAGCTAAGCTGCCAAAGTTTTAGATAAAGAAGTGACCGTTAATTTTTAATGATTGTAAAGAGAACTGCATCATATTTCACTAAATGTCAGACCTTGTGCTCTTTTAGGCAAAATCACTCATAAGCTTATTTATCTTTGTTGATAATCTCATGTACACCGTAAAATTTATATTGTTCGCATCAATCAGCTGATCATTTCAAGCACGTATTCCGTACCGTCTCCCGGCACACGATCTGAGATGATAAATTATTCGTTAAATCATCACGTTCTCGACAGGTCTGTAACCTAACCTGTTGCCGGTGACAGCAGCTGAGGTTGACTCAAGGCGGTCATCGAGTCATTCGTGACTAAGGTGTCGGAAATGTGGGGGCTGGTGTGGTTTCAGTGGTTCATGGCTCAGTGTTGGTTTTTGGTCTGGGGTCTTCTGGGCCGTACCGGCCCTAGAACTTCTAGTTATTCGATGTTGAAGCCACCTGTCTATAAGCATCTGACAGTATTGCTCACGCTGTTAGTAGGAGGATGTAGGCCTAGCTTGAAAGCTCGTTCTGGTTTTCCAGAATGAGCAGACTAGCTTCAAGGACTATTAAATGGCAAGTGCAACTCCTCCCTTCGGGGTGACCCTGAACCGAAAGGAGCAATGTGCGCGGCCGACCAATGTCATCCTTCGCGGAAATTGGTACCTGGGGTGCGATGGGCCTCCGATCTATCCTTCGGAGGCCCGTAAGCCCTCCTGGTGGTGGCATGTTCACGTCACAGGCCAACGCACGTTGGAGTTGGACTCGAGGGGGTAGCGGCTTCGCGGGCACAAATTTTCTTCAGTTTTCTCAGGTTTTTCGGAAACTAGATATTCCCCGTTGTCTCCACGGAGGCTTCGAAAAAAGGCTAGGAGGGAACCTAACAATCAATCAACTTTTGTTTCAAAAAATTAATATTCTACACACTCCTAAAGGAAAATAATACCAAACAACCTATAATCTACTGAACTGAATTCAAAAATATTAGTCATGTTTTGTACAAATTTATAGTAAAATTCAGTGGAATGAATCATAAGTATAGATAAGTAAAATTTCCGTCTACTTTGAGACTTTGTTTTAACAGTTTCCAAAGAGGAAAAAAAACAACTTTTCGCTACTTATTTGTACATTATTATCCTGTGGGGAAACATTGATAAACCACGTGTCAACAAGAAAACTCAAACATTTTACATATTTCTTTAGTAGTAATATATAAAAAAATAAAAAAGGCACGCAACTAAAAACACTCACCTAATTATCAATACATCAAATGGATTAACCTACCTAAATGTTAATTATATGCACTATAAATTTCTGTTCATTATTTTAATCTTCTATCTACTGGATCATTTATTGTAAAAACTGACAATCTTTATGATAAAAGTTTTTCATATTACTAAAAAAATACCCACAGTTATAAACACAACCACAAATTTGACAATATTTGAAACGTCTTCCAGAGGCTACACGACAGATGTATCTCTTGCCCCGTTGTGGTAAAACTGAGGAGTGAAACCAAGAAGTACTGGCCCGCCCTTCAAATATTTACAAAGGTACAAATAAGTACCGAAACGTTTTTTCTCTTTGGAAACTGTTAAAAATAAAGTCTGAAAGTGGTCGGAAATTATACTAATTATTACAAAATCAGACGTGAAAATACAACCTTTCATAATTATAAATTGTTTGGTATTATTATTCTTGTAATAGTGTAAATAAAAATATTAGAGAATTTGAAACAAAACGTCAAATAAAATAAATGGGAAATGAACTACAGAAGTCCGTTTGTTGAATAATGATGAGTGATTAGGGCCTTTCCTAATCCTCTGGGGGCCATGACCCGAACATCTAAGCCGCAATCGCTAGTTAAGAGTAGTATGACTGATGTACTGTATGCTGGTTATTCATTTCTTTTACTGTTCTTACCAACAATCACATTTTCTCGTGTTGTTTACAAATCCTCTCATATGGCCACCCGTATCTTTCTGTTTCCTGGGTCGCTTTTAAGAAGTGGGGACGAAAGATGCTCTCGTCCTGTGAATTTTATTCTAGATTTTGCATGACGGAAAACTTCCAGGTCAGAATGCCCTAATAGGAATGTAAAGTGCATTATTTCCTATTAAAAATTATACCTGGTAAATATAAGTATAGTGCTAAGGGAATTAAGCATTTAATTACAGCCTATGTTTGATCTGAACTGAAAAGAAACGAGTCGATATTGAAGGGCTAATGGGCGTTTTCCGGAAACAGTTCTGGCACGAGTTTATAAAACTATTGAAGGTGTTTGTTGATGAAATACGTAGTGGGTGTAGAACGGATGGAATAATCATTGACTTTGCCATAGCCTCCGAAGAAATGCTTCACTATATCATATTGGATAAATGAAATAAACTAGGAATCTATGAAAGTGTAAACGAGTAGAGAAATTTTTGATGAGCCGAAGGCAAAAACTTAAAATCGGGTAAACAAATTACAGACCTATATTTCTCATAGTCGAGAGTCCCTCAAGGCTCTGTAGTTCAACCATGACTTCTTCCAAAGTGTAAAAATATGTTTCTGTAGAATTTAAAGTTGGGAAGTTATCTACAGCAGTATAAACTCGTATGGAGATACGACATCAATTTGGGACTAAGAAAAATAAAATGGAAATTAAAGATAAGAATGGAAACTCGATCTCGTTTAGAAAACAGTTCATGATTAATCAACTGGGTTACTTTTGAGGTAAAACAGTAATTCTAAGGGTAGAGTTACTAATATTTATGATAAATTTTCAATAATAAACTGGGGTAGGAGGTATTAAATAATCTGTGAGCATAAAATTGCTAACTTTACTTAAGATGGTTGCATACACAATACTCAACGTAAACCATCATTAATGATTGTTAGAGCCCTGACTTGGCACCAGGGTATATAGCCAGATCCGTATCTGACATAATTTCTCAATGGTCAGGCGGGTTGCATTTAGGAAGGAAAGTTCATGTATTGTGACGAAGCCAGAACATTTTCCGACAAATAAATTGTTTCTGTCGAGCTCTGTTTGTTGTAACCAATGGAAACCTGATCTGTGTGGTAAATGCAATTATTAATACATCTTTCATACTAATAATATAGTAATTTAAAGAGAAGTTATGGATGAGCCGAAGGAGGTTATTTTTGGATTGCGAAGAAGTAAGGGTACAAGGGAAACAATTAAAATATTAGAAAATTATTTCCTCAATAATCCCATTAATTTATTTTCAAATATATACTCTTCAAATTCTTTATTTTACTATTCCTAATTGTCTACTATATATATATATATATATATATATTATTTTTTCACATTTGTAACTAACCCCAATTTGAAATGCCTCGTCAATATATGAAAATTTGTAATCTAATATTATGTTCAGTGTTGTTATTGTACATAGATGTTCATACTTCTAAATTCATCTTTTGTAACACATACATAATTGGACTTACGTCTGTGTAGTACCTACAAATAAATAAATGTCATATAATCAAAAAAATTGTTTTACAAATTCAGTCGATTTAAAAATCTCAGTGACAGTAATGGCCTTTGGAGGACAATCCCGTTAATATTTTACTTACGAGGAAATAAAAAAAATATACAACAGTTATTTATTTCAAAGGGAATATTTTATACTTCTACTTAAGTTCTGGAAATGCTATTTCAACTCAAATTAAATTATGTATGGAAGCGATCAAACCAAAGACACTACAGCAGCATTCTATTCCAAAGGGCATGACTATCTCATGTTTATAGCTAATCTATAATACACATATTCATTTCACACGTTATTTATTATGTATTTAAATTTGTTAATTGAAATGAGGTTTACTCGTTACTTCAAAACCGTGAAAAGCGTTTCATTTGATTTTTCAGACATTTATGTATTTAGTAGCACACAGTAAATAAACATTCCTAATGTAACGTATATTCACAACTTAGTAAATTGTAGCGTCAACTTTTTTAGTACTTATCCCGAATTACTTATATTCTTAGAACACTTTAAATCGGTAATTTGAATCGTATAGATGCCTTTTCTGACACCGAACGTTTTAATCACAGCAAAAAAATATACACCGTATTTATCGAAACTATTTGGGCTAGATCCAGAAACTTCTCGTTTAATATGATAAATATTTATGTAAAAAAGAATTTGAGTGCATGTATTTAAAATAATTTATTAGGTAAACTTCAGTCAAGATTGTGTGGTGAGTTTGAGATCATTGATATTATTGAAAGAAATTGAAAATATATTTAATAAAAAAGAACAATTTTATTAAGTTAAACTCAAACAATTCGGGGTAGCAAAATTAAATCAAATGAAATAAAACATTAAATTACAAAGATCATTAAAATTTTTGGGGATTAAGTGGGGTATAAACAAAACTTGGCATCGAAAATTTTACTAGCACTCAAATTATAGCAAGGGGCGAGAAACATGAATGTTGTACATCACCGACTTGAACATCCAGATGCTTGGGATGATAGTACATCTTTAGTTTTGGTCAGACTGAGGTCGGGCTGTGGTGACTGGCGTCGACCTCGTGACGCCAATAATCAGCCATTGGAAGCTGATCAGAAACCTCCAAGTCATGGTTTTCATACTCTGAAAAATGCTGTACACTCTTCTCCAAAGCAATGTAATGTAATCTCAGTAATTAAACAATGTAATAATGGCCGAAAATCTGCTCCAATCCGTCTTTTAATAATTTTAATAATGTCCCGCCTTCTTCTGCCTGGCGCGGGTGTTGAAAAGGTCCTACCGCTTTCTCTTGAAGACTGCTGTTTGTGGATAGGCCTGTATTTTTTCTGGGCTGACCTGGGTCGCAGGTCCTCCTCATTGTTGCAAAGAAGTTCTCCAATTCTTAGGGAAGGAACATGTTGTTTATTGCAAGAGATGCTTTCAAGTCCCAACCAATCTTTTTTTTCTTCAAATAGTTAATCCTACAGTGGTACTAAAATTCCCGCTTCTCGTCTGCCTGTCATATCATCTCAATTGGATGTTAAATTAACCAATCTCGTCCATTATTTCTCTGCCGTTGGCCTTGCAAGCCCCCTAGCCTGCTTTCTAATAATTGTACCCTTATATACAAAATAAAAATATAAAAAAATGGCGGGAAATTGTCTGTCTCATAAATGTGGGTGAAAACGCACAATTGGAACAATCTTCTTTTAAGTATCCAGAACGTTTCCTGTACGCAGTATTTTCATAAAAGATATAATATTCCATTATGATGACGTTTGGGTTTACACGAGTAGAAATTTTATCAAAAATATGAGAAAAGGAATATCCAATCCAACATTTCATAAAATTATTGAACGAACAAACAGGCCACTGACGCCGAAGTCCACTTATATTGCAGGATATATTGGTAAATATAAATTTATTTTTTGAAGGCAATCAGCGTTGATTATTGTTAACGTTCTGTTAAAAAAATCACATTTTTCCTGTAATCTGGCAACTTGCATGTCGAATTTTTATATTTCAGATTTTATTTCCCCCCTCAGTCTTAGAACAAGGAATACCAAGGAAAAACTATACGAATGGTACACGTTCCATTGTGACCGAAATTCAAATAGAAGAAGATTGGACATATTTTGGTTAAATATTTCAATCGTATTCATAGAACATCAGAAGAACTTAATTATTTTGAAAATTGCAAGTTATAGAACGACAAAATATTTCCACATATTTTAGTTTGAGAAGCCAAACTAAGACAATAATTTTCTTTTCAATTATATATATATATATGTATGTATGTATTTCTGAGTATTTTACAAATAATGTGACACTGGGGGATTACGCATTACCGTATGTCATAACTCGTGCTGTGTTGCATAAGATATTGAAATCGTCAAAGCGAACGGTAGATTAAATTTCTATATTGAGTTCCTCGTGAAATGAATGAATGGTCCTTAAGCTTGAGTGTCTTAGTTACGCAACGTATGATTATACCCACGATACTGACGTATCGTAACTTGACGAGGTGGTGTGATGTTTTGCTTCTAGAGCACTTGTACCTTGTGAAGTAACAGCGAAATACTCTACAATCTGGCCACAGAGCGTGTCCTTGTCCTCATATAATTTATGGCAAAATTAAATAAAATGTAATTTAAAGATAAGCGGTTGATGACATTCACTTTATAATCTAAATCTAATCGTTAATGTAAACCTAAAGGATCGATAAAGTTTCGATTCTCATATGGCGCATAAAATACTCTTCCTATCTAATAAAGTAGTTTTATCAGTTATTTCACATCCACGTTTTAGGAAACAAAGCAAACAAGGTGAAAGCCATTGTTAACATAATTTATATTTTCATAAAGTACCTAGGTATAAGAATTAACATACAAAAAATTCATTGTCAGCCTATTAGACCAATTTTAATATATACAATTACAAGTGGCGTTTTATTAAATAATAATAATAAATGTTTTCTATTCTTTATTGTTTTATATCAATTATAAGTTGAGAAAGATAGGTACAGTATAAATATCCAAAATTATTCAAAATTAAATCATTAATAAATAATTTTATTAGTGATTTTAAATCATTTATCCTTTGTATCACGTGTTTTATGAATGAAATTCGAATCTAGTGTTGACTGCACAAATCATTTTAGGCAACACTACAGAAGAGCGATATAATCTGCAAGGTAGGACCGCCATTTTGGTATTGTTGATAATGTGATGACAGCTTCAATTTAAATCGTAAATATACTGAATCAATTTTTGTTTAAAAGGATTTAAAAGTAACAAGTAACCCTAGTTCGGAAAACTTGTAAGGATGCATGTATTATGAATTAATTTACTCAATTCGTTGCTTGAAAATATAACTTTTATTTAATGTTGCTTTGCAAAAATAAATACACTTTTTCGTCAGGAGATTTACGGACGTATAATAGGATCAGAGTGAGACATGACGGCTATTTTCCTTGAATATATAAGTGTGTTGTGAATGAAAAAAAAATTATTTAACTTTTTTATTCAATTAGTATTCACAAATATACAATGCCTATGTGCACATGTGTTGACTTAGGAATTAGTTGCCTAATTCCATTATATACGGGATTAAGTAACAGCGAGGAAACCTGTATTTAAATCAATCATTCTCAGCCGTTTGCTGTCTTTAAGTCTATTGGCCAGAATTTCTTTAATCTTCCGTTCGTTCTGTCCGTCAGGAGCGGCTGCTGTAGAGGGTTAGTATGATGTTCCAGTTTAGTATGGTGCTTACTGTTTCTTTCTTGTATAATTTCAAGTATAAAATTTGTGCCCAAATCTGCTGTTTTTGAAACATACCAAAGGGCGTTGACTATATATGTAAGGATTTTTGTTTGAACCCTTTGAATTATTTTCATACTTGATTCTCAGGCGCATTCCCCGTATCCCCAAATCGGTATCATTGTCTTTAGAGTATAAGCTTATTTTCAAGTGATACCGTTGAACTTCTACCCAGCAGCCTTTAAAGGTTTAGGCCTACTTGTTCCCTTTTTTTGCAATGTGATTTTTCCAGTTTAACTTGCTATCAAAGTGCATTCCTAGATATAGAATTTTTGTTGCTTTTGTTATTCGTTAGTTGATGAAAACTGGAGGATATTTTTTTTTCAGTGTGAAAGTTACATCAAACTCGTCTCCCGTCAATCGGAAGTGCGTGAGAATAGTACCCAATGATCAAACTTCTTGATGCAGGTTTTCTATGATTTTGCCTACATATCTTTAGGTGAAACTCCGGGTAGGATCCTTAAACTATAGCCCGGGGGCCCTAGTCAATTCTTGACAACCTTACTCTGCCTTTTCAATGCCATTCCTATGCTACTAAAGGGGACTTGCCTGTTTCCGGGGATCACCCTCATGTAGCCTGTTAACCCCAAAAAAGAGGTATTATATCTTCTAATGTATTATTTTTATCAAGTTCTAATTTATGCAATAATTATGCTAATATCGACAATAGGTCGATATGACTTAATGTCTGTTGTACCTTTATCTGGTTTTGCTTTCATACTTTCTGCCTTCTTTAAGTGTCGAGGCCAGTGGTGTAGTTTAATTATTGAATTATATATGTACTTTAGAAGCTCTAATTCTTTTTTGGGCATTTCTTTCAGCATTTGGGATGTTATTTGGTCTAATCCGAGGGCCTGTTTTAAAATTAAACAACAAAATTTCCTTTTTTGATTTTCTTTGCGGTAACGGTCTTATGTAATCGATGATGTGGTTGCGTTATGTTGAAAGTCTGATTTAGGGTATCATTATTCGCAGTGAACACATTTGTTACATGATGTGCAAATAGATCAGATTTTTTTATTAATCACTTAAGTTCATTGTGCTATTGTCGACGTTAGTGTTCTAATTGGAGAAATGTTTGTGAGAGGTTTTCTTTTATTCTTCAATGGCCTTATATTGGGTTGTCGATTATGTTTAATGTAGATATGTGGGTTTTAATATGGTCACGGAGTCTGGATTTAAGACTGATGGAGAGTCAATACGCTGACCACGTGTCACTCCATATTCGGAATGTGTCATGTAAGATGACAGTCCGCAGTCATCCTGGTAGGTCAAGACCCTTAATGGGCCGCAGAGCAAACGGAGAAGAAAAAGAAGAGTTTTTAACAGTCATCACTATCGTTTTCTAACTTTAATTTAACTTTTAGTTTTATCTTCTGGAGATGACTTCTGTGCCAAATATCCTGGCTTTTCTTTTTTTCAGCTATACGCTTTTTTATTCCATTTACACATTTACAGTGTTTGGTTTGTTTGATATATAGGTGTAACTTGCTTAGTTAACTATTGCAATAAGGTAATTAACCTTACAATAGCTTCATTTACCATTTCTCCTGCCTTCAAGCTTATTTTCAGATTTATTTAATTATTTACATTAGTTCTATAGATATCCCAGTTTGTCCTTTTGGTTATGAAACTAAACATACAGGGTAGGCCACAGGAAACTGACATATTTACTGACATGGTTCAAACTATCTCATTTTTAGATGTCTGTGGAGATTAACATAGTTTAAATGATTACCGTTTTCACGAACAGATATGTGAAGACGTTTACAGAAATTTGCGTCCCGTCTTCCATTTACATTCTTCGAGTGTGAATGTCTTTTCTTCGTATACATCATGTGTTCTAAGATAGCCTTACAGATGAAAAATCACACATGGAAAGACAGGTAAGCCGAAAGGCTGGGGGATTATCACCAGACCAAGAAATGAACCGATCAGGGAAAATTCTGAATGTGCAGTTGCTGAACTCTATCTGTATGGACAGTAACTGAAAGCTGCAATAATAAATCGCACAAATCAATGATGAAACACTGTGAATAGTGGAGATATAATTTCGTTATCGTCTTCAAATGTTTTTTTCGTAAAAAGGTCATCATTTAAACGGGGTTAATTTTCATAATTAGACATTTTAATTTGGTATAAATTGATATTCATTTTTATTTTATTTAAAGTTTTCAAATCAACAATACATAAAAGCCCTTAATGTAGCGAACTCTTCATGCTGGGTTGACGTGGTCTTCAAACAAAGGGGAGCGTAAAATGGTCCCTGATTTCACCATGGGTTCAGCGGCAGCCACACAGCGACCGCTATCTTCGTATCCCTCAACTGCTTCACAATGCGAAAGGTCAAGTCGCGACTCTCTACTGGTCACGTGATAATGTCCAAACTGCAAGGGTAACTCTTTAAACCAAGATTAAAGCACCACTGACTTGATTATTACTTATCACCAAATCAATTCCCAAAAGCTCATTCGTCACCGCCAAATAAACAATTTGATTATTCATGAAAAACCCAGGAGACTTTCTCATTTGTAGACATGAAATCATTACTTCTTTTCTGACAGCTCACGGAACCATTCTGTTTGATCCTCCAGAGTCCTGAAGCCCACCTAGTGGTGATGGTGGATCGTCCACGTCCCAGGTCAACGCACACTGAAGTTGGACTCGAGAGGGTTTCTGGTTTTGCGGGCAAAATTATATTCTGTCCTTTTCCAAGGCATCAGGACCATTCCTGCAATTATTTAGGAAACAGTATATCCCCGTTCTCTCATCGGAGAGTTCGAGAAAATACTGTTGGAAACTGCTGCATGGTAGCGACCTGTCCAATACCTTAACCGAGATACGGAAATTCATCCTTATAACTTTCCAAACAATTATTCCACTACACCAACAAGATACATGGCATAAAAATTATTTCCTCGACAATATCTGATTGAGCCCTTACAAATTATTGAAACAAGTTACCTGCTGCACGATTTTCAGAAACAAAAAGGATTCGACATTCTTCCTTCTGTGTCATTGTTCTACATACAATGGTACTTCATATTCCAGAAAATATATACCGGAACTTCATAGAGATTGTGTTATCCAGAAATTGTTCGTTTAGTAGATGTTGTCATATTGAGTCCTAAGACGAGTCTAATGCAACCCTCGTTACTAATCTATCTTGCACAAGCCTTTTCATTTCCGCATGACTACCACATGCCACATCATCCCTAATCTGCTTAGCGTATGCCATCATCGGCCTCCCTCTTTTGTTCTTACCCCACACATTTCCCCTTAATACTATTTTTTATTACAGTAGTCTAAATATAGCCCTATCAATTTACGGAAGGCTGTTTCGTCTTCTTCAATTTATTTAATAATAATGGATATGAAACATAATGAAAATTCTTATTTTGTTAATTCGTTTGTGTATATACCTGATAATTTTCTTATTTTAGCTGAGCAACTAATTTTGAGTGTATTGTATTTGATTCTTACTCGTCGTGTTAAGAAATTAATAGATCATTTAATGTTACAGAACTGAAAAACACACTTGCGCCTCTAGACAGGTATATTTTGGCTTTTGGAGACTTCATGGAGTTAATAATAAATAGGCGATTGATCTAAACAAGTTTACTTTTACTTTATATGTAAGTCATACACCTAAGAAAGTGAAATAGCACTTGAGAGCACGTTATTTGAGCGATTATTACCCAAAAAACACGATGAGACGATATTTGTCGAGAGCGCACTACAATGGACTTTGAACCAAAATTTTAGATCTGATCCGTCGAGACACCAAAACGAAATACATTTTTTCTATTAGAAAAATCCTCATATTTCTAATGGTGTCCCTATCATCGATTTATAGCTCTGAAAAAGCTCATTTTTGTCGTTTTTCACTTTGGCGCCAGGTTTGCTGCACCACATTTACCAAAGCTGTAAATCGTCTGACTTCTAGACATGCAAACTACAAAATATGAATACGGTACGTATTTTATTTATCTCTGCAGGATTATTTTCAAATACTGGTGAAAGAAAAATATTGTACATAGTAATACAATTAAATGAATTTAAGATTAATTCCAAGATAACTAGAACACCTCATTGGATGAATTCTTTTTATTTATAATTTAAACGAGTCAATATAAGTATATGTCTTAGTTTTGTACTAATTTCTTTATATTTTTAAAGCAATATCTATAAACTCTGTTAATTACATTTGTCGTAGTATGAGAAGCAGCATTTTGGTAAATAGGTAGTTTTACGAGGCACTTCTCAGCCTAGTGAATAGAACTTCGTAAAGGTCGAAATGTATTAAATTTTAAAGGTACGCTGAAAATAGTAGGCACGTAGGAGTTTTTACTCGAGTTGTCAGTACAGCCACTCATATGACGGCTGGGAACGAAATGCGTTTACGTTTTCTGTGATTTATCTGAGGACGTAGCGTGTGCTCAAGTTGGATCAATGATATGTCGTGACATTGTGGGCGAGACTGCAATGCTTCGTAACCTTTCTGAAAATAAAAACAACGATGGAGCAACTTTATGGGACCTCTCCAAGGGAAATAGTAATTTCGCCCTTGAATGCTTATCAATATTTTATTATTGCTTTTCACTAGTTGCTTATAGAACAATCATAAAAAGATAATTTTACCTTTCCTGATACTCATTTATAACAATAACAGTGATATACATAAGTTAAAATGCGGATGTATCGATTATAAATAAGGTAAAACTTTTTATCGTTGTTCTAAAAAGAGGTTCCCCTCACATGTAATAAAACCAACAATAACGAACACTCCAAATATTTTTTGTTAATGTATTAGTTTGGTGTTTATCAACAGGGTGCAGAAGCAAACTGTGTACCGGTCTCTTGAATCTCAGAATAAAAGTAAATGACTTCCACAACGATGCAATAGACCATATTCTCGGTTCTTATAGTGTTTATTTTACCTAATTCACCTTCCCCCTTAATGGCGAATGAAGCTGAGAAACAGTATCAATCTCACTGATACAAAAAATTATTTGATGCAGATATCACACGTTTTACATATTAAAAGATTTCCATTCCCTTCTATCCCTATCGATAGGACGGGTAGTAACGTAATACTAGTGGTGCTCATATGTGCTCATAAGCTACAGTACATTATTAATTTATGAAGAATTGTTTAGTAATGTTAGGAACCTTTATAATAATAGTATTTTATGAGTGTGAATTTCTGGTTCCATTTCTAAGACTTAAGCTGCCCGCCTGTCAGCGTGATTCCTCCCGCCAAAGCAGTATATTCTCTGTGGTATCCTGTGTTGTAGCTCAAGATTACAGTCTGAAATGAGAAATGCGCGTGCGCAGTATAATTTTTCATTCCCTGTTCGCCCACAAACTAAGAATTATATGTGCTTAGAGAACACAGCGCCGGACAGTTTGCTCATCAAGCTACAGTGTTAAATGCTTAGGACGAATTAATAAAAATATTACACTGATCAAGCGTACAAACGTTTGTTGAAATGACGCCACACGTTAAGATAGTACGCAGAACTTTGTTTTATCGCCTTCTACCTCCTACTCGAAGGAACCGAATAAACCTTAACCGGCGTGTTGAATGTGAGAAATACATTAAGCGATCTCCATACCCCCCAAAATCAGGCCAATCTCACTTGCTTTGGGGTCAATTTGATGTAATCCCCCCTTTCTCATCCATTCCTATGCTATTATTAGGGAGAGTCGTCAACTATCACGTAGATTGCCTTTCTAAAAAAATTCTATTTTATTTATTAAATGGTAGGTAGATAGACACCATTTAAAAATTAAAATAGTTCCCAAGTTACTATTTATTTCTCGGATATATTCACCTTGAAATCATTTTGATGTCTGCTCGAATACCTAAGCTCCTACGTAATACATTACATTCGTGAATGATTGAAAGCAGGCGGAAATCGATTTTCCTTTAATATTTTCATCAACTTGAAAACTTTCTCTCGCTTCAAGCGATGATAACCGGCAAATCAATTGAGACGGAGTAATTTTTGCCGTTTTGAAATAGACTTAGAGTATAATAATAGTCATTAACGTTCTCAGATAAAGTTTCATGCCCCAGCATTATTCAGAAGAGAGGGAAAATTGGATGCCAACCAAAATAATGCATAATACGAGATAGATTTTATTTTTACGACACACTATTTTAAATATTATGCTCATGTTTCCGGACGATACGTTAAATAACTATGACATATCACTTAATAACTGAAAATATTTAATTTAATTTTAATGTCCGTTTATTTTAACACTTTGATTTACATGTCATAATAAATTTTCCACTTCAAAAAATATTTCATGGAGGTACTGGAACAATTCGTTAAATCAAAGTGCCTTGTGATTAATTCATAAATTGTGTTGTTTGACACTCACAAAACTCTTTTTTTTTAAGCTACATTAGTTCGAAATTAAACGACGTTTCTTCTGGTATTTATGTTGTTTATATTTAAAATAAGAGAAAGGGAGACAAGTCAATCTTATAATTTGGAAACTACCTAATAAAAGCCCATTTTTCTGAAAGAGGGTACATTTGTTGACGATACTTATTGTCTTATGAGAACCAGTGCAACAGCTCAGACGGCTGTCTCGCTGGAATAGATCAAATTATTAAGTCTAGGAGTGTTCCGAATTTCAATTTGATGCTTGCACTTTTACCTTCATCGTCTGAAGGTGGATAATTTATTACTATTCGAAACGTTGGTCTTCTTAAAATCTTCCCACTGCTTTGTATTTATGTGATTACTTCAATATTATCGAACTACTTGTACAGTACAACTACGTATGGAATTTGGCGGTTCTAAAGCAAAGGTATCTGCTTGAGCGAAATCGAAAGGAGGTTTTGATAAATTCGGCAACAACTTGACGTCAAAGAATGACGATAAATTGCAATTCATCGCTGGTAATTGGAGTGAAAGTCACACGTGTGGTCACCATGTAGTTAGTTGGGGTTGGGAAGGAATATGATCCCCCCCCCCTGAAGTAAATAATTACACTGAAATGGGAAATTGTATTTAAACAGGCGTATTTTTGGGATAGGGGATATACAGGTCCTAGTAGAATATGAAATTATTTCTGCAGATCGTATTTACACATTTACGTTGGTTCTGACAAGGATGTTTAGGCGAGTACAAAGAGGTATATAATTTTTGGAGTCACTCTAAAGTGGGTGCGGGACGTTTAATATCTGGATGATTCACAAAATTAAAAGAACTAGATCATTTTATTGTTTTATAACGCAATCAGAAACTGTGTTAAAATGTCAGAATACATCATCGCCAGTATGACACTTCAAAATAAAGACCCAGTTTCCAGTTTCATGCATTTATGAAGGACAATAATGGATTGCGCAATTTGATCAAAACAAAAAAGTACATATATTTTGACAATCCCCCAGGAACAAGGAGTTCGTTACAAAAGAATGCAAAGTTTAGGTGCCAATAAAAATATATATTGAAGAAACACACTCGCTTGGAATTCACCACGGTGAGCGGACGCACTTTTAATAACGAAATTAAATATGACTGTTAAATCAACATTAAAAACTAATTATTGATTAAAACACATTTTACATGTTTGTATTAATTATCTAGTTCAGCGAAATAATCAAGCATTTCTTGCTATATTTAAGAATTTTTTATGCCAACTTTGAGTTAAATTTCAAAGTTGAAATGTATGCTGTAGTTTGATACTATAAAAGCCTATTAAATATAGAACTTCAGTTTTCTATCTGCGTACGTCACTCCACACTGATATATATATATATATATATATATATATATATATATATAAAGTAACATTATGTGTAAAAGTACAAAAATATTGAGGTTCACAAACTGTTTCTTCTTAAAGAAATAAGCATACGAAAATTGAATTTTCTTCATTGGAATGGACAACTTCGAGTTACACAGAGTACATGTAGAAATATTATTAGGCGCGTAAATAGAGGTTTAGTTTGTAGGCCCGTATGTATAAATAACGATAGTTAATTTGAAAAGAATACAACACAGTTATGAATAATTTAGAAAGTCGTAGATACATACAAACGCCAAAATCCGCGAGCGCCCTAAAACAAAAGTGTTAGTCAATTTCAACCATAAATAAAAGCAAAAATTGCACCAACAAAATATTAATTTTTTCTGAAAAGCTGAGCAATCAATTTCCTTTTCTCTGGACCACTTGGCATGAATAGACAGAGACTCGAATGCGACTTTAAAATCTGTTTTCAAAATTTAAAAAAAATGATTCGTTTTGGTATTCATTTCTTCCGTAATCAGGTCGTAAGTCTTGAAAGAATTTACATGTCATTTAATAAATATTAAAAATTTTGATATAACCCATGCTGAAATTAATAAATCAGCATTATCAAACTGCAATTTTAAAATCAACATGTTTAGTTTACCAATGATGCTAGTTTATTACTTGATTAAGATTATAAAATTGATAATGTTCCAATAGTAAGCCCTTCCCCCATCCAATTATCGCAGGATGTGTTGCGTTTCCCCGCAGTATTGTGCGTCTACTGCGGGACGGGAAACGCCACCGCTCCGCAACCGCCCAAGTGTGACAGGTCGCATTTAAATACATGTGTT
This sequence comes from Eucriotettix oculatus, assembly GCA_034510155.1. Classification (NCBI taxonomy): domain Eukaryota; kingdom Metazoa; phylum Arthropoda; class Insecta; order Orthoptera; family Tetrigidae; genus Eucriotettix; species Eucriotettix oculatus. The sequence continues at coordinate 219,883,082 of CM067376.1, read as the reverse complement.
ATGTCACCCGCAGCGGGCTACCTGCACTCACAACCTAAGCGCGACCCTAAGTTTTAAATATTCAAATAACTACCATTAAATATATAAATATGTATATGTTAGTTTTTAAGAAATTAAATATATTTTATTCTTTTTGTTATTGTAAAATATTATTTTCCTAGAGCCAGGATGGTTTCTAATAAATTGTGAATAAATGTAATAAGAATTTCAATTGCCTAAGTTAATTTAATCTGTTTGTCCCTTTAGATATTATGTATCCATATTAGCATAGCCCCCATAAATTATCATTTCATTTTTTATAGTATTTATCTCCGCCAGTTATACAAAAGAAACCCCGTATAGACTTTGTCTGTTAATTGATATTCCACCATTGCTGCTTAATTTTTTTGTATATTAAAATATTAATTTATTTTATTAACAAGCACAATTTTACAATATAATTCTATAAGCTAACGATCTAGGTGATTCTTCTTTGACGTGATCAGGTCTTCTCCAGTGACAAGTGCACCTCAGATATTCTCTAGATCACTTGACCATTTTCGTTTATTCCTTCCAGTCCAGAAGAGGGCTCTGAAGTGTACTCGCGTGGTTTTCTAGCAGTAAGTGTTAATTTATACTTAATATGATACTTTCAGGTGTCCATGAAGTGAGTACTCAGTCATGCCAGGAGGAATTGAAGACATTCGTAATATTTTAGATTGGTTTCTTTGTATTCTTCCTTAATACATCAGCTGATGCAGATACAAGTATGATACTGAACATGCTTGAAATTTGACAATAAAACTCCCAAATGCATATATATGTAGCCAACATTATTGAGGAAAGTTGGAAAGCTATGTTAAAAATGTGACTTTTAGGTACCTGTTACTCTGCAACCGTTATAGATATAGAACTGAAATATTCACAGCTTATTTTCAACCTCATGTGATGTACATGAATGATTGGTTACGATTTGAAATTTAATTATTAATTAATTTATAAAGATATTTTTATCGACCTTTTTATATTTTATTAATAATTAAAATCATTTATTGTACTTTAATACTCATACTATAAGGCTAAGAATTAATTATGAACATTTTAGTGCTGGACCAATGATGGTTATCGATAAAAAGGTAATCTATTTTAACATTGGTAAGGTAGGACCTTTCGTCTCCCCGTAAAGAACAATTTTACGAAATAATATATACGAGTATCATATTTTTTATAATCCGGTTGACGCTTTACATGTACCGGACCAACCGAAAAATAGTTTTCTCCCTATGGAAATGACGACTACTTTCAGAAGAGTCTGAATCAATGACGTTGCACTGTTGTCTCTTCGCAATAATCGACACATCCAAACTTAAATTTGTTCCCCTCGCTTTGTGTGTTCCTTTTTGGGGTAAGCTAATAAGTTGGTGTCTGCAAGTTTTGGACGCCAGGACACCGACGTAATGGCTCCGACTCCGTTAAGAACTCTGCCTGCCAGGACGCCTTAACAAATCACCCCAATGAGGTCGTTTCTCCACTTGCCAAGTCATAATGCGGAAAGTAAATAAACAGAGAGAACGACTCCATTCATCACAGGATTAAGAGTCTCCGGGATTAATATCTATTTTGAAACGACCTCTCGTGCTTTGCGGACAGGAAGTGTTCGATGTCGTATGTTCTCCTTAAAACCGTAAGATTTATTTTTCGTTCGACCTCAAGTTTATTCAGAAAAGAGTAGCTTTCCCTTAATGTGAAGATACGTTCTCTACATGCTGCTTACTAAATCTTATATTCAAAAGTAAATTGTTTGAACACGCTTATATGCATGCCAAGTCCCCACAAATCTTGCAGGATTCAACGTATCTCGAGTCGTGACTACTTGCTTGACGGATTACCTTCATGGATATTTCTCACAAGTTCGCTCCCAAAATCAGAAGACAGGATAGACTTTTAAAATGTTGTGTTAATCGTTTTCTGTATTTTTATTATTTTAAACTGAAAGGTTAGGAAAAGAAACCGAACACTTGAGTCTAAAATAGTTTCGGAAAATGGAATCAATCAATGTTTGAGATTCATTATAACATTTGGCAGCCAGAAAAATTTAAGAAAGGCTTAAATGTAATTTAATTGAAATTAAACTCTTTTCTATTCGTCGCAAGTATTTTGTAATACTATATTTTCAGCAAAGTAGTTAGTCTGAATTATTCTGAATTAATAGTTTTTTAACACGGCAAATTCAAACGTTTCAACGTACTTCATATTCTACATCCTTATACATTTTAAAAAGTACAGATAAGACATAAATAACTCAATTCGCGACAGCCTTTGAAGTGTCCAATTACAATTTTTTTTCTAAAATAGTATTAGTTTCGTGAATTTTTCAGTAGTAGAGGTACTAAGTAACCTGAATTACCATTTTTGTCGTAGAAACCTTACGGGCGCATATAATTAAAGGTAAACACTTCCTTATGATAATTTCAGATGAAGAATATTACAGGCCCGCCGACCTGCTGTTATATAGTGGTCAGCAACAGCGCCTCACATCTTAGAGAAACCAGGTTCGAATCTCGGCATGGACATGAATGTTGTGGGGTTTATGTATGTAGATTGGTTTACACCAAGCATTTTTTTAGACCGAAGGAGAATCGATACGACCACAAAACACTCCAAATTTCTGAATGTGTCATGTGTCACAGTCGCTCCGGTCTGCCAACGCCCTCAATGAGCTGCAAAGGAAAAGAAAGAAAGAAAGGAAAAAATCTCAGGTAAATACATTTCGGTTTGAAAAAGATAATTTAGGAATATGCGAAAAACCAATATTTCTATTTAAAAATTTTCACAGTACTTGTATTATTTTAATATATACTTCATAGAATTAATTTCAAACTATTCACTTTGAACATATTCTGTAGGATATATCTGGTACAATTATTTAATACGAAAGAATTACGATTAATAAGTATTGAAATGACTTATTCATTAATTAAAATCTACTTTAGCTTTTTATGAAGTCAGAGGATTTTTCTTATGACTTTTTATTTGACGTGATTCTTATTATGATGCGTGAATATATATTTCGCTTACAGTCGAAGGGATTATCTTCAGTCTAACCCATTATTACTATGCATAAGGTTGTATTCGTTATTAAATCTATATACCCCGTAGAGAGTGTTTTTAAAAACCTTCAATATAAAGAAGACTAATGAATTTTGGTAAAGAATATTTAAAATGAATTTTTTAATGTTTTGTGTCTATGCTGGAGGATTTTCGTTTGAATATTGCTAATCCTGCGGATAGATTGTTTATCTTTCTTGGGAAAGTAACAATGGTCTCCATTAGTTTTATAACCCCAAACATTTTGTTTACATACTCGTAGCATATTTATGTTCATTTGGGCATTTCGCATTGTGAGAGTCATTGATTTCTGCATTGATTGATTTACCACGATCCAGTTCCTTTAATTATTTGTCTGACCTGTTTCCATAATTTGCAGCGTCAAAGTAGTCTAATTGATGACCGAATCAGAACGTCGTGTCACCTGCCTGAGCAAACCACGGACTTCCGAGGTGCCTTCTCACAGAACACCACTGTTTACACGTGCGCTCTAAATTTAGGCGTCTCGACGCCAGGCGCCGCTGCTGTGGTCCTTTCTTTGCACGGCCGAACAACGACCTCGGGTGGCGTCTGCTCACGTAAATAGCAACGTCGAGACACAGGCCTCAGACAGGTGGCAAATATAGGCGTATCGAGCATATGCCTCATTGCTCAGGCGGTTTTCGGACTTTAACCCGGTATCTCATTTGGACTAATAAGTTGTTTGAAACCGATTATGTAAAATAATTAGTTGGTTATATTGTGTGTCTCATAGATGTTAGAGAAACGTGACAAGAAGAAACAGAATATATATATATATATATATATATATTATTTATTTGTAAAGCGCACATCTCAATTTATTTGATTTGGTTCAATTTAATTTGTTATTTTAATGTAACTTCACCGCTTTGTGTGTTTGCCGGATAAAATGGGTTGTTACCCTACTTATTGAATAATTATTTTATTTTAAAATTTCATCTAGTGGAAATATCTGTGTTAAATGTGCGGCTGATACAAGCATGCGAGGTACAGGTAAACAATTCTAGGAAGAAACTTCCGTTTAAAGATAGCCAAATTCCCGAAAACCGCCTTCACCCTTACAGACCCAAAGAGCATTTTTGACAGCCAACCAGGAAATAGTTTAAAGGTTTGGCAATAGGATGCTGAGGCCAGTTTCTCCCAAGGAAGCTGTAACACAAAGGGAGACTGGAGATCAGCTAGGCAAGATGTTTTCAGATAGTTTGAAAGGGATTCTTGACTGTGACTTGACGGAGTGAGGGTGGGTGGAAGAACGAAGACAGACCACGTGGCAGAAAGAACCGGGCGTTGCTCCAAGTCTTTCGGCAGCGATCCCTACTGGTGAACCGTCGGAAGTTTCTCTATTGGGAGTGTTGCGACGATAAGTTTAACTTTATTTATTGGTCACAATTCCTTCTTTTCGAATTTCCATCCTAAAACACGGTAACCTTGGGGGAAGGAATATTATATTGAGCATCTGGAAATATATGTTTTAAAGTTAGTCTATTTCTTTTGTAAATATTTTTCTTTTAATTTTATCAAGTAAATGAAAATTTGTAAAAATTTATTTTGATTTAATTTAAGGACCACGTCGTGTGCCACGTTTGTAAGTACTACACAAACGTTAGTCTAATTGCGTAGATACCTTACAGTTGTTACAACGTTTAAATGACATGGTAATATGGGCTGTTGTTACATTATAAAACATTGTTGAACGGAGTAAAATGATCTATAAGTACGAATATTCATCATCAGATTTCGCGGACGGAGAAACGACCTTCGAAATTTCAGAGGGTTTTAATGCCCTGGGCAGACAAACGTCTGCTAATCTCCATAACGTTTCTGATTGCGCATCCCCGCCTGATAGGCGTCTTGGCTAGCATGTTATCGCCGTCTTATTGGCGCCTTTAAGGTTTTTCAACCAAAAAGCTGACTGAATAAACTAGTAATCGCCACTGTAATTCATTAAAGTTCGAGAATGTGAATGTCATAACAACAGTGAACGATCAGCGGTGGCTGAGCGAACGGCCATGATTTGTAAGGATGGAATACGCTAAGAAGATCAGGGAGGATGTGCTCCTTAAGAGGAAATGAAAAGGCTTGCGCAAGATAGGTTTGCATGTAGGGTTGCATCAAACCAGTCTTAAGACTGAATACTACAACAACATTAAAAAATTAGCGTCTTTTGATAATTAATTATCCCTGAGTCTCATACTTGGCTAAATTATTCGCGTGTCTTGGCACGATGCACATCAGATTGCAGGTTCGATCGCGGGGATCTCGTAATTTAGCAGACGGTTGTCGACTGCGGAATGTCATCATACATGAGACATTCCGAATTTGGAGTGATACGTGGTTGGTGTATCGATTCTCCAGTAGTCTTAATCCCAATCTCCGTAACCAAGACGGCATAAACATCCTCGTCCATGGCAGGATTCGAACCCGGAACCTCTGTTGTGAGGCAGCGACGCTAGCTACTAAGCAGCGCCGCCCAGGCCGGGCCCGAGGGAGCTGACAAGCGTTTCAATATTATCTGTGAAATAATTTGATAATATCAATCCTTGGCCGCATTTCTGTGGTGTGGTGGTCAGCGTCGCATCAAAGAAGTCCCAGTGTCTGATACTATCAGGAGCATAGGTGTTGTGTGTGGTTTCTATACAGGGAAAGTCTTACAGCTAAGAAATATTATTAAGCGGAGTAGTAATAAGAAAGTTGCTAATGATCTTAACCGTTGATGCTAGTATAAATAAATTTAAGAAAATATATATCTTTTGATTATATTTAAGCATTCCTACTTCATACTCTTGATTGGATGTAAAATAAGTTGCAGAGAAATTGAAATGGAATATATCCCATCGAGGCGGTAATTGACTGTATAGAAAATTTATTCGTTCTGTGAATTTGACACCCTGATGTTGTTACTTTTTTGACGTGTGTGCCACGTATAAGTGAGGTCTGGTGTCTGTAAACAATTTTGTTATTTCAAACAAGCGTGCTTCACTCTTGTGCGGGACGGACCGCAGCGGAATATAATTGGTGCGGGTGTTGATGTCACAATTTAGCGGGTGCGAGACGTTTAATATCTGGATGATTCAGATCATTTTATAGTGTTATAACGCAATCAGAAGCTGTGTTAAAATGTCAGAATACATCATCGTCAGCAGAAAGTGAATTGCACCAAGTTGTAGGAGCTGTATCATTGACACTTCAAAATAAAGACACAGTTTCATGCATTTATGAAGGCCAGTAATAGGTTGCGGAAATGAACAGCGTATATGATCAAAACAAAAAAGTACATATATTTTGACAATCCCTCAGGAACAAGGAGTTCATTACAAAATAATGCTAAGTTTAGGAGCCACCGAAAGTATCTTGAAGAAATATACTCACTTGGAATTCAACTAGATGACCAGACGCACTTTTAATAACGAAAATAAAAATCGCGACTGTTAAAATCAACACTAAAAACTAATTATTGATGAAAACACATTGTATTAATTAACTATTTCAGGGAAATAATATCAGTTTAGATGGTTGCTATTTAAATTTATTTTTAGTATTTCTGTATTTCATTACGCTTTTCAAATTCAACATTGCATAATAATGCAATAATGTTTATCATAAATAATTATATAATATGTTATTTTGCTACAAAAATATTTTTCTTAGTTTAGCGTGTCTAAATAATTAAAGTATTATATAGATATTTCCTACCGGAGGAAATCAATTATTTATTGCTACATTTAATAAATTTTTATACCATTTTGAGTTAAATCTCAAAGTTGACATTTATACTGTAGTTTAATACTATAAAAACCTATTAAATGTAGAACTTCAGATTTTTATCTGCATGCCATACCGAGATATTGTCTCAAACTTTGAAAAAAATAGAAAATCCCATTGTAAAGGGATGTAATTTGTAAATGGTATGTCAGTTACCACTCATAATATATATACCTATATATTTATAAAGTAACTATACCATTATGTGTAAAAGCACGAATAATATTGAGGTTCGCAAACTGTTTGTTCTTGAGGAAATAAGGTTACGGAAATTGAACTTTCTTCAATGGAATGGACAAATTCGTGTTACACAGAGTACATGATAAAAATACTATTAGGCACGTAAATAGAGGTTTGGTTTGTAGGCCCAAATGTACTGAACACGATACAGTTGATTTGAAAAGAATACAACAACTCAGTCATGAATAATTTAGAAAATCGTAGATACCTGCAAATGCGAAAAACGGCGAGCGCCCTACAAAAACGCGTAGGTTATTTTTTTTTTGGTTAACAGGCTACTTGAGGGTGATCCTGAAACAGGCAACTCCACTTTAATAGCATAGGAAGGGAATTGAAAAGGGGGGATGCGGAAGGTAGAGCAAGGTAGCCAAGGGTTAACTAGGGCCCCCGGGCTATGGTTTAAGGATCCTACCCGGTGTTTCACCTAAAGAGATGCAGGGAAAACCCTAGAAAACCTGCATCAGGTAGGTCGGGCATTGGGTACTATTCTCACGCCCTTCCGAATGACGGGAGACGAATCTGCTGTGGGGTCGCAGCATTCCCTTCTCCGTGTCTCTACCAGTTTCAGGAGGCAGTTGGCCGACTGATCCAATAGGATTAGCGGACAACTCTTGCCATATGCCCAAGGTCTTTGACCCCAGTACATATTTCTAAAAGCTCGTATCTGGCTTGGTTACACATAAAGTTTCACAAAGTATCAGACTGTAAAAAACTCTACCGAAATGGAAATTTCACCTGGGGTCTCTTCTTGATACGGGATGCTCTGAACCAACACAGCTACCCAAGTCGACTCCCTATCAGGTACGAGATTTCTCTATCAATTTTATAGGACTGAATTGAGAATGAAGTACAATTTACTGAATATTAGTCATACACAGTCTAAATTTAGTACTTCAGTGAAGAATAAATACTACCTGACTCGGATAGCCCAGTTGGTAAAGAGCACCCGACTATTTAATTCAATTTCATAGCTTGCTTCAAAGAATTTATCACTGTTTCCATAATGCAATCCCCTTTATGCATTTTAGATTTAATATGACTGTAATTTTTTTTAGTTTGTTGGTATTCTATCCCAAATTTTTTGATCAGTCGCCATTATAATAATAAAACCAATTAATAACTTAATAAACATTAAATTTTTTAATCTGGACCTTTCAGAAATATTGCTATAAAAATTTTATGCATTGCTTACAATTAGTAATAATTTTTTAATGTTGTGGGTTTGAACTTGAGCACAGCTTGGTAACTGCTAACGTGACAATTCATCAACAAACGATGTGTGTAATTGGAAATAAATGCATAAACCAAAACATGGGAGTCAACAATTATATTGTCAAGAAAGTGTACTCTCCAAGATTGTAAAGATATAGTGCTCTAAGGTCTCAGGGTCTTTATGATGTTACACGACTGCAGACCTACAGACCGGCTTAGACTTGTTCATTGTTCTTTAGAAGCTAGACTGCCTGCGGCGATAAAAATTGCAGTGCGCCTATGTTTAATTACACAGAACGTCTTTAGTATTGATCACTAGGAAAAAAGTTATTCTGCCTTTCTTTCAGCACAAAATTTTCCGCTTTGTAAAAGAACATAAGCCTGTATACTACAGTTAAATGAAAAATGGAACTATTTCTTAATACAATATTGTAAAGTTTATAATTCTTTGATAATCAATTTTACAACTGTTCCACAGCTGAACACAATGTGTATTGAGTATATTAATTTTGTTGAGTGTGACCAGTTCTTCTTATACTAGGATTTTTAATTATTGAAGTTAACTTTTATCAGAAGATATTTTAGGCATAAGCTTATTAGGTTAAATATAGGGATATCTAATATGGTGGTAAAACAAAATAAATTTATTTTTGGAATTCTAAGTCTGAGTAACAAACAAATCAGAATGTATTTTCCATATAATACAAACAAAAAAGGTTCCGTATGAAACCAAATAAATGACTGAACAATTCAAATTTGTCTTCAAAACACACGTATTAGGATTGAATAGGTTCAGCTTTTTGCACGAATGGAATGAAGTTATCACAAATACAAACATGGCAGTACACAGTGATTTTTTAAAAAAAACATTAGATTTAAGGAAAATGTATCTATTTTACCTACTGACTAAAGTCGAAATTAAACAATCGATAAATGAGAGCTTTCTTTCTTTAGGGTATTAAATAGGTTCATTTTGTATGTAGATTACGATCAAAAATCAACTAAAACATAATATAAATAGAATAGTTCTGTCGTAGAAAAAAACGTTTGAACTTTGTTCACGGTCAATTGGTCTGGAAATGCACTGATATCTGTTAGCCGGATGTTGCCCACAATGCCCTGCGATATTTGGAAGAATAGCTCAGACCAATAGGAAAGCGTGGATAACACAAGAAATAAACATGATTGATGAAATGTGTAAATATAATTACGCAAGAGATGAAAATGGTAAAGTGCAGTACAGATACCTGAAGAATGAGATAAGTAGGAAGTACAAAACAGCCAAAGAGGCTTGGCTCCAAGCAACATGTAATGCGGTTGAAGATTTTATGATGAAAGAGAAAATAGACGCAGCTTATACGAAAATCAAAGAAACACTCAGAGAGAGGAAAAATACTGGCAAGAGAATCAGGAGAGCAGAAGGGAAATCAATTTTAGATAAGGAAATGCGGAAAGATGGAAGGAATATCTAGAATAGCTGTATCACGATGGAAATAGATCAGTCAGTAATAGAATAAGAAGACAAGGTGGATGATGAAGAGTAGGAGGACAAAATTTTAGGGTCGGAGTTTGACAGGGCGCTGATAGATCTGAACCATAGTAAACCGCCAGCATTTGATAAAATATCAGCGGAGTTGATAAGATCATCGGGCGAAGAAGCAATATCATTTCTGTCCAGGACAGTTTTCGAAATCTACGAAACAGGTAGAGCACCAGAATATTTTAGTAACAACATAATTATACCCACATAGAAGTAGACTGGCTCTGATAGATGCGAACAGCACAGGACATTTAATTTAGTGTCCCATACGTGTAAAATATTAACGAAAATAGTATATGAGGATGGAACAGCAAATAGAATGCGTATTAGGAGAAGACTAGTTTGGTTGTAGGAAAAATGTAAGGATAAGAAAATCCAGACCTACGTTCAGGGCATTGGTAGATTAAAAAAAAACCTTTGATAATGTAAACTAGAACACACTACTAAGCAATTTGAAGAGGATAAATATAAAATATCGAGAAATAAAGTTATTCATAACCTCTATAGAAGGCAGTCAGTGCTTAATAGAATTGAAGGGGTAGAAAAGAAAGCAGAAATAAACAAAAGAGTAAGACAAGGAAGTTGTCTGTCTTCCACGCTCTTTAATTTATATATAGAAAAGGCGATGAAGAAAGTTAAAAATGAATATGGAAATTGAATCATATTGCTAGGAGAAGAAATAGAAACCTTAATGTTTTGGTGATACTGAGGTATTACGGGAGTCAGAAGAAAACTTGGAAAATATAATACATAGTATGAACGTGGTCTGGGAGAAAGTACAACATGAGGATTAATAGAGGTAAAACCATGGTGATGGAGAGTTGTATGGGAAATAGAGGAATAGCAAAGGGTGGTATCTTGGGAAGGGATATTTTCTAACAAGTAAAGGATTTTGCTACTTGGGCAGTATAATAACGAGAGTTAGTAGAAGTATAGTAGACATAAAGAGTAGGATAGCACAAGCAAAGAAAGCTTTTGCAAAATATGGGATTTTACTTAGGGTAATATAAGTTTGAATATTGGGAAATAATTACTAAAAATGTTCGTATGTCATGTGGCGTCATTTGGGTGTGAAACGTGGACGGTAGTAGTTGCAGAAAGTAAGCTTTTGAAATGTGGGTCTATAGAAGATTCCTGAAAGACAGATGGGTGGATAGTGTTCTAAGCAGAATAAGAGAAGAGAGAACAATATGGAGGACTTTGACCATGAGAAGGGATAGATTAATAGGCTACGTTTTGAAACAGGAGCGTTTTGTTAAATTAGCATTGGAGGGAAGTGTGTGGGGTAAGAACAGAAAAGGGAGACCAAAGATGATTATCGCTATGCAGATCTAGGAGGATGTGGGTATGAAAAGGTTTCACAGAATAGATTAGCACGGAGAGTTGCATAAGACTAATCTAAGGACTGAAAACTATGACAACAACATTGAAAGGAAGCCAATCAAATATATTTTCCCGTTTGTTACAACGCGTATACCCGTGTCTTCTAGAACGCGATGGTTTCTGATGACAGAATGTAGTCATGCACTTAGGAGAAAATCATAGATAATGCTCGGCCCCAATAATGTCTGTAATTAATGCAGAACAAAATAAATAATGCGTTCTGTTCTGAAACATTCTAAATAGTATTATAGGTTAATGAATCTGAATATTTAAAGAGTAAAGTGCTCGTAATTAAGATGCATATGTACAATAAAAATATACGTAGTAAATCAACGCATTTGGGTTTTAATAAATTTAAAGATTTACAGATAAATGAAATAATTATGTATAAAATTGGGGTTGGAAATATGTATCAATTACAATATATGCATTATTTAATTAAGTACATTAAAATATAACATGTTTGGTTTTTAAAAGGTTTAAAATTAACGTCTGTTGTGAAGCGTGGGGAGAAATACGCGAGAAATTGAATAAGCCAACATATATAGGTAGGAGGATCACCAATTTAAAATTAGAACAAGACCGCCTCAAACAGACATAGGTAAATATTCGTTTTTAAGTAGAACATAGAAGATTGGAATAATTTACCTGCAACGCCGTTCGAGGTAAAACCTCATAGTGTTAGGTCATTTCGGGAGAAGATTAAAAGACTGACATAAATTCGGGAACAGAAATTAATCCCAATAATTTTTTTCGCTTTTATTATAGTCAATAGTTTTTTTTGTCTTTTTTAGTACTTAATATATATTTTTTTACACTGCTGTAACTACCACCGGACGTATGTCCCATTGTAGTTTTAATAAATGCATACATATAATTAAACAATTGATGACGTTTTATAAACCTTTATTATAAGATTTACTTTAACTACGTTTCGGCATGTTTTTATTCCTTCTTCAGATTATTTCCTCCCTGTAGAAGATAATGTATAGAAAATTAACCCAAGGACGGTGAAATTGAAACAGATTTAAAAATATATATATATTGTAATGAAGTGCACGTGTTATTGGGTGTTCTGGACTTGAGCAACAGCGAAGGTCTTTATTTAGGGCATCTTAACACTGTCAGGCCCTGAATGATGCGAGGGTCTGTTGTTGTAGGATCCGCTGTCAGGGGTGAGCTCAGTAGCGAACCCATAATTTACGACGGTCATTGTCGCGGATGAAACAAAAGCGCGTCAGTGATTGGTTGGAATTCTGCTGAGCAGTTTTATTTTAAGAAATCCGATTGGTTTAAGAGAGTACTTGCGGGGTAGGAATATCTAAAAAGCCAGGAAGAACGGACACTAAAAACGATACGACAAAAGGGATAAGACGTGCCAGCGGTCTTGCTGCTCAACCAACTGGAGCTGCGTCGACGCCACGGCTGCGACCATCATCATCACCATCGCCATCACACATCGCCACGGCCGTGCATTAACCAGCGAAACGTCCACAGTAAGACATGACATACTCGCATGTAAAGTGATTCCAACACCTTTTTAAATATTACAGATCAAATTTTCACTGTAAAGAAATTCTCCCCATCTTAACTCCCTGATGAGAAGGACCCTCTTGTGACTGATGAAAGCCGTGGAAATGTTCTGAAATAAACCCAACCGTCCAATTTTGATTAAATTACTTTTACCAAGCAAATTTTTTGTCAATAATTTTTGTTTTTAGCTGTAAATAAACTTACTGTAATTTGTTTTAAAATAGTTCCTTTTATTTTAAAAGTCCCCGTCTATCAATTTATATTATTAAGACGAGTGTATTACAATATATATATTTATTTTGTAAAATGTTAAATTACAGTCCCAGATAAAAACAATATACGAGCAGGATTGTAGCTTGCGAGTTGCGACCTGTTGGGCAAATGTTCTTTTGAACAGATTGTAAATGTCTTAATAAAATAAAAACTTTCGCTCCACGGCACAGACAGACATTATCGGGGAGATGTATTGTTTTGTGGCTGAGAAAGCGGAAGCGTACAGGCAGTCCAGGCGAGAATGTCCTCGTAGAGGGGGGTAATGTGGTCCGCGAATCCTTGCGGCCACGTGATAATCAACGAATCAACCCCGGATTTAGGTGGTGATACGCCGGGAAGTACCGTTAATTAATTAATTAATTTAAGTTAACGAATTTTGAGAGTGTGAATGAGTGACCACGCCCTGCAAATTACCAACCTTGTGCTCTGAATAAAATTAAATTTGAAATCATCTTTTGATGTTTTTATGGAAAAATACCTGGCGTCCTAAAATTTCATAAATTACGATATTGAGGAAGAGTTGGCCGGAAACGATCGATCTGCTACAATATATGGAAACAAAAACTTACTACAACAACGTCAAAACATAACAAAAATAACATAAAAATCCAACAATATGGTAGAGATCCGAGGCAACAAGTAACACTTCGACACCTTTCCCATCAAGTAGTTATTGCCAAACTGAGGCCTGGTACACATGGGAAGCGACTTGGGTCATTGTTGACTGGATTTCCAGTATTAGTAAGATTTCACTTTAAATACGGCAGAAGTGACAGGTTATCTCGTATTTTAGCAACACTACTCGAAATTGTGGTATTGAGACATTAATTTCTTAACTAAACATTTACAGATTATGTTGCGTATAGATCTTTTGCTGCTGAGTATTTGGCCTCAAAATGAAATCAAAAGTTGCCGCGACAAATTTTTTTGTCGACTTTGGCTTGAACAGATATCAGAACGACCAGCTGCAATACTATATTGATCATAACACTACATTCTGGGTTAGAAGTTGTATCGATAAGCCAAATTATCGCCGCTAAAACTGATTTCACAACGAATAAAAGTTGACCTTTTCAGCGGCGCGTACGAGTTATCGAGGTGACAGCCTGACCATTCAAGATGATCTTCTAACTTCTGAACCAGTGTACAATGAGATTTAATATTTTTCATACTTTTAGTTGGGGTCTGGGTTTACTTCCTTACAAAACCTATGAGATTTAGAGAGACTCGAGTGTGAGTCATAAGTTGTTTTTGAACAAGTTTACTTCATCTCATTTTCTAGTGGAATTCCCTATTATTTCGTGCTGGAGGATAAAGTACAGTGACAAAATAGAATTGTATAAATTCTACTATTAGTGTGATCATTTATCAATATTATTCTAAAAAAAACAATTTCACCACTGTACGGTCAAAATTATTTATAAAATTAGAACATATAGGAGCTTCCAATCTCTATTCAGATGATACTAATCAATTCTGCGGATTAAAATCTGAGTACCGTCATACGTCCGTTATTCTGGCTCACTTCATAAAGATGGATTTATAATATATAACTGGTGTATGACGGAACTCAGAATGAGCATGAATAGATTTTCATCCAGAGAATCGATTAATATCATCTGAGTAGTGATCGAAATCTCCGCTCTGTTCAAAGTTTAGAGATAATTGGGATTCTATAAATGTTAACTTATTTTTTGTTTTACAAAATATTCTCTGTCCTCGATAAATATAAGCGGCAACAAACAGACAGTGCTGTCAGGATTCCTTATATTTTCCTAGTGGAATTCACATGCTACGACAACATTTATTAATCAGAAGAATTGATTTATATATATTCAATTTTGTCAGCAACATCATTGTCAGTATAATATCCTGAAAATACCCTAAGAGGACCGCCGATAGTGATAGAAACAACGTATATTTAATTATACTTTATGTATTATACTTATTCATTTAATTACTTTTAAGAATCATTTGCTACTAATTTTAAATGTTATTTTATAAATGAAGTCATAGCAATATAAATATTATAAATGAAAAGTCCACGTGATACAGGTGGGCTGTTTGGTATTTCGTCGTTAAGCAATCCGAGAGCATTGTCGTCTGAGGTAAAACGCGCGACACATGTGAAACAATGTAGTTCGATTCTAGGGAGGCATCTCCGCTACTGACAAACCAGAAATCTCGAGTCGCGCGGTTCATAAAAGCGCGCTAGTGTCAGGGCAGCATGTGTACGCTCACATTTACCACAATGTACCTGGAGTCGCGCGACTGTCTGCAGCGGGGCTGTCACAACGCGACCATGTGTACGGGGCGTGAATGTTGGCCAGGAATCTGGGAATTTCCAATCTCCCTACTATAGTGACTCATGACCCCTACATTGAAGCGGTAAAGCAAAAATAATTTAGTTTTAGGTATTCGCGTACAGCAGGACGAAAAGCGAGGATGGTTTGGTCAAGCCCGAGTAGGCGGGAAACGTCGCCGTTTACAACATTATTTATTGCCTGGAGTGTATTGTATTTGGACAGTTGGTCCCGGGAGCTGTCTTGAGAAAGACGGGGTGAGAGAGCAGTGGCTGAAAAAGCAACATGAGTAAAAGTTAAATTCGGCATGTTTCGAGAAAGAATATTCATTTGATGGGAGTACGGAAAACAAAAAGATAACATGTGATGGGGATTTAACCTGAAGAAGAGGCGCTAGAGGATCTAGAAGACGTGTCCAGCAAAGGAACATCCTGTAACAGCAAACGAAGAACGACGTCACAAGGAGGAACATCCGGTAACGGCAAACCAAGAACGACGTCACCAGGTCCTTGTTAACATCTGGTAACGGCATTTTTACCCGGTTTTTTCCAATTAAACCATTCTCGTGGATTCGCGATTGTTTTTATTTCAATTATATCATTTGTCACCCGCTTTCCCGGGAGCAGCCGTTTAGAAGCTCCATAGATTCTTTTTGCTAGCCAATTTGATAATACATTTTATTCGTAAATTTATATTTTTACTAAAACTTAATTTGAGTTATACTTCTTTTGTAAATTTTATATTGTAATCCCACGATTTCGATTTTTCCTATCATCATAATTAAATGCAATATATTCTAATTAAATATTCTTTTTTATTATTTAACAATTCCTTGTTATAATAATATATTTGCGGTGTAAACAAAGAGTAAACACCACACTACCGGTGGCATTGGAGTGACAAAGAGTAACGGGAAGCATCGTATCTCACAAATTTAAGTGCCAAAAGAGAAAGGAATTATAGATAACACTAATATTAATGAACCCAGTTAAACAAAAGTACTAAAATAAAAATTTTATATATAAATAAAATATTATTAATAATAAATTAAGAAAATATCGTGATATAAGTATAACTTAAATTACTCGTGTCATTTTGAGTTTTGAGCGTGTTGTTAGTGGCTCTAATGTGTCTCATTTCCGATAAGTTCCTTATGTATAAATTTTGTTCAAAATCAAGAATTTCAACCTTTTCCCAGTCAAATTCGTGACTCACCTAGAGCCTATGTGTGGTGATTACATTATGGACCGTCGTTTTGCAGTTGTTCTTATGCTCATTATCTCTAGTTCCCAACGCACTCTTCGTTTGACCTATATAACATTTTTGGCAATTCGGCGCACTGCAATTAATTTTGTAAATCCGAATAATTTACTAAATCATCTTTGCCCTTTTTTAATAAATTTATTCAGTTTATTAGTAATTGTAAAAGTAACCGAATAAGGTAGCCCCACACATAGTTTCTCCCTATCTATATTCCTAACATTATCAAAAGTGGGTGGGTTATAATACCGGTGTTTGTGAATTCTTTTCAAAATATGTTTATTAATAAAGTTCAATGGGTACGAATTACTAATTATGATATCTTTAACCAATCTAATATTTTTGCTGTGGAATTTTGAATTAGCTAAAAACATGGCTTTGTCTATGAGATTGTAAACCATAGCTTTTTTCATGAAAGTAGGATGATTTGAATGAAAGTTTAAGTTGCGTCCCGAATAGGTCAGTTTCAATGGTATCGTTGTTATTAATGACACAAACATCCAGAAAACTAATTTTCTTGTCATTTTCAAGTTCAAATGTAAATTGTAATTCTTCGTGATAGTTGTTGAGAACCTCAATGATGGAGTTGATTTGTTCTTATTAATAATGCAAAAAATGTCGTCAACATATCGGAAGTATTTAATAGGTTTGACGTTTAATTTATTCAAACAGTGGGCCTCAAGATCCCTCAATACAAATTCCGCGAATATTGGTGATAAAGGAGAACCCATAGGAGAACCTTCAATTTATTGGTATGTTTTTTTGTCGAACTGTTAAAGTGAATTTTATAATAAAGGTCTGTAAAAGGTCATCAATTGTTTAATGTTTTGTTTTAATTGGAAAATATTACTGTGACGTAAATTTATGTTATTAATATGCAAAGTTATGAATATAATGATTTATTGTATTTTTACTTTAATATAGTAACATTTTTAAACAATATATATTATTTTTATAATCGTATTTTTAAGAAAAACAATTATAAAATGAAGCAAAACGTGTATTTCAGAATGAATAAATAAGTAATTATATTAAGCCTTAATCGGTCTCGATTTTAATTTTTCTATTTATTCCTCGATTCCGTTGTGTTAATTATAGCAATAGCTTACAAACTCACATAATACTAACAAGCATAGATTTTAATGGTATTTAACGGCATGTTCTAGCGATAATTTTACCGCTGCAAAGCGATGTTTATTTACTTTAGTCGGTTGCACAGAGCTTGTCTGCAAACCTTCAAGTAGATACATTATTTGGCAATGACGCGAGAATAACTAACAAAAGTGTGGTTCACTTTTCATGTGAGACTGGAGTAAACATTAATAGTGTAAGCGACAGCATAGATGTACACAGAGAGAACATTATATGAACGAACTCCCACGCGGTTCTACTTTCATCGCTTTGGCTGAGTCAGGTTGGCTTAAAAA
Source organism: Eucriotettix oculatus (assembly GCA_034510155.1). Lineage (NCBI taxonomy): Eukaryota > Metazoa > Arthropoda > Insecta > Orthoptera > Tetrigidae > Eucriotettix > Eucriotettix oculatus. The sequence continues at coordinate 219,865,041 of CM067376.1, read as the reverse complement.
CGAATTGATGAAGTTGCGAAACAATAAACTCCGAAGTGTTTGTTCCTCTGGGTCATTAATGAGGAACCCACTCGTGTTTATATTTCTTACATGCCATCGAAACACAAACTCAGCCACCCAATGATTGCATCCATTTCCATTCCGTTCTTCACTATCGAAATGACCTGTCATTTACTTTGATTGTAAGTCACTAAACTTGCAATTTTTGTTTGGATTAATGCTGATATTTGAGGATATCAGCCAATTAGATCCCCGAAAATGGCGCATTGAAAATTGAGGGGAAGTAAAGCAGCGACAACGGAACGCAGAAAAAGTGTAGTAAGTAGTAAACTTGGCCAAGTTTCTGAATGTTGAAAATCAATGATGCAACTGACAATTCCAGGGTTTATTGTATTACGGTTGAGGTGTGGTTTTGATTTCAATGATAACTTTTATTAAATATATTATTCATTAAATATGTAATGAAAGTGAGAATGTAAATATGATGTGCTGTTCAACTATAATAAAATCTATAATTTTTAATATTTATATGAAGAATACATTCTTAATAAAGAATAAATTCAAGCCTTATTAACATAAAAAATTAGTTAAATGAATTTTGTGGGTTTAACTATTTTACTACGACAGTATGAACACTTAAAATAAGGGAGTACCGTGGGGAAATTTGGAGAACATGTGAAGGAAGAGAGAATATTTTATTTGTAATGACCAGAGACGAGAAACGTGGACATTATTTACGTCTCCAGTGCTGAAAATGGCCTTTCTTGTCGTCCAGCTATCCACTGAACTGGAGACACCTGGCCGGAGGTTCCCTATTGAAAGGCGATTTCGCTTAACTTTGCAGCTACATGAAGTAACTCATAGTTGAATGGCACTGAATCGTTTGATGATAACTGAAAGCTATTAATCTAAAGAATGACTCGAAGAATTTAAAAGAACGCTCATGAAGAAAAAATTTTCGGTTTTGATTTTGAAGCTATATCTTATGCATTTAAAGATCTTACTTAGTACTAAAAATGGGAGTGTTTTCCCCGTCTTTCTGGCGGAAAAGTCGAGATGGTACAAACTTTTTTCTCTAACTCGCTTAACAATGACGAAATCTTCGCTGCATGCTGTCATGACTACGTAACTATAATTTTCTGTGCATTTTGTTTAGAAAACTGTTTGATAAGAGACATAAGTTACAGTCTTTATTGTTTCTTTTCCTAACTTCCGCATAGCGTGAGAGAAAGGAGTGTTCCGCTTGTCTACTTATTCTTCCTTGGCTCTACAGCCCATTCAGGGCCTTGGCCTACCAGGTCGACTGCGGACACATCTGAATATGCAGTGATACATGGTCAGCGTATCGTCTCTACAGCAGTCGTAATCCCAGTCTCAGTGACAATAACGGCAAAAATATCCAAGCTCATGACAGAATTCAAACTCGGGACCCCTGTGTTGTGAGGCAGGGCGCTATCCACTTGTCCATATGAAGTCGGCTCGTTTGTGAAATGAGTGCCAAACATTTTTCCCATACTTGGGAATTGATGTCCAAGACTGACTTTCGAGTTTTCTCACACATCGTGCTTTCCGTCCGTGACGCATGTAAATCCCCCATAAAATTTTTATTCCTGCACATATATATATATATATATATATATATATATATTGTAACACGTAAAGTTACAGCCCCAGTCGATTGTCTGTATGCGTGGCATTACAGACGACAGACTCAATTGTTGTGTGCGTGACGTCGATGGCTGACGCAAGTAACATGGGAGAGCTAGGCTGTACATTCAGTGCCCACGTGATAGGGCGTTGCAAATGGCCGACGCAGCACGGGAACTTGCACACCTGCGAATGATCACCGTGATTCTACATTCCAAAGCCAGGAGGAAGCTTGTATGGGAGTCGGCAGCGAGAGGGGCTGGAGGACGGATGTTTTGTGGCTTGCGAATTGCCTCGTGGCCACGTTTGTGTGAATTGAGACGGATAGAAGCTAGTAAGTAAGCCACGAATAAGATTAGAACGGCGATTAGTAGCGAGTACTGATGTTAGTGATGTAAAAACGAATGATAGAGAAGTGATTTAATGACAACGCTGTGTTTAGATAATCTAACTCATGTTCTTATTTAAATAAAACTGATTTATTTGGACTTTTGGTGGTTTACTGTGGAAAAAATACCTGGCGCCCTATATTAATCATTGTCCAAGAAGTAAATCCTATAACGACGTAATGCTGAGTGGCCGGACGAAACGTGGGAACACTACAATATTGCCACATCTCATGACCTGCAGTGATAATTGGGGGGTATCAAGCTCGACTGCAGAAACGTAGAATCGGGTTCGAGTCCCACCCGACGCTACCATTTTTATTTGTTTACTTTATTTACTTTATTCGCCTTTAAGTTCTAGTATTTTCTGTTTCGAGAATGTGCTTCTTATGGAATATTCCACGTATGTATAAATTGGACTGGATTCCAAATAGCAGTCAGTCTTACGCAGTACGAGCTTTGTACAGCACTTAGCCGTTGAATGAACGCATATAACCTCTTCGTGTTTGTGTTATTGAATCTCACGATCCCTCAGAAACATGACATTTCTGATGGAGGCGCCGTCAAAGTTAACACACAGTGGCTCCTATTAGACCTCGAAAAAGCCAGACGTTCCAAGGCTTGAATCCAGAATTCGTGACATATACAAAACCAGCCAACACTGAGATGGATCAACAGGAAAGAAGCTCACCGACTCATGCTGCTGTTCAACAGCAGATAAGGAACCCTGCAATCTTCACAGGAGACGCCGGACAAGACCCAAGCAGATGGCTCAAGGGCTATCAACGAGTCGCGAAATTTAACAAGTGCGACGACACTGTTTGCCTAGCCAATGCGTGCTTCTACTTGGACGGAACCGCAAGACAGTGGTTTAAAGATTTTGAAGAAAAGTTGACCAGTTGGGAAACTTTTCAGTCCGAGATAAAAAAGGCATTCGGTGATTATGAGTGTCATGTTCGGCAGGCCACAGAAGAATTAAAATACAGAGCTCAGAAAAGCGGCGAGAACTCCCAGACGTATATTCAAAACGTTCTCGCATTGTGCCGAACGGTTAACCCAAACAAGGGGGAGGATGAAAAACTGGCACATCTGATGAAAGGTGTCGCGGAGGACGTATATCAGGCCCTCATATTAAAGGACGTAAAAACTACGGACGATTTCGTAAATCACTGCCAGTTCGTAGAAGAGATGAACCAGAAACGAATTCGACGAAAGTTCGAGAGGCTTCCGAACGTTGTGCCGATTGCCTCAGTATGAGAGGCGAATGATCTGTCGCCTCTCGTTCGACAAATAGTAAGGGAAGAGATTCAGCGTGCTGTATCCCTTCGAAACGACGTGACAGAGCCAGAAACCATCCAAGAAGCTATCCGGGAGGAAGATACAGGTCATCTTCGCCGCACCCCGCCGCAAAGAAAGGACACTCTCCGTCACATCGATCCAGATCTCCGTCGCGATTCGGCCGCTTACCTAGCCGACGTAACCTGGAAAAGTAGATGCCGCGACCTTCCCTGGAGGTGAAGCCGCTCAAGAAGAAAATGGTCCGTCGACGACCGTCGTCAAGATGTCAGGAAATTATATTGACGTAATGTTGGACCACAAGACGGTTCGAGCCCTAATAGATTCCTGCGCATCTTTGTCTGTTATCTCCGAGACGTTTCGACGACAGCTGAAGAAGACCAAGATCGCTGATAACAGGGATACTGTTTTAAGGGTCTAAATTGGCAAATATGTGCAACCAGCCGGAAGATGCACCATCAGGCTGAAAATTAATAGTAGAATTCAGCAGTTCGAATTCATCGTCCTGCCGCAGTGTAGCCATGACGTTATTCTCGGATGGAACTTTTTAAAGAGCTCTCAAGCCGTAATTGACTGTGGACATTCTGAACTTTTGTTAGACGAATTACAAGCCTCCGTAGAAGAAACAGGAGTTAAGGAACCGTGGCAGTTATTTGTCCTCAACGATGTGACATTCCTGCGTCGAGCGCTACCAAGGTTAGTCGCGGGCCTTTAAGTTAAATGGCCACGTATATCTTAAAACTGAAGCAAAGAAGAAATTATCACCCGTCATTATCCCTGCGTCGGTCATCTCGTTCAAGAATGGCACTGCAGTATTATGGGTCGCTAATGGTCAGAACGAACTTCAGTTTCTTCCTAAACATACAGGCTTAGCAAGGGATGAGCTAATAACACAAGAACATCTGACTGTCATGGAAAGAAATCCACGCAGTCGCAGACTTCCTACAGACACGAATAAGAATGACTTCGAGTTTCATAAGTTACTGGCGCCGGAGCTAACCATGGATCAGCAGACGAAATTTCTTGAACTTCTTCGGAAATATTCTATGTGCTTCGACGCAGTACTCAGGGACAAATCAACCACTGTGAAGGCGAAACATAAAATCAACACTGGAAGCCATTCACCAATCAGTCAGAGAGCGTACCGAGTATCACCATCAGAACGACGCATTATTCAAGGAGAAGTGGATAAGATGCTTGGCCGAGGAATTGTCCAACCATCACAGAGCCCGTGGTCATCACCCGTCGAATTTGTCACAAAGAAGAATGGAACCTGGTGATTCTGCGTCGATTATAGGAGTATAATGAAAATATAGGTTGATATAAATTAATAATTAAAAATTTTAAGATTTTATAATAATATCAATAAAACAATTTACTTTAACAAAAACAAAACATATTAACAATAAATAATTACAATTTTTAATGTTAAGTTATTATCCCGGCACTTCTTTCTCTAATAAAAACTACATATATATTTACAAAAATGATTTATATTAAACTTAAACAATTTTAACAATTATAAGACTAATCTCAGGGTCGCACTTTAGGGGTCTTCTCATAGAACAGAACTAATCCACTAGGACCTGGCAGCAAACATCAAATTACAAAGAGTTACAGATGCAGTAGTTTACCTAGCCATAGTGCACGTTCCAGCTCCTTCCTCGTAATTTCTCCAGATCGTCTCGGCTCTCTAACAATCTCCTCCAAAATCCATCTCAAAATTCCATCTCACTGCTCTCGCACGTTCGGACAAATTCTCATCTCACGGCTCTCGACCACCAATCTATCTAATTCACTCTCTACCAATCTGATTATATCTCTTTCTACAATCTATCTGTCGAACAATCTACAATCTGTAGAATCTCCTCACTAACTCTGATAAATCTCAACATCTCTGAAAGTCTCTCTCTACCACCTATCTGATCAATCAATCTATCTCTCCATAAATCTGTTCAATTTCAACATCTCTCAAATTCTCTCTCTACCACCAATTTGCTGCCAAAATGTCTCCACCTGCCTCTTTAAAACTTCTTCCCCACTTCTGCGACACCCATCTATCACCAAGGTGGCAGGGACGGATCTCCTCCAATAATATCTCTCGTTACACTTGGGGAGAACATGCCACCCGGACACCGATTCTCACACAATGTTGGGAAACTACCAAGTCAAGGTTTTATAGCTCAAGTGTCAACCGCTGTCTCCTTTGTTTTGATGTATTTGTTCGTTATGCTTGTGTAATGCACCTGCAACTTTCGAACGAATGATGGAAAACTTGCTGCGCCACTTTAAATGGACTATGTGCCTTTGCTATTTGAACGACATCATAGTTTTCTCGGAAACGTTCAGCGACCATCTGCACCGACTGCGAACTGTTCTCGAGTGTCTGAGTACAGCAGGGGTGAGATTGAACCCAAGGAAGTGTCTATTCGGTGCCAGGGAAATAAAAATCCTCGGTCATCTAGTCTCACGAGAAGGCGTACGCCCCGATCCTGAGAAAGTCAGGTCGATAACAAACTTTCCCCGGCCCAGAAATCTACACGACGTCAAAAGTTTTCTTGGGCTCTGCTCTTATTATAGGTGTTTTTTTCGAGACTTTAGTGGAAAGGCAAGGCCATTACACAAGTTGTTGCAAGGGGAAACCAAAATTATCTTCTTTCGACACGCTGCGACGAGCCCCTGTTTCCGACCCCGTTCTCTGGTTATTCGACGAAAATGCCCCAACGAAATTGCATACTGTCGCCAGCGGCTACGGAATTGGAACTGTACTCGTACAGATATTCGGCAAAAAAATAGAAAGTCATAGCGTACGACTCCGGAACACTTAGCAAGGCAGAGAGGAATTATTCGATGACAGAGAGAATGCCTTGCTGTTGTTTGGACCACATATAAATTCCGGCCGTATCTCTTTGGCAAACGTTCACAGTTGTGACGGACCACCATTTCCTCTGCTGGCTGACCGGACTCAAGGATCCCTCTGGACGACTCGCCAGGTGGGCTCTACGACTTCAGGAATATGACATCACGATAAAGTACAAGAGTGGACGAAAACATCAGGATGCAGACTGTCTCTCCCGAAACCCTGTCGACGACGAAGAAACGAAGACTGAGATCCTGGATTGTCTTAACTCTTTGACAGATATTCCTGTGGAACAGAGAAAGGACCCGAGGCTGAATGAGATTATATGAGCTTCGAACTCTTCCCAGGATGTGAAAGGGGACTTCAAATAATTAATAATGTACTACACTAGAAAAATTAAGACTCATCGGGAAGAAGATGGTTACTAGCCATCCCCAAACAACTGCGTCTAGAAATTCTGCGGCAGTTCCACGACGCACCCACCGCTGGTCATCTAGGAGTCATCAGGACGTATGATAGAATCCGTCGACGATTTTATTGGCCCCGACAACTTAAGGACGTCAGACACTATGTAAGCCATTGCAGAGAGTGCCATAGAAGAAAGACGATTTCCCAACGAGCACCTGGGCGACTACTGCCGATTCCTCCGGCTGACGCACCATTTGAACGTATCGGAATTGACCTGCTCAGAAGATTTCCAACATCATCCCGGGGAAACAAGTGGATTATTGTCTGCACCGATTAATTAACTCCTTTGCCGTCACAAAAGCCGTAGCATCGGCGGAAGCTTTCGAGATCGCCACCTTCGTCGTCGAAGAAATAATACTTAGGCATGAAGCTCCAAGAACCATAATCACAGACCGGGGGACGGTATTTCAGTCTAGAAATAACACACCGATTGACGACTGCTTATAATCCACAAACGAACGGGTTTACTGAGAGGTTAAACAAAACATTAGCCGACATGTTGTCCATGTACACCGACGTCGATCAGAAGAACTGGGACGCCGTACTTCCATTCGTGACGTTCGCCTACAACACCGCCAATCAAGAAACAACGGAATTCACACCATTTTTTCTGTTCGACGGTCGCGAGGCAGAAACGACAATGGACACGATATTACCCTTCAATACCCACTATGTGAATGACCGTTACAACGGCCGACGAGTCCCGACAACTAGCCCGTAAACGCACGCTCCAAGCTCCAGAAAAGGACCGACAACGATACGACGCAAGACATCGTCCAGTTTTGTACCAGCCAAGAGATCTAGTCTAGATCTTTACTCCTATTCGCAAAGTCGGTTTTTCGAAAAAGCTCCTGAAACGATACTCTGGTCCTGTACCTTGTGCTACGACGTTTGTCCGACGTCACATATGAGGTCGAGGATTACGATCCTAATTCAAGGCGCAGAAAGAGCCGCGACACCGTCCACGTACTGAGGTTGAAGCCGTACTACGAACCCGACGCTCAAAGGGAAGTTAAAGACCAAACGCGACCCGACGACAACGCGGAATTTTACGGGGACAAAGATGTAGCAATGACAACTGCCAGCCCAAGACCAGGAGGAACTGGATCACCTTACATCGGGCCAACGACGAGATCTAGAGGACTCAGGGCAGCTCATAACTAATAGCGGGACGCTGTTTTTCCAAAGGAGGGAGCAATGGCACATCTCAAGACCTGCAGTGATAGCTGAGTGGTATCAAACTCGACTGCAGAAATGTAGACTGGGGTTCGAGTCCTACCCGACGCTAACATTTTTATTTATTTACTTTGCTCGTCTTTAAGTTCTAGTATTTTATGTTTCGAGAATGTTCTACTTCTGGAATATTCCATGTATATATAAATTGGACTGGATTCCAAATCGGGGCCAGTCTTGCGCAGTACGAGCTTTGTACAGCACGTCGCCGTTAAATAAACGCATATAACCTCTACGTGTTTGTTATTGAATCTCACGATCCCTCAGAGACGTGACAAGACGTGTAAGTATTTAGCATTTTGTGCGAGATTTTGTAATCCATTGAAAGGAATATTTAAAAATTTGGTAACGTTTCATTAGACGAAGCGGAGTTGTCGGGTAAATCCGACGGGAACTGAACCATAAACTCGTTGTCGGCCAGACGTTCGCACGGCTATCAAAAGAAAACTGCGCACCTAGGACTGAAGATCCGACGCAACAACGGTGCTGGCTCCTACTCGAATTTGAATTTTGGAACGAGAGGGGTAGAGGCGCCAATCTCATCGGAGTACCTACGAAATGTAGAACTAGGAAAAACAAATAACGACATTGGCGAGATTACAGCTAGGAAGTGCGAGAACCTCGGGAAAGGCGTCCAGAGAGAGCTGTCTTCATTCAGCAACCATAGAAAACGGTCTATCTTGAGCTCAAGAAAAGCAGAGTGGATTGTGAAAACTCTGAGATGGACAGCAGAGTGAAGCCGCGAGGAATTCCACCAACTAAGTCTCTCCTTTAAAGTTTACATAGAACAAACACACTGCCAGAGAGTTCACTGGCACGAGGAAAGTATTCAGTCGCTTATCCTCGCACTGGAAGTAGCTATGTCATCCAGCGACACGTAATTTCCATTTACGACCACAATAGCTCCGGCACAGTCCAGAGGTCTGAAACCAGAGTTACAGCACTCAAACAAACCGAAAAGTGTTAAAAACCACGAAACAAGAGGGTCCGAGCCCTTGATGAGAAGCTGCTTTGGGGCCCTAGTCAACCCGGAAACAGGAAAAGGACCCCAGAAGTCACAAACAAAAGCAATAATCTCTTTCACTATCTCAAAGTGTTGAGAGAGGAGTTGCTTTCCAACTCGCTTGACTTCACATGTTTTAATACTGATTTGGAAGAAAACACGAAGAAGGCGTGAAAATATGCCAAAACGTTGTTATTAATTAAAATTAAAAAATTAGATTGTGTAAAAGGTCACACGTTGTTGTATTATATTTAATTCACTTGTATCTCACACGATTTGTTTTTTAGTTTTTTTAATCTCCGCAGCTTAGATAAATCTATTCTAGAGCAGTGAATATTTTTCATATTTTGTTGAATATTAATTTTTAGTTCACCAAATAAATTTTATTAAAATGTTAGTGCTTCAAATTTACTGGCGCCCATTCATATCACTAACTCTATTAATTGAGCATTGAGCATTCCCACTAACTTAGTTTAGAATTCAATGCACCTATGATCAATTTACGCAATGTCCGTCTTCACGTATTTCCTAGAATTAGGACGTGAGAATTGTGATTAGTGAATTGGTAGGTGAGCCTAGCTTAGGTTTACTAAATGGAAAGGTGTTAAGTCGGTCCTAGATCGTTGACTCGGATTAGCTCAGTTGGTAGAACATGCGGCTGGATATCGCAAGGTCCTGGTTCGGTTGACATTTTTCCAAATTTTTTCAAAATTATATGAATATACTATTAATATTACGGATTGCTATGATTTTGTTCGCAACATAAGATGAAATGAGCCTCGTAAAGTTAATGTTTGCATCACTAGTACTAAAAGACATTTCTTAGTCTGTAAAACAATATTCTGGAACTAAGATAATTGATCAGTCAGCCCTTTGAGACAACATTCGCACGTCCACGTGGATATCCAATTTGTAAAAAAATAAATGTGTGTTTTAAATTTGAAGTAGTAACTTAATTAACGTCCATAGACACGTTGTGGTAAATGGTATTTAAATTATATTTGAATGTAACCTTAATATAAATTGAAATGGCCATCCTCTTGACAGATCAACTACTCTACTTCAAGGTTCTGTAACCATGTCTATCAGGACTTCTTTTATTCTTCAAAAACTATTATTAGTAATCATAACTATTATTGCTATTATGAACATCACCATTTTGGACGACACCAAACCACCATTCAATCGTTTATAACGAACGACATTAATAATCATCGAATGGATTCACCATCGAGAACTTACATGTCTTATGCTTAGGCACGAATATGTGGTCGTCTTTATCCACGATACCTTATTTAGAAGCGTATTCTGAATACCATTGCCTGATGTCGCTGGTTAAATATTGTCTTCAGTATTAATAATAATAGTTAATTATAGGCAGATCTCCTTCCGAAAGAAAGCTCAGCCTCTGTATGACTGTGTGTGCAGGAAACCATTAAAATACCCTTATAAATGTTATCATGTAATTGTAGTCAAAAGAAGGTTATTAATGACGGCAAATAGCCATCTTACATGAAAAGCATCATAAGCTTTTTTTTTGTGTTCAGGAAACGAGACCAATCTTTAACAATCTGGACATTATATTTCAAGGAACTAAAACAGGAGCATTCATTTGTGTGCAAAATGTGTCAGGTATTGTTCAATGTGCTTGTAGTAACTGTGGCGTATTGAATTGACTTTTTGCTTATTGTGGAACACTTCTTTTGACTAGCGCTGGATCTCGAGGCCGTGATCCCATGCGCTTACTTCATTTTTCCAGAACATGCTTTCCTCATCTTCAGTTTGATTACATGGAAAGTTCACGGAGGGTGACTAGTTCCCTGACCTTTGTAGATGAAGTAAACAACTTCATTTGTTAATATTCTCATTCATCAGCTGTATCCAATTTATAGGGTTCTCGGTAAGTTGGTGTGTAGAGTGCAAACAGTTAGAAATCTTTCAAACTCAAATTTAGGGTGGGAAGAACAAGTAATTGCTGCGACTGGAAAAGCGTGGAAATTTTTATCTTTCGTTATGCGAAACTGAAATGACCATTCTTCACCCAGTATAGAGTAAAAAGTTGGAAGTATTGGAAAGAGTAGAAGATTGGAATTAGAATGGTCGTCAAAATAAGTATTTTTATAAGAATCTTTCATCTCAAATACACGTGCATTTAGATTATGGTGAGCATTAAAATATTTTATCTATAATTATGTATTTACTAAAAATTAATGCAATTAAACGGGAAAAAAGAAAGCCATAGTACAAATACTGTACTTCATTTAGCTGAAATAATTCTGAAAGTACAATTATACAAGTTTATCTGACAAAAGCGAAATTCTTCCCGTTACGAAATCGCTGCTGGAGGCACTGCTGATCAAAACAGGCGCCATCCATGCACGAGAAATGAATGGTATTATGTTTAGGAACGCGCTCAAACGTCATCGTTACAAGACATATTCACATGAAATTTGGTAAATAACCGCCACAGTGACAACACCTGACGGTGGGTGAAACAGGTTCAGCTGCTTGAGTCATAAAACAATCCAGGACGAGCAAAGTCCAAACCCGAATTTTTCAAAGAATTCATGGAACATTTTAACCAAGTACTACAAAATCAACGCTTCGTGCCAATTCTGAACACAATGTGCCTCATAAAATGGAGTGGCGTGTGTTACACATGGCGTAACCAATTCCGGAAATACACCTTTCAGTTTGTGCAGGCGTTAAAAACTTCCGACAAACCGTTGCTCATCTTGTGATCTCGGATGAAGTCATTTTCACGTTTCTGGAAAACTTAATAGTCATGATTTATGATGTTGGGGCACGGAAAATCTAAATGGTGTAATATAACATCTGCGTCATTCTCCAAAAGTGACGTTTCCTACGCTATTTCCAACATTCGAATTTTTGTCCTTTTTTCTTCACGAAGAAATCGATTAACAGAAGGGTTTACCGAGATGTGCTATCAGAATGGTTGTTACATCTGGATGAAGCAGCTCCCGATTCATTATGCAGCAATACGGTACTTGACGTCATTGGCATAAAAACGTAAGTCAGTATCTGAATTTAATCCACCAAATCGCTGAATTTGCCGTGCTGGATCAAATGATATTCCATTCCTTTGTTGGTCATCGAGATCCGCAGATCTAACCACTTGTGATTTTTTTCCTATTATAGCAACTGAAGCAGCGGATAACTGAAGTCCTCGGAACATGAACAAAGGATATTCTATCACTACTGTGGCAAGAGTTGGAATGCCGCATAGAGATTTACTGTGTCTCCGAAGAGGCACACATAGAACATCTATAGAAACGTTGATAACTGTTGTTTTACTATTAATTTGATTTTTCAAAATAAAGTAATTAAAGAGATCACATGTATCCTTTTTTTTTGTCCAACTCAATATGAAACCATGAAAACGCTTATCTGTTACATTGAATCAGTATATATATATATATATACATTTCTCTTCTAATTAATATTAATAAATACATGAGGACTTTCGAAATAAAAGAAACTATTTAAAATAAATAAGAAGTACAGAAGATTTATTCACTTAAATAATTTTAATATCTTGCGAAAGAATTTTCATTTCCTTATAACTAACACAACCCATATCCTCCATAATCTTCTTAGAGTATTCCATCCTTGGCCTCCCTGTTCTGTTCTTACCCCAAACACTTCCGTCTAATGCTAATTTTAGAAGACCCTCGTGTCTTGAAACATGGCCTATTAATCTATCCCTTCTCTTAGTCAACGTCCTCCACATTGTTCGCTTTTCCCCTATTCTGTTTAGAACTTCCCCGCTTGTGATTCTATCCACCCATCCGATTTTCAGCATTCGCCTATAGCACCACATTTCAAAGGCTTCTATTCTTTTCCTTTCCCCAACTCCAATCGTCATCGCTTCGAACGCCACGCTCTATACCAACATTTTTAGCAACGATTTTCTGATATTCAGATTATATTACCGGTAAGTAAATTCCCCTTGCCTGTGCTAACCTACTCTTCATGTCTACTATACTCCAACAGTCCCTAGTAATTACGCTTCCCAAGTAGCAGAATTCCTTAAGTTCCCTCAAAATATTCTCTTCCCAATCTATTACCCTTTGTTATTCCATTGTTTCCCAAACTACGCTCCATCAATCTCATGATAACCCCTTTCATCATGGAGATAAGATGGGAAGACTTACAAGTGAAAATTAGAATTGCTAATGTTTAAAAGGGGTTTGGAATCACTTTATGAAGTGCTATTGTTTTGATCCCTTTCTATTGATGTCTTCCACGGGCTCCAACATGCGATAACTGGTTGGAACCAAGCTGAAGCACGGCGGCGATGGATGGTCGAAGCAGAGGCGTCGACACAACTCAAGTAGATCTGCCTGGACTCTGACTCCTATTTCTATATCAGACTGCCGTGGATTCGTTGGCACGTCTTATCCGTTCCGCGATACTTTTTCAAGTCTCTCGTTGTCAGAAACTTCCATATATTCCTCCCCGCCAATACAGACTTTTAGTCAATTGGACTTTCTAAATTTCAACTACGCCGCAAATTTAGGCCTATCACTGACGCGCTTAAATTTCAGTACGTGTCTCTACCGAGCTCATCCCTAAATCCAACAATAAAGTTCCTCTCGCAGACGCTACAACGTACGGGCCCACTCATTGTTCAGAGCTTGACCTTTTTAAAGTGCGCTCGTAACTAATGGAGCTGTTGTCAGCCTAAGTCCGCCAGAACACCCAAGAATACACTTCATTGCAATATATAAATCGTATTTTAAATTACGCTATCTTTTTGGATCCAACCAGGGAGCTGATCAGTGTCCTACTACGATACATATTTGAGCGGGGAGAAAGGCTTATTTAATGATAAAATTATAAACATTTAAAATATAGTTTAATTTACAAAAGCGGGTATTTACAATTCACAGTCATTATTTCAGCCCTAATGTTCCTGAATAGTTGATCGTTTCCAACATACTTATTCTGTAACTTAATTAAATATTTGACCAAAGTTTTGGCGTTGAGCACATATTCGAGGAGGACTGCCAGTCATTGATATGAACAGAGGTCTTACATGGTATAGCTATATAGGAAAGGAACTACGGTCATCTAGATATGGGGTTCCCGGTGTCAGCTGGACGCAGATTTGCGGGCATCAGGTTGCTTCTCTCACGGCTGACGGATGCTCACCAGACTCGTTTCTCTGGCCAGTCTCCAACTTATCTCCGTCGCTCTCCACACTTTACTCCTCGTTCCCCTAAACTGTATTGCTACTAACTCTCTCGCTCTGCACATTCTACTGTCCCCAAAACCCAGTGCGTATACAACTAAAAAGGAACTCACCCTACTTCCGGCGTATTTTCAGAGTCAAAACTCGACCCACGGGATAATCATTATTGTTTTTTATTTGGGTTTCCCTTAGGGCGTTGACATTTTAAAAGCTGGGCACAAAATTGACCTTCTACGGTCCGGCGGCAAATAATACAGTACATGTAATAAAAACCATGGTCTTTCTGTTTCACGTGCCTACTTGCTGCCTCAATTTTATAGGTTTCCGTCGCAATGACCAGCGTACTCATCTTGTTTACGAAAATATTTTTAAATTACGAAAGGAAATTCTTACGGACGCTTTCACGTATTATTATATATTTATACTTATATTTTGAATGGGCTTACTAATCTCGTTTCAGCAAAATGTTGTTTTTAGTAGTGAAATAGATACGAGACTCCGAATTAATTCCACGTTAATTGCTGATATCAAATTGGAAAATTATATATGGCTATTCAAACTTAAACCTCGGTTGTGTTGAGGTTTAGAATGACGAAATGTCTGCTCTTCTCCTTTTGCGCTTTGGTTCCGAGTCTTGTTGCTGACTTTCCAATTTGACTTACAATTAGAAAAGAATATATTATCTCGGCGATTGCGTAAGTTTTATCTTTAAATCGTTAAGTGCCAACCTGTGCGGAGCCGCCTCAAACTGTCATTACTCCAATCAGTCAACCAATCAGGTTTGGCAAAGCGTTTTAACAGGCCTGTCCTCAAAATGCACTGTTCGTAGTTCCTTCAAGAGTACTTCTGTCTCAACTCACACAGAGGCAAATTTATTACTTGTTGCTTAGTCCCAAGAACGTCAATTAGATGATGAATACAGACGTATCGATTTTTACGTGCGATGCCCTCTACTAGCACAATTAGGTTTTCCCGCACACTTGCGTCAAGAGTGTTTCAAAGGAATCTTTCACCAGCAAAAACGTCTGTCACACGTTATCTCCATCTCCCCCTAAAGACCATTCATTTTCGGGACTGATAACACAAAACGTGATATGACTAGACATCGGATGTTTAGGAAAATGTTTATTTCATTGTCATGAACAAATTTAAGGGCTTTTAGTATATGTGCTCCAGTTATGGAACATGAAACATTCTGACGAAGTTGAATTTCGACTTATCTAGGATAATGCATTGTTTAGGAATATGTATATTTTTAAAGATGATTTCCCTGAAAATTAAATTTTCTCGAGTTTATTTAAAAACATACGTTTCAATCATTTTGAATTTTTAGAATTTAAATACAGCAGCTATTTACATGTAACGAACCTTCATTCTCATTCAAATTTTGTGGAAAATTAAACAATGAAAGACTTCTTTTTAAAAAGAATTAAAAAAACAACTATTCCATCCATGTTGATATTCTCAAGAACTCTCTCTAACCAGTATAGGTAACACTGAAGGAAATTAGAGAAAATATAAACAATGAATGTATTTTTATTTCTGTAGATGTAACAACAGTTTTACTTGGGCGACGAATTGTTAATTTAATTGTTGGAAAATGAGTGAAAATTATTCTGTAAGGTCTCAACTTTTATGTTGAAAAGCAACTGAGAAATTGAATTCCGAAAGTACTGAATATTTTATACAAGTGGAACTGAATTATTATACTGCACATTTTCGAAATCAATCCAGAAATTTACATTGTGTAAACATAATTATTATCGGTTGCTTCAGTAGTTCTTGGGCTTCCAGCCGGGTGAATGTAGGCATTGGCAGATACACCGGGAAAACCTTCGTTCTTTGATATAATTATTATCATTAATAATCTTAAAACTAAGAATAAATATTCCTGTATTTATATGTTGGTTGTAACACATGAACTTTCTATAGAGCCACACTTGAAAGTTTGGAGTAATATAAGCTAAAATTTCCTTGGAGATTAATGTTTACTATGACTAGTGTTTCTTGTGGAGTATAGAAAAGAGAAGCGGGAGGGATGTTATTTCTTATCTTTTACGGACGAATTTCATAGTGCACAGCATATCCTGACTGAACACAATTTTGCAACGAAACACTTCATTTCGTCTTCGTAATTTAGTTCAGTCCCGTTGGGTTGCCTCGTGGCAGTAGGGATAAGCGAAAATCAAGAGTCAATACAAAAATTAACAAAGGTTTATTCATGTTAACAAAAGAAAGAAAAGAATCTTTTATTAGTTAATAGAAACTCGTACAAAGCTAGATAATTTCCAGACTCGCGGCATCGTTTGCTTCCGAGCGTAGCCCTGCCTTCGACCGTCCAATTCGACGTCCAAGTCCAGATGAAGGACCCTCGTCGACGTGACCACGCCACTTCCTCGCTCCCTTAAACTTTCCTCCTACGTCACGGGAACCTCGATTTCCAGCCGCCAGAGCACTATCCCATCCCCCGTGTTATATCATGGCGACGGACTAGAGTCTCAAAGTTCGCAGGAAAGAAAAGGCGGGCTTGTGACTTAAGTGAGACGTCCCAGTGGCTATGTTTTCAGAATTGCTTCTACGCTATGAACTTTTGTTAACAAACACTGCAGTTAACGTGGGCTCCGGTTAACACCCACAACAATAGCGGAGAATTTGTTCACTGCGCAGCGTGTCTACACACGACCAGATCAATCTAACGGAGTAATACTGTGTTGTACTACTGCTTTGGTATGCGCAACACAATGACAGTGACACCATGACGAACAGGAGAGACTTGAGACTGTAACAAACATCAAGCACAAGGACCTCAGTAAATTTAGTACACTAATCCAAAAGTGACCTCACATTTAATGTTGAAATTATTGAACAATTAAATAATTAAAAATTGAAATATTGTAGGAAAATGAATCTTCTATAAATAGAATTTAGTTCTTGACTTGTCTATTATGTGTTCTGAGCCGATCCCCTACGGTCTAGTGGCTAGCGTCGCTGCCTCACAATACAGAGGTCCCGGGGTCGCATCCTGTCTTAGGCTTAGATGTTTGTGACGTCTTGGATACGAAGACTGGGATTAAGACTGCTGGAGATTCTATACGCTGACCACGTATGACTCCAAATTCTGAATGTAGCATGTAAGATGACAATCCGTAGTCAACCTGGTAGGCGAAGATCCTGAATGGACAGCAGGGCAGAATAAGGAAATTACATGTTTTGATTCTGAATATGTCATGGAATAAGATAGTATGCAGTCATCCAGGTAGAAAAAAAGCCCTAGATTGGCTGCAGCGCTTAGTAGAAAAAGATGACATGTTTTTTAAAAATTTGTTACTGAAGTAATTCAATTTTTTAATATAAAAATATATAAATTAAATAGGGGTGTCAGAAGACTTAGGTGGTGTATTGTGTAAAGCTCACTACTAACGTACATGCGCTGGTAACCAGGTGCTCCAATAGGACACATGCCAAGACTTGTGTGTCATAGGTCATTGAACTCCGTGGAACTTTTGGACGAGATGTCTCGTACCCTAATTCATGATTTTAAACTTAAGATATACTGATAAATACTCAAACTATAGAAACATTCTGTCGATGGCTTCATTATTTTAATTAGTGTGAAGTTATTTTGGAGAATACTAAAACTCAACATAGCAAGATATCAAATAAATAAATCTTAATTCGTATCCAAATCAATAATTTGACTGTAGGTAGTTTTCGTCCCCATGCTGATATTTATGAATCCGTGGGATGTTTTTAAAATTTAACGTACTACTTGAATATTATGACGTCATTTTACTCGTACATGTCGTGATGAAATTGTCTTTTGATGTTAGGCAACGACAACTGAACAACTCTTTTATGATAGTGTTTTACATGTTAAATGAGACAAAAATAAAGAGAAAGTGTGATATTTTTGGGAATACACAAAAACATTATATATATTATCGTAGTTCCACCGCATTTTTTAAAAAATTATTTATATATAAAAACTATTATCTTACAGATTATCAGTTAGGCCAACATCGATACAGTATATACAATATAAAAAAAATCATGAAAATAAGATATGGTATATAATTAACATGGTTTCGTGAGGGTAGGTTAATCCGTTTGATTAACATACTTTAGCCGAACAGTTTAGGTTTAATTGTATCTGAGGGGGTGTGTGACAAGCAGTGAACTGATTTTTGGAGGATTAATGACGATGTGATCTGCGGGCATGATGGTAGAATGTGTTAGGGTGTGCCTGAATGATCAGGGGGAAGGATGAGGTCATTGGGAGTTTTATTTTGAGGCTAGGGAAGCGTGGAGGTGGAGGAGGATTGTTATGAAGTTGCTGGATCGTGGGGTTTGGGTGGTTGAGTGCGCTTTTGATTAGGTTTCTTATGGATTTGGAGATTACTGAGTTTACATTGGGAATTTTGATGTTATACCACCGCATTTTGACAACGTCGAACGGTGTGTGAAACAGTTTCAGGACATGGCCCGTTTGCCTAATAAATTAAGTCCAGGATGAAAAGCAGTCAAATTCGAAGTTGTTGAAAAAATTCGTGAAAGTGTGGCGTCTACAAAATACACCTTAAAATCTTCTTTTGGAGAATTTGAAAGATATGTTGGAGGTAGATGGTTTCCTTAATTGACTCATATTTACGGTTGAAGCAACTTTTCACGTTCGTATAAAGTGAATTCACCATGATTTACGACTTTTGCTTAACGCAAAATCCGCATGGTTTAATAGAATAAGTGTGATTCTCCAAATGTGAACGTTTCCTGTGTATCAGATGTGTAGTTTGTCATTTTTCTCTGTTCAGAAATTGATTAACGGGTGCATTTGCGTGAAAATCACATCAGGGGTACCGCAAGGAAGTGTGATCGGTCCACTTATGTTCCTTGCATTCATAAATCATTTAACAATCGGTAAAGAATCACAGATCAAACTTTTTGCCGATGATTGTATGGTTTATAGGGAAATCGTAAACGTTGAGGATGCACAGATTCTGCAGACTGATTTGGAAAAAAATTACCAATGGTCAGTTAGAAATAAAATGCAAATAAATGCAACGAAGAGTAGGGCAGTCGTTTTTACAAAAAAAGAGAAATGTCCCTCCAACTAGATATAAAATGGGGAACGAAGTTGTAACGGAGTCAAATAACGATTAGTAAAGATTTAAATTGGGGTAATGAGGTGAGCGAGGTCCCTGGCAGGTAAAGGGTGGAGGGCGCTGCTGCTGCTTCACTTTGTAAACAGGGTCTTGAGCAAAAGCACGCGAAAAACCCAAGATTTCTGCTTACAAAACGCTGGTCAGGCCAATTTTAGAATATGGGGTAACGTGCTGGGAACCACATCGAAATGAACACACTCTAGCGTTGGAAAAAATACAAAAACGGGCTGAAAAAATGTTTGGGGGTCGATTCGTGAACAATCCTTACGAGAATTTAGAAGCTCTCAGTAAAAGAAGGAAACATGCAAGGTTGTGCGCAATATATAAAGCTTATAAGGGTGAACCACAGGGCCTGGAAAGAAATAACAAACCATCTTAAGGCGCCGAATTATATTTCTAAAAATGACCACTCGTTCGAAATTAAAGAAAAAGGGCAACGCACAGCCGTAGGAAAATTTTCATTTGTAAATAGGTCAATACGCGATTGGAATTCCTTGCCTGACGACTTTTCCGGTAGCGTAAATCAGTTTAGGAATAAGCTAAGAAAACTTAAGTGAGTAGTGTTTTTTTTAATCAGTGAAGTGATAATAGTGAAGTGATTTTTGTGTTGCTCCTTTTTTTTCTTTTTCTGATAAAAAACTACACTTCAAAATTCTTCCTTAGTATAAACTTTTTGTAATTGCATTTGTGTTTTATTTGTATATAGCTGCCACCGGGCAAATGCCCAATAGCAGCTAAGTAATAATAATAATATGCTTGCAGTTGAAAAGAAGCGCTTTTCCGGCTTCATTCTGCAGTAAGTCGTTGCTCCATCACATTGGTATAAAAAAGTACGTCAATATCTGAACGATAGTCTACCCCATCGCTGTATTGGTCGTGATGAATCATTGCTTTGTTGGCCACCGAGACCCCCAGAACTAACCCTTCGTGATTTTTCCCTATGGAGTTTTGTTACTGACAGTGATCGCGCCTCGGTTTCCCCAGGAACTGGAATACCGCAGCGATATTTGCGGTGTCGCCGGAGGCTTTCACCACTGTTGTTACTGTACTATTGAAACGAACCCATCTTGCGACGATTGGGCCAATGATTTTTGTGACCGAATTTATAAGCAGCTATTTTCCAACTTTTGTCTAAGAATCGATCGACATACCACAACCTTTGTAAAAGGAATTATTTTAACACAGACATAAATTAAAATTGGGTGGGTGACCGATACTGGAATAAAACGGTAAGTATGAAGCAGCCTTACCAAGGGAAAAGGTCTTTGGCATGAAACGTATGCCCCGAAATAACAGGTTTCAGAATGACTATCTTGCGGATCATCGATATTTCGCGTTAACAGCTCAACACCAATAATCGTGTAACAATGACCTTACAACGTTCATTCCAAATTTAATGAATTAATCATTTTACTATAATTTAAGGTTTCTTTGCTTGAATGTCTGATATCAACATTATTTATTTTGCGTTCTCTATTTAAAATAATTTTTTTCAGGATTCGGATGAACCGGTACTCTGATGTAGGACGCACCTGAGTCGTATTAGTGGGAGACGGATTTCTGTTTTTGCTGAAGGTTCCCATAATTCGAGGAAATCAGTTTCTTAATATCCCAGTCAAGTTGAGATTCTTACCTCTGCTCCATAGCCGATCAGGTTGCAACGAGGTAACGGTCGGCTGTTGAGTAATTTCGGAGTGGCCACAACGTAAACATGTGCAGCCTGGGGCGGCCATGAGTCTCGCGTCGCGTTCCCCGATGTTCTTCAACGTCCAGGCGTTGCCCTCACCTCACTGGATGCCTACCTGCCAAAAGTCTTTAACCTTGCCGGAATTCGAAGCCACGACCTTCGTTCTGTGTTTTTATTTGCATGCCTGGTGCAGCCGCAGCAACACAATCTGGCGTAACGCGGTCGTTCAACTGTGTAACAATATCCGCCGTGTCCTTGCGCGTGATTGGTCGGCGTGCGGCGTGACCTTGCGTACCATTGGGCGGGCGCCGCAAGGTCAGCGCGAGCGCACACACATCTACGTGCGGTTTGGCACAACCAAGGGCTTTTAAAGATGCAAGCTATTCTCCAAGCAAGGAAGGACGGGTCAACAGAGGACGCTGGACCCCCACGCCCGTTCCAATAACAGTAAATTTCCACACCGAACGGACGTCCAATTAAAATAACTTGATGTTTACTTGCTTCGGTTTATTTTAATGCATTTTGAGTCGCCAATCATTTTATTGAAGTTATGACTTCCTCCATCTTCTAAATTGTGTGGGTCTCTTAAAGTGATAGTACTTTCAAGCACGAACTCAATTATTCCGTTTATGCATTGCCAATTTACCCTACCACTAATATGTAGTTATATTACTTATGTACATAATAAACACTGCGAATATTAATATTTATTGAACGATAATTTTTGATGCTGTGCATTCAAATTACTCAAGTAAACTGTTTGAATTAATCAGCACAAATAGGATGCGATTACTTGCAGTAAATTAGCTGTTTTACGACTAGTTATCAATAGGCGCGTTTAGAAATTTCAGGGAACAACTGAAGACATTTAATTAGGTTTACGGAATCTTGTTTGAGCAATGCATTTCTCATTGAACAATTCGTTGATATACAGAACTACCAACTTCTATTTGCTGAAACGTTATTTGACTTCCTTAAATACAACTAAAGCGAATAAACATAACACAATAAAATATATGAATGCATTCATATCCGAGAATAGATATGTGAATTATTATTAATATAAATTCTATCGTACGTAACTTAATTACAAATACCGAAATACCCTATGACCCGTAGATTAATCATGCTAATATTAGGTCATTTAATTGTTCTCAGATGTCTTTACTACAATATTTATACTTAACATTATCTGGGAACATATAACGGAGACTATCATGATTTGAGTATTCTGATCAACTTAAATTCGATGCGATTGTAATTTGATATAGCCTACTTCTCCTTTAACCATTTAGTTGATAAGTTATAAACTTACACAATTGTGAAGTAGTTTATGAATTTAAAGAACTGTAAAATGTTTTTGTGTACGTTGGTCAATCAGATTTTGCTGAAACCCTCTTTTCCTGTTTCAGTAATTGCTACTTTTGTTCAGTATATATTTGCACTATACATCACATAGAATAGTGTCGCTCTAGCTTATATATAGTTTACTACATAAAACAACAAACTTAAACGTAAATAAATTATTTAAACGATTTTTAAGGTAAATTAGTTTTATTGAAAGAACGACTGTAAATTTTATTTTCCTACTATGCCTTAGGAGAGTTCAACGATAGGACAAAGCAAGAACAGTGTTCGGATGGTTGTGGAAGAAAAAGTATTCGAGTTAATAAATGATAGATATTAACGAATGATAGGCGTAAAAGGTCATGCCGACATCTGATCTGAAATATAGCAACTGCGACTTGCATAAATAAATATTTTGTTACGTTTTAAGAGTTGATTTTGATTTTACTTTAAATTAAGACAGAAAGGAGAAAAAATAATAAGAAAGATTAAAATTTTATAATATATTTAACAAACAACAAATGAAACAAATCATCTTCCACATGATTAATATGTATGTTAGAAAATGAATTTTAACTTTATAAACTAAATTTTAAAAAATTGATTGTCTCACAAGAGATGGTGGGCTCAAACAGCTTGTATTTATATTGCGAACACTAATTTATGGTGGCAATGGCTACTGTCGCATTTAGTTGATTTCTTTCGGGATTTATTGTTTCATTTAGTACTTTACCAACGACGACACCGGATCTCGTATGTAGATCTGGTTAGAAACCTTTGAAGTCATTAAAGTGGCGACGCTACGGAATTCGTGGGCCACATCCGCCGCCTTGAAATCTAACTGAAAACCACGCTCTACTACCACCAGGTGCTTCACTTCCGGTCAACAATTTAACTAACTATCTCAAATCTTATTAACCACTGTCCTGTCTGAATTCTTCATCCCAGTCAAACATTTCCTATCTTTGAAATTCCATTAATCACTCACTTAAAATCTTGACCATACTTCGACAACTGCTCTTTCTGAACTCTTCCTCCTAACTTTTCAACAACCAACTTTCTCCACAACTCCACAATAACTCCCTCCTCCTTCTTCCATCAAACTCGAAACTTACAATCTTTCCTCTCCAGGCGAAATATCCACGACTTTAGCGAATAGTAATTCATTTCCCATTTTCTATTTCCGAATACAAGGTTCAAATTTCTTGATTTGGAGATGTGAAACCTCACGCACCAGAGGTAACTGAAGTTTCTCTCAGAAATTTTCAGACGTGACAAATTGTTGAGACAGAAGCTTATCCGTTCGACTCAATTTATGTCTCTGCTGGCAGCGTCTTCTAATACCTTTCACAGGGGACCTCTTTAATGGTTGTTTATTCAGCCCAGCTTTTTGACCGCCACGAGCAGATCGGAAAATTTAGTTTAGCTAACTTATTTAAATTTCATTGAATAAAATAGTTTCACAATAATTTAGTAAGTACTCATACACTATAATTTACAGGTATAATAATTGGTTTATTGAAAACACACAATCACAATTACCTTTGCAGAATACGTTGTTTAATGCACACAGATATTTCTATTTAATGTTCTGTCTTTCAATTACCGATATGCCTGGCCACTCACAGAAACACACTATCTACAAAGTAACGAGCTAGCGTCTGAATTATGCTCGTTTACAGTATTATACTACCGATACTCATCGCCAAAGCTAGATACCAACATCATGGTTTATTTCTCATCTTGCAGATAGCGAATGTGTACGCAGTACAAGTATTGAATTAAATTAATTGACGTAACTGGGTGATGTCACGAGCAACGAGCAATGCTATTCCAATCCAGTGTAACATGGAAAATTAACACATATAATTAGTAAAAAATAAAATGAAACTACAAAATAGTTGTTACCTGATATGCTTAATATATTTAACGATTTAAGAAACGTATCCATCTCGCCACCGTAAGTCGAAACTGTTAAAATAAAATGAACTCTAATATTATTTTATAACAATATAAATATGTTAATTCTGCACAACACATAGTACAAGTCATTAATATTGGTAATTTTTCAACACTGAAAATAACTTTGAATGTAAAATAGCTTTCATTATAACCAATTTTAATTATACTTCGCGGACTTCTTTTCCTTGGATGATAAGTTTTGTTTTGGCTCGGTGAACGATTCTACGCTACAATTTATATTAAACAGAAGATTTGTTACGTTATATATGATAAAAATTAATTTTTGTATGGAATTAAAATGTATTGGTATCCTAAGAAACTAAGGAAAAAAATTCTTCTGTAACCTTTGTAATCCTTCGAATATCTCATTTATCAGTTATAGTAGGTAGTTCAGAAAATTTCTTTTCATAAACTACCTTTCGTATTATTTACTACGGGTACCTATTACTAAAAGCGTCTTCTGCTTGTCTAAGGCAAACCTGGCTCGAATTATTTACTTTATCTGTGAATGTGACCAAGTTCTTGTAAAAAAAACGCTTATAGTCGTCCACACAATATAATGTAATAGGAATACCTGAAAAACTCACAGATTTTAGATCACCCTGGCTTCTAAAATTATTATGAATCATAAAAAAACATTATGGGTTACAATTCTCTTGAGAGTAGATTACATCGCTGCAAGGATATATTGAACTGAGTTTGGTGTCTGACGTGGAGGCTATAAAAGTAGACAGGTAAAAATAAATCATTTCCTAAGAAATTGGAGTGACAAAGCAAGTCAAAGTATTCCCCAAACGTTCATAGTCCCGCATCATCTAGTTTGAATGTTACTTAAAGTCGCTATTAATAGTTTTAATAATGATGAAATGCGTATGCCACATTACTCACCTAATGTTAGAAGTTAGATGAGGGTTGTAGGTTCAGTTCCAGTGAGCCCCGTCGTCTGAACATCTGAATTTAGAATTAATCCTTTTTTGTATTATTAATGTAGCGCAGAGAAAGACTCCCCATTTAATTCGTCTTTAAATATTTAGAAAATTAGTCAAAATATCCAGATACAGGCTGAGGAATTTCCAGGATTAGTGAGGCGCCTCGCAGTCGCCTAGGTTCGCGATTATTAAGACCAGTCAACCACATGTGCAATTTGACATTCGAAATTGTGGATCCTGCGATTTGGGGAAATAAAATAAAATTGACGAGACACGTCACATGGGGTGGCGTTTTACAGCGTAGATGGATGACTGAGAGATTTGCCGGGGAGTGGTAAAGGGACGAAAAAGGCAATTCATGAATCGACTTGGAAGGAGAAAGAGGCGAGAAAGGAGAGTAGAGAAAAGGATGTACATATAGTAATTCACTCTACAATCTTAGACAAAGAAGGAGGTCTGAGAGAAGAGAAGGAAGAAGATATTTAGACAGACAGTTATATTCGTTGTTCGAAATAAGAACCGCTGTGAGAAGAAAAGACTTTCAGCAAATAATTGAAAGCAAAATACTATACATCCATAAATTCTACCGTCTTATTCAAATTTCTCGGCTAAGATAATGTCGTCTTCGTAGAAAAGAAAATTTGGTTTTCCTCGATGCCGGACAGTGACAAATTCACTGCTTTTCGGCTGCTTAAATTCATACTTTCCCGTGAAGTAAGAGGAAGGTATCACCTCTGCCCGAAGAGAGTTCCCAAATGTCACCTGGTACCTGCTCAAGACTCCCAAATACCGAGCTCAGAACAAAACAGGTTCGTTTTTCGGCTCAATGTAATGATCGAGATGTATGATACTCGTAAGTTTACTTCCCCCACAGATATGACCCCGATAACTTGAGTGTCATGTAAATAAATACCCCGAGTCCAGGCATTATCAATTTTCAATATTGAATTCGCCGTAAGTTTCCGTTTTCTATTTTTGTAGTACAGGAACCAAGAGGGAAATTAAAAATAAATGAATAAAATTAATTAAGTAAATTTGTTTATAATTTAATTAACACCCACCTTTAACACTAATGTAGTTATATTTTTAATTCATAGGAAGTTACTTCATTTAGAGTTATACATCTGACATTATTTGAATCATAGGTAACTTGGCAAACATATTTTAATAAAATTAAAATTAAGGCGTATTAATAAACAGCAAATTATCAGTCCGTATCGTTCCTATTAACACAAAAATAATATTTTTTTTCAATTCTGAATAATTTATTACTTAAAATTTTGTGGAATAAATAATTCACTATTGTTAAATCAACATACTGAATTATTTGTATTCCTAAAGAGGAATTATAAAATTTTATAAAATAACTATAATTATAAAATAACCTAATTTTATTAAAATATTTCTGACAAATAACAATAAACCAGGGAATATATCGGAAGTATGTTAATAATATTAAGATTATTACATTTTCATTAAATAAAAATTACAGTTCACAATATCGGAAACGAATATCGTAGTTTTTTGCGTGAGGTAACTGATGCCGTAGGCTTCTAAACTGAACGAGTACATTTTATGCTCCATGAAAACCTGGCAATGAAAAAGCTTTGTGCGCAATATGTGCCGCGAATATTGATATTGAGTCAAAACCAGGTTCGGAAAAACATTTCAACACAGAATCTACCAATAGACTTTTTGCGCAGATTCGTAACTACCCATGAAACTTATATTCATCTGCTGATACTTTACCTATTTTCTTTTAATTTTTTATTGCAGACCACAAGCTCATGAAATATTTTATGAAAATAGTATATTTATAAAATTAAGTTTATATCTATAATATTTTTATCTGATAATACGAAAGAAAAAAAGGGGGGTTCTCTTTCTGTCTGTTGTTTCTTACGATATTAAAGAGTCATGTAGTAAAATAATTCTGGTATAAGCAATTCAATATCGTTCATCTAACGTTAGCAATAATTTAATTTGTTAGTGCCGTTAAAAAAAGGAACTGTTCTCAAAATTATATTATAAATCCCGGAGATCAAGAAACAATCAAAACAATGGATAAAATCTGGTGAAAGCACAACGAAAAAGGCGAAGGTCAATTTGTCACCTGAAAAGGTTATGGCCACTGTCATACGGAATTCTGAGGGTATTATATGGATTTATTGGAAATGGGAACATCCACAATTGGACTGTATTATATTAACTCTGTTGAGTAATTAGAAACGGGCACACATTGCGAAAGGAGCAAGATTAGCGCCAAAGAAAGTGCTGTTTCACCATAACAATACGCCAGCGCACACAGCAGCAGGCTCAATGGCGAAAGCGTTCGAATTAGGATTCGATTTCGTTACTCATCCATCCTACTCTCCAGACCATCACGAAGTGACGACTTCTTGTTACTCATCCACCCTACTCACCAGACCTAGCACGAAGTGACGACTTCTTGTTACTCATCCACCCTACTCACCAGACCTAGCACGAAGTGACGACTTCTTGTTACTCATCCACCCTACTCACCAGACCTAGCACGAAGTGACGACTTCTTGTTACTCATCCACTCTACTCACCAGACCTAGCACGAACTTGAAAATTTGGCTTCGTGGGGTGAAATTTTCATAAAACGAGAAAGTGATCGAGGCCGTGAGAGATTATTTTGCTGAGTTTGGCTAAACCTATTTTTGTAATGGGTTGGAAAATTTTAAACTCCCTGGCCCAAGTGTGTACTTAAGGAAAAAGACTATGTTAAGAAATACAGTTATAAGACAATTTTTCTGCCTCAAAATAACATTCGACAATTGTTTTCTCCCAGTAAAAGACAAAGTCAGCCTCAAGACTCCAGGAGCCTATGAAATCGACTGCGATTGTGGGTTAAACTGCATCGGCTAAATGATAAGAACAATAGAAGACAGAGGAAAGGAATATCTGTCTCAAACAGCCGTTGAAGGTAGAGGTTGCAGAACATGCATTACATACGCGCCATAAGATTCGGTTTCAGGACAGTAGAGGCGTAATAATGGAGGCTTTTACCTAAAAAATAAGCTCCAAAGACTTGTTGAACCGTGACCAAGGGTTCCATCTTGGAAAAACATGGGAACCAAAATTAACAAGGCTTATACAATCGAGAAGTTGCTCCTCGCTCTAAAAATAAGGCCAGAAACCAATTTGACGGACCAAGAAGTATTGACATCGAACTACGGAGCGCGGGGCGGAGAACGTGAGACGTTCAGATATCACCTGAGACAGAGGGCCAATCAGCGCGCGCGACACGCACACAACATGCAACACACGTGACGCGGTCTGACCAAAGTTATATAGGCGACGCCGACCCAATAATGAAATTCACTTGATTAATATTGCAGTGAACGTTGTCGAAACGTCGTAGCCTAAACCGGTATTGACTCGGGTGGAAGCCCAAGAATTACTTACAGAAAAAGAAATTATTCAGATTGTAAAAATCGCCATACATTATTATTACACACTAACGAGGATACATATTTATAAAATATCCTAATTTATATTTATTTAAATTTATTTGACAAGTTGGTTAGTTCTTTCATGTACGATATTAAGTACGCTAAATATCTCGACTCGTCTCAGAGTGAATATTTTATTGAAAATGCATTTTAAATTGGTTTCTGTGGAGAAGTAGGATGTTTACTTCTTATTAGCTTGAAAAATATGCCAATTTTACCTATTTTCTTTCAATTTTGTATTTTACAATTATAATTCACATCCGAACTAGTTCATGCAGTATTTTATGATAATAATCTATTTATTAAATTCAGCTTTTATCAGTAATATTTTTATCGAATACGAAAGAAAGAGAGAGATGTTCTTGCTATCTGTTGTTCTTACGATATTAAACTCAGGTAATAAAATATTTCTGGTATAAGCAATTCAATATCGTGCATTTAACGTTAGCAATAAATTAAACTGTTATTGCCGTTATAAAAGGAAATGTTTTCAAAATTTACATACATTGAAAGTCATGATTATTTAAAATATTACCGGCAATGATATTTTCATAACACAATCGTTCTGGTCAAGAATTTTCTGGAGTGTTTGTTGCATTATATCGAAAATCATATCATAACTTTAAAAAGATTGTCCTGAATTATAGACTCTAATTAATGATAATGTTTTCGGAACTTAACGATTACAGTTATAACCTAGAAACTTGGCCAAAATCAAGATATAAAGTGGGTCCGGAAAAGATTGTGCCTTTTCCTTTTATCTTCTTTATTCATAGGTACCCAGTATTGGAAGTTGCACTTGTAACGGCCATTTAGAAGTTGACTGTGGAATTGTTTTTTTTTATTCGTGTAAAATAATAAGAAGAGTTTTTATGTGAATCGCTGATGAGCAACGAGAGTGCGTGGTGTGGAATCTCTCTGGCGACGAGACATGATGAGTGATTTGTTAATATGGCGTCCACCAAACAATAGGAAAATACGCAGAATCAATCTTTTCGTATATCTCGTGCTGATTAACTTCTACAGACAAGACGAAGCGGTAATATTTAAGTTTTACAAGCATCACCGGTACTTTTATTCTGTAATACTTTCTTTTAAAAATTACGTAAGTCGTTAAATATATAATTATATCATAACTTATTCACAGTCCTTATTAGGAGGCAACTTTTAGAAACAGTTGTTCTATATTCATGGCTATATCCTCCATTCAACTACACGATTCCGATTCGTTGCTATGGGAAAAAGAAACTATGACTTTCCAAGTGAAAGCACGCTTTGTTGAAATTTGGAAAATCATTTGATTGTTATCACCGGAATGCTTCCGAAATAAAATAATATAAAATAGCTTCATTTCACGTACAGTATTATGGCATGTCATACACATTTCGAGTTTGGGAATTAGTTTAAATTTGATCCTCACGAGATCCAGTTGGAAGCAGTGCACAGGTGAGGCTGGCTGCGAAATCAGTAACGGTGCAAGCGCCGAAGAAGGGGCGAGGACGTTGACCTTCGGGGGCGGCTTTGGCAGCCAACTTCCGCAAATAGACAAGCGAGGCGCGTTAAGAAACAATCTATGACACTTAATACGGCAATTCGACTCTGGACAATCTGAATAGGCATATCATGGTAGTCATTTATCAGCTAATAACGCAAATCGTGATTTCAATATATACAAAGTGAAAACAAATTACTTTCTCATTTCTCTGTGTCATAGCACATTCAACCTAGTTTTAAAATTTTTGACTCGATATTTTTTAGCAATAATTGAGTTATTACAAGGATTTTTAACTTATGAATAAATCGGATATATTAAATTACCAATTAACAGACATTTTTATTATAGTACGGAAAACTTTAAGATTAATCATAATATTGGTAGTAATTCATTGTTCGTACCTTACACCATTTAGGGCAACAAAAACTGTTTCCTCCATTTAGATAATTCGTTTTGAAAAATATTATAATAATTTTTGGTTTGAAATATTATATTGTTCGAAATAAAAAACTGCTGTTTTCTTATTTATACGTTGTTTTTAATTATACTTAGATATTCGTAATTAGCAATATTTTAAAAAAATACGGTACCTGTTTCAATAACTTCATATTTGTAGCTTTTCAATATTCATCTCAGTTTTCATTATAATACCAAAACATTGTTGAATAACATTTCGAGCGTAACCGTTTCTGGACCAAGTCCAGAAAGCAAAATTCTCTTCTGTTTATGTATTTATATCAATACAAAATGAAAGTCAATATTATTTTTATAATTAAACTCAAATCCTGCAAAATTTTGTTTATTCAAACTTTTAATTTCATTTTTTAAAATTTTGCTGCAGTTGCCCGAAGAAGTTAAAAAACTGGACGAAAAGTTGTAGTACTAGTCGTAGTGAATTTTATTAAATACTGTTTAAAAGCCGAAACACAGGATGAAATATTATACTGCTCTCTTCACCACTCATACTCTCACGTGCAGAGACGAAGATACATCTCAGTGTACCTTCCGAAGCACGCGCGAAATTGTTTACTTTCCCTACCAGGGGAATATCGCGGGGCAATCCGATTGATTGCTCCCCGTTTCGTAAGCTACCGTCAAGTGACTGTGCAGTGTACGTTCAAGTGATGGAATTATTCGCCTCCGTCCTCTAAAAGTACGAACCCATGATCAAGAATGGAACAGACCCAAAGACCAGACCAATAACATCGTACGCCCAAGCAGCTGGACTGGATTAGTCGCACGCAGTCATCCCCTACGCCATTCCGCAATACAAAGCAGATGAGTTGAAAGGCAAATTATATCAACCCTTCCAGAATAAAATACATATGAAAAATTTAAAATAAGGAAAACGTAAAAGAGGTAACCAAGAAAACTTGAAATTAACAAGAGGCGTATTTACTAATTAAATAAAAAAATTAACATATAAGAATTAAAAATTCACTTACTTAAAATTCATTAATTTACAATATAATAATAATCGATTCTATTTTAATTTCCAAAGCCGGTCTTTCTTTATGATTAACACTTAATACTTAATACGATTATTTATTATCATTAAATATCTTCAAACTAGAGACATGAGATCTGTACTGGGGTCGTCTTCTTCGGGCCTTTTTATACACACAGAAATAATCCACAACTCTACGCGGAATTGGCAGTAACTTACATGGAAATCGGCAAAACGTCACACACAGATTAATTACCGTTTTTCAGCTTAGCCTGGAACTCACCGCTGGGGTCATAGAAGATGTACCGGTCCCAACCAAATCCTTTAACTTCTTTGTTGAACAATGAACATCTTGCTCATTTAGTTTCCTTCTTTACCGCGACGGACAAGAGCAAGTATTCCGCCCATTATTCACATATTCATTGCCAATAACACGCTCCAATCCATTACTTTGCAACTTCTTACTCTTTAATTTTAACTACTTACTGCTTAATTCTCACTCCTTAATGTTCACTCCATAATTCCTAAATTCCCTATGCTTAGTGTTCACTCCTTCATCTTTAACGTTCAAAAATAGTTTTTTCCCTCGTTTTAAACACCTTTCTCCGCTCCATCATTTCATTTCCTCCAATCAAAAGTATATCTTCCATCTTTGGGATGAGCCATTCACTCCACCTCCCCCACTGTTTTGGGGAATACCATGTCTCGCTAAATTTCAGATTTCCCGGAATATCAATTAGTTCAGAAAATCCAGGCCGGTGCCAACTTGTCTAGGTTTTATTACCCTGTCTGTAACTCTCTTTACCTTCTATCAAACCATCTTTGGCTTTGATTTTGATTTTGTACCGCCAAATTCCGTATATGGATCTGTTTTAGCATTAAAAACTATTACAGTGAAAATTAACAACCAGATCTTAAACCTCCGTCCACTAACATTCAAATTTATAACAGTTGAGTACCCCATGATTCCCAATGAAATCATCATAACCGAACTGAAAAACTATAAAGTTTTGCCAACATCAAACATCATAGAATTTAAAGCTAACATATCTGACAAAAAAAATTGCCACGTCTTAAGTTTGAGAAGAACCATCAACAGTACATAAGCTCCCCTAATCTATACTATTCCAATATGATAACAGTAACTTCCGCAACTTTCTGGCCCCAGATAATGACAGCTGCTATCTACGCAAAAAAGTGCACTAACAACCTTAGCAGAAAACAAACAAGCATTTCCAGATAATTCAAGGGAGAGTATCCTACCAAAGTTGAAATCTGAGATAAACTCCACCAACGCCTTCAACACCCACGACGTAGCACAAATAAAAACCCTAGCATTTTAGAAAACCAGGCGAATACAGAACACGCTCACAGCACCCTCACACTGCATAAACTTACAAAACCGAGAGACAACCATAGCGGAAGATAAGAACATCATACATGCATCCTAATAGCGTCCCTCACCTACCATCCTTTATCAAAACTCGACCGATTTACGCCACTAGAATCAAGAGTCTTAAGCCCAATAAAAAAACTAAATCTATATCACCTTTGAAATCAAGAACTGGCATTGAGGAGTCGCTCGAACAGGTTTGCTACATATTAGAAAGCAAAAAGAACTAATCTCCCTTTAACATTTGATCAAATCAAATCATTGATCTCAAATTCAATAGCAAAAAAATGAAATCAAAATATAGCTTAACTACAAGGACATCTAAATATGATCGACATTATACAATGGAACTGCAATTGCCTCCACAATGGAAAGCTCAACATCAAATATGTATAGGATAATTTTTAGGTCGAAATACTGGCACTCCAAGAAACTAATTTTAATAAGCATAACACCAGTGTTTAATGACATTACATACGTCACCTGAGGCACTCCATCTACACTAGCAACTTATAACACAAATCTTGAAGCGGCAACGATCAAACAACACAGCACCCCCACAATTATGATATATCTATAGAATAATATACAGTTATTACTTAACGAATGAAAAAAACTAATTGACCAACTGGGCCCCAAATTCATACTGTTAGATGGCATTAACAGCCATAACAAACTTTGGGGCTCCATCTACACGAACTGTAGAGGAAAGCTATTTGAGGAATGCTGTAACAATAAGAACATATTGGTGATAAATACAGGGAATCCCACCAACTTCAGCACAGTGAATGACACCGATGTCGTAGGTCCTCTTCACATGGTCGGCCACGGATCAGTGACCATTTTATAATCTCAATTGCCGTTGACACTAATAAGCAGCACGAAATTTTCGACAACCCCAAAAAAGGATTAGTAACAGTAAACAGAGACTGGGGCAATTAAAAGTCCACGACCGACCGCTTAGCTAACCCAAACATACTTTCAATATGAAACAATGTCAATTTATTCCTCATCATCATACGTCAGGCAACCGACTTCACGTTACTAAACCCTAGACTGCATGCTAAAACCAAACATAGTGGAATCAAAAATATATTCTCTAACCAGCCCTTAAAAAATATAAAAAACACCCCAAATTAGCCAATGAGATCGAATGCAGGACAGCAATCAGAAAAGCAACAACCTTCAACACTTATAAATTTTAAATTTTTAGAAAAACGCCAAGAAAGAAAATAATTGTATTCAACCTTCATCCCCCCTATATGTTTTTTTGCACTTCCTGCAGTTCAATTCAGAATTATGATTTATAGAAAAAGTTTTTCAATAATCAAAAAGTTGGCTACTTGTTATTTAAAATATCTGATTAAAAATGTAATACTTCAGGTAGGTAACAAATTGAATAACATGTTCCAAACTTACATTCCAATATTAAATTATCTATATAAGGAAAGTGACTAAATATCTGTCAGCACGTTTGCACGGGATAATCTCAAAAACGCGCGAATAGATCCCAGTAAAAAGGTTCTAAATCCCAGTCATGGTCACGAAGACTGGGATTAAGACTGCTGGAGAATCGATACGCTGACAATGTATCACTCCAAATTCGGCATGTGTCATATAAGATGACAGTCCGCAGCCAACCCGGTAGGCCAAGGCCCTCAATGCGCTGCAGAGCCAAGGAAAAATAATGTTCAAAGTATACTACAGAGGTTTTTCTGATTTAAAGTCAAGAGAATTGGTTTAGAGGAAACAGATCGTAATTGAAATCCTGGCTACGGATAACTGCGTTGCCTTTTTATAATTTCATTGGTACACTTATTTATAATAGATTTTTGTGGAGTAATAATACTTGAGGGCGCGTATTATACGTTTGACATGTATTGATTGTAAATTAAAAAGTTGTATGTCAATATAATATTATTAGCTGCAGTAAATCTAATTTATACTCAGGTATGTAATGAGTCTATGTTAT
The DNA here is from genome assembly GCA_034510155.1 of Eucriotettix oculatus. NCBI lineage: Eukaryota > Metazoa > Arthropoda > Insecta > Orthoptera > Tetrigidae > Eucriotettix > Eucriotettix oculatus. The sequence continues at coordinate 219,830,063 of CM067376.1, read as the reverse complement.
CTTTCTTTTATGAAGCCTAGGTTATTAGGGCTTGCGAGAAATGAAATAAATCTTACATTACAGCAAAATTAAGCTCACTTTACTGTAACCCATTCTTAAAAAAAAATCCTATCAAAACGGAACAACCAGTAGACATAGTGCTGTGGTCAGTTATTTTTATTAAAGCATCGATCATTTGGAACAAATAATTTTTGTAATTATGTGTCTCTTCCTCTATAAAAATAGATTTGACGTGGAGGTATGAAAAAAATCCTTCAAGTTAATAATAAATAAAGTCAATTAGTCAGCAAAAAATTAATATTTAGTTAATAAAATTACCCTTCGTTCATATTTGTGAACTTCGTCAGGTAAATTTTTAAATGGATAAAACTATTACACATCACGACGCAAAATTATCCACTTGTGCAATTGTTGGCCGCACTGACTCGAGGTATGTGGCTTCAACACGAATCAGTCGATCACTACAATATACGTCGGAGTAATTATGTCCCATTAGGGTCATTCCATGCCAAGTGGTCTGATTTCAGGAAAGTGACCATCATGGAGTTTGATGAGAACTTTCACACATTCTACAATATAATATTGTAGTTTCTTTAACTCTATATAGGAACCTTTTACGATACGTCACTGAAATTTCAGCAACTTTGAGATGTAAGATGTAAGACCTTGACTATCTTGTGTAACGTTTTGTGCTCTTCTAAACGTTATATCAAAACTAATTTGATGCGTAATTTGGCTTGGATAAATATACGCAAAATTGGCCAAAAGAATTAAAGTGTGAATAAAAAATTTGGCTTCTTATATCTCTGGAAATATAGGTACGAAAAATGTGAAGTTTTGCACTTAATAAACTAAAATCACAGGGTTTTTGAATGTAAAATTTCATTTATCTGCTTCTCTCCAGTGCTTTACAAATTGAGTGCACAAATTGCGGACAAAGTTGATAAGTTTGCATTACATTGTTGTATACTTCAATGTACATTCCAAGTAGTGTTTCTTTTATTTTTGTTTTTTTAATTAATAAAATAGCAGGAATCATATTTCATCGCAGGCATATAGAATCTCGTATATAAGTCAAATTGATAACTTTTTTTCCTTTTATTTCTGTTGGAGTTTAAATTGTTCTGATTCACTTTTCACTTGCTTTATGAATGTGCTAGATTAATAGCTTTGCTTCTACACTAATGATATAACCACACAACATCGTTTTAAAGCATAGTATTCTGTAATATGGAATTGAAACTTTATTCCCCAATTTTGCAGTGACTTTAATACGTGAAATGGATGTCATTAAGTAAATTGGTATTTCTACGTTGCCAAATTGTATTGTTGGAGAAAAGTTATCATCAACTTGGCATGCTCGTTTCTATTCCACGAAATTTGCGCTGCGTTATGTGCACAGTGAAAAAAAATACTTCTCACTCGATTAGCGGAGGTCGAGCTCACAGACAACAATCAAATCTGCTTTCATCACAAAACAATGTTTTTGGGCAAAAATCGTGCTGCAACACATTTAACAAAATCACAAAAAAAAACAAATGTGAAATCGTGTCAAAAAAATGGTTTCAAGAATAAATCTAAATTCATTTATATGATCCAAGGCACATCAGATTCTTCATAATATGGACGTTTCGGACACTGCCAATAGGAATTTGAGTACTTAGGGAATTCCACATTACAATTTCAAAGGTTGAGCAGTAGGGATAAAACTGGATGCATTAAAAAAAATTGAGGAGTGCAGAAAGTGGTAGCTGAAAAAATGACCCTGGTTGCTGGAGTAGCAGCAAATGATATTGGGCAAACTATCAAGTCCTGTGATGTTTTCACGTCAATAATTGTATATACATATATGACTGCCACAGCAATGTCGTACCTTTCTCCTCATTTTTAAGGTCTTAAATGCCCGCGATGAAACAACGTGGCTACTTTTTTAAACTGTTTAAAACATGATCTTTTTAACAAAATAATCTAAAAGGCTAAAAATAAATTATTTTTGACGATTATGCAAAAAAAATCGTCAAATTTAGACTCAATTTGTAAGGTACTGGAGAGCAGCAGATAAATGAAATTTCACAGTCAAAAACTTTGTGGTGTTATGTTATTAAGTGCAAAGTTTCACAATTTTCATACCTTTACTTCCAAAGATATAAAAAGCCAAACTTCACATTCTTATTCTTTTTCACACCCTAATTTTTTCGGCAGATATTGCTTCAAATTGTGCAAGCCAAATTTGTTAATACTTTTTGTTGTTGTTAATGTTGCAAAAGACCACGTCCCATGTCTTATATTAAAATATTGCCAGATATATTACATCACAAAATTGCTCGTAAAATTTTACTGTACGGAGTCATAAAAATGACTATAATTCAGTAAATATTCCAATAGACAACGTAAAATTTTACCAATGTTCATTGGCGACATTTCTGAACATTCATACAAAATTTCATTGAAATTGGAGATGGTGGAGCAATTTTGTAACGATTACGTAATCTATTAAGTATATATATATATATATATATATAACTAAATTCTGAATTAAAATTAGAAATGGTTATAGCTGAGTAGCCGAAAACTTCTTGTATGCTTTTAGAACGGTGACTATTTCTAATTGAAGTAAATTACTTTGAGAAGTTGATGAGGTGGTTTTCTTTAAAATTAGAATAAATTTATTAAGTTGTATGCATCAATGAAACGTAAATATACCGAAAAAAGGATACTCGTCCGATAGACTGTTACTAAAATAGGGAATTGTGCAACAATTCTGAAATGAAACGTAGGGGTTAATACATGTTAATAATAAAATTACTAATTTACTGTTCACAAAAGAGGTTTATTTCACGTTAAGAAATTTAAAGAGCAAGTAGTTGTGATCAAAGTGGATTTTTACAAACCATGAACATGACACCTAAAAAGAAATTCTAGATGTTCGTAATTACGTAAGTAAGAGTTTTATTGTAGAATCGGTAGGTTCATTGACAAAGAAGAAAGGAAAAAGATGATTCGTTATCAACCATTATCAAGCCGGATAACAAAATGTCAGGCATATTTGCTCCCGAAAAAGTCTGTTCTGGTAAAACGCGCCCATAAAAAGTACTCCCACTTAACGCTAATTTATACCTGAAGAAGAGAAAATAGCTTCGGGAGCGCTACATTTTAGCTAATAAACCATAGCAAAATGGAAACACATGGCATGTTCTTGATGTGGAGCTAGGTAATAGAGTAGAACTTGAATAATATTACCTTATAAGAAAAACTTTAGAACCGTTATTAAAAGGAAAGTTAACAGGAATGCTTAAACGCTGAAGTAATTAGACGTCTATTAGCCAGTGGGAATTGACAAACCTACTTGTCGCCTATAAACCATAATCTGATTTCATAAATACATGACGCAAAAGAGAAAGCGTTCTTTTTTTTCATGAGGAAAATTCCTATATTAAAATTTTATTTGTAATTGAAACCTTACTTGATATAAAATTAGTCGTCACTGAATATAATAATTAATTATATTAACTACAACAGCGAAAATGCTCTAAAAAATTCCAACAAGTTTTGTTGTGAGGTTGTTAAGTGAAACGTTTCAGCAATCTTAGGCCCCTATTGTTCACTAAGCTAGAGAATGTGACGCCCCGACAGGCTTCGAGACGCCTCTTAATCTGAGCCAATTTTTCACGCAGTCGATGTGTTTATTTGTTGTGTTGTCGTCTTGGATGCTGAGAGGGGAACGTCTCTTAAGAATGCTGCCAACTGGGGATTCGAAAATAGTTTACCGTCGCCTTCAACGAACGTAAACCGAGAGCTAAGACCGCATTACATTTTCGGACAAATGTTACATAATTTATACAGGAGATTCCGTAAATGTGAAACGTTCCTGCTTGACACACTGCCCATAAAAATCATCATGTTATAAGACTGGATTAGTTCAGTTTAGTCCTGATGTTAGCAACAATTTTTCAGCCAATGTGCCTTTCCTGGGTCTTCAGTATTAATGATAAATTAAAGAGAATGTGACGCGTCGACACTGCTTATTGAGAAAGTAAGTTGAGCTTGTTATTCTCTCAGAACATTAATACAATACGTTGAAACAAAACACATAAAAGTTGCGTAATTCGCGAATTTTTATTCAATTATGGGCAATGGCATCGCTAATTGGGAAAATTCCTCCAGGAGCAATAAAATATTTAAATTGCAAAAACGTGTCATTAGAATAGTTTCTAGTGTGGGTTTTAGATCGAGTTGCAAGCCTTCCTTAAAAATCTTATAAATACTTACTTTACCTAGCGTATAACGTCCATGAAATCTCAAAATTTGTAAATCGGAACATGAATTTGTTTGCGAATTTCACGTTACGTGACTTGAAATCACTTGGTTCTAAGGTCGGATCAGTATCATCTTGCTCTATACCAGAAAAGTATTCGCCATACCGGGATAATTTTATATAACAGCCTTCCTCAAGAGGTTAAAAATTACAAAAGTTTCGCGAATCAGTGTAAAATTACTCTGTACAAGAGCTTCGATCAATTCTCTAATAGTTGAAAATCATGTTCCTGAAAAAGTTTAAATTTGGAAATGTATTACATAACTTTTAAACTATCTGTATACGTTTTTCAGCTATTTTGTTTATTTGTTTCATTTATTGTCTGGGGTTACTACGGTAGGCTAGATTCCTCGTCGTGCAAGAAGCGACTTTCCCATTGTTCATGCTCGTGCTTGTACGTCTAAGTGTGTTTGTGATTATTAGTGTGTGTGTGTGTGTGTGTTGTGGTGACGGGGTGATTAATTGTTAAAGATAAAAATTTTAATATTATAAAGAGAAAGTAACAATTTTTATTAAATTAAATTTGATCAATTTTGAATTAGAAATATAAAAAAAACATTATTTTACTAATATCATTTAAAATTTTGGGCCGGCTGCTTACTAACTCAGCAAGAGTATCTATAATGGACTTCGGTGGGTTTAAACAAAGCTTGGCATCGAAATTTAGTATTCCTCAAATAAGCCAGGGGCGAAAAATATAAATCGGGGTACATCACCGCTTGTAGTTCTGGGAGCTGGTGATGATACATGTCTTCTTCGGTCAGGTTGTCTCGCTGTTTCTCGGCGTCTCGTGAAATCAGCTATTGAAGCTGAATTTTCTCCACTAATAATAATATTATAATGCCCTGTAATGCCATTACTTATGTAATTGATGTTATACTGTTGCGTCCACTACTAATAATAATAATCTAAAGTCCCAATTTTTTTGGGGGGTAACAGGCTACATGAGGGTGATCCTGAAGCAGGCAACTCCCCTTTAATAGCATAGGAAGGGAGTAGAAAATGGAGGATTTGGAAGGTAGAGCAAGGTAGCCCAGGGTTGACTAGGGCCCCCAGGCTATAGTGTAAGGATCCTACCCGGTGTTTCACCTAAAGGTGATGCAGGGAAAAACCCTAGAAAACCTGCATCAGGTAGGTCGGGCTAGTGGGTACTACTCCTGCGCCCTTCTGATGACGGGAGACTGGTTTGTTGTGGGAACGCAACAAACCCGCCTCCGTGCCTTGTTCAGTATTGAGAGGCAGTTGGCCGACCGGTCCAATAGGATCAGCGAACAACGCTTACCGCATGCCGAAGGTCTTCGAACCCCGTACATACACCTCTCAAACTGCCCAAGGTCGTCTCAGCCTGCAGGAGTCTTAAATTAGCTACCTTGGTCATGGACCAAGGGGGGAGGGAAAGAGGAAAACCAGGAAGGAGGAAGTCAACCTCCACCTGGCTCTCACTCATTTCCCATCAGGATATCCTCCTGCGACGACAAGTCGCCTTCCATCTTCTTATATTAATTTATGTCCCGCCCTTTTATGCCTGGCGGGGTGTTTTTCTCTGAGGCTTTGACCTAGTAGGTGGTTCGTGTCCTATTCTACCCGGAATGGTCTTTATTGTTGCAACGGAATGTTTGCGAGTCGCTAACTAAGGCCTTTGTCCCAATGACTGACCTGCCATTCCTGAAGTGGTACAGATTTGTGTTTCCCTTTCTAGCTATCGATATCATCAATTGTATGTTAATTTAATATTAAGCAAACGCTATCGTTTACTTACTTGCCGTTGGCCTGGCAAGCAGCCTAGCCCGCTTCCTAATAACTATCATCTATATACATAAATATGTACAGAAATAATAAAAGCACACCACAGTGTCGTGATTTCAGTTATTTCATACTGTATCTCGAACTCTAGTTATGTGTTTAAGGACTTTTGGTAGTTAATTATGTTATTTTATTTTGATCTTATTACTATTTGTAACTTGAAAAAAGTATTAACCATACCGGGATAATTTTATTTACCAGCCTTCTTCCAGATGTTATGAACAATCACGCTACAAAGGAAAATTCTTGCAATTTTCTTTACATTTGGCTCTATGATTAATTATTATGAAAAGAGTTACAACAGCCTCTTTCTTTAAATAATGCACTATACTACGTTTCGTCTCTCATTTGGGACTGCTTCAGGTACAAAAATTTAGCTGTTGATGGACCTCAGTCCATGACTCCTTCGGTCCCCGCAATCAGGCCGAGGGAATCATCGACCGAGGTCCATCAATAGCTAAATATTCATAGCTGAAGAAGTCTCAGATTAGAGACCAAACGTAGAATATTTCATTCTTTAAATAAATTAAAAACAGATAGAAGTTGTTATAACTCATTTAATATCTATTTTAATTTACTGGTGATCGAATAGGACTGTTTGTTGGCAATTAAACATTAAACGTATAATACACCACATTAATTTTTGAGATTAGGGTTCAACTTATTGAAATATCAAAATCTGGTTCTTTTTACCATAAATATATTATCAAAATTTGTGCAATCCAACTATTTTTCAATATAATTAAAATTATTTACAATCATTCTGTTAATAACTAAAATATTGAAAGAACCTATTTACTAAATTTACTATCCTCCTTTTTAAACTCTCTCCGACCAGGCACATGAACTTACAGGTTGACCGTAGTGGTTAGGAAAATTTCACCAAATTACATGTCGAAACTTAAATAAAGAAAACATACCGCGCCGTTAAATTTTTCCCCATAGAAATTATGCAAAAAAAATAAATTTATGTACCCAAAATTTAGAAATTATATAAAAGAAAACGAAATTAACGCGTCAATATGAGAACATTGGTATTTAATCTGGTTGGGCTCTTACTATGGCTGATCCGTCTCGGATACCCGTATGGTGATGGTGGAGGAAGAATACGTCTGCTGATGGCCTCTGAGTTGGAATCGGCAATTGATTGCTGGCTTTCACCTCAAATCTCGTGACAGCAACTTTTACTGCCCAAGAATAGTTTGATGAAAGGAAAAGCACAGATTTTTTAATTTTCACATTAAGTTTTTCTTCCAGTACAGCCACTGCTTTACTTTGTAGTGCAAGTCCTCAGTCCTCTTTACATATAATGTGATCCACAAGAGTTCCATGAGGAGTCTTGCACTTCACTGCCTCATGTATTTTTGAGGCAGTATCGTAACTCCGCCACATTGCACTTTAACTTTGATTTTTAGTGTCCTGTTCTGCTAAAAATATTATGTCAGGTGGCATATTGTCTTGAAAATTCTACATATTCATTGTACTCTACTCTTAAACCTTAAACAAACTGCAACATCAACAATTGGTGTTAAAAAATAACTAGCTACCATAATGGCATCAACTTTCGGTAGATTGTCAGATTGTCCTTTCTGAAAACCTTCCTGCGTCATAATTGTGCTTGAGATTAAGAAACGATACTCGCAAATGTACAAACAGAAGCTTGCGGCAAAGGGAACTTCACTTCGACACGTGTTCTGACGTCACGCCACCAGGACTGACGTCAGAGACGTCTTCGAGCACTTTCAAAATTCTGCCTGAGAAAGGTCGGTTTTCTGTACTTAAAGGCTACAATAAGCCATATAATGCAGTTTTTCTATCTAATTAACACCAATATAATCTGTAGGAATAATAAAATTTTAAGGGTTCAGTTCCCAATTGCAGGCTCCAAACTTCGGGGAGAGCTCTCTTCGATTTGTCAGCTCGGACCGCGTGTTCTCCTCTCGTTCTCCACACCAACTGTTCTTTCGCCACCAATTCATTTTCTCTCCCCATCTTGACCACCAACCACAATTTCTAATTTTGGGAAGAACACGCTCCCAAATGCCCGCGAATTTAGTCAAACTTCGCCATTTTGTCCCTTGGCGGGGAGAAATAATTTATGCGGGGGCACGTCCTTCCGGTCCTCGAAAAACTCACACTTACCCGCTAAAAGTCTCTCGCCCATGTTCTAACGTTGTTTTGCCCATTTCCGCGTTAAATGTAACAAACAACGTACGTTCCATGCGGTCAGATACTAAAAAAGAATATAATAACTACTTAATAACTATTATCTTAACGTCTAGTGACATCTATGTTAATTACTGCTTAATATCTAATATCCACTACATGTGGTGTACTACAAATGTCAGATCAACTAATTATTTGTTGATTATTTTCTATACCGGGTACTTTCAGTTTAGATAAAAAGTCACGCCTATGTTATTCAAGTTCTTGGCTACTTCTCACAACGGACTACACTAGAACTATTATTAGACGTGATTCGAACTCGATGAATTTATTAGGTTTAAGGTTTTGAATAAGCTTTGGGACACACGCGAACTGAAGTGATTTCTGAGAAACCAAAGCAGGTAAAAGAATCAGCGCCAAATTGTTGGTGCCCGGGCACTAGTACTTATATTGAAAAAAGACAGTCGTAATGTGACTCAAGTCAAAATAAGGGAACACCGAACCTGCCAAATGTCGTGAGATGAGCGGAGAGAGAATTCCTCAAGGACAGATTTTTCTAGAAAGATGAAGTTGGAAGAAATTGAGCGTTATACGCCCTAGAGATAGGAATGTTCATGGAAGGAGATCCAAAGCTGAATTTTCGTAGAGATTTCATAAAGAGGGCAGTTAGAGCAGAGACGAAGTAATGAAAGTAAAGGAGTGATTTGAAAGTAGTGGAACTGTGAGAAAGAAAGTTGGACGTTGGGGTGACGATGAGATAGACTGACGAGTGTGTTTCATCGCTGCCCACAACCCTTCATCAGTACTACCAGATACAAAACCCTGTACCAGGAATACATAGCTACCTACGCAATTCACAGAGCACGCAGTTCAAACTAGAGATCAACGAAGTATAAATGCGAATATCTAAGTTGCCTCCTATGCTCCTTGGCTCACCTTTTTCCCATATTCGTACATATGTATCAGTACAGATACACTTTAGACATTTAAGAACAGAAAGAAGTAACTTGTAACAAAAAAATAGAAACTTTTATCGACTGAAACAAAAATTACAAACCACTTATCTACATGTCAGAATTTATGCAAATGGACCAGAGTGAATACAATTTAATGTAAGTTTCGTATTCCAACGAAAGCAGCATCAAGTCCTTGTTGCGATTAATTCGGCGTGAGCGTTTTTCGGACGGTCACCTTGAAACCTGTTTTCAACAGTATGCCAGGTCATGTTGTGGTCACCCTTGTCGAAAATAAACTGCTGAAGTTACAAGCCACATCCCAAAAGAACACCTTCCTGTAATTTATAGTCTAGATTAACTTTTTTCTAAATTTTAGAAACAAATTTAATATGTAATTTTGAAATATAATTCTTTGTAAAAATTCCAAATACCCAGCTCCTATACAAACGTAAGTGAAATATCGCTCCATATATAGCTAATAAAAATTACTAATTATATCCGGGAGAGTTAATCTTCAACATTCCTATTACTAACTGATTCTCGTGTAATCGCTTCTGTGTTTTGAACTAATTGTTTTCCAAGAGTTCCAACCTTTATTTTAATCAGTTATCACAGATGTCATTATAGATAGCAAAATACGCTGAAAGTATTTGAAGATCTGTTATTTGAAATATAAATATTGCTAAGCAATAAAAAATTTAACTTTATAATAAACACAATTAAGAACGCTTAAAGATTAAATGAATTTTAAATTGACTAAAATATAATAATGCCTCAGCTAGTTCCACCTGAAGGGTAAAAACGTACACTGTACTAGTTAATGGTGATTTGTTAAACGTAGTGAAGGCTTGTGTTAAAATTAAGACTACTTGTTGAACATGAGAAAAATTAAAGAAACATTAATTTTGTTATGTAATATATTTTCTTAAAAACAAACAGTAATATTCGGCTTTCAGAGCAATACTAGTATTTCTTCTGTTTATCTTCGATAAGGGTGTAAATTATGGAGAATTGTCAATAAGAGACTGTTATATAATTCTCCATTTCTGCGCTAGCCTTTACATTTCTACATAGCTATCACATCATACATCCTCACTAAACTGCTTAGTGTATTCCATCCTTATCCACACACTTCTGTATAATGCTAATTTTACATGACGTTTATAGCTCAAAACGTAGCCAATCAATCTATCCCTTCTCTAGGTCAAAGGCCTCCATATTGATCTCCCTTCTCTCACTCTGCTTATAACATCCTGGTTAGTAACTCATATGATATTCAGCATTTTTCTAAAGCACCACAATTCTTTTCCTGTCTGCAACTCCGATATTCCACATTTCGCACCATATAACGCCACACTCCATACGAACATTCTTAACCTCTGGCGGAAGGCTGTTGTATAAAATTATCCCGGTATTGTGAATACTTTTCTGGTGTAGAGCAAGGCGATGCTTGTCCGACCTTAGAGCTGAACGATTTCTAGTCGCGTATTCATGAAACTCGCCATTTGTTTGAAACAAATTAGTGTTTCGCTTTACAAACTTTAATACTTCATAAATATATACTGCGGTGTCAATTCCGTGCAAAAACACTAAAAAAATTCAACAAATTAATAAATTTAAATATTGGTAATATAGAGAGTTTATAAATTTAATATCGTTAAACAATATTTTATGATTTTAAAATCCAATCCTTGAACGATAACAAAGATTTGCTGTTGTTGTTGTGGTTTTCAGTCCAAACACTAATCTGATGCAACCCTCCATGCCAACTTATCTTCCGCAAGCCTTTTCATTTCTTTATAACTAGCACAACCCCCAATTCTCTCTCTAATCTTCTTAGCGTATTCCATCCTTTGCCTCTCTCTTCTGTTCTTACCCCACACACTTCCCTCTAATGCTAATTTTACAAGACCCACATGTCTTAAAAAGTGGGCTACCCCTTATCTTCGTCAACCTGCTCCATATTGATCGGTTTTGCCCTATTCTGTTTAGAACTTCCTTTCTCGTTTGTGATTCTGTCCTACAGCTCCACATTTCAAAGGCTTCTTTTATTTTCCTTTCTCCTATCGTCCACGTTTCGCACCCATATAATGCAACGCTCCACACAAACATTAGCAACGATTTCCTAATATTCATACTTATATTACCCGTAAGTAAATTCCTCTTTTCGTGAAAGCCTTCCATATCTGTGCTATCCTACTACTTATGTCTACTATACTTCTACCATCCCTTGTTATTACTCTTCTCAAGTAGCAGAATTCCTTAACTTCCGTCAAATTATCACTTCCCAATCTAACACCCTTTGTTATTCCACTGTTTCCCATACTGTTTCCATTACCTTGTTTTTCACTATATTAATCCTCATATTGAACTCTTTCTCCAGGATAAAATTCATGCCATTTATTATGGTTTCCCTAATACTACAATATCATCGCCAAAGCTTAAGGGTTTTATTTCTTCCCCTTGCAATAGTATTCCATTTCCACATTCCGTTTTAACTTTCTTCATCACCTGATCTATATACAAGTTAAACAGCATGGGCGACAGACTGCATCCTTGACTTACTCCTTTCTTGATTTCTACTTTCTTTTCTTGATCTTTAATTCTAATTACTACTGACTGCCTTCAGTATAGGTTATGGATATCTCTTCTTTCTCCATATTTTATAAATTTTTCTCTTCAAAATCCTTAGTAATGTCTCCCAGTTTACATAATCAAAGTCTTTCTCTAAATCTACAAATGCCATGAACGCAGGCCTGTTTTTTCTTATTCAGAAGAATAACCCCAGAAAATTTCACCTTTTGTCAACCAAGATCGAAAATATGTAATTTTCTAATTTCTGAACTTTGGTAACCCAATATGGTAGGTATCGGTAGTTAATGTGTTCGAAATAATTGATTGCATTTCTCGGAAAGAGACCATAGATTATTCTTTTATAACGGCTTTATGATTATATTTATGAACCACATGCATTTAAAAATTTAATATATTCAAACATAATATAAGGAATTTGGAATTTTATGTTTCACATATTTTATCCTTTTAATTTATGTATTTTCCTACAATGAAATAATAAGCAATTTTCTGTAAACCAACTCAGTTAATGATTAAAAAGTTACACTTCTTCTTATTCTAAGTATAATATCAGGAACTTGAGTGGTTGTTTTTAATTGAAACATTTGTGTCCTTTTATGTGAAAAATAATTGATTATAACCAGAATAGAAACTGGTTATAAATGTATTATAATATTATTAGGCATGTCGCAAGACTCGTTGTCGAATTAATTTTTGGCAAAAGTATTCAAGCAGCTAAATATAATTTATTTGAAGAATTAAGTTTCATCTAAAACATTGCATCCTTAATTTATTGCTGTCCAATAACCTTTTGGTGGAGCGGTAGCCGTATCTATGAAAAAAAGTGTTTTTTTAGCAATTATGATTACGCATAATCAAAGGCACTAGATGCAACAACGCAGAGGAGAATCAATCTATGGAGATCAGGAAAATAAGAGAAGATGAGTCGCTTTTATGGGAAAAGCCATGCGGAGAAACAAATAAGACATCACACCTTGAAATAGTCCAGCCAACGTGGCGTGCACCAAAATAGCCATACCACTTGCAGTTGCATTTTAGAGAGTGGCTGATGCAATTATTTTCAAAACTGATAACCAGAAATATTAACGTGAGAAGATTTTTTAATAAATAAATTCAAACCGGTTATTTGGCTTCCTGTATCTAGAGCGGAGATGTTGGCAGCTGTCTGAGTTAGATAACGATCATGAGTTTTTAGTACGGATAATTACACCTAATCATTTGTTAAAATTACATGGGGCTATTTGCGAAATTAATTCCGGGAGCGTGTTTTTCCAATTAAGACAGAGATTATTGTAATTTTGATAAGGAGTTACGTAGCATATACCAGGTTCAATATAATTCTGGATTATCGCAAATTGATCAATATAAAACCTTTCCTTTTCCCTAATTTGGATACTTTTCTCTATAATAAAGTACTACGTGAAACGTTGACAAAACAGAATCAAATCTGGAGTCTGAATTATAGTTTATTATATAAACAAATACTGAAAACGGAAAGTTATAATAACAATATTGAAAATATTCACTAGAGACTACAATGTAGTTGGTTGAGTCAGATAACTTGGTTGCAGAGTGTAGACATTGAAAGAAAATAACCTAAAATCCCTGCGACTTATCAGAGCCAATTTAAAGGAAACTGAAAATGTTTCACAAAGTAATATACTATAAAACTAAAATAGTTTCAATTCACAGAGCAATAATATTAAAATTAATAAATAATAGAGGCAGGAGTTACAGAAAGGAAAAGAATACAAACTTTTGAAATGTGGTGCTGCAGAAGAATGCTGAAAATCAGCATTCCTAACCAGGCAGTTGTAAGCAGAATAAGAGACAATATGGAGGACTCTTGCCAAGAGAAGAGATAGATTATTAGGCATGTTTCGAGACATGAGGGTCTTGTAGAATTAGCATTAGAGGAAAGTGTGCGGGGCAAGTACAGAAGAGTGAGGCCAATAATGGAATACACTAAGCAGCGTATGGAGTTTTAGGGATGTGGTAGCTATGTTGAAATGAAAAGGCTTACGCAGACCAGGTTATCATAGAGGGCTGCGTTAGGCCAGTTTAAGGACTGAATGCAACAACATATAACTGAGGTTGAATGAGCCTTTGTTTCCAATTTTCGTAATTTTATACGTGAAAGGCAGATTAAATCATCAGACATGTAACTAATAAATTTACAAGATTTTAGTTGAATGCATTCTAAATACATTTCAATAGAGCTAGAGTAAAAAATTAATGAACACATTCCACGTTTAATGATGTCAGTTATAAGAAGGAAGAACTTAAAAAAGAAAGCAAACATGTCTTTCTATTATAAAACATTTATTGTTTATAGGTCACGATTTTAGAACCTGTTTTAATTTAAGAAACTAACATAAATTAGAAATTATCTATATAAATAAATGACAGTGTAAAGATTTTATTTATTTTTAAATAAAAACATAGGTTACGTGAATGTTTTCCGCTTTGGTAGCTCTTCTCTATTATAGCATAGGAAGGGATGGAAGGTAGAGCGAGTTAGCCACTGGTTGACTAGGGTCTCAGGGCATCCTACCCGGTGATTCACCTAAATGTGATGCAGGGAAAACTTACAAAACCTGAATCAGGTAGGTCGGACATTTCATACTAATCATACGCCCTTCTAATGACGGGAGACTGGATTGTTGTGGGACTCAATGCCACGATCAAATTTGGGAGGCAGCTGGCTGACCTATCCAATGGGATCAACAACAACTCTTAACGCATCCCGAGGGTCTGTGACTCCAAGGAAGCACCCCTCAAACTACTCAAGCTTGTCTCACCTTGCGAAAAGAGACTTGATTCAAAAATCTTGGCTTGTGGCCAAATGGGGGAGGAGAGGAAAACCCAGTACCAGGAAGTCAGTCTTGACAGACGTGACACAACTACTCTGGGTTCTCCTTAGTTTCCACAGCCGCAGTGTTAAGCAACCTGATTATCAGTTATATGCCCAGAATTGCACAAACACAACTACTTCCTTCAGCCCCTCATAGCCCAAAATCTTCCTATGTCAATCACGTTCTCTGCTAAGTAATGTTTATTCCTTATGATTTCCTATAATATTCATCCGACTGCCGATAAATTTACCCAGAGGTGGTTTCAGGTTCCTTCTTTCCCCCTTTGATGTCAAGAAAGTTCCTAACCTCCATATATTGGAAACAGCTAGGCTATGACCTCACGTAGCCTGTCAAACGAGATAATTAAATTGCTTTTTAACGTAATATAATGATTTTTAACAATATTTTATTTCAGATAATGACACTTTTTCATTCGTTAATAACAATGCAAAATATTTTATGAGTCGCAATGCAAATGAGTCAGAACAGCGATTTTGTCTGTAAATAAAATTCAACTTGCTTATCTCACAATTGCGAAAACAATTAAAAGTTTCATTACCTAAATAAAATATTATTATTATTATTCATGAATAATGAAACTCAATAAACTACATCAGGGTAAACACATTATTTCAATCTAGACAGACCGAAGAGAATATATCTCTGAAGCGTGATAAAATACTTAGACTTAACTAAAATTTTATTTAACAAATGAAACTTTTATTTTATTAATAAATATTCAAAATGTTTTATAGTCAGAAGGCCAATGATTTGAGGTACATAATATAATTTTTTTGAAGATTTATATATGCATATACACACATTATTACACGCTAATCATAAATAAAAGAAGACTTGGAAACCATAATAAATGACATGAACATGGTCCTGGAGAAAGAGTTCAATATGAGGATTAATAGAGGAAAAGCCGAGGTAATGGAGTGTAATACGGGAAACAGTGGAATAACAAAGGGTGTTAGATTAGGAAGAGCGATTTTGATGGAGGTTAAAAAAAAATTCTGCTACTTGGGAAACGTAATTACTAGGGACTGTAGGAGTATAGTAGACATAAAGATTAGGACAGCACAGGCAAGGAAAGTTTTCGCGAATAAGAGGAATTTACTTACAGGTAACAAACATAAGTGTGAATATTAGGAAATGGTTGCTAAAAATGTTCGTATGGAACGTGACGTTATATGGGTACGAAACATGAACGATCATTTGATCAAACGCCAATTTTAAGAAACCAATCTTTACTCTATTATTTCGTTTTTTTTAGTTTATTCATAAAGTAGAGATAAACTAGCAATTAAGCAGCACATAGCAGTTAGGAGTTGGGGAAAGGAAAAGAATAGAAGCCTTTGAAAAGCGGTACAATACGCGAATGCTGAAAATCAGATGGGTGGATAGAATCACTAACGAGGAAGTTCTAAACAGAATACAGGAAGAGCGAACAATATGGAGGACGTTGAATAAGAGAAAGGACAGCTTAATAGGTCACGTTTTAAGAAATGAGGGTCTTGTAAAATTAGCATTAGAGGGAACTGTGTGGGGTAAGAACAGAAGAGAGAGGTCAAGGATGAAATATGCTAAGAAGATTAGGGAGGATGTGGGTTGTGCAAGTTATAAGTAAATGAAAAGGCTAGCGCAAGATAGGTTAGCATGGAGGGTTGCTTCAGAGCAGTGTTAGGCCGGAATACCACAACAATCAGATCAAAGATATGGTTCAGGTATCATCTCTTTATAAATAAAATTGACTCTTTCTGTGCATTTTTCTGTATGTGGTTTTGTAAGGTGTCAGGAGATATCTTGACTCAATTGAGATGTTGAATCATTGCGGTGGTTATGACTTATAAAGTAGGGGGAAGGGGGAGTCAAAAGGAAAATTTTCAAAAATGGTTTAATCACGTGTTGACAAAGGCATTACTGTCAAATTAAATACTGTAGGCGGCTAATGTAAAAAAATTCCTGGGCATCGCCGGGCACCCATCTAGTTAAAATTATAAATTCTGGATAGTTTATAATATTGTAGGAAGTTAATAAACTTACGTAACGGCTCGTTATGGCCCTCAATATATATATATATATATATATATTTGCATCAAACTTTCACATAAAAGAGAGTCATGTTATGATTTAAGGTATAAAATTAATTCTCATGAATAGGACTAACAACAGCTTAGACAAAAATTCTGAAATTGATTTATTAAACTGAAATAAACTTATTCTGATACTACAATTCTACAAGTTTATGTGACAACAGCGAAATTCTTCCGCTAGATGCACTGTTAATCAAAATGGCGCCTTCCATGCAGGAGAAACAGTATCGTGTTTTATAACACATAACACACGAAAACATAATCGTCGTTGGTAAAGAACCACCCACCGCATCGTCACAACAATGGACGGTGTGTGAAGCAGAAAATCAGCCCATGACGATCAAAAGCCAAAACAAAATTTATTGAAAGATTTCGTGAAACGTTTCAACGCGTGGTGCAAGTTCCGAGCTCATTGTAAAATACCTCAAACAATGGTGTGGCGTTTGTTTCGGAAACATCTACAAAATACACCTTTCTGTTGGTGCAGGAAAAACCGACAAACCGCTGCGTAAAGCTTTCTTGGAGAATCTGAAAGGTAGAATCTGGAGGTAGATGGTTCCGTGAACCGATGTCTGTTTACGTTTCTGGCAAACTTCATCGTCATATTTTGCGATTCTGAGGCGTGGAAAATCCTCGAGATGGTATGGAACATCAGCGTAATTCTCCAAAGGTGACCGTTTTATGCAGAATTTCCAATTGTCCTTTCTTCTTCGTCAAAAATAATCGATTAACGGGTGCATTTATGGAGATATGTTATCAGAGTCGTTGGTATCTCAGTTGTAGGAAACGATCCCCGTCTTCATTCTACAACGAGAGTGTCCTCGACGAGGGTGGCATAAAAATGTACGTCAGTACATGAGCAACAGTTTACTTCTGGGTGAAATGATATGCCATTGCTTTGTTGGCCACAGATATTACTCCTTGTGATTACTTCCTGTGGCACTCGTGCCTCCATTAACCCAGACTTCACCGCAAATGTAACAGCCGATAACTGAAGAGCTCCAAACATTAACAAAGGATATTCTACCAAGAGTGTAACGGGAAGTGGAATACCGCGTAGATATTTGCCATGTGACCGTAGAAGCACACATAGAACATCTATAGAAACTTCGATACGAAAAATTGATTTATCAAATTAAAGTAATTACAATACGAAACACCGTGTATTATTTTCAACCTGAAGAACTATGTGCAATCTAACCAAAATTAACAAATTTCCGAGTATGAACTTTAAAGATATGCATCGGACACGAGACAGGAATACGGTAAGTGAGGCCTTATCTCACACTAAAATAGGAAGAATAGCTCAGACCAATAGGAAAGCATGGATGACACAGGAAATAATAAAATAATTGATGAAAGGCGTAAATATAAAAAACGCGAGAGATGAAAATGGTAAAGAGCAATACACGTGCTTGAAGAATGAGCCAAAGAAGCTTGGCTACAAGAGAAATGCAAAGCGGTTGAAGATTTCATGGTGAAAGGGAAAATAGTTGCAGCTTATAGGAAAATCAAAGAAACATTCGGAGAGAGGAAAAATATTAGCAAGAACATCAGGAAGCCAATTCTGGATAAAGAAGAAAAAGCAGAAAGATGGACGGAATATCTAGAAGATCTGCATCATGGTGGAACAGCGAACAATATGGAGACCGGTGATAGGATAGATTAATAGGCAAGGTTTTGAGACATGAAGGTCTTGTAAAATTAGAATTAGAGGGAGTGTTTGGGGTAAGAACAGAAGAGGGAGGCCAAGGATGGGGATTTGGTAGTTATACGGAAATGAAAAGGCTTTCGTAAGATGGGTTAGCAGGGAGGGTCTTAGGACAGAATACCACAACAACAAACAACATCTCACACTGAAGTATATATTAATTATAGCAGTAACACCTATAATGGATATTCTGTGTATTCTAAAATTAAAATATATTTAATTAATTCCTATGAATAATAAATTGCGTAGATCTGAACAGTAGATAAGCTTCAAGGTTGTAGAATGTGGCAGGATGAATATTTTTTGTTTACTTTAGTAATTATCGTATCTGCGTTGTCGTTGTATAACATACAAGTTATACATTTTACATATTAATTCATTTATGTTATGGCTAGAAAATTCTAACTATATAAAATCAATTTATTTTTAAATAATAATGCGTTATAATATAATGCATATGCTGAGTATTTACATCTATTACAATGCATTCTAACTTAATTTACATATCAGCTTTGTGGCTAAGATTCTTCCATAACTTCTTTCACTGAATAGGAATGAGTAAGTACAAATGACGGTAGCTCACTTTGACTTTGGGTATATGATGACTAATTTTGTGGCAGTTTCTTAAAGATATAAATGACAGAAAAAAAGACATCATTCTGTGTAATTGACGATGATTTACATGTTATGTACACATTAAATTAGTTTTTTTCTTGCATGTATTAGAACTGTTAATAAATAATTACATGTTTGTAATCTTAAGTAGTTGCATAAATGTTGCAATTTATTTTCGGTTCTTGGAAGGTATTAAAGGTTATAGAAATCATAGCACGACATTTCCTCCTTCTTTCATTAGTAGGAACTGGCATGGAAATGCGACATTGCAAAATGGTTAAATGTAATCAAAAGCTTTCCTCATAAACCGAAGTTACAAGGAAAGCAATCTCCGTGTGTCACTTTCACGTGACAATCCATTATTTTCTGAAATTCCTACAGAGAACATTTGTTATGTGAATGTTATTTCAAAGTTTTCAGAACATTTCATGCCCCCCGCCCCTTTCACATTCAATTATTTTTGAAATTCACTGTATCGCGAGGAGTTGTATGCATATCTCCTCCTACAAACAGTAAATAAGAACAATCTCGTAAATAAAATTGACTAAGCTGCCCGGGTAGTCGTATTTATACCTTTTTATTATTTATTAAGTATTCAGAATATAATGGTAATTACATAAACGTGCCGAACAGACTGAAGAGATAGTTGAATTATCTTATTTTCTTCTGTGAAATTCACTATTTACGGGAGTGGGTGGAGGAAAAGCATAAATGTCAAATTTATGAATGTTCTGCATAAAAATCTAATCACATAGGGAAATTTCAAGACGCGTTCCTTGCCATAGAGAAACAAACACTGTCAGGGTAAGACAATTGCCACGCTGGGATGGAGGAGGCGGAAATTTAAAAATATGTAAAAATTTTCCGGGTTGAACCATATTTATGGTATTTCTCCCGATGTTCTTTATGTACAATTCCATCCCCATTCTGCATGGAAGGGCAGTATTCAAAGGGATGAGCGACACGTAAAAGTAACAATAATGTCATCGAAAGTGGTGTCGAAACAAGTGATAGGCGGTGTTTACTTTAATCTGACATTAAACTTGTGATTTGGGATGTAGCACAGCCCCTAAGAGGTAGTTGGAAGGGGGTGACACACAGTTCCGCGTATTATATTAAACGGGTGGGGGGAATTCAATCCAATTGTGTTCCCATGTTCCTCCCGATACCACAACAAACGCTGTCGTATAACATGTAGACCACCCTCACCTTTAGGGTAGAGGACGAGGAAGGTGGAAGTATGAACGCATGTTTAGTTCTGACATTGAACAAGCAACTTAAACGGTACTTCACGT
This sequence comes from Eucriotettix oculatus, assembly GCA_034510155.1. NCBI lineage: Eukaryota > Metazoa > Arthropoda > Insecta > Orthoptera > Tetrigidae > Eucriotettix > Eucriotettix oculatus. Next base: position 219,809,653 of record CM067376.1, on the reverse strand, counting down.
CCATAATGGTGAAGGGTGAGGGGTGAGGAAGAGGTTGAAGGAGATTACTGAATATTCCGGGCACCCAGCTAGTGAAGTAATGAAATCATTTGCAATTCACATGAATTCATACGTTAACCATATAGCTTCAAACAATAAATAAACAGTTTCAATTCTATTCACAGTCAGATTCTGTTTAAAACTTAACGCTGTTGTGATACTTGCTTTCAGATATTGCGTATTAAATACACAATACGCCTCATGAATTGAAAGAACAGTGTCTGTAAAGGCAGTTTTCAACGAAGTCTAAGAAATTGTTGCATGAATATATTTTATATGATCGGTTCATCATACTATATATATTCCAAAAAATGAATTTACTTACGAATAATATAAGTATGAATATTAGTAAATCATTATTAAAAATGTTCGAATAGAGGGTGGCGTTATATGAGTGCGAAACGTGGAACAGAAACTTTAGAGATGTGGTTCTGAAGTAGAATGCACGAGAAAAACCAAGATTTCTGCTTACAAAACGCTGGTCAGGCCAATTTTATAATATGGGGTAACGTGCTGGGATCCATATCAAAATGAACACACTCCAGCGTTGGAAAAAATACAAAAATGAGCAGAAAACATGTTTGGTGGTCGATTCGCGAACAATCCTCACGAGAATTTAGGTCTCAATAATAGAAGGAAACATGCGAGGTTTTGCGCAATATATAAAGCTTATAAGGGTGAACCACAGGGCCTGGAAAGAAATAACAAACCATCTTACGGCGCCGAATTATATTTCTAAAAATGACCACTCGTTCAAAATTAAAGAAAAAGGGCAACGCACAGACATAGGAAAATTTTCATTTGTTAATAGATCAATACGTGATTGAAATTCCTTGCCTGCAGAAAAACACACGACTTTTCCGGGTAGCGTAAACCAGTTTAGGCTAAGGAAACTTAAATCAAAACCTACACTTCAAAATTGTTCTTTAGTGTGATTTGTATTTTCTTTTTGTAATTGTATTCGTGTTTTCTTTGTATGTAGCAGCCACCGGGCAAATTCCCAGTAGCAGCTAAGTAAGTAATAATAATAAAATCAGATGGGTAGATATGGTAACGAACCAGGAGGCTCTAAGCAGAATTACGGAAGAGACAATAATTTGGAGGACATTGACGAAGAGAAGGGATGGATTAATAGGCCACGTTACAAGACGTGAGGGTCTTTTAAAATTAGCATTAGAGGGAAGTGTTGGGGGAAAGAACAGAAGAGGCAAGGATGGAATGCGCTAAGGAGATTAGGGAGGTATGTAAAAATGATAAGGCATGCGCAAGATAGGTTAGTATGGAGGGTTGCATCTGACCAATCTTAGGACTAATTACCGCAACAACAACATATTAGTTAAATGTACTGTCGTAACAAATCGCCTGTCATGTTCACGACTTATTCGCCTTTGACCAGCAATGAAACACATTCATATTAAACATCATATCACGTTTCTATTGATTAAAAATAGTCAAGAAATTTCTTAAATGTATCAATACCCGACTATTTTATAATTAATATATTAAATTATTTTTTCGGACTGTAATTCTGATTTCATATTTGTGAAATTGTACGGTAAATAATGTTAGCCTTTTTACACGGATGTGGAATATTTTATTGAAATTAATGGTATTTATAACGTATTTTAATAACAACAATAAAATTGAAAAAATTTAAGTGAGTCCAATTATAGTAAACACTCAAATTTGTAACAGGAAATGTTACAAAGAAGAACAACGTGATTATGTGTCAGAAGCTGAGAGACACAGAGAAGGATTATCTAGGGGGATGCCTTCTTCCCTCTCTGGCTTTGACCTACTGTGGATAAACCGTGACTCCTCCATCAGTTTTGAGGGGTGTTCTCTACGGAGACACAGACCTGGCAATCTGTCAGAGTTGTCCACTATTACTATTGGAGCATTCGCCAGCTGCGTCCCACTACAAAACTGTTCCTTTTAGTGATCGCATTGGAACCACTCGCTCAGTAAACAGAGCAAGCCTTTTTTTACGATTCACCGCTCATTTGATATATTTATATGTATATTTTATTTATATTATATATGTTCGGTCTACTCACCTCATCCCATTTACCGAAAAGTCTTACCTTGCTTTCATGATTTTCCAGATGATTGCTACTAAATATTTGAGTTTATAATTTTTAACAAAACTTATATACACTCTTCTTTATTTATTAATAAATAAAGAAATAGTTATAAAAGGAAATAAATAACTCTTGGAAATTTATTTTTAAAATTGAGGTATATAGTAGGTCACTAATGTATTTGGATTTTTCTTTGAAAAAGAAACTAAATTACTGGCAATAATTATACATAATCTTATATTATAATTGTTATGTCACTGATTAAAAATTATTATATTAACAAAAGTATTTTTTCCAGTTAAACAGTTATAACGCAAGGAGTACGGCAGCAAAAAATCTCATTAAATTCTTGCATCTGAAGTTTTGAGATTCCTTTGTCCAAAATAAAATCTTTGGTGGTTCATATTCTTATAAAAGACAATTGATGAGCCGAACAGGTGCAGTCTCGTATAACAAAGGCGTGGAAAGGGAGGGGGACGGGGAAGATGGGGTGGGGGGCACCACCCTCGACTTGATACAAATTCTACTTTGTTATTATAAGAAATAAAGTGAATTAGTAATTATATTAATAAAAGCATAGGATAGGGTGAAACGATCTTGAGAGGCTAAAGTGAAAAGTCTGGGAAAATATTTAGGGAGACTAGGTGGACGGGATTATACGATCATATTTGCACAATTAGATAAGAGAATTTCATACAAACGTTCGGTTACAATATTTTGTGCATATGCCACTTAATTGAATTTTATCAAAACAATCGGGTCACAATAACGTAACCAGAAAGAAAAGATTCTGATTCACTCACTAACTGATCTCGGATCGCAGTGTGAGTGATTCGAAGTTCAAACACTAGGTAGCTCTGATATAACGGTTCCAGCGATCTGATTCCTGATTGAGTGATTCAAACACTGGGATCGCAGTCCCAGTAACCTGATTCCTGAGTGAGTGATTCAAACAGTTGGTTGCTCGGATCAAAGGAGCGGAGTGAATCAAAAGAGCTGCCGTTCTTTTTTCACTCCGCAGAAGGAGCTAGTTCTTTGAATCAGATCTCGATCAGATTGCCCATAAATACTATGAACACTTCTCCCGATCGCGACAGGGAAACGTCATGAGAAAAGTAAGGATAGCTCGGTCTACTTCATGCAGATGTTCTTTTACGTGAATTCAAGGTAGGATCCTGCACCTAAAGCTAGACGCCCCAGTTAATGCCTGCCTTGCAATCTTTAAAACATTTTGCACTTCAAATCCCTTCTTATGCTATTAAAGGGGACTTTCAACCTAAAAAGTGCCTGAATGTGGCAATATTAACATCATATGATACATTTAATTAAATTAAAGGTAAACCACAGCAAAAATCATAAGTCAATTCCTGTTTTCCAGTCACCAATTTAATTATTTTTAATAAATGCTTCCAAAACTCATTTAATAATTTTGAATTTGAAACATCGGCATTATCGTTCCTTGATATTTTAAACATACTATATTCCAATATTGTTTCCATCATATGAATTGAAGGCTGTATAATATTTTTTCTCAACTAAACTTTCCTCGAAATAGTGGAAAATAAATTAAGATTTATGTCTACCTGGATGATAGATACGTATCATTACATTTTACAGCATTATCATGTGTGAGATACCGTATTTCACTCTGTAAAACATATAAATGCAATATGAAAGAAAAAATATCTGTGTGTAAATAATGAGTAAAAATCTAGTTTGTCACGAATATAATTAAATCTAATTACGAAAATTTGGTACATCATAACGCTGCTTTTCTTTGATCGGAAGCTCTACAGGTGCACTAATTAATAACCGTAAATAAATTCAAAAGATATAAACTGATAAAATTGTTAATGTGCTCAACGCACGAATACTCCGTTGAGCACGTTCATAATTTTAACAGTTTATAACTCTTGAATTTATTAACAGTAATTTGTTAATGCACCTAATGAGATTACAAAGAAAGGAACGAAAGTCGTGATGTTATATTTTTCCTTATTATATTTAATTTTATTCTGATTAACTAGTCTGTTTAGTCGTTTATTTCATATGAAGTCCGACCAACATGAGTATTAAATAATTTCATATAGAACTATATTAATTTTTTATAACATGGAAACATAAAAACCATGTGAGTATGATATAAACATAATGGAATGAAAATCAGTAAGTATTTTGAGGAATAAAATATTTAAATCATTTTTAAGGTTCTAAAAAGTCATAATGATTAGAGGGCTGGAAATGGTAAATAACAGAGGGGTTTGCAATTATGGGGTGTATTATAAAAATTAGTTGACTAAATTAGTTTTGCATTAGTCAAGTTACTAAGTTAATATTACAATTAACAATTTTTATCAAATATGCCGGTTTTAGGGACAACAATAATAAAAAATTATAGTACATTAATTTTCTCAAAAACTAACATATATTAGTTTTGAAACAACTGATCAAGTGTTAAATTGTCCAATAGCCTTGGAGAGACGTTTTCAAAATATTGTAAAAATTGATGTATTGATTAATAGGATAATAACCTGAAAAAGGTACAAATAAGTACCAAAACGTTGTGTTTTCCTCTTTAGAAATTGTTAAAACAAAATAAAGTTTGTAATGGGTCGGAAATTTTTACTATTATATTAATTTTACTGTTAGCTTAATTATTTGAATATTTAAATCCGTGAAACGTTATGCCCAAGTTGCCATTTATTTAGGTCCTTCTCATAAAAAACAGGCTTCAAAATAAAATACTTTAGAATTAAATCTACGTGAGGAAATTGGAATAAGGTTTACATTGAAGGCATTTTCATAGCTTTTACGTTACTATTTTGAATCTCCAGTCATCGTCGTGTGATGATCGCCACCGTCAGTGACGAACAGAATAATTTCACGCCTTTGGTGTTGAGTTTCTGGCCCAGGTAGACGACCTTCAAAGGCTTAACTCCAGATTCCGCGTTCAAAACGTACACTTAGTTTATTCGAGTCATCTTACAGTGACTCCGAGAATTAGAGGTCCCTTTATAGGAGCCTGGACATCCAGGACAGGACAAAGAGAATCTCATACTCGTCGATTTGGTCTCTCTCTCTCCCCCCTCCCTATCTCTCTATTCTCTCCTCTCTTCTCTCTCTTCTTTCTCTCTCTTCTCTCTCCTCTCTCTCTTCTCTTCACTCTCCCCCCCCCTAAAACTTGCCTTAGGGTGTGAGAATAGTACCCAATGCCTATGCTATTAAAGGGGAGTTGCCTGATCACCATCATGTAGCATATTAACCAAAAAAATATCAGTGTAATTGTCATATTCCTCCTCAATCCCAACTACCGCATTTGGAACTAGCCGGAGTATTCACTCCACTTTTCAATGTATAAATGTGCATTTCTCGTCGTCGTTTACCGTCAAGTTGTTGACGAATTCCAGTGCCTCAAACTTCTGTCGAGGTGCTTATATATCTGAGTTTTATCGCTGTTCAGTAAAATTCATTGATTTGCACTAAAACTGATCCATGCACCGAGAAATTCCTTTGCTTTATCGCCACAGACTTCCTAATTATACATTCTAAACCATCGTTCGAGAGGTTACTGAAAGCAGAGGCGATTATTCCTAGGAAGCAGAGGAAACACTGCTTCTAGTTTCATTTCTAAACATAAATGTTAAAGTCATACTCCAAAATACTTCAAGAAAAGTGTGAGTACTCTGCTTATTTTACGTCTTGAAATTAAGTATGTAGTCGTTCTTGGCGCCAAATAATGTACCACTTTGAATTTTAATGCTCACAGAAAGCTGACTGATGTTCTGTGGGCGCAGCAGAAAGGAACCTCTGAGCTGGAAGCACGGATCGTCCCGCTCGACGATGATATGATAGCGTGTCTACTATCTTAAAAAGAATCCATTACTTTAAAAAATGTGTGATGCTGTAGGTCGTACGCTATTAATATAAACTCGTTATCTATAAGGCCGGTTTCTTGGCGCAAATATAGCGCGAAACGACTTTACAGTTCGTGAGTCTGGAAGAGTTCGGAGCCAACGCCTAGGAGCTGTGCTGCCGAGTGTTATGGTTGATCCCCAGTAAAGGATTCTCTTCATTTGATCATTCATCTAAGAAGGAAAGCAACACGATTTCTATGGTTTTTAACGAGTAAAACTAAATTCAACGTAGAGTTGTTTGGCAACATTGAATGGCTGAAAGGCTGTGAAACAATCGGACAGAAGTGTTTTTGGCCTTGTTTGCTCTTCGGCATTGAAAATTCTGTTTGGAACAAAACCGAATTCTACGATTTTAATAATCTTCAGAAAGTTATAAACCGACATTCTGATTGTAAAGTTCATAATTTGCAACGTATTTGGGAATTAAAGATTTTTGATACAATCAAAAGAATTAACAACTCATTAGATGAAACTTTACTGATCAACCATCAAAAGCCCAATCAAATGGTAAAAAAATCGCGCAGTTCTACGAATACTTACTGATGTATTTTTCTCCTCGGGAACCAGGAACTGAGTTTCAGGGGTCAATAAAAGAAATTGTCGAGATTTAATTCTGTTAATCGGTAAGTACGATCCTGTACTAGAAGGCATCTGCCAAATTACACCGTATTTGAAGGTATTTACAATATAATTGAAAACGATCTAATTTCCTCGGTTGCAAATGTTGCCTTGACTCAGATTACAAAGGAGAAAGCAGAGAGTACTTTTACTGCTATCATTCTATATGAAATACTGACGTCATAGGTATCAGTCAGCTTTCAGCGATTGTTCACTGTTTTTTAGGTTTCCAAGACATATCTTTAGACAGATCAGCAGAAGCAATGTTCAAAATTATGCATGACACTGAAAAAAAAATTAAGTTCTGGTTCAAAACTCATCGCTAAGAGTTATGCTAGAGCAGCAATGCTGTTTCGTCAATTGGAGGATTGCAGGTTAAAGAAAATACGTTGTCTTGCCCATAGGTTGAACTTTGTGTTATCGCAGCCTGCATCGTCAATCAACGGTAAAATACAAAGAATGGCCAAAAGTAAGAAATGAAATTTTATTGGAAATTTTAAAAATGGCCATTCTTTGTGTTTTATCTATACCAATAAATAAAATACGTGTAAAATACTGTCTGTCTGTATATTTGTCTCGTATAGGCTCCGAAACGACTAACGGATTTCAATGAAAATTTCAGGAATTAAAACAGAATATTTAACTTAAATTTCCGTGTATGTTTCATTATGATATCATAAAGAGTTCAGAAGATATTAATGTAAATATTAATAAATCCATTTAATTGTCACAAGAAAAGGTGGCGTGAAAACTAACAGCAAGTTATAATCTCATTAGGGTTCCTATACCATTCATCCCACTTACTGTGTTATTATAAGCGAAATTTTAGTAGCATAAAAGAGAAAGAGAGAGCGAGAGGGAGGGCGAGTATTCTCACTCCATCTATTGTTGCAGCAGGATTCATACCGTAACTAACCTATTGTTGGTAGAGCGCTAACTCGCTGAGAAATAATAAACTTCTTCGGTATGTACGTAAATCGGTTTTATTTGTCGCGTCATGGAAATTTTAGTATATTGAGTAATTGCTTATTTTTAAAAACAAATAAAATATATATGTAACTGAAATTACTGTCTGGATGTTTGCAACGAATTGGCTCCGAATCGTGTGAAAGCGGCACCTGTTCGAAACCAACTGCGAGTTATAAGCTTTGGCCTGAAGTGATAATCAATAAATACCATACTTTTTATATATTCAATAAATTCAATTTTATCAAAATTATGTACCTAATTTTTCGTTTTTAGGGCGCGAACGAAGTCGCGGGCATAGGTAAATTATAATAATAAATCAGATTAATTTTTTTACTTTATTTATAATTCCGAGAATTATTGACTTCTATTGCTTCCATAACTGGAAAACTCAGCGCACGGCCCCGACTGAAAGGAATCGATCATGGTATTACCGGAGAGAAAAGGCTAGTCGTCTCAAACAACGATGCGTAGTGGTCCTCTGCCTTGTGTCGGAGTTCACTTTAACACGAACCTTTTTTATGGCACTTTGGTAAAATAACTTGCCGTGTTCTGTATGTACCGTTTGTAAGAATAAAATTATACAAATGTCTCGAGTGAAAATTATAACCGACACATTTTCGAAGTGTGAATAATGTTTTAGCTTTATGTTTCAATGAGGTTCGTACTGGCCGATCCATCGTCTCTTTTATCCTTTCTACGAGCGTGCAACCATTTGCAGCAATCACTTAGCGCCGCAGATTTATTTCGCCCAGCACGCGTACAGTCATTCCTCCCTCGCTCAGACTAAATATATGACCGGGAGAGCTGCTCATGCCGTGGTCTTCCGTATCTGCTGGACATGCTTACAAATATAGCACTTCACTACGGTCACTAAAAGTCAACTAAGACTTACGATGCTGAGTCAGTCTTAAACAAGAACCATTTCATTACTAAAATACAAATATTTCAAAGGAACAAAATATCAAGGGAGGCAAATAATGCGTGCGCGAAAATCGTAACTTCCACTTCTTCAGAATATTACGATGTCCACCGCGAGACTTGGAGGAATGCGACCTTGCCCACTGATGTCGTAGCATTCCTGTCTCAACGAGCTTTTCCCAAGTTTCCGTTAAAGGCGATACAAGAACGGCGTCTGGGAACCTAACCTGCGGAGACAAAGGGTGCCCACTGAGTCATCACATACGCGTCAAACATTTCTGTCACGCAGCGACGCACAAGCCTCTGACGCCGACAGTAATAACTCAGGCGATTTAATTCACCGGCTTGAGCCGACGGACAACAAAGGCTCCCAAACAGAATCTGCCAGGTGTTGGTCTTCCATGGTACGAGACTCTGTAAAACTACGTTACAACTAATATCAAACAAAAATTTATTGTATATGGCTGGAATATTAAGTAAGTTTTCATGTAAACAATAATAACCATAAATTTTCATATTATTTTTTTAGAATGCTTTATTATATATTCTTCTTGACTTTACTAATATTGTAAAGGCCTTAGATCCACAAAACAAATAGGTAACTGAATAAACAATTCTTGGGTTTCCACCCGGGTTAAATGGAGTTTAAGCCATGACGTTTTCGATGGCGTACTCTTCCAACGATCTCAAGTTTCACTGTTGTTATGCTGTCAAAAATATAAAAAAACAAACAATCATTATCTTTCTCATATATGTAGCCAGTACAAAATTAACAATAAATATTAAGTAGAAAAATGTCAAATATAGCTGAGAGCATTCTTGTTGTTGTCCCAAGACTGATCTCATGGAACACTCCATGATAACCTATCCGGCGCAAGCCTTTTCATTTCGAAGTACTACCACATCCCAGATCTTTCCTAAGCTGCTTAGCATATTCCATCCTCTACCTCCCTCTTCTGTTCTCTCCCCCCTCCCACTTGCCTCTATTACTAATTTTACAAGACCCTCGTTTCATAAAACGTGGCCTATAAATCTATTCCTTCTCTTGGTCAACATCCTATATATATTGATCCCTCTTCCCCTATTCTGTTTAGAACTTCTTCAATAGCGATTCTATTCACCCATCTGGTTTTAAGCATTCTCCTATAGCACCACATTTCAAAGGCTTCTATTCTTTTCCTTTGAGCAACTCCTACCGTCCAAGTTTCGCACCCATATAACGCCACACTCCATACGAACATTTTTAGCTACGATTTCCTAATATTCACACATATATTACCGTAAATAAATGAAGTTCTCTTTTTCGCGAAAGCCTTTCTTGCCTGTGTTATCATTATTCTTTATTCTTTACTATACTCCTACCATCCCTAGTTATTACGCATCCCAAGTAGCGGAATTCCTTATCTTCCGTCAAAAAATCTCTTTCCAATCTAACACCCTCTTAATAAATATTAATAAGAAAAACTCTTTTGTGACTGAAAAATATACACGATTGTCACTCCAAAGTAATTAACACTATTTTAATTCTTTTCTTTTTCAATTTTTGCACATTTGAAATTGATGGATTCGTATCTACGTCCTCCCCGTTTGGGTTCAAGTTCATTTTGACACGTTCCCGTGAGTGGTTCTGTCACAGTATGTCTTCAAGATGGTTTTTGCTGTTATATAATCCCCGTCGTATTAATATGAGTCACTTCTAAACATCAACATCAACTATGATGATGTTGCTGTCGTTCGTAGTACGTTTAATGGCGGACAAACAGTTTATGTGGTGAAAGAGGACACGTCAATATTTGCAGCTGCAGAATTTGTCTAGTGAGCTGCAACAAGTCCTGACAAATTGCAGAGATTCGATGACACGTTGGGTTGCCAAACACATCACAATGAAATAATTGCCACTCCAGGAGGAGCAAGTGCTTTCAGGACACTGAAACAGGAGGGACTGAAGAAGGAACCAAAGATAAAGAGGAACTTTTGGAACAGGACTGGAATGGTGAAGATGACGTTCTTTCAAGAATTGTGACCGAAGATGAACGAATTTTTGATATGATGACTCTCTAGTCAAACAGTGTTTTAAACTTGTCGGTCCAGACTTTCACCATGTGGGTATTCAGACCCTAGTTCTCAGAATTACGTGGAAAAGTTACATAGGTATAATAACTTCGTAATGTAATTTAGTTGTACACTTTTATTCAACTTGTGCCTTTTGAGAAGCCGTCTGAATGCGTAGATGCGAGTCGGATTTCCATTCCTCCTGCCACCGTTTGTCTGAAGAGTTCTTGTGCTAAACAACGCGTTATCAGGTTAACCAGCATAGAAATAAAAAATTAATGAAGATGGTATCAATGTCTCCCCGTGTTGCACCAATTAAGTAATCTCCAATCAAGTTCATTTGTGTTGGAATACAAAATCTATTTTCCAAAATCTACTATCACAACATCAGATCGTTCGAAAAATACTTTCACACAAATAAAATGGGAAAATTTGTACGGATTCAAGACCCATTTCGAGTCATCCTCCTTCTAAACATACGTCGTTTGAAGAAGAAAAACTTACTGCCTTGTGACTAATCACTGAAGGCAAATTTTGGCAACATGGAACTCACTGATTTTGGTAAATTATTGAAGCAGCTCAGGTGTAAAGATAAAAGAAAATTAATTCCATTGAAAGTCCTTACCTTTGCCAAGCTGAGTTTTAGGTAATCTCTGTATTAAAAAGTAAATATCGTGTAAAAAGTAGCGTGGAACAGGTGATGAAGGTAGCAATATGCACTTTAGTTCCGAGATTTGAGAATTTGTCTCGCGAGCTACAAACCTATTCATCCCATTCATTGTTTTAGATTTGCATTGTAATATGTCCTTAAAAGTATACTTCCTAGCTTACACCGAAATTTCTACATGAAAAATTTTTGGCGCAGTAAGCGAGGAGAACCGCTTTCTCACAACCCAGGGGTCCCGGGTTCGAATCCTGGTATGGGCTTGGATGTTTGTGTCGTCATGGTCGCGAAGACCGGGATTAAGACTGCAGCAGAATCGATACGCTGACCACGTGTCACCCCAAATGCGGAATGTGTCATGCAAGATGACACTCCGCAGTCGACCCGATAGGCGAGGCCTTCAATGGGCTGTAGAGCTGAAGGAGAATAAGAAGAAGCAATGAGAACGGGGATTTCAGCTTTCAGCTAAGAAAAATAAGACGGAATCCTTAATATGCTTGCAGATTATTGTTGAACCATTGGGAGGACGTTACGCAAAAAATCGTCATTTATTACTTTGTAGGAGAGTCATAATGTCTGAACATTTTGCAAAAAGTATTTAGAAAAATCGTCTCTTGGAAACCCTGCGTGATGGGGAAAATTGTATTTCATTTCTCAATTAAGAATGTACAGTTTCTGAGATAAAAGATAACTCGTTTTGGTTTCTTAGTGTAATCATCATCTTGGCTAGTGTTCCCCTATGCAGAACTCTAATTCTGTGTTTTCATTTGCATTCATTACATGAATATGTTTCTCTTTCCCTCACTCATACTCACTCAGAGGGAGACATACTTTATGTTTTCACACAAAGCATACAACAGATACAGGGTCTGTACAATGTTACCTTTCCCCTTAATTATTACTACTTTTAAAATTAAAATACGGTTTTGTGCAACATCAACTTCTACCACAGCTGACTTACGTTCAGGATCATTGAGCTTATTTTTAATATTCATCAAAATAATTAAAAATACGCGTCAAAATATATGGCGAAACTAGTGATAACATTTTGGGACACGCTAGAAATAATTTAAACTCGAAATTAAACGAGTTCTGGTAATTTCTCTTATGACAGCCATACTATCGAAATCCATGGCATGTAATTATTTTGCACTTATAAATTACGTTTGAGAGGGTGCATTAGATTCGGTTATAAAATTTGAGTATTCATACGAGGGTGGATTGAAAAGTTCTCAGAACGGAATAGAAAAAATTACTTACATTACTGAAACTTTTTTTTATTTTTCAATGTAGTCTCCCTGTACACTAATGCACATGGTCCAGTGATGTTCCAGTGCCTTGATCCCATTTAAAAATTAGATTCCTCCTGGCCTGCGAAATAGTTGTCAACTACGGCTATCAGTTATTCGTTTGTAGTGAATCTTCGTCCAACAAGAAAAATTTTCAGTTTTTGAAAGAGATGGAAGTCTGACGGAGCAATATAAGGTGAATAAGGCGGGTGTGACAACAATTCCTACCTTAGTTCGTGAAATTTTGCCATTGTGACGGCACATGAGTAGATGACCTTCTTCCTTGCGAAACCTGGCCTTTTTTCACGTATCTTTTGTTGCAATTTGTCCAGGAGGTTAGCATAGTATTCTCCAGTTTGCCCAGTGGGGAGATAATCTGCAAACAGAATCCCCTTCACATCCAAGAACACTGATGCCATGACCTTTCCAGTCGAAAGAATTGTCTTTGCTTTCTTTGGTGGCAGAGAATCAGCATGTTTCCACTGCTTTGACTGTTATTTTGTCTCTGGGATATAGCAGTGAATCCAAGTTTCATCTGTGGTCACATACCGGCGCAAAAAATCTTGTTTGTTTCTCCTAAAACGGGCCAAACATATATCCGATATGTCCATTCTCATGCGTTTTTGATCCAGCGTCAAGATTCGCGGCACCCACCTTGCAGATATTTTTATCATTTCTAATTCTTCAGTTAAAATGTGATATACCCTTTCATATGACATCTGCCAAGCGTGAGCAATATCACACACTTTCAATTGGCGTTCCCCCAACACCATTTTGTGAACTTTTGTAATGATTTCTGGAGTAGTGACACATCTTGACCGACCACTGCGCGGATCATCAGCTAAGCTCTCCCGACAAAATTTAAATTCATTTGTCCACTTGGCAACAGTTGAATGTGAAGGAGCAGAGTCCCCCAGTGTATTCTGGAATCCCTTCTTTACGAGGTACTTAATCACTGCTCGAATCTCGTTTTTTTTCATCTTCGCAAATCACTGTGCCGAATAAACAACAAAGCCACAACACCGCCACAGCTCTCTTCCAAGAGCACTCAGGTGGCACGTGTTTACTGGCAACAGTCCAATTGATATCACGTGAACAACTCGCACTAGCGCTCACCTCCAGTGGTGAATCCGAGAACTTATAAAACGACCTTCGTATTTGTTAATGTCTATTTAAAAACACTATAAGATTGATAAAGCAATTCTTTATTATGAAATCAATTCTCCTTTATTTTAGCAACAAATTATCACAGTTGTACCCCTTTTCTGTTAATTTGCCATATTTCAGTACGCCATGTGCTAATGTAAATGCAGTACGATGAGAGATGACTGCACTGAGGCGCTATAAATTTCATAAACAACATTTTAATCGACGTCTAGCAGCAATAAAGGCTTGATTCATAAATATTATTTCCACTTATTTGTTTCAAGGCTACGTAAGTGGCTATTACGTAGGAACGTACTTCTATATACGTACATTGCGTTTGATTTAAGCTTGTAATTACTACTCATTCAAGATAATATAGATATCTATGTATTAATTACGATGTTATCCTTCTCATATGTACAGAGCAGAACCTCACAGCAAGAATTACGATCTTCGGCGAGAGATGTAGTAATTCTGGTTGGTGTGGAGGATTTGCGGCTTCGCTGTGTCGGAGGAATGTTATCGCGCCTGACAACCAAGTTCTACAACATGTAACTTGTTTCATGAGAAAAACAACATATGTTTAGCAGAGGACTTGAGAAAAACGCTTTTCTGCAACAGGAATTCAATTTGAGTTGATTATATATGCTGAATAACATCAAGTATTCACATTTCTACTATTCTTGTAGGCAACTCTATTAAAATTTGGTAACAACCTTCATAGTCATTGATATTTGTAAGGGATTAATGTCTTATGTACGTGTAGCGGCATTTTATAAAACTTCCCAGTTTCTTTCAGTGTATTTTATGGTCATATGCGCACCAATTATACACCTGTCTCTGTCTTGAGCGGAACACCTTTCTCTCTTCACATCACCCATCATTCCAACTCCTCTCTTACCGTATAACTTACTCTCTATCCAAGTTCACATTGTATGTGTATGTCCCCTCTTAAATACTTCTTAATAAATTTCTTTTCCTCTAACTCATATTAGTACTTCCTCGTTTCTAACTCTATCCTACCACTGTACACTCTCCATTCTCCACCATAGTTATATATCAAAACTTCCTACATACATTTTTCTTCCATTATTTCTCATTGTATATGTCTGCGACCACAATCTATCGATTATAAAATGCAGGCTGAAAATGAAGAAGCTCAAGAATGGAATTTAAAAAAAATGGGAATTAGAAAAACTGAAACATCAGGAGGTGCTTCAGAGTTTCAAAGAAGACACCAAGAGTAGACAAATAGAGAAATGAGACAATATAGAAGAAGGAAGTAATGACTAGATCAGCCTACGAAAAAAAATAGGAGGAATAGCTCAGATCAATAGTAACACAAGAAATAATAAAAATAATTGATGAAAGGCTTAAATATAAAACGCGAGAGACGAAAATGGTAAAGAGCAGTACAGACGCTTAAAGAATGAAATAGATAGGAAGTGCAAAGCAGCCAAATGGGCTTGGGTCAATGGGAAAAGCAAAGCGGTTGAAGATTTCATGGTGGAAGGGAAAATAGACGCAACGTATCAGAAAATCAAATAAAAACATTCGGGGAGAGGAAAAATAATGGTAAGAACATCAGGAGAGCGGATGGGGAGCCAATTCTGGATAAAGAAGAAAAGGCATAAAGATGGAAGGAATATCTAGAAGAGCTGTATCACGGTGGAAACCTAGGTCAGTCAGTAATAGAAGACGAAGAGAAGGTGGATGACGAAGAGTTGGGGGACAAACTTTTAAGGTTGGAGTTTGACGCAGCGCTGACAGATCTAAGCAATTGTAAAGCGCCAGGAATTGATAACATTTCAGCGAAGTTGGTAAGAACATAATAGGAAGGATGGAATAAGCCAAGCAGATTAGGGAGGCCGTAATAGTTATAATTTAATGATAAGGCTTGCGCAATACATGGAGGGTTGCATCAGACCCGTATTAGGAGTAATTATCACAACAAAGGGAGTTGAGTGAAGGCATCGGATTGAGGTCCTGCATTATAGACGGCGTAAAGTCTATTGAGGAGTTTCTTGTTAAATACAGGATACTGACATAGACGAGCTTTAAAAAAATTAGCGCCCAGTGAGTATTTTTCTGAGAGCTCCTCAGTTTTTACTCACAATAACTTTCAGGTTATTTGAGATTGCAATCCTAGGTGTGGATATCAAAGGAAAGTTTGAGATCAATAGTGACCCCAAGGATATTTAACATGTCGTCGTACATGACTGGAATCTGGATGCATTGTAAGTCTCATCACGTAAAACTGGAACTTCACTCCTAGCTTTTTAGTAGTAAAGGATGATACCTCCAACCCGTGAAATATTTAATCAGTGCTGCTTAGCAAAATTGAACAGCTTCCAGATATTTTATGAATGAAATAATTCTGTAGTCTCAGAACTTTATTGAATTGTATAAACCCAAATTTAAATAGTACGGTCAAAAACTTTGAGGAAATACCCCAGCGTTAAGATCGATTTTTACCAAATCATGTGTTAGAAATACAAAAACCGAATAACAATGTATTTTTAATTTCTCGAAGTCACTGTCTATTACTCGCCTTTTTTGGGATAACAACTACTGCGGGTTAAAAACTTGATTACCATGAACTAAAACATCCAGTACCATAAAGATGAGCCTTCTTTTCCTTATAGCCTCATTTTTCTGTAATCGGGTGAATATTTTTATTTTATAATGTAGTGTAGCATAGTTAGCAATGTAAATTATATTAATTTTTAATATTTATTTATTGTTAACGAACACAGACTACATAAAGTTCTAATTTTAATAGCCGGCCTTTCTTTATAATAAATACAACATCTGTATTTACAAAAAGTGATACACATAATTATTTTATTGCATCTAAGAATTTTCTATCTCACGCTCAGTGCCTTTCCATAGAGCAAAATATTTCACACAAAATCTACTGGGATCTGGCAGTATAGGAAATCAGCAAAAAGGTTACGGAGGTAATTACCGTGTCAGCATAATGAACCATCCTGCGCATTCCTCGTTGAAATTTCCTCCTATTTGGGTCATACTCGTTCACGCGTCAGAGCTCCCGCTGATATTCGTCCTGGTTCAGGACAATTTCCAGTTTACCCTCGTCTCCTCTGACCGATAATGTGATCATCTGCACTGAAACTTCACAATCTGCCACTAAATATCCTCTGATCAACCGCTCTCGTATCCTCAATCCTTTTTGCCTAATTTTCAATCATCTGCCCCTAAAAATTCGTGTGCAAGCGTTTTTAATAATTCTTACGCACTTCTTTAATTAATATCATGAAGATGGCAGAGATGGATATTAACCAATCTGATTGATCTGTACTCTTGTTTGGGGTTTATGGGGAACGTCCACACTCACTTCCCAGCCTTCGTCGTGGGACGAATCCCGCTGGCGTCCGAATGTCTGCGTTTTATTACCCCTGACTCAAATACTGTCTCCTTTATCTGCCGAAATCCGAGCAGATGTTTTTGACCGTTACAGTAAGCCGTCTTAAAAGAACTGAGGGCGCCGGGATATTCTGACGGACCACGAGCTAATTTCTAAATACACGGAATTGTCGTGTAGAAATACTGCTTGTTGCTGCACAAATATTTTTGTGTAATAATCATTAATGTAAAGTGGTTAGCGAATGGCTGGTCTTAAGGGGTCCAATTAATCAAAACTCCTTCATCTTTCATCGTCTTCATAACGTTATATTCCAAGGAACACTATGACATCAATTAATGTTAAAATCAGACAGACGCTGTATATTCGTGCTCTTCCCAAGACTAAGGAAAGGAAAACTGACTTAAAAATGGTTGTATTTCATTTTTCTTGTTACTTGAATGATCCCTTAATTAATTCCGAGGCCAGTATCTGCATTTTCCGCGTAAATCCCTACTACTAAATTACTTCTAGGAACTTAAGAAAGAAAAGGAAGCTTTAATGATTTCCGGTTAAACGTAGTCATAATTGTATGCAAATAAATATTTTTCTGGGCAAAGATTTTAAATAAAATTATTTTTAATCTGTAATATAATTGAAATTTTGTAACAGACCGATTATGTTATCAATATTGCAATGTAATAGCCTAGTCAACATAGCAGAAAATCGCTAAAAATAATATATACTATAACCTATTTGCTGTAATGTAGAAAGAAATCATTTCCTATCATTTGAAAACCTAACTTTGTAAAGCTTACAATAAATAAATTAGAAGATATAAATCAAACCGCTGATAAAATTACATGGAGTTATTATGACCATACCCTCAATACAATGTTGGGCCATTTTTGCTCTTAATATTGTTTGAATTCTTCTGAGCATGTGTTCTATGAGATGTTGGAACGTGGTAGGTGAACTACGAGTCCATTTCTGATAAACTTCATATTTAAATTCCTTAAAAATTTAATGGCATTGGATCCAGCTGCCTGATGGCCCGTTCGATCTTATCCCACAAATTCTCAATTGGATTGAGATGTGGTGATTGTGCAGGACACGTAAGGAAGGTGAAGTCACCATCATGCTCTTCGAACCATCTAAGGACAATGCCAGCTTAATGGCTATTTATGACTAGCTATCTTGCCCTCTGGCGTCAACTCTGTGACGCTGTCAGGTAGTCATAATAATTTACCATTCACTGTATAATTTCGTAACGTTCCGTCCTTAATTTATAGCATTATAGTGTTGTAGGATTTATTACAATTACTTACTAATAGTTTGTACTAAATACCAATTATATCTGCAAAAATGATGTTACAGTAAATAAATTTTGTGTAAAATTACAGCGGTATGCATTGGATGTATTCCCTGTAGTAGCCGACACGAGTAAATGAATATGTATATATTTTAAAATAGGTGATTTAATTATTTATATTTTATATATGTTCAAAATTTAATTATATATTTAACTCAAAATCCTACTTGGGACCATCACTATATATTACCAACAATGTGGGATTTAGGGGAAATTAAATAATTAATTAACATCTTCTTAGCCCAGGGTTAATTAATGAGGGCAACAACGGATAGCAGAGATCTCGCTTATTAAGACGAACCTTTTTTTCGTTCTTCGCTGTTTTCCGAACCTCCACGTCCAGGTATCAGCCTTGCCTTTGCTCGCGCGGACGGCAGGTAGGCAGCAAGGTGTGTCAATCCCTTCTTCACACAGGGCGTGATTCGGCAGGTGGAAAGCAGGAGATTTTTACACCGTCGAAGACGAAGAAAAACAGTCTTCCGTCTGGGTGAAGATGTTCACGTCTTAGCAGGGAGTTTGGCTGATATATAAAAATTTGTTGTGCAGATTTGTGTTTGGTTTCGACAAATTACTGAAAGTGTCTTCATTATTCTTCTTAAATATTTCTTCAACTTCAAACATACACTGACTGCATTTTCCTCTCTCTAAGTCCCCTTCCTTCTAACTTCAAACAAACACTGACTGTATTTCTTCTCGGTCTACTTCCTCTTCCTTTCAACCTCCAAATAACACTGACTCTAGGTGAGCTCCTTGTCACATATCAGCCAATATCTCATTTCCTCTTCTCTATGGAGAAGTGCCACTCTACGTGACGTATCTTCCCAATCGTTATTAATTTTCACCCACCGTGCGATCCGCACTTACAGAAGAAGGAATAGGTCTTGGGGAAACATTCATGGGTCATCGTCTCCTCGTGGACAAACATCCTTAAACCCTACGACTAACTAGCAGGCATGGATCCTTGTGAACGTTCCGCATCTTTTCTGTTTTCAAATATTCACATTAAATTTTCTGAATTTAATTTGTCCTAAGAGATTAATTTAGTTAGAAAGTTATTTTATGTGCTACAATATATACGTTTTATTATATTAAAATTATTTTCAAAGTTTATCATTGAATTAATATATTTTTTTGTGACATGATGTAGGCAAAAAGAAAATATTTGAATTTATTTCACAACACAATAGTGCACAGATCAATTTGATTTTGCAAATTTTATTTAATTGGATTAATAACGCTTTATGAACGTTTTCTAAAAAAATCGTAACTGTGCTTATATTGTGTACTATGAAAATTAAAAATTATAGAGAAAACATCGACACAACTTGTATTTACAGTAGCCAAAGGAAATAAAATTTGACGTAGCATTATAATGCTCTGAGATATCGCTCTATAATGCAGAAGTTTTCCTTTATAGTAAGTATAGTTAGATGAAGAAAATTCACAGACATCCCATAAATTTTAAATATTGAATGACCTAAATATGAATTATTTATTTTCTACGAACATAAAGCCAATATGAGAAGAATAAGTTAGTTTTAAAGTTGATCTTTGCGTTAATAGAATTTATGTTATTTGAAAGCAAACGCTAAATGCTTATTCACTGTGAATGTTTCTCTACTATGTTCGTCCGGGCACAGAATTGTAATCAGTTCTAGCTCAACGCAACACTTACGCACGTGCATTTTGCAGGTGTTCGTTCTCAGCCATCGCACATACGTGTTTCATAAGGCAGTCTGGGTCAAGCTCTCGTGACCCTGCGGTGTAAACTCATGCTTTCAGGATACCTCCAATACATTTCCATTACTATTTATTTTCATTCCTATAATATGATATTATCATTTTCTCGTAGATACACAACTCAGTTATGATAAAAAACATTTTAACCATGATTGCAGAATAACATAACTCAACTCAGTTTAATATTTGCTTCATTAGAAGTTCCTTAACATTAAAGTACAATTTGCAAGCTGTCATCCGATTATCGTCTGGATCGTATGTCGTGTACTCTGTACTTACCGAAAATTTTCTCCCATTAAATTTCTAAAGGTTAACTATACAGACTCCGAGGAATGTTCACCAAGTAACTGATCTAAATTTTAATATTTTTTTAGAAAACGTAGATTTGAAAAATAACAGATACTGTTGATATACTTGTTGACTATTTTTCCACGTAATCGCCATCACGTTCAATTTATGTGGAGAGTCTTGGCAAAAGCATCTTTATTCCCTCCTCAAAGAAGTCTCTCGGCATAAAGTCCCGGCTTTCAAAACCTCTTTCTGCACCTGTGCGTGGGATGAAAATTTAATTCCACCCAAGGTAGGGAGGTGAAAAGATGGTAATCTGAAGGGGCTAAGTCAGGGGATACTGGGAGTGGTTTAACACATCCCAAGCAAATGAGTCCAAGAGTGCTAAGGCTGTGTGATGACGGTCGTTGTCGTGCAACAAGCACATTCCTCTAGTCAGCATTCCACTCCTTTTCAGTTTTAGTCTCACAATACCGTTGTGCTTTGACATTCTCCCCCAAAAGCAGAAATTTGACCAAAATGATGACTTTTCGGTACACCGAGACCATGGTCTTTGACCGTGGTTCTTATTGTTTTGGCTGTTATGGATTTTTGTGACGCCGCAACGTCGACAGTCTTTTTGACTCTGTTTTATAGCACCTTCGCCGTAAACAGTTTTAATTTGCGAACCAATTTTGGTAGGTGATATTCCTTTCACGAATAGAAGGCCGATCACAGCACGTGGATCACACTAGGAAAGATTTCTTACCAATATCTTTCACGCAACTAGACACTACTACGTGACTTTACGTACTACCGTGTTCCTGCGATGCTCGCTCTGTGATGAAGTCCCTCTCTATCACTCGCGTTACCAAACTCAAGATTCAAAAAAGGAACAGCCCGTTATGGTCACAGTACACCTGCCTTCTAGACATATTTCGTATTTAGGGAAAGAAAGATGATTATAGACTAGTAGACACAATATATTAATCCGTTTCATGGTCAAAGTTTTTTCAATTTAAGAAAGATTAAAATTACTTATAGCTAATCTTTGAGAATTAACAGAGGGTAAACCAAAGATATTGGAGTGTAGTTTGGGAAACAGTGGAATAACAAAGGGTTAGATTGGGAAGGGATATTCTGACGGAATTTAAGGAATTCTGCTACTTGAGAAGCGTAATTACTAGGAACTGTTGGAGTACAGTAGACATAAAGAGTAGGATAGCACAGGCAAGGAAGGCTTTCGCGTAAAAGAGGAATTTGCTTATTTACGGCAATATAAGTGTGAATATTAGGAAATCGTTGCTAATGTTTGTGTGGAGCGTTGCATTATATGGGTGCGAAACGTGGACGATAGGAGAAAGGAAAATAAAAGAAGCCTTTGAAATGTGGAGCTGTAGGATAGAATCACAAACGAGAAAGGAAGTTCTAAACAGAATAGGGCAAAACCGATCAATATGGAGCAGGTTGACGAAGATAAGGGGTAGCCCACTTTTTAAGACATGTGGGTCTTGTAAAATTAGCATTACAGGGAAGTGTGTGGGGTAAGAACAGAAGAGAGAGGGAAGGATGGAATACTCTAAAAGAAGATTAGAGAGAGAATTGGGGGTTGTGCTAGTTATAAAGAAATGAAAAGGCTTGCGGAAGATAAGTTGGCATGGAGGGTTGCATCAGATTAGTGTTTGGACTGAAAACCACAACAACAGCAAATCTTTGTTATCATTCAAGGATTGGATTTTAAAATCATAAAATATTGTTTAACGATATTAAATTTTAAACTCTCTATTTACCAATATTTAAATTTATTAATTTGTTGAATTTTTTTAGAGTTTTTGCACGGAATTGACATCGCAGTATATATTTATGAAGTATTAAAGTTTGTAAAGCGAAACACTAATTTGTTTCAAACAAATCGCGAGTTCATGAATACGCGACTAGAAATCGTTCAGCTCTAAGGTCGGACAAGCATCGCCTTGCTCTACACCAGAAAAGTATTCACAATACCGGGATAATTTTATACAACAGCCTTCCGACAGAGGTTAAAAATAGTACCTACAAAAGCTTCGTGAAGCAGAGTAAAACTATTCTTTTAAATGGCACGTTTTACTCGGTAGAGGATTTTCTTAATCGTCCTTCTAGTATTTAAAATCAAGATTCCTGCAAAAAGTGATGAATGAGCTGCCTTATAAAATAGCACATCACATATCTTAATATTTCTATTCAGTTTTTTCTGCTCTTTTGTTTGTTTGTTTCATGTATTGCCTGGAGCTACGACGGAAGGACAGTTTCCTGGTCGCAGAGCTCCAAGTAATTAAAACTCCATTGCGTGTTTCCCAGTGTGTGTCCGTGTTGCGTTTATATTGACTTTTGTCTATATACACTTTCTTTTACTAATTTATTTTAAGTTAATTTGTCTTTATTTATGTACTTTATTTTGTTCATTTTTAATTTTTAATGTATTACGTATCCTATTTCCTCAATCGAGGATTAATGGAAATAACAATAAATCTAAATCTAGATCCAAACGGATATCTAATTATTTGAAAGGTAAATTCCTTTAAAATGAAAAAAATCGTATATGGCTATGTAAAATATTATGTGTTTGCTCGATTGATCTCTGAATTCTTTGACGCCTGGCGGATGATGATGCACTGTTATTCCACTGTTTCCCCTACTGTACTCCATTACCTTGGTTTTCCCTCTATTAACCTTCATATTGCCCCGTTCATGCCATTTATTATGGTTTCCAAGTCTTCTACTGACTCCCCTAATACTACAATATCGTCGGCAAAGCGTAGGGTTTCTATTTCTTCCATTCTAATTACTGCTGCATGTAAGACTATACGAGTGTATACACTGATGTACCAGACATGACACATCTATAGGAAAACAAAAGTGAACCTCAGAACCAACCACATAATGCTTAAGGTAAAAGAGTTCGCAGACGTTTCTGTTAGACAATCGTCAATAATTAACGCCCTCAGTACATTCTTTGTACACATGAAAAAATAATTGTTTTAAGTTAAGTGATACAATACTTTCATTTGAAAGGTCTCAGTCCAACTAAGATCAAAGTCGAGATATATTCTACAGTAATAAAACACTGGGTGGCAGAAATAAACGCCTGGTACAAGCTGCTAAGATAAACATCGTAGTGGTCGACGAAGAACTAGAAATCCACGAAATGGCATGGGTGACAGTTGACTTGAAGCAAGACATTTAAAAAACGTCTGTACATACGGTATTGTATGAAAATTAGAACACGCAAAACCTCTGTGAACGATGAGTGTCGCGTTTGCTTACAATAGAAACGAATTTGCGTCGTGAGGATGTATCACGAATTGACGACAATAAAGCCGAGTTCCATTCATAACCATAGATGACACATGGGTTTCATCACTTCACACTTCAGACGAAGGAAACGTCAATCCAATGGACTGTCACCTCCGAAGAAGGCAAAGACAGTTTCTGTTAGCAAGGTCATGGCGTCAGTGATACGCGTGGAAAATTTTTCATTGATTATGACTAGAATGTGAAAATATTCTACCATAATATTCATTGTTGAGCATTAAGCGAACTTGTTGCTTCTTTTGTTGGATGAAATTGAGATGTTATTAAATGGGATTTTTTAATTAAGGTATTATAATACGAGGGATTAATTTACGGTGGGTTTTATTTTTGAAAATAAAAAACAAGTTGAACTTTAAAATTCTGAATTTAATCAAATAATTAAACATGAGCATTGATGAAAGGTACACAAATGAAAATAAAATGGTTAGCAATAATAACAAATTTACGTCAAGACCTTAAAATCAGGGTACTCTGTAGGGTGGGCCAAGAAGCAATTTAGTTTCTAATGGCAATAGGTCTGAAAATGTGATCTTTATTAATACAATTGAACGACACCCGCGAAGTTACTGTATCTGCATTCTGGCTTGCTATGCGTCGTGATGGTGACTGGATGCATCCGCGGTTGATCTTCGTTAAATCATCATCGAGGCTGAATGTCGTCGTCTGGTGAACACCTGGGCATAATTTGGCGGCGACTCCCTATTCTCCTTTCGGCGGCTGGTAGTTTAGTTTTGAGTCAGCACTTGTCGAACTCTCAACATCATCTTTCCGGCGACTAACAATTTATTTTCCATCAGCTCCTTTCGGCCTCTCACTATAGTCACTCAGCGACTAGAAATTTAATTTCAATCCACTCTTTCCGGCCTCTCTCTATCATCTGCCTCCGTCTCCAAAATCCCTTTCCACGTAACCTCGCTGGGAACCTTAAATACTTCATCCATAATTCCAGACCACCAAACGTCTTCAATTCCCAATAGCCTATATTGGCTTGCTCTTTAACAATTACAGCCAATATTAAAATCAGCTGCAGGGCGTAAACATGGCATGTATTTCGCTTCCCTTCGTGACCGCTGAGATTCCGGATTATCCGCGCTGCTTCCGACTTCCAGAAGCAACCCTTCCAAATTATCTACGGGGGGGTCCCTTTTCTTGAAAGGATCTATCTTTTCTATTCAGCCAAAAGAGTCGTCCTTTTGACCAGAAAATAAAGCGGTTGCCACACGCATCCCAGAAATGCGTTGCAGGTTATATTGCGCATTGAATACATTACAAAACATAGAAAAAGTGGCTGTATTTGGCAAAAACGTTTATATTGTTTCATCACGACATCGTTCAAGATAACGCATCTTTTATCGCGATGGCCATAATTAATTAATGAAGGTTGGCTGTGCTTATTCACGCACCGTATTCGTCAGATTCAGCTTCCTCGGGTTATTTTCTCGTTCTAAACATGAACAAATGGCTTGGTGGTGAAAATTTTTTCAACTATGCGGAAATGGAGTCCGCGATTGATCGCTATTTGAGGATTTCAATGGTCATTCAGGGTATCGAAACTATTGATCTCTAGGAAATGTGAATCGAGTTAAAAGGAGACAATGTAGAGAAATAGAGATATCTTTTAATGTTTTCTTTGTTAGATCGTGAACTTCTAGGACTACCCTCATTTGGCATTGCGTTTTTTAATTATAAATTACTTATATTTCATTATGGGATAAGATCATTTCAGTCAAATCGTAGTGAGGAAAACATTTGTTTCAGAAGTATCTTTATTATTTTTCTTAATCTTACAACACGTTATAAGAGATAATTTCCTATATTTAAATAACTTTTTGCACAACCGACTTCCGATACGGAGAATACATTTTTTTGGGAGGGGGGTCATATAAATAACCGTTTCCTCATGCATTGAATGCTTGGTTACCTATCACACCTGTGAGTGTTGATCTGGAAGGCAGATAATTGTTTTCCATGAAGCACAGCGTCCAGACTACGCACCTGGAGCTTAGTCACCGCGTTTCTCGGACGTGACGTCACCTGCTAAAAGGCACTTCCCGGAGATGACTAAAGGCTGCAAATCCACATACTATATACCTACACAGTGGCGAAAGTGGCATTTTCACTCGAGGGTTGGTAATTTATTAGCTTAAATGTGTCATTAATTTGATAATCACAAACTAATTTGAAGTACCGATCTTTCTGTTAAAATTATTTATTCATCATGAGAAATAAAGGTGTAGGAATAAAAAATTTAAAACCTAATTTAAATATTTGTCCATAACTCAATTTAATTAGGTGTACACGGGAAAAATGGGAGGAAATTGTTATTTGTAACAAGAAGGAAGATATACTGAGAGTTTTGACAGTTAGTTGTAGAACACGACCTGAATTAATAATTCGATCTTAGTAACGAAATTATGTTGTTGTATAGCAAGAAATATAATTCAATTAAACGGAGGAACTGGCAAGCCGCTCGATAGCTATTAGCGATAGGTATCGATTACTGTTTGGACAGAAACCAGTTCTCACGTAATGGACTGTAACTACTGAGGAATTTATTGACCAGTCTTGTGTGGGAAGCTCGCGTGAGGGGCGCATCAGGAAAATCATAGAACGAGCTGCGTTTCGTAAAAAGTCATTGTGTAACCGTTTCTTGAAAAGGAAAAAATTTAATTATTGTAGAAAAAATACAGTCGTACCGAAACCCGTTTTCTTTTCTGAACACAACTAACTGTGCAGTGTCTACTCAAGGCTGATATTGATAGTTAGTTATGAATAACGTCACAATAAGTGATTTGCGTTCATGTTAGATACAACGGGGATTTCGTGAAAAAAAACCTTATAGATGATAGTATGACTAATTGAACATAAATATTTATCGAAAGAATTATAAATATTTCGTTAGTAAACATTTAGTAAGAACCAAAACCTGAATTTTATGGTCATTTCAGAATAAATACCTGGTGTTTTAAAATTATTTCTTATGTTTAGAATAAGTAATAAATTAATTATGCAACTATGAAAACCAATAACAATACTTGAGATTTGGGAAACTCTGACGGGACCATTCATGAAGTGCTAGCAAATGAATTCAAACCCAATCAATTGTTACCCTTGCTCCATGCTTTCAGACAGTTACAAGTCAATCAACGTACTCGTTGGACCAATTCTTATTCCGAAAATAATTATATAATGAAATATATCGAAGAAATATCATCGTTATCGTTGAAATTGACAATAATGAGAGAAATATTTTGGAAAGTATATGTTTATATAAAAACTCCTTTGGTAAGGATTTAGAAGATTTTTGTAAAAGGAAAAGAATGTCACCAAAGAGACTGAAGACTGTATAAATTGATCACGAAACTGAACAGCTTTTTTTAAAAAAATAAAGAGTGATTTGAGGCACTAAAATTAACTTCCTCGTTACATATTAAAATTGAGGAAAATGAATATTCACTTTCTTTTAAAAAGCTGTAAATAAATTAAAGATTAAAGGTTAACCATCTGTTGGACTGATCTTTATTCGTCGGTTGCAGACATAGACAAGATGTTCTGACATAATAGTCTACTGACAAAAAAAGCGAGGTCACTGGAAATGTCTAGGAATTTTAGTTTAATTACACAGTAAAGGCGATTGCCAATTTCCTGACAACTTATTTATAAAAGAAATCGAGCTTACAATAAATACATTTTCAATTTTACAGTGAATAAAATAGCTTTCAAAAATCTGAAGTAATACATAACTGTAAACGTAAAGAGTGTTGTTCTGGTTGTCCATTTACAATGAGATGTTTTAGGAAAGGAGGAAGAATTATGAATAAAGGGTAGAATGAAAAAACAAATACAGTCAGCTATATTTCCAAGAAAATTAATTTGTAGGCGACTTTACAGTGCAAAAGTTTTCTTTGATACGGTTTCCTCATCCCCAGGAAAACATTATCGTACACGGATTAATAAATAAAATTCCAACAACTGTTACCACAATAATGTCTGAAATATGCGAATTTAAAATAGCAAACTAAAGAATTCTTACAGAAGTCAACGGGATATACATATTACAAAACTGAGACTTTATATTAAATGTAATATCAATTCTTCAAAGATCAAATACTAAAAGATATTTTTTAAACCCCTCACTAAGGAAAAATGAAAATGGCAGAGCAAATCAGATAAAAACAGATCCTTTTCTTAAATATGAATTCATCAAAAGCACTAACAAATACATATGGAGTTATATGAGTTTTAAAATAATTATTTCAATAAATGTTAAATGGACTTTTATAAAATACAGCAAATTTGGGTGAGAAAACTTATTTGGCATTGAACTGAAAACTTGTAAAGACTTTATGACCTCTGGGATCTTGGTATTTTCTTCTCTCCTTCTACTGGGAAATTCTCCGTATTAACTAGTGATTCACTGAGCTCCACAGAATTCGGAGAAACCCGATTCTCGCAACCAGAACCTCTCTCTTTTCGCTTTGTGAGCAGAGCTCGTTGTTCGTTGTTTAGCGGCGCTCTTCATATCCGCGATATTCATACTGCAGGTGACTTCCCGTGTACTGCAGCACTTATTAAACAAGACTTTATGATGAAATGCAATTATAAATAACTACATTTAGACAAAAGCGAAGATAAACGAATTTAACAACTATAAATATTTCAATAGCTATTTTAACGTCAATCCCGTAAATTTAAAAATAAAATAAACAAATAGATACAACTACCTTTCATATATAATTGAAATAGTAATGAACTTAGGTTTTCCATATGGAGATATTTAATAAATGTTTCGTGATTTCTTCACCTGGTCAAATTTTTAACAGCCCACATTATGCCTGACGACGGCTATAATGATAATTGTGGAACAGGTTTTTTTGCAAACAAAAATTTAACTCTGTTGGTAAACCGAGAATCATTTATTAAATGGAAATCGTACCTCTCAATATTTTATATTTACCAATAGCTACGATGTCCATTGGTGTCATCGTATTCCAATTTTTATTGTGAAATACATTTTCCAGAACTCAAGAAAGGAATTAAGCAAAAAGATGGGAATTAGAAAAATTGAAACAACAGGAGGTGCTTCAGGGTTTCAAAGAAGATATCAAGAGTAGATTTTGATTTATTATTCAATCTACTAGTCCTCGGTTGAGGAAATAGGATACGTGGTGAAATGTAATATTACAAGAAATATAACAAAATTTTACAATTAATAATTTAAGGACAAAAAGAGAAAAGAGAAAATTCAATCTTCAATTTTCAGTCGACGGAGGAGGCAGCAGAAGTGCGTAAGTTCCCGTTGAACATGAAAAATAAAATAAGTCAGCAGTTAAATTCTAGTAGAGTATAGTTTTAAAATAATAGGAGAATTTGATAGGACACCAGCGAACTGTTTTAGTGCTTCCTATCTACGAAGTAATAGAGAAATGAAAAGAAACTATGTAGAAGAGAAATAGGAACTCTTGAAGGAAGAAATTACTAGAGCAGCCAACGAAAAAAAGAAAGATAACACAAGAAATAATAAAAATAATTGACGAAAGGTGTAAATATAGAAACGCGAGAGATGAAAATGGTAAAAAGCGTTTGAATAATGAGATAGATAGGAAGAGCAAAGCAGCCAAAGGGGCTTGGTGCAAAGAGAAATGCAAAACGGTTGAAGATTTCACGGTGAAAGGGATGATAGACGAAGCTTATAGGAAAATCAAAGAAACATTCGGGGGGAGGAAAAATATTAGCAATAACATCAGGACAGCGGATGGGAAACCAATTCCGGATAAAGAAGAAAAGGCAGAAAGATGGAAGGATATGTAGAAGAGCTGTACTACGGTGGAAATCTTCCAGAAATCCCCGACCTAATAAAGAAAACATAAAACAATTGGTAAAAGGAGCGAAGGCTTTCCCGGTGAATTTGATTCAAATATAATTCTCGGGTTTCAACTTGGGTAAAAGTTTGTACACACAACGTTTCGACGGCAAGCTCCGCCATTGTCATCAGGTAGACTGTCTACCTGATGACGATGGCGGAGCTTGCCGTCGAAACGTTGTGTGTACAAACTTTTACCCGGGCTGAAACCCGAGAATTATATTTGAATTGGTAAAAGTATTTTTATTTCTCAATGCATCCTCTTTTTACGTTGGTTCGCTTTTCCCAGTGATGATCAATAGCTTCAATGTTATCTTTTTAGCGACCAACACACATACAGTTTTAACTAGACGAAAAATTGTCTCGTATATATTGAACTGAAAGTGTGTGGAATACGCCTATTTATTGAACCGGGTTTTGAAAACTCTCGTCAGTTTTCTTCATATTGAACTTCTTTTATTCAGAAATGTCCAAAAAAAGAAAAACTGTTGTTGTTGTTGTTGTGGTATTCATTCCTAAGACTGGTTTGATGCAACCCTCCATGCTAACCTATCTTGCGCAAGCCGTTTCATTTCCTTATAACTCCCTAATCTGCTTAGCGCATTCCATCCTTGTCATCACTATTCTGTTCTTACCCCACTCACTTCCCTCTAATGCTAATTTTACAAAACCCTCGTGTCTTGAAACGTGGCCTATTAATCTATCCCTTCTCTTGGTCAACGTCCTCCATATTTTCGCTTTTCCCTTTTCTGTTTAGAACTTCCTCGTTAGTTACTCTATCCACCCATCTGATTTTCAGCATTCGCCTATAGCACCACATTTCAAAGGATTCTATTCTATTCCTTTCCCCAACTCCTAACTGCCATGTGTTGCTTAGTTGCTAGTTTACCTCTACTTGTTGAAGAAACTAAAAAAAACGAAAGAGAGTAAATATTGGTTTCTTAAAATTGGAGTTTGATCAAATGATTGCAATTTGCTGAACAAGTTGCACGAAGTCAATTGTTGTTAAACCGAGAAATCTATTAATCAAAAGACAGAGCACTTGAATATCACTTGAATCCAGGCTTACTGCTACACAACCGGAAGAAATTTGGGTAATTAAACTTTATCAGGATTTCACCCCGACCACTTTCACACTTAGTAAACATGTAAAGCACTCTCAAAGTGCCCAATAATTATATTGAGATAAATAAAAACTGAAAATTTATTTTTACAATTATCAAACACATGAAAGTACATACCAAAATCATTCATTTATATTATCATTTTCTTGTCAAATTCTTTGCTATTATTATTGGTCGTATCAAAAGGTATCTAATAATATTTTTGTAGTTTGATGATATCTAGATGACGACTGTGTTGATGTTGTTGTAGTTTTCAGCCCTTCGACTGGTCTAATGCTACCTCCCATTCTAACCTATTTTATGCAAGCAATTTGTTGATAATTCAGAAAAGCAGGTGTTAGAGCAGCAGTTTTCTGGTTCATCAAAAAAAGGTTTTCTCACCAAAATACCAAAGTCAACGAATGTAAATTTTCTCAGCTGAGAACCCCAACTATTTTGAATCACTAATTTCCTTTCAGTGCTTTTTAAATGTAGATCTGAGGTTACTCATTTTTCCACAACACTGTGTCTCGGTGCCTTACCAAATATTGGTTTTAATTTTTCTATTAATTTGTCGTACGTCATTGCTGTTTTGATTCTTTTGGAATAGGGTGAACATTTTATATCCAAAAGCTCAGGAAGATATGGTAACATTCATAAAAATCAAGGAGAAACAAGTTCTTATTCGTGAAACATTACATGGCGAAGAATAAGAAGTTCCTGAAAGAACTGAACGTTTAACTCCGCGAGCTGTGCAGTTTGACGGGGAAAAATGGAACCTGAGAATTGAGTAAAAATGGTTGAAACCTGCACAGTTCGCAAAGTTTATAAAATGCGCGTTTAAACTGAAAGTGATGGAGCCGCTTAAAGTGAGAACCACCGAGAATCTCAAAATATCCAACAACTGCGGACTCATTGTCTTCAACGTTAAAAATCTTTTAGTACCAAGCAATTATTTCAAGTTTGAAAAGATAAAATAATACGAGAGAGCTAAATCTGGCAAAGAGGGTACGAGAGAAAGCAACCATAACTCACTGATTTTGGCCGTCGCGTTATAAAATGCGTGCGCTGGTGCATTAAATGAATGAATGAATTTATTGATACTCCAATTGAGTAACAGTCGGTGGCAGTTACTAAAAATAAGCTTGAAATAAGGATAGTTACAAATAATATAAATTACATCTTAAAGATAAAAAGTACCTATTGTTAAGATGTTTTTCCGCCGCACTACACTTCACTACACTTGCACTTCACGATCACTTACACTTCCCAATTCTTCCCTGAAAAACGTTGCTATTGGGACGGAATGTTTCAAAACCTTCTGCAAGTAAATTATTCCAATCCCTTATAGTTCGATTTAAAAATTAAGAATTCCCAACGTCAGTTTTAAAGCTGCTCTGCCCAATTTTACAATTATGATCCTCTCTTCTGAAATGATTTACTTCTAAAAACTTTGACGCAAAATCCTCCCAGGATTGTTGCCCTGTCTGCGTACGCTTTAAAAAGAGCCCCGAGACGTAAATTTTGTCGTCGTTATTCTAACGTATCCCAACCTAATTGATGAAACTTCTCATTTCCGTGACCAGGACACCGCTTAACAAATTTTGCCGCCCCCCTCTGTACCCTTTCCAGTGCCTCGACCTGATATTTTCTGAACGGATTCCAACAAATACAGCCGTATTCTAGTACTGGACGCACGACAGGTTTATACGCATGTTCCCGTGTTTCACAGTTTCCTTTTTTTTAAAATCCTCATGAAGAAATGAAGAGCCTTCCATGCTTTCCTAGTCACACGTTCTATTTGATATTCCCGACCCGTATTACTGCTCAAGTATATACCGAAATACTTACAGTACAGTACTTGTACTATGCCATTACCGCTGAGCTAATAATTGAGTACTATTTCTACGTGACGCCTACAAAATCTTATTGCCTTGCTCGTTACAATTTATTTTCATTTTGTTAACAAGTGCCCAATCTCTTAAACTAACTAACTAACTCCATGGCTCTACGGTCCATTAAGGACCTTGGCCTCCAAAATTATGTCTCCAGTTGTCCCGGTCCTCAGCCTGTCTACGCCACCTCCCGACCCCGACAGGCCTTAAGTCTTCCTCCACATCTTCCAGCCATCTCCTCCGGGGCCGTCCTCTCCATCTCCTGCCCCCAGGGTACCCCGTTAGTGCCTGTTTTGGCAGTCTTTCATTCCCCATTCGTTGTACGTGTCCTAGCCATCCGAATCTTCTCATTTTGACTGAAGCCCCCAAAACTGGTTCTTTATACAATAATCGTATTTCGTTATTTGTTCTGATCCTCCGTAAACTTCCTTCCTTCACCGGCCCATATATATTTCTCAATACTTTCCTTTCCCACACGTTTAATCTCCTCTCTATGGCCTCAGTCAATACCCATGCCTCACTCCCATACATAAGTACTGGTTTGATCATTGTTTTATAGAGAGTAACTTTCAATCTCTTATGGTATCTAAATAGTTTTGTAGAAATTCTTCATCGATCACAGTTTTTATTTTCCGATATATTACGCAGTCATCAGCAAAAAAGACGCACCTGAGAATTAATGCGTGATACTAAGTCATTTACGTAGACTAGAAATAATGAGGGACCAACAACGGAACCCTGCGGCACTCCCGATTTAACATTCGCAACTGAGGATAATTCGTTCCCTACTTTAACTATTTGCTGTCATTCTCGTAAAAGTTCTGTAATCCTTAAAACCACTCGACTATCAATCCCAATTTTTGACATTTTTTTGTAACAATATGTCGAGATGAATCACATGTCTTCTTGATTTTATTATTCAAACGTTGCAGCAAGATGACACAATACTCGCCGTTGATTGTTTTTCCTTATTTCATATAATCAATTAAAAAATTTCCAAGCGCATCCCACAAAACTGATTATACCTTGACCTTGCCGTCTCATCGCCTTATTTAGAAGCAATAGACCGTTGTTCTGAATGTTCGATCTATCGTATATCATTCACGGTTATGAATCGACGCAAAAATTTGCTATATTACTGTGAAGCATCGCCAAACCCTCGTTTGAAACATTCCCAAGACGCTGTTTTTGCTTCATTGTTAACTAACGCGGCACTCATCTTGCGCATAGCTTTCTTCAAGTCCAAATTTTCATTCAATATGCAATGTAAAAAACTTTATGAAATATCTACCTCGTCTGATAGCTCGCACACTTTAAGACGACGGTAGTTCAATATTATTTTGTGTATTTTTGTCACCATTTCAGTTGTAGTCACTTCATTTGGTCGCCTTGGTTGCTCATACTGCCTTGTTTTAACTCTGCCAGCCAATATTTTAGTGTCGTAGAATATAGCTCGACTTAAATATTGGTTGGACTGAGAACTTTCATAAGAAATTATTGAATCACGTAACGATGACAAAATTTTCCCGTGAATACAAATTCATTAAAAACGTTCAGTATTGATGGCAGCTAAACGAATACTAAATTAAGTAGCGCCTTCAAACATACGCTTTATAAGTTTCGTGTACATATCTGGTGCTGCTCTCGTATCACCAATGATATATTGAAGGATCGCCGATTAGTCTGCTGGGATTATAATGATGTAAGATCGGCTCTCTCTGAGTCATGGTTAGCAAAACACTACCAAAGTGAGGCCCATCGCGTTTGATAACCTATGATTAGAAATGAAATTTCGTGAACTGTTCATAGCAGAATTTGTACCAATATAAATACAACTTCGTTTTGTCGACTTTCCATTAATTTTAATGAAACGTTGGTACATTATTGCATTTCTGAGTCGAAGCCATGGTCCAAACAATGGGCGAATTGAGTGAAAGTACTCTGAAGAAACCGGGTAAATTTATTTCGACTGTGTTCTGGATGATGCGGTTTTCAAAAGTAAGAACTAAAAATTATGGAGCATTATTAAAAAAAAACAGAAAACGCCCACATTTGCACAGGAAAACTCTGTCCAACCCGAAAGTCCATCCGCTCGCATGCCTTTACCTAAACCAAAAGAATTAGACTTCGAGTTGTTTCTTCATTTACTACATTCTCCAAGTTCAGTCCACGCCCTATTGACGAAGATTTACATCTAATGAAGAAGTCATCTGCTCCAAAAATTAACGTATTGTAATGCCTGAATACAAATTTAAATTCGTGAAGAAATATCAACCAAGCTTCGTCCATATGATACATACAATCCAAGAAAAAATGGAGACAACAATAAGACACCAAAATAAGGGGTTGAAAGGGAGTGGCATTTAAAAAAATGTTTGCATAGTCTCGAATAAGTGGGCTTCTATATCACTGATAGTAACAGTGACACTTTCGATGTAGTTAGTATCTAACTTCGATCATACCATTATGGAATGAAGTACCCCTAGGAGTGGGGATTGAATGCAGATTTAAAAACTACAGGGGTTGGAGAAAATAATATGAACGTAATGTAATAGGGTACGGCTTGTTGTAGGTTGGCCCCACTGTGTACGTGTAAATTCTGCGAGGCGACTGCAGTGCCCAGATGATGTGCCACGTTTTGAGATTATTTTGCAGTATCTTACATGCTTTTTCTGAGACGGTTAACACCAGTGATCGGTAAAATGCATGATCTCTTAGAATTCTAAAGAGGACAAATCGTTGGTGCGCGGTTAGCGGGAGCATCTGTGACGAAAACGGCTCAACTGTATAACGTTTCACGAGCGACAATATCCTCAGTGACGACAGCATTCACGAAGCATGGGAAAACATAATCAGCTAAGAGGAATAGTGGGTGAATGCCGAACTTACAAGGACAGACGAACATTAAAAAGGATTGTGATGCAGTAACTGCAGAACTCAACACTTACTTGAGCAATACAGTTTCGACAAAAACAGTGAAGAGCTTCAGAAAGCCAACATTCACCGAAGGGCTTCAATTTCGAAACCCTAAGCTAAGGTATAAATGCGAAAGAAGTGGTGCCACCTGGACACTGGATGACTGGAAAAATATGGTACGGTCCGATGAATCATCGTTTACATTGTTTCCTACAGACGGCCGGGTTTATGTATGAACAACCCCAAAAGAAGCCTACGATCCGGCCTGCCTGTTTCAAGTACTGTCAAGTACTGGGGAGGTTCGGTTACGATTTGGGCGGCTGTATGGTGGTATTCAGCTGGCCGGATCATTACCCTTATTGGCCGGATTCCTGCGAATGAATATCTCGACATCCTTAGCAATTAAGTGCTTCCTATGACTAGCATATTGCTGCCAGACACTGCCATATTCCAAGGTGATTATGCGCCCATACAGCCGGAAAGGTTCAGGCGTGATTTGTAGAGCATCAGAACGTCATGAAACATTTTCCCTGTCCAGCACAACATTTAACCGTTATGGGGAGTTTTAGAACAGAGAGTGTGGAGCAGATTTCTACCTCCATCGTTGCGGCAAGTGGGAAGACATACCGCTGTAAAATATTCAGACACTACAAATTTATTATGCGACGAATTGCAGCTGTTCTCAAAGCAAATGATAGTCCAACTCCTTATTAATCGATAAACATAGTCTAAATGCAGGTGTTCATTTTATTTTGTCCAACCACTGTAATGTGAAAATAACCGAGATTGGAGAGAAATATAGCGTTATGAAAGTTAATGAGTTGTGTCAATCACTATACTGGTAAGTTCAGCCACCATAATCGAAAATAATTGACGTTAAATTAATGCGAAACAACCGAGATCGGTGTTGAATCCACGATTTCAAAGTCGGACATTCAATGTGCCACTTAGCTTCGAGCTCAGTCCCTCCAGTACGAGGAAGAGGTTTCCATTTTAAAATTTCCGGGATTTCTGTCTAATTCGGACTTCACTGAGTTAGGTAGGGAAGGGTATATGATCCTAAATGACCCATATTATAACCAAATACATAGCTTTTGGTGTCGGATAAATAAAAGGTGACGTTCATGGTGTCACACACAATTTTTTTAATGTCTTGCGTGTTTTGTCTAATTCTCTTATATATCTGTAGTGTCAATTGTAGTACTGAACTTTTCAATACGAAAATTTAAATTTGATTTCAATATCACTAACATAAGTAAGTCGAAGATGTATGTAATCACACGATGCACACTATTGGCATTAAGATTTTAACCACACAACGACACGACTGCATAATCAAGTTGATAAAATGCGTTAACTCGCTAAGAATTCTTTCTGTGCTTGGGGGCTACAAAACTACTGAATTGTGGACGTAGAATATTTTGTACCTGCAAGCTTGGTTTGTTTGGCTAGCAAGCTGTATTTACTCGCTCGAGTTAATTAAGCCTGTAAGCAGAGTAGCTGGGACAGAAAGTAGGCAGCGCGTATGAAATGTTAGTTGATGTTATGTTGTATGTTTGACTGTTAATTATGTAGATACAGACAAGACACTGTAAATAAATTTTCTAACATATTAAGTCGAATTGCATATGTATAATGTTTGTCTCAGTTTTATGCATACATGAAGATTTAAGTCTTTGACAATTCATTGAAAACGTATCGCTTCGTAGAAAGAATTCAAAGAAAATAATAAGCTCAGTAAATTGCAAATCCCTAAACCACCTTTTTTTATCTGATACAAGAAATTAGCTCTAAGAGCTAAGTTGAGCGAATTTGAAACAAATGGATACAATTTTATTTTTATTTATTCAAATTATAGAAATTTTATGTTTTACTTCCTGTCGGCATTATTTACTTCAACCCGTTCCCAAAAAAACATATTAATCATCCTTCCTTTACATGCCGTTAAGTAACTTCCGTTTATAACGATTAAATCATTTTAGTAATACTAAAAATTATTATTTGATACATATATCTGACTTTCGTAACTTGGAAAGTTTTCAGAACGCAAGAGAGAATGACTTCCTTCAACCCAAGGTGTAAATTTATAACAGTTTAAAAGTGTTAGTTCTTGTTTGTCACTTCAAATAATCATCTTCACAAAGTAGAGAAAGAATTCTTGTAGAGACGTGAACATAGGTAGTAAAGTCCAAGATATAATTATTATACATTTCTTTATCTAAGATACGTACTGGGACACCTTTTCAATACATTCTGAATCCTTCTTGACTAATTTTATCATCCACTTTAATCTGAGATATCGATAAATGGGTCTTTGTTTTAAGTATACTTATCAAGTTCCAGCGGCTGAGGGTTCTTAACGGATTATTATTAGCAGAAAAAACGTACGAGACTTTGAACTTAGTGGGAAATAGTGTAATCTAATTTAGTGACAAAGATATGTCAATGTGATTTAATTGGGAGTTAAAACAATTAGGTTTTATCGACATCTAGAAACCTTTAACTGGACTGATGGAAAACGAATGTTCTATTTGACACGTGACTCTCGTAAGCAATTCTTATCGCTACCGAAATGAATAAAATCAGACAGTAATGCCATCAGTAATTATGGGAGATAATTATTTTGTAGCTGTGATGGTTCAGTGGATGCCTCGATTCTTTGTATTGTATCGAAGCGCTGACGAGAGGGAGAGACCCGCAAAGAGAATTTTTCACTTCCACCACGTGACGTAGCATATCTGATAACAACGAAAGACCTCGCTGTCG
Organism: Eucriotettix oculatus; assembly: GCA_034510155.1. Lineage (NCBI taxonomy): Eukaryota > Metazoa > Arthropoda > Insecta > Orthoptera > Tetrigidae > Eucriotettix > Eucriotettix oculatus. The sequence goes on along the minus strand of CM067376.1, from coordinate 219,771,326 downwards.
AAACGTTGTACGATTTCCTACCAACTGTCCTGATCTAGTTTTAAAGTTTTTGGACATAGAGCAAAAGTTCCACCACTTCTAACTGGAAACTTTTTTCGTTTTCCAGGATAGGTAAATGCCTACAAGTGTAGTAAATCACATGTAGTGGATATTAAATACTAAGTAGTTGTTAAGATATATATGTACTAGTAGTTAAGATATTAGTTATATATATATATATAGATTCTTGATTTTAGTATCCGGCTGACCACATGGGGTACACGTTGTGTGTTCCATGTGCGGCAGGATGAGAAAATGACGTGGGAACATCTATCTGACGAATTTTGTGGGGTAAGCCAGCACAAAGAGGTGTGAACGTTTGCGTATACCTGACTACCCGTGCCGGCGCATAAATTATTTCCCCCGCCAAGGCTCAAAATGGGGAGGATTACCCAAATTCCCGGGCCATTGGGCGCGTGTTCTTCCCAAAATTTTAAGTTGTTATTGGTGGAACGAGAAAAATGACGTGATGACGAGAAAGGTGGGGAAAGGACAGTTGGTGTGGAGATGGAGAGGAGAACAGTCGAGTCGATTCTGAGCTGAGGAGTTGGTGTGGAGAACGGGAGAGAAGAACAGTCGGAGAGGAGAAGTCGAGTGGAGAAGAGTTGAGTCAGAGATGAGAGGGTAGTTGGACAGTAAGTCCAGCGCCAACAATTGCTCCTGGACGGTATATAACTTTTCCGTCAGGAGAAGCAATTTGGAAGCCAGTCATCAACCTTTACTACGCGGCGTGGAAGCAGCAAACAGACAACCAGAAGCCGAATCCAGCGATCAGAGGCCATCAGCGACGACACACAGCAAAGGGGCCTTGGTTTCGTCTTCCTTCATCTCAGACGAACATCCGAGCCAGAGCAGCCAACAGCCGCAGTAAGAGCTCTAACATCAATCACAAAATATTCTCACGTTTACGCGGTAATTTCGTTTTTATTTTTTACTTTCTAAATTCTGGATACGTAATTTATTTATTATCCTTGCATTTTTTCTTAGGAGTTAATTTTAACGGCGTGGTATGCTTTCTCTATTTAAGATTCGAAACATAATTGGTGTAATTTTCCTAACCGCCAACGTCAACCTGTAAGTCATGCGGCTTGTTGCAGCAAATTAAAATGATAGTAAAATTTTCAAATATGCCATATTAGTATTACTTTTAGTAACAAAATGATTTAAATATTATTAAAAGTGAACCCTAAAATCCAAAAGTAAATGTGGAGTAAACGTTAAATGTTTAATTGAAAACCAAAAGTTAAGTACCCCCACAACACCAGCATATTTGGACGCACTTGGTAAAAGAAATGTAATTAGTAGATCAGGATGGAGAAATCGAACCCGTTCGACGCTTCTAATCCAATTCAGTACCTTGCATGCCTATGCTTTATTGTAAGCCTTTCTTCTGTTATTGAAAAAATTAAAATATTAAATTACGTTTATCATAGAGAGCAAGACATCGGGTCTTCGAAACGGAGCAAGCAAATTTAGGGGTCTTTTAGAGTTCGAGTTGAGTGTGGTAGGGTGTCTTTTCTTAAGAGTACGATCAATTGAGGTTTTGGTCGGAATGAATTACAGACTTCCAGAAGCTTGGGACGTTGGCTCTATGTTAAGATTCTATTTAGATGTGATGTAGATCACATTTTTGGAGTTTCTTTTAATAGTATGTGTTTCAGAGTGAAGAATATGAAACTTTCGGATGAAGTCCTCTGCATGTTCAGCTGTTTTTCCGGTCTGCACAATTCCTTTATTTTTTTGTTCCCGGTGTTAAAGTCTATTCTTGGTTCATCAAAGCACGGATTTCTTTTAATTAACAAAGACGTCGTAAATCTTTTTTGTAGGCTTGCTAACAATAAATTTTGCATCTGATTGTATTATTTCCGGTGAAAGCCAGGTTGAAACATCGGCTGTTATATCACCACAATGGTTGACCATGTCATCTGGGACAATAACATTATAAGGAGGTCAGTCATGAGTAAAATTTCAAGGAAAATTTTGTTTAAAGTTACAAATATTATATATTGTGACGAAACAAAATCTCTCAATCCGGATTCTGTGGGCGTAACATTTTATTAAAATATTCATACCCTTCACATACCTACCGGACGTGCTTCTCGGTGCTTTCTCCAACCACCACGATGTGATTGGGCACGGCATTCTGACGGTTGGATTCCGAGGCAACTAGTGACTTCCGATGGGGATTGGAAGGAGGGAGGACCTTTGTAAATGATACCGTTGGAAACGCATATAAAACACTGCTCTAAAATTGGGCTATTATTTTGCGTAAACTTTTTTCGGGAAACTTTCATATGAATCAGCTCTAGACAGACAAGAACCATAGAGCATTTGTTTCATTACTGCTTAATATGATACTTGATATGTAAGGTTGCACATAGATCTTTTACTAGGGATTGGTCTCCAAACTAAGGTCTAAATTTACAGCAGACTTTGGCAAGGATAGATATCATAATGACCAGCTGTACTACTTTTTTATCATACCATTTTGGGACAGAAGGTGTCTCGTTAAGCCAAGTTTCACGGTTATCTAGCCCTGAGAACATTGCTATTTTAGCTAATCACTGATGATACCGCTCACTCTGGTTGACAAATTTCGTATTAGCACCAATTAGATGCCGATAACATGCCAGCCAAACTATCGAGCTGGGCTGAACGGCCCGAAACGTGCCAAGTCCTAAATACCAAGGATTAGCAAACGTTACGTGTCCAGTGCTACAACTCCTCAGAAATTTCGAAAGTTGCTTCTTCCTATGCAAAATCAGAATACCACCGACGACCAAGCTGGAAATTTGATTGTAGTAGGGGGTCATGTCATCCGGCATCAACCCTCATGGTGGGGGCATGAGGAGAGTTCACCCGGGGACGAGATGAGATAGAGAAATTGCGAGTCTGGAAGGAAATTTGGATAAGGAAGGTAGAGAGGAGACGAGGCAGAAAAGACTGGCTCGAATCTTTACGGAGGAGAATGTAAGTAGATAGTGTGGGAGTTGGACCACGAGAGACGAAGTCAGTCTGGATCCTAGCCTCAAAAGAGAGAGGAAGTCTCAATTGAATCAGCAGTGAGAGAAGTTTGTCTCTAAATCTCTTGAGACAAACTGTCACTTGTCATTTCCAAACAGAGAGCAGGAAAGAAGAGAAGGCAGCGAGACGGACTTGCACGACTAAGTAATCGCCCGAAACAAGGAAGGAAGCTCGGGGCTGACACCAAACTCGAATTCTTGGACGGAAGAGTCCAGGTACCGGTGCCGAGGAAGGAAGCAGCCGCCTCACTAACACGGAACATCAGGTGTGTCAGTGTCAATGTAACAAAATTGCGAATGACTACTTTTAAAATAGAATTAGTCTCTTGTCGAACGTTAATTTGAGCTGTCCGTAGTCATCGTATTTTGAATTAATAAATTAATTAGTTTAATTATAACAAATTTCTTAACATTGAAAACTCTAAGTCCCATTATGGACATGAGCTCAATGTTGGTTCCGTTAGTGGCTCGTGCGGAAAACCGCAGAAATATACGTTAGCTTCAGACTCCTATGGCCGTCCGCTAGCTGCATATCCGAACATAAATAAACATTTTTTTTGCACAGAAAAGACTGTTGTTTTAATGGTACCACTTAAAAAAATTGGGAGTGACACGTTTTTAATATATATTAGCTTTAAAATTTACTGTTTTTCATATAAAATTCTTGTGGGAAAATTCCATGTAGAACATGCAACAGTTTTTCTGTTTCAACAATTCTTAATATGGCACTTTTTATTCTCTGGTGCAAAGTATTGTGTCATACAGCTGAGTAATTTGCCTCCATAGTATGGTATAATTTGCCACGGCATAATATTTGTGACTTTGGCATGGGAGTTATATCTATAAGACAAGTTTCACGTCTATCAATAGCTATAAATAACTAGACATGGTTGGTTTCGTCCTAACATTCCCTCACATAACCTCAGATTGTCCTGCATGTGAGAACTTTGAAAAAAAAAAGAGGTTACGAGGCATTCCCAACATAGTCAGGAGACTTAACAAACATACCAGGTACGAGAAGGTACCGAAATTATTCATTCAGGCAGTGCATGTTGTAAATGTTTCTGAAGTCAAAACCCAAAGCTACATCCATATGGTCATTCGACGTCAAGTGGACTTATTTGAGGAAAGATCCCCGCTCGACCATTTCCGATTTAGATGACATTTTTATTGTTTGTTCTATAAATAAATATATGCAAAAGTTCAGATATAAATATGTTATTATGTCTGAGAAAGGGGGCTGTTTCGTCGAAACCTGCGAAATTAATAGCAGGCCATTCTTATGTTACAGTACTAAAAAAAGAAACTCGTGTCTCTAGGAAGGTATATTTTGGCTTCAGGTGACCTCATGGAAATGATTATAAATTGGCGATTAATCTAAACAAGTAGTTTTTTACTTATGTCAGTCGTGAACCTAAAAAAGTGAAATATCATTTAAGAACTCGTTATTCAAGCGGTTATTGCACAATAAAACACGATGGACGATATTTATCGACAGCGGACTACAGTTGACTGTGACCCGAAATTTTAGTCCTTATTCGTCGATACACCAAAACTAAGCATACGTTTTCTACTACACAAAAACCTGATCTTTCTAATGGGGGCAACTAGAAAACGATATCTGGTGTCGGTATGAACTATTAATCCCTCGAAAAAGCTCATTTTTGGCGTTTTTCACTTTGGAGCCAGGTTTTATGTCCGTAAACCGTCTGGCTTGTAGACACTTATGAAGACATGTGAACTGAAAGGTATGAATACTGTATGGTTCCCTGAAAATTCGAAAAAATTAGGCGGTATTTTTTTGTCAACTTCAGGAATCAATGCTGTAAAAATTGTCATTACCATTCTCCTAATCTACGCATGCGTTTCATTTTAAAAACGAATTTTCAGGGTCTAATTTCTAATAACTGACAGAATATTGAAGCTAAAAGCGACTTATTTTGGAAACGACGTCGACTCCGATGAACCGCAGGCTTCGACGAAAAAGCCCGTATTTCAGCCTCAAATGCATATTTTGCACATATTCATCGAAGCCTTCATAGAAAAACAAAATGTCAAAATTACATCAAAGTCGGAAATGGTCGAGCGGTGAACCCATGGCCACTTGACCCCATTACGACTTATACTGGTAGATTACAAATTGTTAATCTGCCAGTATATTACGAAATTTCCACGATTAGATGTGAACAAATATTTAAGTTTACCCTAGGAGTCAGATGTATTATCTCCAAAAAGCCACGTCATATGCAGCTTTGTGTAATGAGTGCAAAGAGAGTGTAGATGAAACACTAATATTAAATTTATGACAGAATAACGGAAGCTGTAACAGGCCTTTCTGGCAGCAAGTTGTGCTTCTGACAGCAGCTGCAAAATATATTTTATGAGATGACCCGGTGCTCACAGGAGAAACATTTATCATGTAACTGATACATAAGATAACACCAGGACGTGCACACTGGCTAGAAACGTGTTTCATGAAACAAGAGGGGAAGTGTTTCATTTCCTTTTGGAAGTTTACTTAATGATTCGTCTATGTTTCGTAGCTTCAAGGCGTAATTTTTAAACAAAGGCGGCGACGTCCCGTGGGAATCCGTCTTGTAAAATATATTTAAGTTTTTAACTTCTTGTATAGCGTAGTAATAATAGCAAACACTGGTAAAATTTGTATTTCGTATTTACATTAACCATTCAGAGCGAGATCTAAGCGTTGAGACAGAAACATGGGGAAATTTTGCGTTGTTTCGTAAAACATGTTTGATCAGTGCGTATGTTCAGATGAAGCACATTTTCTGGAACACATTTCTACCCAGTGTTCCAGTTAATGAATTATATTATTATCGATTTAATGAAATCTGCGTTAAATGTGGGATGAAACATGTTTCTCCGGTGTGCATGTGGCCTTAAACACATGGCTGATTATGTTAGCGTGTTCCTTTATCTCAAGAGACATAAGAAGCCGAACTTGTAATATTTTTTCACACCCTAATTTTTTCTGCCGACTTTGCTTCAAATTATGCATGCCATTTTATTTTGTTCTTTGGGGTTCAAAGAGCACAAAATTTTGTAAAAGACGGCCATTTTTCATGTCTATAATAAAATATTGCCAGAGATATTGCATCTCAAAATTGCTGAAATTTCTGAGTCGTATGGTAAAAGTTTACTGTACGAGGTTATGAAAATGCTTATATTTCTGTAAGTACTGCAAGTACCAATGTTCATTGGTGACATTTCTTAACATTCACACAAAACTTCATCGAAATTGGAGATGGTCTTGCGGGGTTCCCCACACCATTTCACATGGAATCACCCTACTGATAAAATTAATAATGTATGTGTGTGTCAGTCTGGAATTAATTTACATAAAATAATATATTACAATAAAGCCAAATCCAGAACTGTAGACTGTTTAATAAGTGTCAATTTATATTTTACTATGTATTAATTTATATTTCCCATTCGTTCCTTTCGCTTTACTGCTTTGTCACCAATATCCAGGAAAATAAAGTAACGTGACGAAGTCGAACAAGTATATTGGAAATATAATTTCTTGTCTTATTTGTTCATATTTAACTTTTGATTGAGAAATTGTTAAGAAAGGAAAATTTTAGTTGCGTAAATTTTTTAACAAATATTATTTTATATACTGATGCATATGATACACAGTGTGGCCTTAATTGGCACGTGACTGAAGGAGAGGTCAATTTCTTGTTAGTAACCTCTTCAAGGGGCTCTGAAGCGCTTTTATTTTACTTCGAGGAAACGGCGACTGTTGACAGCGGGAGGATCTTCGAAATTGGTGCATTCCTTCCAAGCAAGGGTGAGCGGAACCGTGACTAATTTGTAACGCTCCGCGCCTAAGGACAGCGGACACTGAAATTTACGTGCAGAGGGCGGGACTGAAATCAACGGTTTTGTTTTGGGCAACACCCAAAGCGCAAGTGAAGCTAAGGAACTGAAACGAGAAGAGCGACTATAGAAAATACATGACTACTAACAGATATTGAATTTGTTTCATCGAAAATTTGTCTTTATACTTTCCTAATGGTATAAATTCTAAGGTCCGACTTTTTGCAGATGACTGTGTAATTTACAAGGAAATAACTGGGGAACATGAAGCAACTGCTCTCCAAATTGACTTAAATATTTTTAGTACTCAAAATCAACAATAGCAAAGAGATGGCAATCAGTTTTACTAAAATGAGCCTTCAATGTGCCTTGGAATATAAAATAAATACGGAAACAGTGATTCAAGAGTCAAGCTGTATATACCTATGCATTTATTTCAACAGTAATCTGGGGTGGGAGGAGCAGGTAAACTATTCCACAAGGAAAACGTGGAACACTTTGCACTTCGTAATGAGAATACTCAAGGAGGGGAATGTGAGATCTAAGGAAATTGTATATTTGTCATCAGTACGCCTACTAATGGAATATGGTATAGGAAAACACAAATAGAAGGTGGTGTACGCCACAGGCAAGAAGAGAAAGAACTAGGCTACAAATTTTGTACCGAGCCAAAAACCTTGGCAGGGAATCCGAGATAGAATGAAAGAATCGACTCGGCACGGGACGAGTGATCACTTGTTTAAATTAAATGAGGGGCAGCAAAAAACAGATGTTCGAAAATACTCATTTAGGACAATAAATGACTGGTACAATTTGACTGCAGGAGTGTCTCGAGAACGTCCTCTAACGGAAAAGAAAATTTAAACATCTAAACTCCGTGGTGAATATAGTTTAGTGTAGTGTAGTGTAATACAGTGAAGTGAAGTGATCAGTGTTCCGAAATCTCTAACAATATACTAAACTGGAATAGAAAAATAGTTTCCCTATTTTCCTGTATGTTCCAGTGTTGTTTCTTCAGGCAAGAGTAATATTATTCCATTTCTAAAATTTATCTTCCAATAATAAAATTCCATGTATATTTATTTATTAGGTATATATATATCTGATTGATATTGAAGAAATAGAATTATTTATTTATAAGTTAAATGTGGTCCTTAGGACGAGATCACTAATTATTGGGAACTCATTTTAAGTTCTATGCATGTGCCACCGGGCATCTGCACATTTGTTGATTAAATAAATACGTACGTACTATCTTCACGGTTAGCCAACCGGGTCAGGTATTTAAAAGAACACAACGTTTCTGCGGTCATCTTCTGTCTTGGAAGACGGCGGCAGAAGATGGCCGTAGAAACGTTGTGTTCTTTTAAATACCTGACCCGGTTGGTTAACCGTGAAGATTTCATCCGAATTATTCACCGGGAAAGTCTACGTTCATTAACGTACGTACTATGATGAATTTCAACCCACCGAATATAGACAAAACTAGGATTTTCACTGAGCTTCAATTGATTACAGTTTTTCCTTCGCGCAGTTGGTATTGAACAAAGTCATGTTTGAACATATTGCCACTTCTATTAAATCTCACGATCCCTCAGAAACGTGACAATATATATTCGTGCCGCTAATCTTATAAAAAGCCTGCAATTAATCAATGTCGACGAGCTTATTACGTCTCCTTCTTTACAATTATGGCACTTGATTTGTAAAAATTCTAGTCGGACTTACAATCTTGACATCGCCTGAAATTAATTGATGTAATATTAGTTGGCATTTATCTCACTATGATAATACAATAAACAAATTTATAATTTTCAAAGATTCAGGAAATGTTTATATCCAACAATGTTATTAAATAGGGTTTTCAATTGGGGCGGGTCTATGTTGGCAGCCTGTGGCGGACATGTTGTTTGGTGTCGTCTGTCTAATCGGTTATTTATTATTCAGCCACTGATGCCAAATCACCATGGCGAGTTACACGATTGAGCAGAACGTCCAAATGGCAAAACTTGATTATCAAAATGAGTGTTCGTTAGTGCAGATGTTGCGCACCATTTTACGGCAGAACGGGAGTGGAGGGGGGGGGGAAGTGGCCCTTCAAAGTCGACTCACTAACGTTTGGTGGCCAAATTAGAGACGACCGTTTCGGTTAGCAATCAGCCAACACCCGTACGTCAAAGGAACGCCAAATAGGTCGAGAATATTGCCGCAGTGGACACTTTTTGAAAACAAAGTTGGTGAGCGCTACAGAACGATTGTAAACGATATCTTTTTTCCAAAATTGAAGGATATGGACGTAGACGAGATGTGGTTCCAGCAGGACGGCGCTACGTACCACACTGTGGCTGACATGAATTGGCCACCAAGATCGATTCGACCACACTAAAATTTTTCTTGTGGAGTTTCCTGAAGTCGCAGATACCAATAAGCCGAGGCCCTTATAGTCAACATAACCCAGGCCATCGCTCACATTCAGCCGAATCTATGCTGCAATCGCTGAAAATTGCCACTCGGATCCATGCCACCATGGAGAAGCCGCGACTCACATTTGAACGAAGTTGTATTCCATACAGAATAGCATACATGGGCCTTTCAAATATAAAAAAAGAATTTTTTTAATACCTCACACACACTTTGTTTTATTTTATTTCAACATCTAATTGAAAATTCCTTTACAAATGTCACAATACATCAGTTCGTTTCGTCCCTAATTTGGGACAACATCAGGTGGACAATAAAAAAAGATAAAATCTTATCATTAACATTTTAAAGTAAAATTCCTTCAGCGATCTTGAATATTGTGATAAATTTTAATTCACACACTTCTAAGACTGTTAATAAATAGTCAGTCATTGAAGAAATATTAGGTTACAATATTAATCAATCTTGGTCTTGTCCTCTTTTCATTGCGCACAGGGTGAAGTCACAAATTAGGGATGATATTTAGTGATATGTTGTTCTGACAATATTAATTACATCTATATATATATATATATATAAATGAATCGCTGAAATTTATGTATGCACATAACTTCCAAACGACTGCACCAAAAGAAAATTTTTGGAAGAAACGTACGAAAAAATTTTAAAAACTCAATATGAAGAGTGAGTGAGACAGAAGACATTGGGAGAGACATTGACAGATTGACGCTCACTTTTTCAGCCAGAAAGTGATAACTTCCTCACTGGTAAGGGAGACACATTCACGGTCAAACGTAACAATTACCTATGAACGTTCGGCGTTTAGGTATGATCCAACAGTCGATTACGCCGGCAATAAATTCGTCGATTTTGGAACAATGACCACAATGACTGGCTATTAAAAAGTTATGGAAAATAAATTTGATTAAAGCTACTATAATCATAGGAAAGTTCAAAGGTGAGGATGTACTTGTTACCAGTAATGCCAACCGACTTTCCTTTTGAGTTCAAGACTGTCCAGTTTCCGGTGCACCTTTTATTTGCAATGACAATCAATAAATCCTAAGGTCAATCGTTAAAAGTGTGTGGAATAAACCTTGAATTGCCGTGTTTTTCGCATGGGCAGTTGTACGTTTCGTGCTCGAGAGTCGGCAAACCACCGGCGCTATTTGTTTTCTCTCTTGTACATTACAAGGCATTACAATAAAGTATGATCGAATAATTTAACTGAAATTTTATTTAATTACTTGTTCGTACTGTAAATGGAATATTTTCTCTCATTTGCCACGTGCGAAGGCGGGGCGGGCAGCTAGTTATAAATAAATAGGTTTAGTAAATCAATTAACGTCTGATATTCGAATAATTGAATGAAATAAATTAACGACCAGTTTTTTAGACAGTTTCTATAGAAATTAAACGACGATTAGTCATCATATTTGTTACTTCTTCAAGTTTTACAAAAAAATAGACAAATTGATAACATTAGTAAAAAATAATTTTAGCAGCCATTAAAATTCTTTATAAATTTTTATTACACATAAATATGTATAGACAGTCTAAGAAAACGTTTCAGTCACACAACTTGAGTATGTGTTTGGCTTTACCAATTGCTACTAGCCGTCTCTTCTGATTAGCATCACCTTAGGTTTACAGCCCTGGGAGTACCATGACTGTTGACAAGCGTGTATTCTTTCCTTCGTCTCAGTAATTAAATTCCCCGCCAAATTATCGTCAGTGTTCATGACCAATCAGTAAATTCGTTGCGTGGCAGTGACCGAAGTTCCAACCCGTGTTTCAGTCTCTCAGTTTCACAACAGAAACAGGGCAACATCCGAACAACTGAATTCAGTTATCTCGTCATTTCACTAATCCCGGTGGTGGCTTGATTCAAAGTTTAAGAATTTTCTCCTTAAAGCACTGCTGTAGAGATTTTATTTAATTCATTCAGATATACTTCAATTTACAGTATTTGCCTACAGTATGGTGTACTATTATACTTTATAATAATAATATCAAATATTTGGAGCACATACGCTTTACAGTCAATGATCTTTTAACATGCATAAGTTTCATTGGATGCGAGATGGAAATAAACATTTTAATTTTAAAACTAATTTATTTTGGCTGCTTTTAATCTATTCACCACATTACTTGAGGTGTAGGGATCAAGTTAATGAAAATATTAAATATGATTCATTTTGATAATGAGTGTATCGTCCAAAAAAATACTAGGAAACTATTTACGACAATTCTGTTCATCAGAATATTATAAAAATTAAAGAAAACAATTTACAATATTTACACATTAAACTTTCCCCGGCTAGGCTAATGGACTCACTCGAGTTGGCAGTAGTGGTTTGAAAAACTACACCAAAGGCAAATGGGTAATTAAATAAAACAAACCGCAAATTAAATTTAAAACCACATTCAAATATTGTAATGTAAAAACGTAGATTTTGGTTATATATTGGCATTGTGAGGCGCAGTTCGGCCTAAAACGAAAGAAGTTTTGTGCTCGACAAGCAAGGCCAACAACAATGTCGAATTGGCTGAAAGCGGGTGAACCCCCGATTGTGATCCCCGCAAGAAACTCCCTCGGGGCGTGTGTAAAAAAATGGTGGTTTGTGAAAAAGACCAATGGCGGGGAACCCCGGAATTTTGTGAAATAAAACGCTGGTGGGAACCCCGGAATTTTGTGAACCGATGGCGGGGAACCCCGGAATTGTTTGAGAAAACCGATGGCAGGGAACTCCCGGGGGGAGAACTTAAAAGGGAGCCTTAGCGGGGACTCAAGGGGGCAGAGCAGTTGCGGAGAGGACGGACATCGGATCGATGGGATGAGTCTGTGAAGTCAGATGAGTCTAGGAGTTCAGAGGAGTCGAAAGAGAGACAGGAGAAGCAGTCATTCCGGGAGAAGGGGCGACGAAGTCAGTCCGACGCATCATTAGAGGAGGAGAGAGCAAATGATGAGTTAGACCTGGTTCATACTACCTTCATCGGTGTAAAAAAACCTGCAAGACGCCAGAGAGACGCGGAAACATTCGTGAAGTTGAATGTTTGTATGCCCAGTAATTGTGGGTAAGTTCATAAAAGCTGTGAAACTTGCTCATTGTGCTGATTGTATAAATTTAAATGATTTTTTTTCTATTTTCAGTAACTGCATATTCCACTTCTCGAGAGACCCAAAATCCCCTGAGATATTGTTTCATGTAACCACTGTAAATTGATACTTATAAAATTTTCAAAGTGATAAAAATTTGTTCAATTAATAACGAAATGTAATATCCCACGAAAAGGATATTACAATATATAAATAGACATTTATTTGTATTTAAAAATCCCGGAAATAACCTCGACAACGTGAGAACGTTGGTCATATTGGAGGGTTGACTTGGCTGCTTCATCTAGTTTGCTCAGACGCTGGTGGTGGAAGGCGATGAAGTCAGAATCCCGGTGCTGTGGTTCTCTGATGACCTCTGCTCTACCAGACTCCTAGAGTGGGCAGCTAATTTTCCATGGGGAAACTCTACGAATCGTAGTACAGGTGGGCTGTAGGTTTCCACCTCTTGTCAAACAAGCGAGTGTTTGGAGACTGGACGCAGAGGGAATTCCTCTCTCCTCTGACTCGCAAAGCAGACAGTCATTTTCTCTTTTTCCCTTCACCACACAATTTCTTGGTTCCATCCGGAGCCCAACCACAGTTTAAAATTTGTATGGAAACATGCTCCAATAGCCCACGAATTTAATCATTTTTCGCCATTTTCTCCTCGGCTGGGAGAAATAATGTATGTGGGATCGTTTACTTGCAGGTCTACAAATATTTTTGCACCTTTTCACAGTCGCCGCTTTCACGCTTATAGTGTTAAAAGCAGCTAGTCCCACATATTCACTCAGGTCAAACCTTTTTCAAATCGATCTCACGTTTTCTTGCCCTCCCGGCGGCAATGGAACAAAAGACGCATATTTGCATGCGGAAAGTTAGATACTGAAATGAACAATGGAGGATAATCAAAGAACGTATAAAGGTAATAGAACAACGAAAAATGCATAACTAAAATATAAAGAAAGGCCAAAAGTCAATTAAAGAATTATTTAATTTGAAAACATTTGATCCTCCAACTCATCAGTCTTTCCACAAAAAGAATTACATAGTTAAATATACTTAGTTGAAAATAAATAAACTTGGTTTGTTGTAGACACAATTAAAAAATTAGAAATTTTCATATATCTTCTGCAACGGGGCCGAAATGATTGTAAACAATGGCAAGGAAACAGATCGCAAAGCCCCTATTGTTGTAATTGAATATTTGTAACTACAAGATATATTTTTCAATTAAACCACAATATGACTCAAAATCAAATTTTTAGTATGTACTGTAATGGTTCAAAATTCTAACGATATTTAATGGGAGAAATGACTAAACAGTGGGCTTTTCCGAGTCTTAACGTTGGAGTGGAACGTGGACGCCGCCAAGGGGACTCTCATGTGCAGAGACGCGGTTGTGGCTAGTCAGAATGAAAATCTGAGTACAATAGCCAAAGAAGCGGCGTCGGCTGAAAAATATGTTATTCGCACCGGGGAAAGACCAAGGGAAGGGAATATTTTCCTGTGAGAAATGCCATGTGATTGGTAGATTATGGCTCTGGAAGGGATAATCCGAGGTGATGAGATGGCGGACGGGAGCATAATTTGGCATACTTGTCCCAACAGTAAAGAAATAGTTTTCGGCCTTAGCAGCCAACAAGTGCTCCTTTGGGTCAACGGCATGTGACTTTTGCTGGGCCGGCTAGAACCAAGAAATCGTCAGGCTTTGGTGTAACTCAGCCACAAGGAGCGAACTGGATTGTTCCTTCAGCCAACAGCTTCCGGATCAAAGACATTGACAACGAGAAGGAGAGAGACGACACACTTCCGCCAGTGTTAGTCCGAGGTACTGTATAGGAGAATTCTGAAATCCAGATGGGTGGATAGAATCACTAACGTTCTAAACAGAATAGGGGAAGGGCAGACAATATGGAGTACGTTGACCAAGAGAAGAGATAGATTAATAGGCCATGTTTTAAGACACGAGGGTCCTGTAAAATTAGCTTAAGAGGGAAGTGTGGGGGTAAGAACAGAATAGGGAGGCTAAGGATGGAATACGCTAAGTAGATTTGGAATAATGTGGAATGTGCTAGTTATGCGAAAATGAAAAGGCTAGCATTGAAGGTTGCATCAGACCGGATTGAATACCACAACAATGAACTAGTATTAAGTTAAATGTAATTTGTAATTGGTTTCTTTATCTGAAATTTGGATATTACCTAGTCAAAAGTGTGGTTACTGTCTAAAATATGCTTGCAAATGGTGAATAATTTATCCTATGAAAGCGTATGGTTAGATCTATGTTCCCTAATTCTGATGATGAGTCTCTTTTTGTTTCGCCTATGTAAAAATATGAACAATTATTGCATTTCAATTAATAAACTACGTTGTAAATATTGTTTTTAACAAGATATTATAAATTTTTATAATATTCGATAAATTCATAATATTCTAGGTTATGAATACTTTAATTAATGAATTGCATAAAGGTTGGTGGAATGGCATAATAAGGAGATGCGTAAAGGGTTGGTAGAATTTGTAATAGACATTTTGCATTTGTAGTTAAGTAATCTTTTTATAATAAATTTGTTTATGAAAATTTGCGGATAGAAGTTAACTGCTGAAATATCGTTGATGATTTTAATCTTGTTCTGATGAAACTTATGATGTGACAGGAATATGTCTTTATCTGTTAGGTAAATTATGTTGTTGCTGTAGTAATCAGTCTTTACACTGGTCTGATGCAACCTTCCATGCTAACATATTCTGCTCAATCCTATTAATTTCTACATAATTACCACAACCTCCCTAATCTACTTAGCGTATTCCATCCTTTTCCTCCCTCTTATCTTCATATTCCACACACTCCTTCTATTGCTAATTTTACAAGACCCTCATATCTCAAAATGTGGTCTATTAATCTATCCCTTCTCTTGGTCAAAGTCGTCCAAGTTGTTCGCTCTTCCCCTATTCTGCTTAAAAATTCCTTGTTAGTGATTCTATCCACCCACCTGATTTTCACCACATTTTAAAAGCTTGTATTATTTTCCTCTCTGCAACTCCTATCGTCCACGTTTCGCACTCACATAACGTCACACTCCATGCGAACATTTTTAGTAATGATTCCCTAATATTCATATTTATATTGTGGGTTCCCAACCCCTCTTCTTCTCCTTCTTCGCTTCGGAGGGGGGAAGGAACTCGGTTCGTTTGGACCCGAGGAGTGTCGGTCTATTTCATATTCAGCATAGAGACAGATAAAACAAAAATTTAATTTATTGGAACTCGTTAACACATACAGTTTTCTTTTTTTTCCTAACGATCGCCGAACAGAGCGCCCAACTCGGGATGTGGCAGGCAGCGGGCAGGTTTCAGGCAGCAGCAACAGCAACAATTAGGCACCAAAAGGTCCTTCCTCTATTTGTACATTATGGCGTCCAGTAAGGATCGGCGTCCACTCCCTACAGCGACTCCCGCGGACGGCGGCACCCTGTATTTGCTAGACGTGTCCGCGATGACTTCTGGAGTTAGATTCTTCACTTCTCCTCCTACATTTAAGTTTAGATGGCTAAGTCAGACACGTCCGCCCGCTACGATGTCTCGAGCTCGAATCTCTTTTTTTTTTAATGTTCGCGTTATTCTTTTTTTTTATTTATCTTCCATGCTACACAATCCATGGAATACTTATTCTAAGAAGATAAATCAAATAATCAAATTCCAAGTACGATTTAAATTTATAATTTTCTTTTCTATTTAATTGTCAAATCGATTAGAGTTGCATTAACATCGCAAGCAATAATTAGCCGGTTACGTAATGACTACGTCACCCGCAGACGTTCGCATACAATTTATAATATATATCGGAATTTAGCGCGCCAAAATTTTCTTAATGAAACTCATTATTGTAACGGGTTGTTACAATATTAACTGTAAGTAAATTTCTCTTTTTTGCGAAAGCCTTTCTTGCTTGTGTTATTCCATTCTTTATCTCCACTATACTTCTGCCATCCCTAATTATTATGCTACCCAAGTAACAGAATTCTTCAAATTCCTTCAAAATATCCTTCCCAATTTAACACCCTTCGTTATTCCAGTTCCAATAGTACACTCCATTACCTCGGATTTCCATCTATTAATCCAAATGTTGTACTCTTATTCCAGGATCATGTTCATACCATTTATTATGGCTTACAAACCTTATTCTGACTCCCCGAGTACCACATGAAAATGCAAACCGGAGGGTTTTTCTTTCTTCTCCTTACAGTGTGATTCATTTTCCACATTCCTTTCTAACTTTCTTCATCGCCTGTTCTACATATATTTTAAACAGCATAGACGAGAGACCGCATCCTCCTTTTACTCTTTTCTTGATTTCTGCTATCTTTTCTTCCCTTCAATTCTAATTACTGCTGACTGCAACTCTTCTTCCTCGATATTTTATTCATTATTACTACGTTCCAACTTACAGTATCAAAGGATTTTTCTAAATCTACAAATACCATGAACGTAGGCTTGTTTTTTCGTATTCTGTCTTCTAAAATTAGAAGCAGAGCCAATAATGCTTCTCTTGTCCCTTCATTATTCCTAAAACCAAACTGATAATTACTAAACGTGTGTAGTATAGAATCAATTTTGTCGTTATGAATGGTGCAGAAAAAGCCGACAACAAAGTGGTAAATTTAAACTGTTCTGAAGATAAATTCGGAAAGGGAATCAAATTATAAATCACATATAACAATTTTACCTAGGGACGTACTGTAAAGACCTTCCATAGGAAAACTATAAATTTGTAAATAAAAACATTTATTAAAAGAAAAATACGTTGAATTTTGAATTAAATAGATGATTGAAGAAGCAAGCATTTTATAACACTTTGAGTAATTTTATCGTGTGGGCTTGAAGTAAATATTGAAAGGACATCTAAATAAATGTGTAAATGATCATTGGGAATGATGTCGTCATTAATATCTTGTGTAACTGTAATAATTGTAAATCGATCTGTGCACTTCAACATGTAGAACCTTTGAAAATAAGATTAAATTGAATGTAAAGGACTGCCATTTGCGGCAATAGTTAGTTTCTAAACAAAGTTCTATTTGAGTAACTTTGGTAACTCACAAGATCGAAATGTGTTACCAGAATGTAATGTATAGATTTTAGAAAGTTGATTCCGAAATATATATATATATATATATATATATTCCAACGTTTCAGCACAATGACTATTCTTTTAGATCTCTCTTCAGTAAATCAGCTTTCCCTTATTACATCTTCAGTTCAGTAGTTTAACATTTCATTTCTGAAGACAGTTTGTTAGTTTATTATGTAAAAATTTGTGCTATTACTTCTGTTAATTGTAATTTATTGTTTTTAGTCTGACAGTTTTTCGTTAATCTCGTGTGTGGTTGTTATTCAAATGATTCAGTTGCGTACAGGAATTTCTTACACCACATCCTTAATACGTTTAGCGCTACAGGACGATTGTTTATGGCTTGAAATAAAGCTCCTACCTATCAGTAGACCTCTTTTTACAAGCATTAAAACAATCTGAACAGTTTGAAAGTCGGAAGAATCAATTATTTCAAACCAAAACTTACGTCGGTTGCTACCCGATGTAACCTTAACAAGATAGAAAATTCAGCCAGGATTTGTTATCCTTTTGTTTCAGGGTACTGTCAACTTTTATAAATGACAAATGAATAAACCCTGACAGTGCTAGTATTATTTGCTAGTATTATATTAGTTCGTAATCTTTAATGCCTATAACGTTGTCTGAGATTTCTTCCACTTCACCAAGTAGTGTATTTGATCAAAGTTCGTAATAACAAATTTGGGAAACGCTTTATGTAATTACAAATAATTATTTTGTATCAATGAACACCAGAAAATGGATCGTGATCACTTATCTCTGCCGATGTTGCATTGAAGAAAAATTCCATTTTTCAATGGGAAGAAACAAGTGTTTTTAACTTTTACAATGAAGGCTCCTTCAGAGATTAGAAAAAATATTTGTCTAAAATTTCAGAAAAAGTTGACGGGCTAACGTTATGCTTAACATCCATAATCACAGTGACCCATTCAACAAACAGTAGGATTGAGTCAGTTTACACGGTTATTTTACATTTATATAATACTTTTGTACCGAGGCTAGGATAAGACAAGGACGAGTTCCCAGTGCTTTCATCTATGAATTTATTAGTGCTTAGAAAGGAAATTATTAAGTTTAATGTATATAATGAATTGAACGGAAGTGAAACACGGAGGATGAAGGCAATAAAACGTTCGTATAAAACAGATGGTCAATGTCAATTTAAGTTCTATCATTCCATTGCATCAGCTCTTCTGATGTATATACTTAAACGTATTTATTTTCATCACCATGTTCATATAACGCCGTCTATATAAAGAAAACTTTCTTAACAGGTACCATGTTGTGAAACCAATCCGTTTAAGGCAACTCTCTAGTTAGTGCAATTTATTCACCTCAATGACGTTTCAGTACCATTTGCCTTTGTTTTCTTATATACGTTGAGTCGTTATACCCGCATGTGTAATTCTACATTCATAAATCCGATCCCTTAAAACTGGGCGTAATTTATGAGGACATGAGAATATGATCCTTAAATATATACCAGTTATTTTTTCATATTACATTTGCGTCACTTTCTTTGCAGTGTTGAAAATATTATGGTATAGTACTGGTTTAAAAATGAGAATCCGCTAAATTTACATTTATTAATTGACAATATACAATAATTTAATCAAATTTAGTTTATGTAGCCGGAATTATTTATAATTAATAATATATATTTTATACAATATTTAGAAACATTAAACTTCTTAAAAACTAGCATTTAGACACATGAGTTATACTCTGGGGTCGTATTTATAGCCTTCTTATAGAATTATATTTAAAGACAAAACCCTACGCCGCATTGGGAGTGCTACGAAATCGTAAGAAAGGTTACAGAGTAATTACCGTCTTCTCTTTTGCCTGTAACTCGCCGCTCGTCCTCAGATCTCGTACTAGTCCCCTCTCGACTTCCTTGTTGAAAAATGCTAATTTAATCTTCTTATCCTCTGCCACGATCAAGGACATTCCGCACCGGATTATCAAACTCACGACCACTCAAAAGATAGAAATAGTTTCTCAACACTACTCTTAATATTACACACACTCTGTCTGCATCAATACTATACTCAGAAAGTCACTTGCCAATTGACAATCGCCCATGGCCAACTTCTTAGTAGCCTGATTCTTAGTGATTACGCTCCAACTTTTTAATGTCTTAATGCTTTATGCCTCGAAATCCATTTGAGTCAATTTTTAATAATTTTTTGTCCACTTCATTATATAAATTTCCTTATGCGGCGGGGACACGATCTATTCCAGTAAGAAGTATTTATCTTTAGACTTTGGAAGGAACCACTCCCAAATACCAGATCTCGTAACAGCCAGGTGTCGCGGAGTCTCAACGATTTTAGAAAATCCAGACCGGCGCCAAACTGTCTAGGTTTTATTACGCTGTCTGCTACCTTCTTCAATTTCGGCTGCCTTTGTTTTGTACCACCAAATTCTGTGTTTCGTTGTGTTTTACCGTTACAATAGATTAGCGTAGGATAGATTTGCTCGGAGAGGTGAATCAAACAGTTCTGTGGGCTTAATACCATCACAAAATAGATGTGGTATATATTTCATTATTGGAGTTCAACGAGACCGTAGGGAAATAAAATAATGATATTGTCGCTAGATACTCTCCACTTAACTGCAGTTTGTGTATTTAGGAAGAAATTACACGTTATATACACTTCTTTAAATCTTTCGGATAGCTTTGAAAGGTTGTACATTCTTCTTGTTGGATTTAGACTTAGGCCTTCTTTGAAATATCGTTAGTCATGGTTACACGATAATGGTTTAGAACGCATTATACTTTAACGCACAAGTTTTTCTTTCTTGAATTTTGAAAAGACTTCTGAATTTTATTTTAAAATTCTGTATGTGATAAATTGTTCGTAATTCATGAGGCTTATAATTGCTGTTTAGGTTGAAGTGTCTGCCACGCCTCTACATCGTTATTTCAGTTTTTCTCTCTGAGGCAATTTTGCCGGGTGATAAACGCTATACTTGTTCCTGAATCTTGTTAGCATTTACTTTCAGCCAAACAACTCCCTCCATTTTTTTCTTTCTCTTGCACGCGAACACCGCAGACATCCCATTTCTTTCTCACGCACGCATTCTAAGGAGTTCAAGGATATGACATTGATGGCTCCATCACTGTGTCATCTTTGCTGAGGCCACAAACTGACCGGGATTTGTCTGTACTTGGGCTAATGAGCCACGCCTTGCGTTACATTAAAGGTCACTTCCGAGTGTAGTTGGTGACGTAGGAATGCGGGGTGCGAGGATGACGGAGGCGTGCGTGGGAGGGCCACGTGTGCGCGGGCGGGCGTACCCGTACTCGCGTAGTAAGGCGAGTGTGGCAACGCCGCAGCCACGTACAATGCGCCGGCGATGCGCTTCGATGCGGCGACAGGTGGGTGGGCACATAATCATGCCCTTTGTTGTCTTTAGACCGCAAAGACGCTCCATATGCACATCTATCTATAAGGGCGGAACCGACGTAGACCCCGACGCCTACTTTCGGCCACCAACATCGGAAGACTGAGCAAGAGACATTCTGAGTCTCTCAAAAACACAAGGCTGTCCAATACACGGCCAATAAATCTATTATTTATACAAAAGCCATGTTTCGTCTTCATCTGAAACTTCCTCAGGAGTAAAATTTAGCAATTCATCATATTTACTCCTTGATTCGCTCAGCCGAAAATATTATTGAATGTACATGTGCAGAATTACGTGAATTAATTGTGAAGAATTTAGTGTCGCTGACCATCTCCAGCGACGGTTACGGTCGCTTTTGAATGTTTTTGTTCTTGTCAGTTTTCTTCATATTGAACTTCTTTTATTCAGAAATGTCCAAAAAAAAAGAAAAACTGTTGTTGTTGTGGTATTCAGTCCTACGACTGGTCTGATGCAACCCTCCATGCTAACCTATATTGCGCAAACCTTACATTTCCTTATAACTAGCACAACCCACATCCTCCCTAATCCGCTTAGCGTATTCCATCCTTCCTATAAAGAGTATAAAGACTAAATGTTTGACATAATAACATAAAATAGAATATAAACTATAGCAATACTAACATTAATCAAATAATCATCGTAAACAAATTCCATAGCTCTGCTAATACCAATTATACAAAACCCATATTGTCATAAATAAAATTAATATTTTCCATCAGTTTGAATAATAACAAAAGCATAATTAATTACAAGGAAAATATATAGAATGTAAAACTCAGAATAATTTTTGAACCGGAGTTGTTCGACAAACAAAATGTATAAAAGTGGAAATACAAGAAGGACGGTTTTGGCTCCCAATCTTCGTAAGAAGGATAAGTAGACAAGGAAATTAAAAATACTTTCCTTCAGTATCTCCACGAAAATAAAAAAAATTAGAGCATCCCCCCTTATCAATTCTCTTCCTATGGTATTAAAGGGAAGTTACCGGTTTCAGGATCATCCTCATGTAGCCTGTTATCCCCCAAAAAAATTCCACAATGTGACCCAGAGATAAGCTGCGGGAGTTTTCTCGCAGGCGCTTCACCCCAGAGTGACTGCGGGGCTAACCTGATTATGTCGAGAATACCTCGTTTTATCTCTGTTTTTCTTTTTGAAAGTTCTTACATGCCGAGGCATCTACACCTACTTTGGGAGGTTTATGTACTGGGGCAAGAGTTGTCCTCTGATCTCATTAGATCAGACGGCCACCTGCCTCCTAAAACTGGTGGAGACACGGAGAAGGGAATGCTGCGAGCCCATCTCCCGTCCTTAGAAAGGGCGTGAGAATAGTACCCAATTTCCGACCTACTTGATGCATATTTCTGAGGTTAGACCTGCATCTCTTTTGGTGAATCACCGAGTAGGATGCAACTATAGCCCGGGGTCCCTAGTCAACCCTTGGCTACCTTGCTCTACCTTCCGCATCCCCCCTTTTCAATTCCCTTCCTATGATATTAAAGGGGAGTTCCTTGTTTGAAGATCACCCTCATGTACCCTATTAACCCCCAAAAAACTTACACAATGTGAACATATATCACTAAAATATCTAACATGCTAAAACGAGTTATATATATATGCTGTTTGTTGTGGTTTTCAGTCCTAAAACTGGTGTGCTGCAACCCGCGATGCTAACCAATCTTGCGCACGCCTTTTCATAACCTTATAATAATAACTTTCACAGTGTTTCTTCTCTAAAACCGTAGAAAATCCTCTTATATTAACACACAAAGTATTGTTCACATAAGAAAATCTTTTCTCAATAATCACATTTTATTTATTTTCTTCTATATTCATAAATATATTTATAATTTTATTTTTACATTTGTAACTAACCTCAATTTGAAATGCCTCGTTAATATAAGAAAAAATTGTAATATAATGTTCACTGTAGTTATTGTATACGAATGTTCATACTTCAAAATTTTTCTATTGTAACACATGCTTGATATCTACGTAATTGGACCAAAGTCTGTGTAGTACCTACAAATAAATAAATAACTGTCATAATCCACTTCCTTTGTACTTCCTAATCTGCTTAGTGTATTCCATCCTTCGGCTCCCTCTTCTGTTCTTACCCCACACACTTCCACCTAATGCTAATTTTACAAGACCCTGGCGTCTTAAAACGTGGCCTATTAATCTATCCCTTTTCTTAGTCAACGTCCTCCATATTCTTCGCTTTTCCCCTATGCCGTTTAGAAATTTCTCGTTTGAGATTCTCTCCATCCGTCTGATATTCAGCATTCGCCTATAGCACCACATTTCAAAGGCTTCTATTCTTTTCCTTTTCCCAACTCATATCGTCCACGTTTCGCACCCATATAACGCCACGCTCCATACGAACATTTATAGCAACGATTTCCTAATATTCACACTTATATTACCCGTAAGTAAAAACCTCTTTTTCGCGAAAGCCTTCCTTGCCTGTGCTATCCTATTCTTTATGTCTACTATACTTTTACCATCCCTATTAGCATAATTCCTTAACTTCCGTCAAAATATCCCCTCCGAATCTATCACCTCTTGCTATTCCACTGTTTCCCACTACACTCCACTAGCTCGTTAAATATAATAGATAAAGGAACATTATTGCTTATACAAAAGGAAATACAATTACAAGATTACTAAGTTTTATTATAAAATTATTATTTTATTCAAAAAATGGATCAATTTCCTCCGACGTAAAATTATATCAATGATCTATATTTATTCTTTCAGAACTCGCAGTCATCTCAGAATAATTATCTGAGCAACTCACGGAATACCCTATTAATCCACCATCAAAGACACATATGCAACAATCTCTTACCCTGTCGTGGCTTGTGGTCGGTAGACATTCGATGCTCTAGGTGATGGCGTCGCGACGGCTGTCTGTCGCTAGGAACTCTGGATCCCAGAACTTCGTGTAGTTCTTGATACGGAACTGCTAGACACACTCTGCCCCAGTAAATTTGCCCTTTCCTGATAGATATAACCCTTACATCTATCTCGGCAAACGCGCCCTTAAGCCCTTTCCCAAGACTGCCCCTTGTATCCAACTCCAAGTGATAATCCACTACTGAGCTCTGGGTCCTCTCTTCCCGTCAAATGCATCACCGATTTCGAGGTGGCTTCCTGTCCCGTAGAGTCCAAGGGGAAAAGACATGTTTTCCACGTCTGGCGTTTCTACAGTTCCTCCAATAATTACAAACCACGCCATTGTCATCACAATTATTTAAGTCGCACGCTACAACCTGTTGAATAAAAACTGTTTTGTTTGTAACCTCAAAATCGCTAATAAGCGTGGCCGCTTCAGATGATCCGAATTTTGCTTTCTGAAGGTGAAAACCCGGTTAAAATATATTATGGAATTTTTTTACAGAGTGGTGTAAGTTCTCTGAACGGTAGAAACTTTTATAACTGGAGAGAACACTTCAAAAACTGTCGAACCTCAGTGAAATACGCGCAACGTCCTGGCCGGCCAGTTAAAGAGTATAATTCTTACCTTGAAACCCGCATTGACGATATTATTCGAAAATACCGACGTATTCCCGTTGAAAATTTATAAAAAGGCCGCAGTATGTATTGGCAGAGTTTATAATGTTATGAGTAACAAACTCAAGTACAGTAAAAAGCGCAACATTAATCCGCCAAGACGACCGACGATACCATTGACAAAATGTATTGGGAGATTCTACGTCATCCTCTTACAGCCCAGATTTAGCTCCATACGCTTTTCATTTATTTTGTGGAGGACCAATGACCTTAAATGCAAAGACTCTTGGGGGAGTGAGATATCTGTGGACAAAGACGAGACGTTGTATTGTTTAAGCGTATGTTAATTCAAATAAATACAAGTTGTGAAACGAATACGAATTTTATTTATTGTTTATCCCCGACATATTTGGTCCACTCAACGAGGCATTGCGCGGAGAAAAGAGCAGCAACAATGAGGATTCAAAGAACTTGTTAGAAACTGCCTCCGACAACAAAACAAAAACTTATTTGCATCAGGTATAAAAAAATATTTCATCATTGAGACAAGTGTATTGATAGTCTTGGGGATAATGAGAACAAATAGAAAAGTATCATTTTGTAAAAATACGCAGCATTCTTTGTCGGTCAATTTGCTCTTTCATTATTGAATGTCCCTCGAACTTTGAACTTATTCTGTCGAGCTGGGTTTACAGGAGTTTACAGGAGCTGTTTAACTTGTACACTGCACGAGACTAGAATCATAGTTAATCTAATTTGCATATTGGGTGCTGAAGTAAAACTAAATCCGTTATTTAAATTTATATATTTAGGTTCATAAACGTAAAATTTTGTTTTCTTCCTCCAGGAAACCTTATACTTACTATGAGTAAATTATTATCATTGAAAATAAGCTATAGTTTTAATCTTAGTTACGAATAAATTTCTAACTTTTTAAAATTATTAAATAATTACCAAACTTCTTTTCACAGAATTAAACTAGTAATTAAATTATTTTTTGACAATATTCAAATATTGTTGTAAGTATTTTTCAATATTTACATTCTCTGAGTAGAAAATGAAGACAAGATCAATTGAGGAGAGGATTAAACGAAGGGCAAAAAATAGATGCGAAATATAGAGGAGTACAGCAAGAACGTGGAGAAATTAAAGGCAGAGATAACGAGACATAATAGGCCTACAGATAAATCATAAAATTTAGGTTTACCGCGTGAATGTGATACCGACACAATAATAAATTTTCCCACAAGAGGTAGTGGATACAAAGAAAATATTTAAAGCGAAAGAAGAGATTATTCATTTCTACTCAGACAATTGAATACCAGAAACACACGAAGGAGATTAAATTGAAAACCGTAATTATATTTTAAATAAGATACTATGAATGACCGAAAAAGTTTCGTCTCCACTTTCACGACTTCTTCAGTTCTTTCTAGAAAAAATTATATAATTTCATATACATAGTTGAATGTAAATAAATAAACTTTGTATGATGTTGTTACATTTAAAATCTTATCGCAATTTTGTGATCGACATCGAGGACGGAAATGAACTATACCGAAGAAACAGATCACAAAGCTTATGTTCTTGTAACCAATTTTATTAAAAATATAATGTTTTAAGAATGATTAATTACATCATAATAATTATTGGACGTTGCAGTAGTAACACAAAATTCTAATAAGGTTTTAATTATAACGACATCATACAAAGAATATTTAATTATTTATATGTATATGAAATTATATTAAATTTTTTAGTAGAAAGAACAGAAGTAGTCCAGAAATATGGGAACAATTTTTTTAATTAAATTTATTCTATTCATGACCTTTGGCCATTCACTCTATTTTATTTATAAAATTAAGTAGATTAACCTCAGTATTTTATTTTTAATTATAGTGCAAACATACAACAGTGTATCATCTTCCAACATAGTCTCATTCGCGCTCGATGCATGTCTGCCAACGCTTCCAAAGTGCCTGAATTCCCGTAGGAAAAAAAATATTTTGTGCGTGATGGCAACTACTCGTGCACCGCCTGGCGCACGTCGTCATCGGAATGAAATTTGTCACAAACATATGGAGAATCCTTGGACAAGGTCGGGCGAGTTTGGTGGACGAGACAGACATTCAAACGGCGTATCTGCGATTGTCACAACAGTCGCACGAGCTGTATGGGGCCGTGCATTGTCATGTTGCAGAAGAACACCTGTCGAGAGCAGTCCGGGTCTTTTTGTCTTATAGCAGGCCGTAGATGATTTTTGAGGAGGATTGTGTACGAGTTACTGGTAACAGCGGTCCCTCGCGCTTTGTATTGCTCGAAGATGTCACCCTTTTAGTCCCAAAAGAGGGTCAGCATAACCTTCACTGCTGATGGCTACAAAAGATCACACTATTTGCAAACTTGCCACACAATTCACACACTTGCAGCTGTGACAAAGTATTTGAATTCTGCAATAAATTTGTAAAGGTTTCAGACCTTTACTTTGCAAAAATATAATCAAAGAACGCTGTTCGCCTCTGGTGCACGTTGCTAGTGAAGCAGCCATCTTTATACTGCTCCTGCGCCGGCGTTAGCGCATCCAAAGAGTATCTTAATAATATAGATTGAGTGGCAATACCAGGGATTGTCTACAGGTGGCAGAGAGATAGTCAACCCCACTCCTCTAGGATCAATTCATTCGTAGACCCATCCGAGACAAATGAAAAACAGCGCTTTTTGAGTCCCGTAAAATCTATCTTGAAGTAAAAAAAGGAGAAATTAAAGTTGATTTTTTATTTACATAATAATTAAGTATTTTAAAATATGTAATGTACAAATATAAATTCATACGGAACATTAAGAAAAGTGACTATGTTTTTAATCTATATTTCGAGTTGGATGCGATGTTATATCAACATATTTCTCAAACAAATGTTAAAAATAAATAATTTTTTCTATATGGTTGGACTGAATGGAGTTTAAAAATGAAACACTGTCCCATTAAATTATTGAAATGTTACCGTTTTTGATTCACGATAAAACAGTACAATTAAATAGACCTACGAGAGATTTGATCCTAGAGGACTGGGAATGTCAATCACGCTTCGAGCGCTGATATTGCCACTCTATCTATATTAAGATACTCTTTGAGCGCATCTGCACTGTGCTGCCACCTAAGGGACGTCCGACACACGGGTACCAACTTATAGACAACTGGCGCCCACTTTCGATCTTATATTATACTTTTAAGTCTTCTATTTGACTCGTACTTAGAAGAATAGAATTTTTTTCTTTTTTTCTGATTCTGTAATTCAGTGAAAGTGTAAAAAATTTATAAATCTAACTGGGAAACGTCGGTATGGAATATCACTGGCATAAACTGAAAAATAGTTATTTCATTGACAAAACATTTTTAATTACTTAGCTTCACGCCTAAAACTGATTTTAAAATAAAAATTTTTACTTTCTGGTTGCCAAGGACATTTTAAAGATCGTAGAAGTAAGTTCAACGGGAAGCAATATAATTATAGCCAATATTGTCCTAATATAAGTTTCGTGTTGAGAATTTCCTTATTTATGGAACGTGTCATAATTTCAAACTTCCGCGCACGATCGTATGGTACAATTACCTGCAGTCAGTTTTCTTTTCGACGACTTGATTGAACATAGTGGAACTCCGCAGCAGTCGTTGGCAAAAAAGGCGAATCAGAGCACTCGCTGCTAACAATTCTCAGAATTGCTTTTATCATTTCCCGTTCCCGTATCACTCACGTGATGAGCAAACAGCTACGGTTAGTCGACGTTCGGAAGAAATGAGTAAGAAGAGTGTTCCAAATACTAGCATAATTAATTTGTTACGTCTAATTTACAGATTCCGTAGACATTATTAACTTAGAAATAAATATTGAACAATCAGCACTATTATTATTATTATTTATTGGCCCTTTTCATTGTATATATCAAGATTAACATGTAAGTATATAAAGACATTTTTAAACAAATACCTAAACAAGTAGCCTTTACATCACTAATTAACAAATACATAATTACGCCCAACAAATTTAAGCATATATGCCAAGAAGAAACATTGAAGTTATTAGGTTATGAAACATTATTCTTAGCAGATAATTCCATAAATTCTTACATCAAAGAAACAATTCTTCACCAGGAATTTCTTAAGTTCAGTATTGACAATATTTTGTGTACATTTTAAATTTCAGGAGAGTTTACGATATATAATTGATCCTGAGTTTAACACGCCTTTAAATCGAAGTTAGATTGAAATTTTTATCGACATCCATACATTGAAGCGTATTATAATAGTGAAAATGCTTATTTCACAACACGCACTTTACAATGGAGGTGACAAATATTTGGATGAAGCAAGTAATTTGTGTAATCTACAAATGGGTAGATTCCCGTTGTAAGATACATGAATTAACAATAAATAAACATACTTATTTTAAATAAATAAAACTGGAGTGTGAGAGTAATTAAATATAAAAAGTATATAAGCAATAATATTATTCGAAGATCAATTTTGGAAGAAAAGCGTTATATATATAAATATATGACTATTATAGTTATGACCCGAACCAATTAAACAATGGAAAAAACACCAGAGATTATAGATTAACTAAAGAGATGAACATTTTTGCATATATTCTTGCATATTGGTAATATGATAAAAATAATGTTGAAGTAAAAGATTGCATGTTATAGATTAATGTGATCTATTAGATGGACAAAAGGTACTCTCCTCCTCCTTCTCCTCGACTCTCTCTCTCCCGTCCTCTCCCTCTACTGCTCCTCTCCTTCTCACCACTCAATCATTCATTATCTCATTCACACTCCCCATCTTTCTCTTTTGGTCTACTCAGGATGGTCCAGTTTATGACGACACAGTAACACATTACATACATACATACTTCTTTAAAGAAAATTTATTCTGTATTGTTCTTTGTAAGAACTCAAATTGCAGCAATTTCTATTCTGTTGTTAGTTATTGTTTGAATATAATAAAAACTATAAAAAATTAATTTAAATTTTTGGAACTGTAATTGGTTGAATATTCTAAAGTTATAACATTTTTTTTAAAAAAAACAATATTATAATTTATATTTTTGTATCTTGATTGATAATTTATATATATATATATATGTTTGTGTAAAATACAGATGAACTAATACAAAGATGTATACGCGATGAAACCAAAGAGGTTATTTGACAATACAAATGTTTCCTTAATTTATGTACAACAGGATTTAATGTGTAACATTTCAGACTTTAATCGTGTCTAATATTTGATTTCAGAATCTAACTTTGTTACTTTATTCCATCATAACTTTGGTTAATTAGGTTTACTTGTTTAATGAAAACTGAAGGTTGTTTCAAATTAGACATGTTTACTTCAGGTGCGTTTTTAATGCTCTTTTTATTTGTCCAACATAACAGTTATTACTTAAAAATTTGTAAATTACATAATGATTATGTAAATTGTTGATATATGTTTTTATGACAAATAATTGGTTGATGTAGATCTTAAATCAATGTAGTACCATGTAAAAAAATTCCATTTAATCAAAATGTTCAGTCTTTATGAATGAAAGAATGATAATTTATTATTATTATTATTTTAATAACTGTCACAAAACGTATAAATATATATAAATAAATTATTTTAAAATAGTTTCTTTTTGTTATCATCTACAAATTGTACACTATACTACAGTTTTTTAAGTATTATTGCAGCTATAATTGTGAGTTTGTAACACGCACTTACGACTACTAGACAAAATCCGCCTCAGGAGTCAAGCGGTTAACCGTTCCGGCTGCAAAATGCTATTTCCGTGTATAAACTTGCAAGTTTCAGCTCGCTCGACGTGCTCAAAAACGGAACCAGTGAACAAATATCTATGAACTATCATTAGTCAATCATGAGCTTTCTATTACCCCGCACTATTGGGAATTGTCATAGGGAGAATGCTGAAACTAACACCGTTGATGAAGAGTGATTATAAGACTACAAATCCTAATGTCCGAATGTTATTACTCAATAAATCAGAAAATAAACTCGCCCTGGGAAACTAGCGTACTTTTCATTTAAAGAGCGTTTCTCTCGAGCCGGTGACAGAGTTGGTAATTTGTGTGAAAGGCAATACAAAGTAAATGTTGACGAGTAATTAGCGTCGTCCATTCGCCAAAATGAATCCATTCAGGGTAAATGTACTATATAGATAAATAAGGGAACCTTTGGCGTATGTAATTAATTCAACAATAAATGACACTGAATCAGAGTGTAATAAATCGACTTTTTAATTTTAAAAAGCTTTAAGTAATTATTAGGTAAGATGTTATTCAGAAACGTTGAATGTGTCCTGCCTGTAATGATCTTTGTCTCCAATGATATAACGATTCTTTACTTTAAAGTAATATTTTCCCCCAATCCATTTCAACTTAATGGGTAAAATAACCCGTAGCTCCTTCAAGAGTGTGGCTCGAGCGCATCTTTTGCTTTCTTAGGTCACCGAAGCTAATTATTACCGTCTTAAAATACCAGACGTAATTTTTTCTTACTTAAGAAACGGTTTTTCTTACACTATTTGTTTACTGGAAATAATTTTGACTCTCTTTGATTACTGGTGGCAAATTTATTTATTTAATATACCAGTAATATTTTTGTGGTCTTATAAAGTGTTAAAAGAGAATTTATATTCAGTTATAGTACTGAAAATATTTTTAGCCCTGCTAATGTACGGGAAGTTTTTTTGACTCTCTCGAGATCAGTAGTGTATTAGAGGTTCTTATCGTGATGCTTTCGATGCCCGTTTAATCATGTGTTGACCAAGAATTAAATAATGAACTGTTAATATAAATAACACATATAAATGTAATTTAATATAATATTATTAATGTTCTCTCACTCTGCCATTTAACTATTGTGAAAGTTGCATGAAAACAGAGGCTGATTGACAAGAGTGCTTATTTACAAAAGAAATATTAAAGGTGTTCCCAACCTACTTTTAAGCGCCACGTGGTGTCCCCGCTGTTTTGTGGACTCTTACTACCTGTAGTAAGCTACCTGGCTCACAGCCGCAGATTCCATTTAGCCGTCTTTGTTGAGTATTTGCATAAATTGACAGACAGGTATTCTTGTGTTCTCCCAGGGCAGCGCCAAGCTACGGGGCGCCACCCAGCACTCAGGTAAGAGCGACTGACTACCTGCCCATTCATTACCTGCAAAACAACAACGTACATTTCCCTAAGAAACTTAATGAACGTTCGTCTTGTTAATGGAAAATGTTGAAAGAGTGTTGAAATGTCGAGGCACAAACAATGAACGATACTATGGACATAGTATAAGGAGTGTGCCACGATGCTGCTGTCGTCTTCATTATATTTTTATAATCCTGTCTATTTGAAATTATATGAATTTTTAAAATATAATTACGAATTGATTGCAAATGTGAAGTTTGATACTGTTCTTTGATTCGGGTTTTTAGTGGCATCTTCATTTACCCAATGTAGCTGGAATTACAATTTGAGCAAGTTATTTTGTAAACTACTCTATTTTTGGTTATATGTGCCGAGTGGCGTATTGTACGAGGGACATTCAATAATTAACGAGACGAAATGAGACTTTTACTGATTCTCAACATATTACTCACAAATATTAATAAACGTGTCCCAACTAGTATTTTAAACCTGATGCAAAGAAGTCCTTGGCTTACAGTCTGAACAATTTTCCTACAAATTCTTAGTCCTCCTCCTTGTTGCCGAACTTGTTGTTGACTCAGGTTAAAAATAGTTAACCCAAGTTTCATCACAAGTTAAAATCTTCTTTAGGAAAGGGTTTTCTTCCCTTTCTTAGTTTTCTTTCACACTTTTCGTATTGCTTCCTTGTTTTATTCCGCGGCCTCTTTCGAGACCAACTTGTTTTCCTGTACTGAAGTTTGTTACTGATAACGGTACCAACAGTTACTGCAACTTATATATTCGACATCACTACAACGGTATTCACGAATAATGTCATCAATGGGAATTCCAAGGAATGAAATTGACTTTTCTACTGGCCGGGTTCAACTAATGTGCAAAGGAACACACCGTCGTGAAATGCAATTTTGATATTAAAAACAAAACTAAATTTTCCGTCAGGTATTCTCATCTCATTCCAGTGACGCCAACCTCAACTAATGAGAAGTAGCAAGCACTTCCTATAAACCATTTATTTCCACACCAATTTCTTTCGTTAATTATAGAATTTTCCTCGTACATCTTGTAATGTAATGTAATAACTTTCAATTGAGCAGTAAAAAATTATTTTGCGTTGAATGATTAGGAGAGTGTTGCAGTAAAAATCTGAATTTGGTTCAATAAATGTTTCTGTTAATAAAATTTAAATATTACGGAGAATATTATGTTGTGTTGGTTACTGGGACTGACTTACATGTTCAAATCATTAGTATGTAACTGCAGAATAATTAAAGACACGGGGTTATTTAGTTTTGTTAAATTGTAACATTATTATTAATCTCTAAGTGTAACTGCATTCAGTTGAGACAAGGAACAGGATGTGAGGGTTTCGTGAAACGAAAACTTTGTGAATGGAACGATACAGCCAAGAAATCGGTAACACGGTTACGATTTCAATAGATTTAAATTTTTTTTATAACTCAATTACTTTACAATCTACCCTCGAGGACAACAAGTAATATATAATGTTTAAGTATTACAGCAGTGTAAACTGCTAAAGTTGAGGAGAAGGTCTCCATTGAACTCTCTCAGTGATATCAAATATATAGGTTTTAGTTAAAACGTCAGTAGATCTGATAGTTTTCGTTTCTTCAGTCTTCTAGGTTCACCTTCTTTTAACATTAGTGGGTGTATAAGTTAATTTGGATGAGCTCTTAGTCTGTTTTTATACTTCTTGGTAGGGTAATGAATTTCATTTTTCACTGTTTGGATGCACAGTTCGTTTAGTAAAACTCTATTTGGTACATAACAAGTGCATTGGTAACATTACGAAGCGCTTTTGTTTGAAAACGTTCTATGACGCCAATATTTGACTTGCACGTAGTCCCCCAAAGTGTTATTCCATAAGTTCATATGGGTTTTATTGCGACTTCATTTATAGGAGTTTGTTACTCAAAGATAGCTTCTGAACAGCACTGGAATAAAATATCGAGAAAGGAGGCTTAAACATAACCTCTACAGAAGACAGGCAGAAGTAATTAGAATAGAAGATCAAAAAAAGAAAGCAGTAATGAAGAAAGGAGTAAGACAAGGATGAAGTCTGTCGCCCATGCTGTTTAACTCATATATAGAACAGGCGATGAAGAAAGTTAAAATGGAATATGGAAAAGGAATCATACTGCAAGGTGAATAAATAAAAACCGTGCGCTTTGCTGACGATATTGTAGTATTAGGGGAGTCAGAAGAAGACTTAAAACCATAATAAATGGCATGGACGTGGTATGAGGATTAATAGAGGGTAAACCATGGTAATGGAGTGTAGTTTGGGAAACAGTGGGATAACAAAGGGTGTTCGATTAGGAAGGGATATTTTGACGGAAGTTAAAGAATTCTGCGACTTCGGAAGCGTAATAAATAGGGATGATAGAAGAGTAGGATAGCACAGGCAAGGAAGGCTTTCGCGAAAAAGAGGAATTTACTTACAGGTAATATAAGTCTGAATATTAGAAAATCGTTGCTAAAAATGTTCGTATGGAGCGTGGCGTTATATGGGTGCGAAACGTGGAAGTAAGGAGTTAGGGAAAGGAAAGAATAGAAGCCTTTGAAATGTGGTGCTATAGGCGAATGATGAAAATCAGAGGGATGGTTAGAATCACCAGCGACGAAGTTCTAAACAGAATAAGGGAAAATCGAACAATATGGAGGACGTTGACTAAGAGAAGGGATAAATTAATATGACACGTTTTAAGACACGAGGGTCTTGTAAAATTAGAGGGAAGTGTGTGGAGTAAAAACAGAAGAGTGTGGAAATGGATGGAATACACTGAGCAGATTAGGGAGGATATCGGACGGAGATCAGAAGTAGTATCTTTGTATTTAACAAAAAGATCAGTCAAGTAATATTTTAGGATGAGATATATGTGAGGCGGTAGAGAGTTTTTTTAATTTTCAGAATAACCCTTGATACCAGACCTTGTCGAAGGCATGGGAGGAATTCAGGAAATTTGCAGAGCAGTATCTTTTGCCTTCAAGATCATTAATATATTTCTGACTACCTGGTGAACTTGTTCGATTTTCCTATGTTGCTTATGGAAACCTAATTGATGTTCAGGCGTCACTTCTTGCTCGTCCAATATTGACTTGATTCTTTTTTTTAGCATTTTAAATAGTATAGATAGTTTAGGCCTATACGTCTATAGGATGTGACTTCTGATTTAAAAATAGATTCGGGTAATTAAACGATACACAGAGCCCTAATAGTGTTAATACTTTTACTAGGTCAGTTTCAACTTGTTTTAGCAGAAGAGCCACACGATTATGCTTTAATCAACATATAAATGACCATTATAATACTGTTGTACATCTGAAAGGGATCAAAGTTACGAAATATTTTCAGATCAGGGTTTATAAGGTTTTAAAATTATCTAAAGGGTAGGTGCATAAATCTGTGTCGTTCATCACTGGATTGACAGCACTGAATTATGAAGTATGGAGTGTCAAGTAAATATATGTAAACAATTCAGAGATTAATCGACAAACCAGTGCTGCATTAACCGGGAGGAGAATTTTTGGTGAGTGTGGTTAAGGAGACATTTACTGAGAAGACGGCACAGAAACGATTTTTGCATTTCCGAGAAGGAAAATTTGACTCGTTTAAAACCGCCTAAACCAATTTGTTCACAATAATCCTCGCCGAACAACGAGGTTATTGGCACAAATTATGGAAAGCGATCACACAAACATTGTGCGGAATTTGTATTCATCGAGTAAGGTGCAAAAATTGGGTATACGGGCATCACATGTGTTACGCGACAACGTAAATCTACGAATAACTGTGATTGGTTACCGTTGGACTTGTAGGCACTAACCATTCGTTGTGGAACATTGTTATAGGACATTGTGTGGTGGAATCAAGCTGTCATTCTTCACAAGAATTACTAGCAAGAAATGAAACAACAACAGCTGCCGTGTATACTGAACAGTATATGTTGCTATTGAAAATAAAACACCTGGTAGACGTGTGTTGGTCTCAACGATAATGCACGCCCGCATACGGCCAGAATCAGCAAGACGCGATTGCTGAACTTGGTTGGGAACCGCTTCCTCGCCCTCCACATTCAACAGATTTAACCCCTTCAGATGATCATATTTTCCGGTCTCTCTCAAACAACATACAGGGGCAAGTATTTCACGATGAAGCATCTCCTAGGAACTGGCTTCCAGATTTCTTCAACGTGGAACCACAACAGTTGGTTGGAGATCCTAGCTGGCGGTCACTGCAGACATGGTGATTACATGTCAATATGTGAGTCATTAAAATTGGTGGTGATAGGCAATTGGAAATAACTAAGAGCACTGAACAATTTTAAAACTTCTCCCAGTGTCATACGAAAATTATCTTAGTGGCTGGGTTTGTTTTTAAACGAGTTTGTGGTGTTGAATGCCCCATGTCACCCAAGTGCGTCAGAATTGGGCTATGTCCCTGGCTTCCAACGCCGCATCTCTCAGTCAACCAATGACAAATCGTCCAAATATGTGAATGACTATAATTAAACATATGGAGAGTTTGAGTTACAAACCATGAAGGAGATAAACCTCAAGGATGTCCCTTATTGGATGAATGAAGCTTGCAGGAAGTTCAAAGCACATTAACCGGATCCTGGAAAAATTAAAAATTCCATCAACTATCATTCAAGGTGTACAGAACGTTAATAGTGCTATAGTTCCTCTAAAGAAACATAGTCCAGGCTGTGAATACAACAATGAGGACAAAAGAGACTAGATGAAGTTGGACACCGATCAACAATTAACGAATGTAGATATTATGACAATTATTAACGATGTAAAAATAGATAATGAAGTTGACAGCTATGAAGGAGAATGTGATGAAGATTAAGCACCACTCAGAAGCTGTGAAAATATTCTAAATTGCACTAGTCTACACACAGCAAGTCAAAGGCAGAAGGGGATATGACATCGTTTTCTTGTGTCGTTCTCAAGATATTGCTGCCGCTGTGAAAAATAAATTAAATAACAAATTTCTTTAAACATTACACATGTATGAATTAATATATATATTATGAACAAGAAAATATTATTTTCCTATCATTTTAGATTGCCGACATACAACCAGTCCCGATTGTGTAGGATAAGCGGGAATCTACAGTAATAGCAATTCAACTCTTTATGTATTTCATTATCTAACCATATAGGTTTCCAATTCAATTTATCCAACAGGCTACATTCATCAAACAGATTATTCACAACCTTTTAAAGAAAATCACTCGTTTTAAATATCAAGTGTTACATTCTTCCTACTCCTTCATAGCAGCACACCTGTGTTTTGCGAAGTTTATGATTTTTCACATATTAAGCGTTAATTATAGTTCTAAATTGTGTTAAATGCACATTTATTATTCTTAAGACCAAAATATGATTCTTATGTATAACAACAAAGTTCTCTCTTAATTTATATTAATAATATATGTCTTGCCGCTGGAATATTTCCCGATACTTTGAAAACCGCCGAAGTTTAAGGAAGGATAACCATCCGAAATATCAAATTATATGGCCATTTCTCTCCTACCTACGTTTTCTAAATTATGTGAAAAAGTTCAGGACTAGGGATGTAAGCAGAAACTCGCCGGGAAAAGCTCATTTTTCTTGTATAAATATAATATTTTAACATCATCACAGCATGGTTTCCGTAAAGGAAAGTCCACGAATAGTGCAGTGTACGACTTCATTAAAAATATCCAGAATCCATTGGACGAAGGTCTGAAGGAAGCTGGCATATTGTCTGATTTTTGTAAGGCTTTCGACACATTAGA
Source organism: Eucriotettix oculatus (assembly GCA_034510155.1). Classification (NCBI taxonomy): domain Eukaryota; kingdom Metazoa; phylum Arthropoda; class Insecta; order Orthoptera; family Tetrigidae; genus Eucriotettix; species Eucriotettix oculatus. Next base: position 219,733,811 of record CM067376.1, on the reverse strand, counting down.
CAACCAAATATCACTAAAAATGTTGGAATATTATGGCATGGCATAGGGGGAAATGCGTAACTTCTACTAATATCGTATCTTACAAGCCATAAACAACAAGTATTAGTCGAAACCAAATACGGCCAACTTCATTTTTATAAAATGCGGAGCTCCACAAGGATCAATTCTTGGAGCTTTGTTTTTATTCTTTACATAAATGATCTTCCAAGATATGTTCATCCTCTAAAATTGATTTTCTACGTGGATAACGCAAATATAGTTATTGCAGACGTTCTAAATGTCTGGTTTAATGTCAATAAATTATTCCTCAACCTAGATGATACTAAGCTAATTCAGTTAAGCGCTGATGCTGGTAATAGATCCGTAGATACATTTTAAGCCAATGCGCCATTCCTGGGACTTCAGATTAATGGTGAAGTGGAATCACCAAATACAACTGCTTGATGGAAAACTAAGCTCAGCCGGCTATTCTCTAACAACATTAATGGAACACGACAAATAATACGTAAAAATGGTGTACTTCGCGTATTTTCATTCAGGTATGTGCTACGGCATCTCTAATTGGGGAAATTGCTCCAGGAGCAGTGAAATATTTAACTTGCAAAAAACGTACAGTTAGAATACTTTCTAATGCGAATTCTTGATGGAGTTGCGAGCTTGTCTTCAATACTTCGCAAATACTTACTTTACCTAGCGTATACATTCATGACATCTTAAAGTTTGTAAAGCGTAACATAGATTTGTTTCAAACGAATGGCGAATTTAATGAATACGCGACTAGAAATCGCTCAGCTATTACATCAGACTATTATCGCCTTGCTCTTTGCGATATTCACCATACCGGGATAATATTATATAGCAACCTTCCTCCAGAGGTTAAGAATAATCATAATTACAAAAGTTTCGTGAATCAATGTAAAAGTACTCTATTAAAAGACGCGTTTTACTCTGCACAGTTTCTTGATCGTTCCCCTAATAGTTGAACTTAACGTTCCTGCAAGTGTTCAATGTGTTGCTTTGTAAAGTTTCCTATTATGTAACTTAAAGGTTTTTTATATAAATTTGTTTATTTGTTTTCATGTGTTGTACGGAAGGTCAGATTCCTCGTCGTGCAGCTACAAGAAGTGAAATCTCCATTCTTTATGTGCGTGTTTGTGCTCTCTAGTGTGCTTGTCGTGTTTACAATGATTTTATACAATATATTGTTTATTCTAGTTATGTATTTAAAGATTTTTTTGTAGTTAATTGTGTTATTATATTTTGATCTTATAATTATTTGTTACTTGATGTAATGTATGCCGTAACCTATTTCTTCAACCGAGTACTAGTGGAAACAACAATATCTGATGGAAACAACAATATATATTGTTGTCATTTATGTCTAAATGGGGAAGAAATAAAGCTATACAAGTTTCTTAATCGTTCCAAATTGTTTTGGTTTTATATTATTAGATACTAAATTAATAAAAAATTTTATGTTCCAAGCTTCTTCGCCTTTTAATTATAATAACAGGATTTTCCGATCGTATAATTTTCAAAAACTCTTTTACAGATAAGTTATATTAAATATTATAAATTATTGCGATATTTCGGAACGATCTCCCAAGACTATCATAAATTATAATGCCAGCTTTGAGCGAGTAAACGTTACACGGACATTCTCTACTTGAATTGTGAATGTTACATTATTTGAGTTAGGTTTCCCACGGCTTTGTGACAGCGCTGAACGCGAGGGAAAATCTTGTCCATTGCACAAAAGTCGGTAAATTGCACCCAAAAGGCGTAAAGGACCGAGTCCTTTGTGTCAGCTAATGGACTCTGAGAAGAACTTTTGATTTTTCGCGGCCCAGGCAAACATTTTACCTGTCTCTCAATGGAAGGGGGCGTACGCTCACAGCAGTGCCAACCTAACATTGGAAAGGAAAGCGACTGTTATTTTTACACCGTGATCGTGTTTCGCTGAGTTGTTAAACCCTTAATTATCCATTTGAATGTCTACCCAGAGGAGAGCTCCAATTTTTAACTAAATTACAATCCTTCTCCCAGACTCTGAACTACATTTAGCCTGGAATCAGGAACCGTTACTGTAGTAACTTTCTTTCTTCGATTACTAGTTTTCACCTATTATCATTATTGCTGTTTCTAAATTAAAGGGTTCCTGAATTCTACTCTGAATTAATAATATATCAAACATGAAAAACTGAAAATAAAAAAAACATAAAATTACTACAGAAAAATTTTATATCCATTATGTCGGAATGTTGTGAATGTTTCACTTTCCGTTTAATCACCATATAGAAACCATACCTATTATTGCTTTGATAAATCGTACACTTACTTAACACAATTTTATAAACAAATAATAATTTATCTGTCTTTCGTGATCACTTCCGTATATTGTTCACTGAGGATATTGTTTATACACGTTGGCGTCCTAATATATTAATTTACTTTTGTAGCTTTGGAGCTGAGCTTATTCCTCTGCTCTTGAATTAACACATTTATTTTTTTCTAACGAAAAATAATGCTAGCAATGGACAATGAAAACATGTTTGGGATATTGTTCTGCTCACTCCGTCGTTTCAAAGATCACCAGGAATGATTTTTTAAAATACAAAACAGACAAACGTTTTTATGATTTTTTTATTGATAATACCGTAGTTGACCTGTTTTCTAGATTCAATAACAGTCCGTTTTTAACAATGTTTTACTTTTGTTCACACATTTCTAATTATATATATACATATATACTATTAAGGATTTTAAAGACCACCGGAATAAAATATCGAGAAAGGAGGATTATACATAGCCCTATAGAAGACAGGCAGCAGTAATCAGTATAGAAGATCAACAAAAGAAAGCCGTAATCAAGAAAGGAGTAAGACAAGAATGCAGTCTGCCACCCATGCTGTTTAAGTTTCTTTCTAAAGAACAGGCGATGAAGAATGTTAAAACGGAATATGGAATCAAATTGCAAGGAGAAGAAATTAAAACCTTACGGTTTGCCGACGATATAGTGTTAGTGGAATCGGAAGAAGACTTGGAAACCATAATAAATGGCATGTACGGAGTCCTGGAGAAAGAGTTCAATATGACAATTAATAGAGGGAAAACCAAGGTAATGGAGTGTAGTTTGGGAAACAGTGGAATAACAAAGGGTGTTAGATTTGGAAGGGATATTTTGACTGAAGTTAAGGAATTTTGCTATTTGGGAAGTATAATAACTAGTGATGGTAGAAGTATAGTAGACATAAAGGGTAGGATATCACAGGCAAGGAAGGCTTTCGCGGAAAAGAGGGATTTACTTACGGGTAATATAAGTGTGAATATTAGGAAATCGTTGCTAAAAATGTTCGTATGGAGCGTGGCGTTATATGGGTGCGAAACGTGGACGATAGGAGTTGGAGAAAGGAAAAGAATAGAAGCCTTTGAAGTGTGGTGCTATAGGCAAATGTTGAAAATCACAGACGATGAATTTTTAAGGTAAAAAGCGAAGAATATGGAGGACGTTGACTAAGAGAAGGGATAGATTAATAGGCCACGTTTTAAGATACGAAGCATTAGAGGGAAGTGTGTGAGGTAAAAACAAAAAAGGGAGCCGAAGGATGGAATACACTAAGCAGATTAGGGAGGAAGTGGATTGTGACAGTTATTTGTTTATTTGTAGGTACTACACAGACGTTGGTCCAATGACGTAGATATCAAGCATTTGTTACAATAGAAGAAATTAGAAGTATAAACATTCGTATACAATAACTACAGTGAATATTATATTATATTACAACTTTTTCTTACACTAACGAGGTATTTTAAATTGATGTTAGTTAGATATGTAAAAATAAAATTACAAATATATTCATAAATATAGAAGAAAATAAATAAAATGTGATTATTGAGAAATATTTTCTTATATGAACAATACTTTGTGTGTTAATAGAAGAGGATTTTCTATGGTATTAGAGAAGAAACACTGTAAAATTTATCATATAAGGTAAGGAAAAGGCTTGCGTAACAAACAACATACATATATTATATATATAACTCGTTTTTGCATGTTAGATATTTTAGTGATATATGTTCACATTGTGTTAGTTTTTTTGGCGTTAACAGAGTACAAACAAGGAACTCCCCTTTAATACCATAGGAAGGGAATTGAAAAGGGGGGATGCTCTAATTTTTTTATTTTCGTGGAGAGATTGAAGGAAAGTGTTTTTAATTTCCTTGTCTACTTATCCTTCTTACGAAGATTGGGAGCCAAAACCGTCCAAGATGCATTCCATCCTTCCTGTATTTCCACTTTTATACATTTTGTTTGTCGAACAACTCCAGTTCAAAAATTATTCTGAGCATTACATTCTATAAATTTTCCTTTTAATTAATTATGCTTTCATTATTATTCCCACTGAGAGCAAATATTAATTTTATTTATGATAATATGGGTTTTGTATAATTAGTATTAGCAGAGCTATGTAATTTGTTTAAAATATTTGGTCTTTATACTCATCCGGGATTACTTTTCTGTGATGTTTAACTGAAGTTAAATTCATCATATAAAAGTATAACACATATTATATAATTTACACAATGAAAGTATTATTTTATTAATTATCTCTGTAAAACTTACCTGGAATATAAACGATAACTGATATTACTTTAGACTACTGTCGTGTTGAACATTTTGACATTGTGTTGAAAATAAACAAGGCTGCACTAAAGTTAACTAAACTTGTTTACTGTTCTCAAATTAACAAATTTCAGGAACGAAATATTATATTAAATCTTGTAAATATTGTTCTGGGAGATCATAAATACCAATGGTATAACTTCATTGATGATACACGTAATAATTTCCACCTTTGTGTAGATATTTACCTTATGATGATATCAAAGCAGCTGGAATAATACAACCGTAGCAATATAAACACTGAGCGTACAATAAGCAGATAAATATTATGTTACACAAACCCTCATTATACTAATTAAAATTAATGCCATTTGTAAATACGTTAATTAATGATCTGATAAGTCCGAAAAAAATATATACTGAAAATTGATAAAGAAACATTACAATTTTATCATAATTTTACTATCTTTAAATTTCGTTGTTTTCTTAGTAAGATTTGAATCTTTTCAGATAAAAGCAATTTCTTCAGGTAAGAACAAAAAGTAGGAGAAATTTAAACTAAATATTGAACTACATGATTTATGTTTTTGATTCTGTCGAACATCCACTTAAATCTAAAGTTAATAAAGGTTTTTTAACTAAAGTAAAAAATTTATTCTACATTCATAACTATTATGAATAAGCATATTTAATAATTTTAAAATTCCCAATTAGGTCGCAAGTTTCCGATTAAGTTTACTAGAGATTGGTTGTTTTTTTCCCCTAACAGATTTCATAGCTCAGGGGTTCACAGTTGGGCTGCAGAATTCGAGTCCCACTCACTTTTATGTTTACTTCATTTACCTTTCGTTTCTAGAATTTTCTTTTTCAAGAATGTTCTGTTTCTGAAAAATTCCAGGAATATATAATTTGTACTGGACACCGAACCGGAGGCAGTCTTTCGCAGTACGACCCCTTTGTACAGCATTTCGTTTGAAATAAACTTGTATAACCGCTAGCAGTGTGTGTTACTGTAGCTCAAGATCCTCACTTAATCTGTCAAAGCAATTTAGACATTGCAATGTCATGTAATTAAAAGCCATTATATTTGTTCTATTGTATTGTAAACAGATGCTAATACTTCTTCTTACGAAATATTTTAATATGTTTTAGCTGTAACGTCAATACAGTACATGTCCTCTGTTAAGTTTTTTTCATGGTGACCTAAAATCGTAGACAATTCTAACAGTCTTTGATTCACTTATATATAAATTGATACAGCTAGCATATGTTTTCGAAATTTTTCTATTTTTTGCTGCATGTTGTAATATAGTAAAATCAATTTAGTTTCCTGTTGTTATAAGTTATACTACTTTTTTGTGTATGTTCTCACGTCTTGTCGTCAATCTGTCCATCTCCAAATATTAACGATATGGCTAAAATTCACAATCTATAAACAATAAAATTAAACTAAGTTAAAACATATACACGTCTGTAACATGATCCTAGTGCAATTTGCCTTGCATAGTCATTAATTTACAATTACAGTTCGTCACCTCTCCGTCCCAATATCCCCATGAATGAAGACAAAACAAGCTCACCCCACCACAATCGCCCCTTGAATTATACCGAAAAAGCTGAAGGCAGACATTTTTATATGTTTGCTTCATATACCTTTCGTTTCTAGAATTTTCTTCACCCGCATGAATTATGACCAAAAGCTCAATCAACCACAATCGCACCACGAATGAATGTAGAAAGGCTTACGTCATGTTATTCGCGGCCTAACCTAACCTCTTGGGGGCTCTTTACTGTTCCGGCATACGACCCATCAATATTACCGAATTTTTTATTATGACACCAAGTATATCTCTCTTTTCTGACAAACAACAGGTATCGGTGACCGTTTTATCAAATTTCCGTCCTTATTTTGTGCTTTGTAATTTCAGAAAATTCTATACCATTCGGTGCCATTGATGGCAGAAACTAGTCTTCACTCGTACTATCCTACTTTTAATATGATTGGGGGGAATTATTTTAATGAATTTACTTGCTTTAGGATATAATATTATTTTTATATATAAAAAACACAATCATCTTAAATGGTTTCCTGCACGCTATTAGCAATACATAAATCCAGAAATTGAAGGGGACGATTTTAAAATTCTCAGGGTTAATTATTGTTTGGGTATCCACGTGCAGCAGAGATTCCGTTCACTGGACGAGTCTGTTTTGTTTTCATGTGCGTCTCGGTGAAGATTACCATGTGACTGGAACTTCCTTCTTCCCTCTTCCTATGGGTAGAACCTGGTGCTGCTGGGAGATAATGGTATGAAGTCGTGCTGCCAGAAAACTCAGCTTTTTCTTCAATATTCCCTCCAACTTTCCTCGTTGTTAACACCTTCTCACTCCTCGTCGTCTATCACCACACTGTTACTCTAACTCCCTCGCCTGCTCAACGTCTTTCACCATACATCTCTGCCTCTCGCTTTCTCGACGCCTTATATCTTACTCCCTCACTACTTCCTCGACTGTCAATGTCTCACACCATACTGAATATTTTCCCGGGTCTCACCTTCACAGCTTCACTCCGTATATCCACCCTCCAAAGGATAACGCTATCTCATGTGACGTTCTTCTGCTGTGATTTCTTCGTCCAGCGGGGCTAATTTTTCATGGCCCAGGTAACAGTATCTCTCATAAATTCCGAAGGTGAACGCTCCCTCAGCCTAAAACAAGCCTACCGTTATAAACACGCTTATAGGTCATTATCCAGCCGCCAGCCCGGGAAACCCCCCTTTTTCCTGACCAGCGACATTTTCTTTCCGAAATTTTATCTAATTTGTAATTAAATAAATTGGGATTAAAATTGGGGATGGTCCTACTGCGCTACAATATAATGTGGTAATACTTTAACAATCTATATCCGTAAATGGTAGACAAATTTTCATTGTAACTACAAATAGTACAATTATGTACATTTATATTTTCGACCTTTTCACTTTTGTCCCCTATAATCCCAAATTTCCCTCCAAGAATCACTCTTCAATATTTAGATCCTTCTCCAAAATTATAACACAGTGTTCTTTATATTTTGTTCTTCTTATGACTCTTCTTAATACTCTTATTATGACGAATTTATTTCTTACGAGCTGGGTACCCGGCGATGCCTAGTAATTAAATTATATTAGCACCCTTCAATATTTAATTTGACAGTATCTCTTTATCAACACGTGATTAAACCAACAGCGAGAGCGGCATATTTTTGAAAATATACCTTTTTACGTCCCCTTCGTTATTAGAGCTGAATTTTATCATAACCACCGCATTAAACGAGTCAAGAAGTCTATTGATACCTTAAATAAACACAGTGATAGTGAAAAATACGCAGAAGCAGACAATTATATTTATAAGGAGAATATACTTGAGCCAACTCTTCGGTAAATACGAGAGCTTATTGTATCCTGCTGCCGTGAAATGATGTGTATACATTACATACATACATCTACAAAAAATATAATTGTGTGTGTGCGGCCCTGGTTTTTATATAACGTTCCTCCGTGATATATAAAACATTTTGATGATATATCCTGCCGCTAAATTCTATGTGTCTTTAGATTAGGTCCATTTTTGGCCTGAATGCGGGGAAGGGTGGAACTCAAAACGTATGTATACAGACACACACACACGCACACACATATATATATATATATATATACGAATAATAAAATTCAGCGTGCGCGGTCCCGGGATCCATATAATAAATATGCACTGCGACTTAATAATACATTTCGCATATTTATAAACATTAAAAAGTATCATTACTTATGAGTATATAGCTATTAAGCTTAAAATAATATATTATTTTATAATGTCACGTTTTAATTGTTTTTCGCGGATTTCGAATCAGATAAGAAACTTTTAGCTACAGAAAAATCTTTCTCGGGTGCCAGAATCATTTACATTACGACTTTTGAAACACTTTGCATTATTATAAACAAATTAAAAAATATTATTACTTAAATCAAACGTTAATTAATCTTAACACAATTTCACGCTTAACAGATACTTAATTATCTCTTTTTACAGTCTACGTGAGGGTAAAATCTACCCATTTGTAAGCTCTGAATGTCTTTAGGGTAGGAATTTTTCTGGTCTAAAAAGGGGAGAGGAACCTAAATCCTCAAAAGATCGACAGAAACGTTCTTCGGTGTGATCAGGGCCAAACACAAAACATTTCGGCACAATCGGATTAGTGATTTAGGAATGCTGAAGGGCAAACCTTATAACTCAGGAGCGAGTTACTTATATTGTCAATTATTTTTACAGATTCTTTTATCTAAAGGATTGAAATCAGTAGATGTATTTGAAAAAGACTCTAACCAAAAGTGGGAGAAAAGTGACATTTTTTAAGACTAATTTTTCCAGATCCTTAATATTAGCTACAATTGTGCTTGTTTGCCGCAATTGCTGTACTTTTATTTGAACGAAGTCAGCACGCCAGTCGTCAAGGTCGACCACTGCCTAATCCGGATTAAGTGGAGTTTATGAAGCAATTTCGCGCTTAGTCGCACTACATTTCTATGAAACCAAGTCTGCAGCTGGCCAAGGACTGCGCTCAGCATTTCCGCTTCACTCTTCTTTAACGGCGTATAAATAAATTTCCTCTATTTAAGTGATTTGTAATGAGTACTGGGTAAACCAGGAAAAATAAAAATAATTTTGTTTTACACTAACAGGGTAAAATAAATATCGAGCACACTGTAAACGACAGAAATAAAGTAGTATGAGTATCACAAAACTGACACTTATTTCCTTGTCAATTAAGATACAAGTTTTGTATTAATGTAAGTTAGCAAATATTTCATATATATAACTAGATGAAGGAAAAAACGGTTTATATATAACCTGTATGTTATCATTTTTCTTTAAGTACTACCTGTACCTTGTACCAGGAAGTTTTATGACTTAATAATTATGTTATTTCTTGAATCTATAAATAATATTATTGTACTGTTATCTGTTTATCAATTTGCCATCGAAATTTTTGTTTACATGCTGCTAAAAAGTAAAAATAAATTTGGAAGAATGAATTTTAAGTTTTCATATTTTTCAATGACAAATGACAATTTAAAATTGCTGTTTTCCTTCGTAGAAAACCCTATAAAGAAAACTCCTGCACAAGCAGTTAAAATCAACTAAAGAACATTCTTCATATAACATCCGAATGGCGAATGGCGATTTTATAATACTTGAAACTTGGTTTAAAACTTTACATTTCTTTCTGATTTGTTCACTTTTGCAAATAAAACATTCCATTTTTGTATATGGTATATTTTAATCGTACATATTTGCGTTTTTTATTTAAGTACATTGATTTTCAAGGTTTTAATTTATTTTTCTCATATGCACACACATATATTAATTTTTTCAGTAAGTTGTTAAGTTCTATTCCTCATGAAACTACATCAACTTATTGACGACGTATTAGAATTGGCCAAAAACAGACAATATTTTGTAATAATATCAAAACGACGTTTCCTCTACCAATTGGTAGACTTTTCTCACGTACAACTTTAAAAACGAGTGGGGAGATGTAAATTATAGAATCTTAAGTAATAAGTCAGGAGTCATAGATTCTACTCATATCACTTTTTATATTCAAGGTAAATTTATTTATTCTGATATTAATCATTTCAGAGATGGTAGTGGCATTTTAGTGTACTTCATCCTAAAATATTCTGACATTAGTCCAGTCTAAATTATGTTTATCTACATTACAATTTTTTTTCTACTGAAAGTCTACAATTAGGCTTATATCCTTAACCTTGTTTCCAAAGCAAGTTTCTTATGGTCTGTCTTAATAGAGGTGCAGTCCTTGTATTCCGTTTAAAAAAAGTGTGTAAAGGATCTTTAAGAATCTTAATGAAACATGTCAGGGAACCAGAAGTTCTATAGTCAATACCAATAGTAAAGCACTGCAGTAAAATTGAGACTAAAAATGCAGGTGTCTATAATAAAATCGTAATTGTGGAAATATGGGAATCATGATGGTAGGATAAATTATGTTTTTGAGCCTTTCTTTGGTGTTAAATATAGTAAAAGAGAGCAGGCAGAGATTAGCCAGTAAAATGTGGTCACAGTACTCAAATTACCAAACTAAAAAACAAAACTAGATATAAGAATAGCTCCATCAACTAATATACAAACAATAGCCCGTTTATAATTAATAAGATGATTATAAAAGTAATGTAGGACACGTCATGAACACGTTGGCGACCTGTATGTTTCAAATATTTAACAAGAATCGTATCACGTGACACTTTGTCTATAATTTTTTTTATATTAATATGATTTGTAATTCGAATGTTATTTGTCTAATTAATAGGTTCAACTGTGGATGTTTTATTGTGAAATCACTGCTGCGTGTAAAATTTCTCCACTCAAATCTGGCGTTCTCGTCGTTGAAGTTATATAGCGTTGACAGGTTGCCAACCGACTGTGTTCGGAGTACATCCAATCCATATCATATCGTATTTTCGATTTTATTGCCTATTTTCCATACAGTTGAACCGCTCACGAACTAGCAGCGGAAAAGGATAAGTACCTCGGTAAAAGATATATCCTGGAAAGATGCCCCGCAATCGCTTCTCCAGTATCGAATCAAGCGCACTAATGGCTCTTTCTCCCCTACAATTTTCACGACTTTGTCACCCTTCTACGATGCGGAAATATTCATCTTCAATATACATACGCAGTTCGGGACGTTTTTTCTATGAAATATTCACTTTTGTGATTTAAATCATCATTGTTTACTATTTTATACATTCCGTAGGCTACTAGAACGACGCGCGTCTCTCGTTAAACACCAGCAATAAGTTTATTACCACGTTCGCAGAAGACAGTTTCCTGTAGCCAGTGGATCTGGCAGAGGTTCATAGCGCAAGATAGACCATGAATCAGCCTTGGCTCAGTCTAAGAGGCGCCATTCATGAATCACAGCTTCTCAGGTCCCGGCTGAATGCATTGCGCTACAAGGGGGTTGGCTAGAACTTGATAACAAACAACGTGCTTCTTTCAGAGTATCTTTTACGTGAGCTCAAAGTATCATGAGTCACAAATGTGCTACTAAAAGAATAAAATACTTTCAATGGCTTACTAAAATGTTAGCCCTGATGTCCATTTCATTTCAATTGATAAATTAAGATCCACTATTAATATTATAAATCTGTGAATTGAGCTGAAATTGTTTTACACAAACCGATACGTATATTAAAATACATTATCTTCTCCCACGAATCTTCATTTACGCTTAGCGGCGCGGACTCCTCTGATGGTCTTATAATAATTTAAATAACAAGTGATCGAAGTAGGGACCCGATAAAACCTTTACCAGGAACAAGGAGGTGTTAGAAACAACCTCAGAGATCCTGACTCAATTTTAATCATTATAACGCCTGATTATATTTACTAAATTTAAACAGAAACTTTCCCCCTCCATTTCAATCAAATGCTACTCAATTAGCTATACGCATTTCTACTTCATTTGAATTGAATTCCATGTATCTTTGACCAATTTACACAGTGCCCATTCAACACAATATTCCTAGATACTAGATTATGTTGAATATGATTACTAAATTGTAGGTGAACCTGGCCTAGGTTTACAGGAATGGAGAGATGTTGAATCGGTCTTTGTACGTCTGCTCGTATTAGCTCAGTGGTAGAGTACCCGCCCGGAAAACGGGATGTCCAGTGCCCGAGTCCCTGATCCGGTCGACATTTTTCCATTCTTGTCTTTCTTTCAAATTAGCTATTACGCTCTACTTGAGCTTCAAATGAAGCATTTCTACTTCCTTTGAATAGTTGAATATTTATACGGGCATCTTCAGAAAGTTACTGTACTAGATTCTTATATTTTTTAGAAATAGTTTATTTGAACAAAATACAGGATATTGTTCATACACTTTTTTAACGATTTTTCCACATAATCACTATCCCGCACAATGTGGTGAGCCGTGACACAAGCTTCTTTATGCCCCCCTCTAAAAACTATCCCGTCCAGCTTCTTCTTCCGCATGAGAGCCTCTTTCTGTACCTGCTCGTCGGTTGAAAATTTTATTACACACAAGTATGCCTTCAGGGGGGGGGTAAAAATATGTTAATCTTAAGGCACGGGAAATCAGGGGGTTAGTTCAAAACATCCAAAAATCCGCACTAAACGAATCCAAGAGCACCTTGGTGGCTACGGCTGTACGAGGACGGGCGTTGTCGTGTAACAAGCACACATTTCTCGTCATCATTCCCCTCCTTTTGATTTGAATGCTGCTTTGAGTTTTTCAGAGTCTCACAATATCGTTGTGCATTGATAATCTCGCCCTGAGGCACAAATAATACGACCAAAATGACACCCTTTCGGTCACAAAACATTATTCTTTTGCCCGAAATTGTGAACGTTTGTTCTGCCACTAAACTTCCTGCACCGCTTAAACACACTCGTTCTGCTCATAACAGACCCGCCTTAAACCATTTAGATTCGATAAAAAAAGTGGTAGAAGTTATTCCTTCCGTCACTAGGAATCACGTGTCTCGAAAACTTCACGTTATTTCTTAAGTTCTTCTTTCATGTAACTGGACACTATTCCGTGAGTTTACTACCGTGTCCCTGCGATGCTCAGGAGATTCTCCTCTACTAGTCAGTGTTGTCAAGCCTCAATAAAAGCACAGCCAGTTGTAGTCACAGTACACTTACTTTATGAACATGCCTCGTAGATTTAATCAACAAATTATTCATTATAACTGAATTATATTAAATTCTGGGGAGGTTCATCTTGGAGCAATAGTTTACTAAATTGAAAATGTTGGTCATTAAGATAGACATTTTAGAGCCTAAAACAAGACGAGATATCCCTTGCCAGTGGATATGATTTGCGAGGGCTTACCCAATGCAGTTGTGGTGTTCACTGCGCGTCGCAGGGTCGCTCCCTTGATGAACGTCGTTCACTTCTGGAGCTGCCGTCGATCCCTGGACTTCAGACGCATGCGGATTCCGAATCATTGTCAGTATTTTAATATTTTTAACTGGGAACATTCCACATACTCCCAATATTTCAAAGCTACACTCATTACACAGGTTTTTAAAACACAAAAATGGCCCGTTGGATACATTCGGACTGACCCAGAACCTTCCTTGCGGCTTTATTGTTTATTTTTGAAAGTTTCTTTGTTGGTGCACTTCTCCGTTCTCCATCCCTCAGGACAACTAAGCTGATGTGAGCTTTTACCAAAAATAAATCGGTACTTCCCGAAGCATCCACCTAGAACACATTAAATCTCTGTCTCAATATAATTATCTTAACGATCGGCGTGCTACAATACTTATACTGTTATATTAACAAGTACACAAGAAACATTAGGACGAACTAAGTTCTCCAATGATCCATTAAGGGTAAAATTGTGGACTTATTCTTAATTTATTACCACTTCCTTTTCTATACGTCTGTGAATTTTTAGTTGTACTTTTGCAAACAATAAGTATAAGATGAACAATAAATTGATGAATTAGAACTCAATTGAAATAATTTAATAGTTTTTAGCAGTTATGTGACGATATTTTCTATTATTGTTTGTATTTAAATCCTTTACACTTACGAACGAGGACTTCCTAAAACGTTTGTACCGATATTAACGTATAAAACTATCAGGGTATTCGGGTATTCATTTATATTAGACCACTACAATATATATATTTTTGGGTTAACAGGCTACATAGGGTGATTCTGAAACAGGCAACTCCCCTTTAATAGCATAGGAAGGGAATTGAAAAGGGGGAATGCGGAAGGTAGAGCAAGGTAGCCAAGGGTTGACTAGAGCCCCCGGGCTATGGTTTAAGGACCCTACCCGGTTATCATGTGATTAAAACCAAGAGCGAGACCATCACATTTTTGAAAATTTTCCTTGTCAGCCCCCTTCTTTATGAGAGCTGGATTTTATCTAAATTACCGCGATGACTCAGTATCTTAATCCTAGTCAAGAAATCTCCTAGTAACATTAAAATAGTCCGAAGAAATTTACAATACCGAAACATTATCAGTCTCATTAAACGCGAAAAAAATTATTCGTTTGCAAATATCTGCCCTTTATGTATGTTTTAAATTTCCGAATCCTTTCATTACCACCATCAGCAGTGTTAGTAGTGTCTTACCTCTACAGGTTTTGCTTGCTTCTTGTTCGCAACAAACACGAGTACAAAATTTGGTCGAAATTCTTCCATACATTAAGATTTTTAGCAAAAATACACAGAAACAGACAATTTTATTTATAAGAAGAAGATGCTTGAACCACCTCTTCGGTCGGATTACCGCGAAATAATGTGTATGGATATAAACGTACAAACAAAAAAATTAATTTGAATGAACGTCCCGCATTTGCCTGCATATTTGTTTCATTTTTATTAACTATAATGTTTTATTACTTAATGATTTCTAGCGTTTATTTAAGTAATAATAAATTTCAATTGTTTTTTGTGAATGTCGCACCGGATAAGCAACTCCTTTAAGTTACAGAAAACCCAGTTTCGGGCGCTGAGTTGTATCCCTCGATGATTTTCATAGCAAGTCATAAAATAGTTTGCATTAATATTAAGTAAATAAAAAGTATTCTCACTTAAATATAATGTTGATTAAACTTTATCGTTATTTCACGCCAAACAGCAATTTAGTCGTCTAATTTAACAGACTCCGTGATGACATATAATCTATTTATTTGAATCTTTGGGAAGTTAAATCATCAAACGATCGACAGAAACTTTCTTTTGGTGATGAGCGGCAATCGAATCAATAACTCGCATTGTGTTTGAACAGGTACGGTACATAAGTACTTGAGCTCACAGCACATATTGTCTTTTATTTATACAGAATATAACATAACTTTATTTTGCAGACATTTTATTATACACCTTACACTACTTCGCCATATAGTCACCGTCATTTTCGAGAACCCAGATTTTGTATGCCTTCGTCACAGAAAATTTTCACCTGTGATGACATGCTACACATTTCCACGACCTTCGTTAAATTGCGTAATCCTAATCATCATTCCGTCATTCATTATTGCTTCCCCAAAATATTTATATGAAGAACTGGACCATCACGTAGACTTCAAAACAATCGTAGCATAACTACAGAATTCTAGAGAAGGGAACTTTAAAGAAAGGGAAACTATATAATCAGAATCCTAAGCTACTAGGAATGGGAAAATGGTGATCTCGGGCAGGAAATAAAGGAAGATAGTATTCGAGAAACAAATCAAGGGGTATAGTATGACGGAAAGTAATACCAACACTTATGACAGTAAAATACGTAAATCTTGTGCTGGATGACAAAATGTACTTAGCTCCACGCATCACAGAGTCCATGAAGAAAGCAGTAATAACCCATAACAAAGTTCTTCGTCAACCAAAAACGAAGTACGGAATCCACCCAACACAGCTAGCCAATCGGTCTCTGCGCATGCCTAGTATACGGAAATAGAAAAGACAGTTCCATAATTACAAAGAAATATCCGTTGCGCAAGGAAAGGTGCTGACAAGAATATTCGAAGCGTACGCAACCATAATAAACCGCTGGATACGCACGGAGGATAGCGATTGAATACTTGCTCGAAAAGAATCAAGAAGACAAGGGACTGCATAATGGCAGGAGTAGATAACCCTGGAAAGGTGAAACCCTTGGAAGAGAAAAAGTGGTAACTGAATGGAGAGTCACAAACAAATCTTAATGAACTGAACTGATATTCCCAAACCTCGGGAAGAGGAGAAGAGAAAGCATTCGTGATAAGACTATATGAGATTTCTAAGCGGAAACGGGTCATATAAGAAAAAACGATACCAAATAGGAAAGACAAAAGACGTCACAAGCAAATGCGGGAGGGCGAAAGAAACACCCGACAATGTGGTGTTTTAATGCCAAATAAGTGGAAGTAGATCTTCCAGTCAACTAGAATTTCTACAATAAAGGACATACTTAAAGACTAGGAATTGATCTGTAAACTGGGACATCTTTATGGGCTAGAGATCCAATGGAAAAGAAAGAAAGAGGAGATATCACATCATTTTTCCGGAGAAAGTACGAATAAGATAAATACAAAAATAAGGAGAAACAACTTGAAGAGAGTACAAACCTGACAATCAATGAATAAATGGAAATATTAACTATAGGACTATAAGTGGAAGATTTTAATTTAATAGTTAAATTTATTGTAACCCTACCAATGTAATTGCTGGCTATAACTTAAAATTAAACTAAAATTTTAACTATTGCGCTATAATTGGAAGATTTTAATTTAATTGTTAAAATTATTGCAACTCTATAAAGAATTTGTTATAACTTAAAATTAAACTAAAATCTTAACTATAGCTATAAGTGGAAGATTTTAATTTAATAGTTAAATTTTTTACAACTCCATAAATACATTTATTAGTTATAACTTAAATTTAAACATAAAATCTTAACTATAGCGCTATAAGTGTAAAATTTAATTTTATAGTTAAATTTATTGTAACTCTACCAATATAATTATTTGCTTGCTATAACTTAAAATTAAACTAAAATTTTAACTATAGCGCTATAAGTGGAAGATTTTAATTTAATAGTTAAATTTATTTCAACCCCATAAATGTAATTATTTAATGACTTTAATTAATTTTTCTCATTTTTAAATTTACTATTATATATACGAAGGACATTAAATTGATAAATAGACCTAGAAAAATTGAGTATTTTTTGAGAGACCTACTATGAGCTAGAATCACACGCTTCCCTTTCACGTCTAGTGGTGAATTAAATTCGAAAATGAATGCAGTTATTACAAGAGAGGTTCTTTGTTTGAAGATAAGCAGGGATAAAATTGAGTTAAAATCTTGCAAGGAATTGTTTGCTGTTTTAATTTTTACACGTTCACGATATCGCACGATACCTGTTCTTTTATTGCCACTTCTTCCTTGATATGTTTTCCCCAAATGTTAGCGCATGTCTTGTAGAGGCCGCTTGCCAACTCGAGCTGCTCAGCATAAACAAGAATAGGCCCATCACTCATTACGGTGAGCGATGATAGATTTCGTGTTCCTAGAACCGTTCAGCTGCAACTTCTTGAAATTCCTTTATTCTATTTCTAGAGTCAAAATACCCTGGTTATTCTGCAATTGTGAATTTTTTAATAATCTATTGACATAAAGAAATTTAATTCCAACTTCTGATATCCTAATCTGAAATTTATTTCAGAATAATGTAGGTAAAAATTTTACAAATGATTCTTCTTCTAAAATCATTATGATATTTATTTTTGCTATGAGATCAAATCGATTATAATAAGACGGTAAGCTCATACGGGTCCTTAAATAAATCATGTTTGTATTAATCAAAATGGTTCACTTATGAATTTGGAAGAAGGATACCCAAAATAATAGTTACCAATAACTTAAATGTCCTTATGAATAGATATTACATAAGAATAGATCTGTTAAGACACGGACAAAAAAGGTTGTGTTAAAAATTCGACACTACAGTGGAATGGCGGGCCGCGTCAGCAGTTCTAATCAGGAAGATTTTTAAATTTACACTGACATTTACAAAGATTTTGCATGAAATCATATTGAACCATGTAGCCTGCCAGATATACTTTCCACATACCTGCACGACAAAACAGATATGTGGGTTGCCTATAGAGTCTAAGCATAACTTGTACCTTCCGTTCACACACTGATGAACTCAAGTCAGAAGGAAAGAAGTAAGGAAAGCCAGAGCTGAATATCAGCGTCCGCAGCCGAATGGGGACAGGCGATGGCTACTATAAAAGTATATATGAAAGAAAGCATCATACAAAGCGAGAATTGAACAACTTAAACAAGAAAAATCGGGAACGGTACGTGCGTAGCATCTTTAAAATAGCCCTTGGGGGACGCCGCAAAGGGTTGTTTCAAAAAAAAGGAAACCAAAAAAAACTTTCGACCATGTTAGATGAAGTAGGTCATATGACTATAGACTGGCGTTCCTCAGCAATGTGTGGGACCCAGGTCTAGTGACTTAGTTACAGAGTAATCCGTCTCGAGCGTCCGAGTCGCAATTCTGAATCATTTGCATTGTCAGTTATAAATATTTAGCATTATCATTAAATTTTTAAAAGGTATCATTACTTAAATCTAATGTTTGTTTAACTTAAGCATTCTTTCACTCGAAATAGCAACTTAACTATTTCGATGTACAGCATACGTGAAGACATAATCTATTCATTTGCAATGTTTCTATGTCTGTTTTGGCCTCAAAGTAGGAAGGAAGGAACCTAAATCTCCAAAATATCGACAGTAATTTCTCTGGACTACAATACACCATGGCAATCGTATTAATTGTTTATAAAACATAATGCGAGTTACGAGAAGATCCGTTTGGTTTTAGGAATAATGTAAGGGCAAGAGGTGCAATAATAATTTGGCAGCTGGACTGAAAAACCTACCCAGCAGCAGATTTGAACACAGAATAATTGTCGATTACGAAATGCGGGATAAAAATGAAGAAATTGAAGAAAATAATTAAAACAAAGAGATGGGAATTAGAAAAATTGAAACAACAGGAGGTGCTTCAGAGTTTCAAAGAATAAATATAGAATAGATTAATGGATATAGGAGAAAGAAACTATATAAAAGAGAAATGGGCACATGTAAAGGAAGAAATTACTAGAGCAGCCGAAGAAAAATCAGTAAGAACAGCTCAAACCCATATGAAAGCATGGACAACACAAGAAATAACAAAATTTATGATGAAAGGCGTGAATGTAAAACCGCAAGAGAAGAAAATGGAAAGAAAATCTAGAAGAGTTGGTTCACGTTGCAAATCTAGATCAGTCAGTAATAGAAGAGGAAGAGGAGGATGAAGTGTTAGGGGACAAAATTTTAAGGTCGCTGACAGGTCAGAGGAACTGTTAAGCGCCAGAAATTGACAACATTCCAGAGAAGCTGGCGAAAAAGCAACATCATAGCTGTTCAGGATAGTTTTCGAATTCTACGAAACAGGAAGAATACCAGAATATTTGAGGAACTACATTATTATGTAGGGACAAAGGTAGAAATATTGAATTTGCGTCTAATTTTATAAGACAAATTAAGAGAAAACAGGCATACGTTCATGGTATTTGTAGATTTATAAAAAGCGCTTGATAATGTTAACTGGAACAAATTATTAAGGATTTTGAAGAAACCAAGGCTGCAGTCGGTCGCCCATGCTTTTTAACTTAAATATAGAACAGGAGATGAAGAAAGTTAAAAATGAATATGGAAAGTGAATTTGTTGAAGGAACGTTCACTCTTCATAATTTCTCAAGGACACTATTATCGTCAGCGAAAGGAGTTCCCGGGCTTTACGGAGGACAAGTGGGGATTGGCCACGTGGAGAAGGGGGAAGGAAGAGTTTAGATGGCAGGTGAGAAGACGAAAAATTGTCAGAGTTCAGCAGGACGTTGAAAGGAGGAGGAAGCTGGAGAGTGAACGGGAGTTGAAGTGGGAGGAGGAAGCGAGAGTGTGGAATAAGACGTTGAAAGGGAGGAGAAAGCCAGAGATGTTGATCGAGAGTTGAGAATTGTTGTTCTTGTGTTAAAAGAAGTTGGAGCAAGGAAGGCCTGAACTTCGGAATTGTTTGAACTGTGTGTTGGAGTGAAGAAGAAGGAAAACTGGGATTTCCTCAATCCCCGGAAATACCAGGTCCTTCTCATTCTCCACCGACAGAGGGCAAGTTCACAACTCAACCTGGAGGAAGAAGGAAGTCCGAAGGTGGAGGAATAGTAATCCAACACGAGGAAGTTCCAGAATCACCTAGTACCTGCATCGAGAAACGAAGGAAGATCAGATAGGTTCGTCAAGAAAGAACGAAAATCTCTGTTGCACGTTGTTACGCCAATTAGTTAACCCTGGGAAACCCATTGAAATATAAAAATCGGCCCCCTCATTCAATGTATATTGTAATAGTGCGCAGGATCCCTTAAAGAAATGCTTTTTAATAAATATAATTATTAGTTTTCTTAAAGCATAATAATTGGTTAAAATAATTTTAACCCCCCTACCCATTATTTACACTTCAGGTTAAAAAGGGTCCAGATCAGGATTATTATTATTATATTTGAAGATGAGTGCCTTCTTCTCTTCCAGATCATGAGAATTTCAAATATTTTCGTCATGAATTGTAGTTCCCCCGATACATTTACCTGCCTAAGACAAATAAGATGACTCTGCTGCAGTTTTTCCATTTACAAAATTGAGTCCGGTTATGTATGTTCATTTTGAGGTGACGAGGAAAGGGGAGAAGAGGACGCAAATATAGTTAAGGTTTTCTCAAGTCGATTCTTTAATGTCATATTGCATGGATGACCTCGATGGTGTACAATGTCAATGTTATTCAGCATCCATTTGTAAGTTCAATCTGTGAATCGATATGGGAGCTCGCCCTTCTGGACAACAGTCACGCAATAGTTCAGGCCTATGTACGAGTACAACGTATAATAATAAACGTCTAGTTGAAATTTTGGTTGATGTGAAATATAAATCCCCCTTAAAAATCAGCTTTCTTAGGTACACTTATATTATATCGACATATTTGTCGTGTTTCAAAACGGACAAGTCCAACTGGTTCCATTATAAAAAGTAGAAAGAAAGATAGGAATGGAAAAATGTCAACCGGACCAGGGACTAGAGCCCAGGACCTCCCGATTTCTAGCCGGGTTCGAGTCACTGGTCCGGTCGACATTTTTCCATTCCTATCTTTCTACTAAAATTACTATATGCTTTACTGAGCTTCGTTTGAAGTATTTCCACTTCCTTAAAATTCAATGCACCTATGATGCATTTGCACATGTCCATTCTTCACGTATTTCCTAGAATTAGGGTGTGAAGATTATGATTTTGAATAAATTATGACGTCGCGTATTAAATGATAAATTTCAATAAATTACAACGTCGCTTCTTATACTGTGGTTCGCGAAGATACTGAATGCGGTCGCAAATATATTTTTAGAAGTAGTATACATGTTATGAACAAACAATAAAGTAAAGCCGACCTCCTGTGGTGTAGTGGTTAGCGTCACTACCTAGCACCACAGAGGGACCCGGTTCGAATCTTGGCACGGGTTTGGTAGGAGTTTTGTGTGAATAATCATACTCTGATGCCCTTACATAGATATAAATTCCCCTAATTGTACACAGTCGCTAAATACCTTAGCTGTTGGTGTGACTTTAAACAAAAATTGATACAAGGGCTTTGTGTCATGTTGTTACATTGTATCATTTCGTATGAACTGAAACAATAAAGTAATTATTCTGGTTTGAAAGTCCGATCTTCCGTTTAAAAGACCAAAATGAATTTGCAGAACTATCAAGTGATCAACTCCTGTGGTGTAGTGGCTAGCCTCTAGTTGCTGCCTCACAACCCAGAGGTCCCGGGTTCCAATCGTGGCATGGGCTTGGATGTTTGTGTTGTCATGGTCGAGGAGACCGGAATTAAGACTGTTGGAGGATCGATACGCTGACCACGTGTCACTCCAAACTCTGAATGTGTCATGCAAGATGACAGTCCGCAGTTGACTCAGTAGGTCCAGGCCCTCAATGGTCATGGAAAAAGAAAGAAATATCCAGTACTATCGGAAATGCCACTAAACATATTATTATCATTTTGTTCAACGTATTTATCTGATTCAACTTTTCCCACACTAACATACTGTAAAGTACGTCTTTGTTTTTAACAGTTATTACCCTATTTATTTTTTCTGATGGGAGCTTTAAATGAATTGATTTTAAATAACCAAAAGATTTATTTTACCTAAAATATTTGAGAGCTCTATAAAACACGGAACGCGTGGGGGTTTGGCTTTTTGTGGCGGGCTTGTGGCACATGATCCAGATTATATTTTATATTAAAATTTCCTCCGACCAGCTAATATCCCCGTTGTCTGGTAAGCGGCAATTGTCCGACGGCTTCCTTCAGCCTTAGCGAAGACCTTCTCTACTCCCGGGGTCAAACTGGAGACTCATACGTGCTGACGGCGAAAACAGCTCCACCACTCATTTATGAACGTATTTTGCGTGCTTAGACTTCTCCGTCTCCTTCACGACTGACCTCTGAATTTTAAAACTGACCCCTACTCCCCCCTTTGTCAGGGTCACTATTACCGATCTCCGCCGGAGACATCTGTGATCTGCGTATTTCCCCCGTTCTTACCCGACAGACGATTTTGCTACTATTGAATACAACTTAAAATTAAATATTTTCCCCCAGAATTCATATGAAACCATTACAATATATAAAATCAAAATATTACTCAACTTTAATAAACGTTAAAATATATTACAACTTGCACTAACTAAAATAGAGCCTTAATCTAATTATTATATGTAAAAATAAACAAGCTCATCCGTCACATTTATACTGTTGCGTTAATAATATTTGGACATTGTCATAAAAATATTCGAGAAAGGGAAAGTTTATTTCTTCTAATAAATATATACTTGGCAAAGAGTTGGTTTGTATTACTTATTCCTTATGCTATCGACATTGTAGATTTTACAGTATATTAGTTTTATATTGACTGTTTTTTATATATTACGTTAATTACATTGGATGACGTTAAAAATTAATTTGGCAGTAAATGAGTAGTTATTAAAAAAGTTTAGGAAGCCAGGGATTATAACACAAAAAACGTGCGTAGTCGACGACTGAGATCATATTATGTACGTGCATAATTATCGAACGACTGCACCAAATTGGAATTTTTTCGTTATGCTCTTTATTGTCTGTACAAGTTCTGTATAAAAGAAACTTTCTTAAAAAATCGTACGGAAAAGTTTCATAATTTCATAATATGGAAACATTCTACGGAAAAGCTTCCTTATATCTGCACGTTTGAACCTCCAATAGCAATGTGGGTTGTCTATACTCTCGATATGTTTCTTCTGCGAAACGGCTCAACGAATTTTAATGAAAATTTCAAGCATTGGAACAGGAATTTAAACTTAAAGTTTCGTGTATGTTTCATTTCAATATCTTGCATAGTTCAGAAGATATTAATGTAAATTTTTATAAATCCATTGAATTGCCGCGCGAAAGGCGGCATAAAACTCAACTGCGAGTTAAAAGTACTAGTTTGCGCTCCTATACCATTCATCCCATTTACTGTGCCATTATAAGCGTAATTTTGGAAGTATGAGAGGGTGGGGTGAGCATTCTCCTTCTATCTATTGTGGAAAGCGGGGGCCTTTTCAAAACCAACTGCGACTTTAAAGGTTTGCCGTAAAGCGATCATAAGCTTAACCACTGGACTGGGCGGTCGTGTTCATACAGTATTTATATACCGGCATTCATTCGTATTCAATTACCGTTTCTTTCGCAACAGCAAAACTTAGTGTATATTTCGGGTGTTTTGATGTGTTTATCGTCGTGTTATTTATTGTTAGTGATACGAAAATTCCACCCGTGAGGCGTAAAAATTTCGGATGACGTACGTGTAACGCAAGTAGAGTTCATAATCCACCGTCGGATTCAGGCAAGAGGTGACAAAACAGATGGTCAAACGTAACAATTACCTATGAAAGTTAGGCGTATAGCTTCCGTACGGCTTCCCTAAGGGGAGGGGTGGAATTCGTGTAATTGTTGTATGTAATGAAGGCTCATATAAGAGTCGAGAAAGAATTCTTGACGGGTTAATTACTTTTATAATGTTTTCCCGGACAATATTTGCATAGAATTTCAACCCCTTTTAGAATGTGAGGGGTGAGGGTGGAAAGGAGTCATATGAAAATAACAAGGAAATTATCAACTTTTAGATCTAAACCTTTGTAAAAGTGGGACGCTGTGTTACATTATAACCTTTAATATGCGATTTAAGTAAAAATTCATTCCTTCATTTAGGAAGAAATTTTATTCTGTCAGAGTAATGAAAATATTTTCAGTCCTGTTATTGTTCCGGGAAAAGTTTTAACTGTCAAGAAAGTGAGAGTATATTTGAGGTTCATATTGTGACTTTCTCGATGCTTTGTCGTGTGTTGACCAAGAATTAAATAATATACCAGAATAATGTAAATAAATACCAGGGCAACGCCGGGTCTCCAGCTAGTATTTTATATTTTTCAGCAGTTCTGAGGTCAAACAGTGGCTGTCGCACACAAATTTGTATATAAGCGCCACGGTTCCGGAGGGTACGAGGTTGGGAACCCCTGGTCCAAGTGTAATGTTAAGTACATTACACGGGTGCTTTGAAGTAATTTGATATTGTTTAGATGAAGTGGCGCGGTGAACGTCACTTGTCTTGATTTAGTGTCGCTTACTTGTCATTTCCTGAGACTAAGGCACGCATCTGATTGACTAACGTGGAATCGGCATTACTTTTTCTTCAGTTTTCCTCGCTATTAGGATCCAAAATGTTTGTGGTAACTCAAAAGTACGCGCATAGACCATATGAGAAAGTGAGAGTTCTGATATGGTTCAAGATTTTAAATATTATTAGTTACAGTAGTAATGGAGGCTCCGAAACAAAAGATTCTACGTAATGAGGCCTTAGATGAAGTCTCGAATGACATGACTCAGTTTCATTGTCTTCGGCCGATAAGAAACTAGCACAACGTTAGTCAGAGCGGCAGGAACGTGAACTCCTAACGACCTACCCCATCATAGTTTCAGAACTTCCACCCTCCAACCGGATAAGAAAACAAAATACGTATCTCGGAGCCCGGCAATGTAAACACTTCCATTGTATGTCAGGTTATATCTTAAACTGTGAGTGTCAGTCGCTGATCGTTCCCACGATGACGTAGTTATCTTATCTGCTGCAACTACAAGATGGCTTCAGCAGTGTGGCTCCTGTTACTGTACGTATCCTGCATTAAAGGTAAGTCAGGTGTCATAAATGAACAGGCATTTCAATTAGCATACCTGTGTTTAAAAATGAAAGTATTCTCAACTTCGTGCGGATTAAATAAACAATACAAGCGGTAATAATATTTCACGGCAACGTTTTTTTAACTAAACTCTCCGCGAATTTCAAAAGCCTTGGCGGAAAGCAGTGCCTTATCACTGACTCGTCGGCTGATTATTGACAAGCATGGTTTGATTGGAAAATACATTTGAAAATCAATAATTACAGCAGTGGATTGAAATTGCAATCAGCGATACTGCTTAAATAAACTTAGTTTATAATTTCCTGTGATCTAGGGACTGTCCCGATTAGTTTACTTTCCCCAAATTGATTCAAATCAATACTCTCACATATCAACATATAGTCTTCGTTATTTTTCATAAAAGAACAATATATTGTGACAACTAGAAATCTGAATTACATGAAAACAGCCAACTATCGAAACTCACGTATCGAAGAAGAAAATGGATATTGTCGATCGTCGCACCGTAATGCGAAGAATAATATAAAATTCAACGACACCTTCAGAAACTCCATTGAAAATATATGTAACAGTGAAAACATATCAAAATCAATAATATACTAATTATCAAGTTGTTTCAATTAAATAAGTACTCATCTTTTACAAACTTCGAAATTGTGCGAGACTTTGAGTTAGTAAAATGACGATACTTTTTATTCCTAATACACCTTTGATTCGTATTCCAAGATGTATTAAAAATATCAGTACGTTTAAATGTGAAATTTAAATATTAAAAGAAACGTTTAAGCTTCGAAATAATTGTTCTGATACCGTTTGGCACTTCAAATAAGTGAAGGCAGAAAAGCAGATATACTTACCACTTTCTAGTAGAATTGAGGTATAACGTTGTTGTGGTATTCAATCTTAAGACTGGTCTGATGCAAACCTCAATGCTAATCCCCTTCCTGCGCAAGCCTTGTCATTTCTACATAGAAACCTCATATCACATCCTCCCTAATCCCCGTAGTCATCCTTGGCCTCCCTCTTCTGTTCTTACCCCACACACTTCTCTATAATGCTAATTTTACAAGACCCTCATGTCTCAAAACGTGGCCTATTAATCTATCCCTTCTCTTAGTCAAAGTCTTACATCTTACTTTCTCTACTTAGAACTTCCTAGTTAGTTACTCTATCCATCCATCTCATTTTCAGTACATGTCGAAAGCTTCTATTCCTCGTTTGTGATTCTATCCACCCATCTGATTTTCAGCATTCGCCTATATCACCACATTTCAAAGGCTTCTATTCTTTTCTTTTCTCCAACTCCTACTGTCCATGTTTCGCACCCATATAACGCCACGCTCCATACGAACATTTTTAGTAATGATTTCCTAATATTCACACTTATATTACCCGTAAGTAAATTCCTCTTTTTGCGAAAACCTTCCTTGCCTGTGCTATCCTACTCTTTATGTCTACTATACTTCTACCATCCCTAGTTATGTTGCCCTTAACTTCTTTCAAAATATCTTTTCCCAACACACTTTGTTACTACGCTATTTCCCATACTACAATCTATTTGCCTTGGTTTTCCCACTTTTTTTATCCTAATGACGTACTCTTCCTCGAGGATCACGTTCATGCAAGTTATTATTGTTTTGAAGTTTGATGTACGGGTTTGATGTACGGCTAACACCTGGAATTAATTTACGTGTAAATAGTAAGCTAAGAGGCAGGAATTGGTTAATCATAATCTATATTTACAAATATTCGAAAGTACAGTATTGTGTTCTGATAATTGTGAAAGAAAATTCCAAAATTTAGTTAATTTTTTACATTATATTTAAAAGTATATTTGTTTTAACTGTTCATGTATTGTAAAGAAATATTACTTGTCTCTGGCATTTGATATTATATTTATTTAACACGATAATAGGGTCAAACTGTAAATATAATTTTTTTAAAACAAAAATAATTTGTTACTCTGCATGTTACAATTGCATGTGAACAGTAATATAGTTTTGAGGAAATGAACATGAAAATAATTTATATTATATAAAAAAATTATTTGCTCAAGATGAATGAATTTATTATGCTTATGGGATGTAAGTAATCTCAAGCACCGGTGGTTTTAATAGCAGAGATATGGTATTCACATTTAAATACATACTGCAAGATGTTTTTCGGAGAGTTTGTTTGGCGCGTGTAAACTACAGCCTCTTGTCAGGTCATGTTTTTGGATTCCCTCCCGGGCTTCCAGGAAACTCGTTGGTCAGAGTCCATTTGTCAGGCTGAGTAGCGTCCAGATGTACGTTATCATATGCTTGCTTTACGGATTCTCGTGGTTCATACGGATGTTCAGAATTGGCACATAGCATTTTGTCCAATCGGTGATTATATCTTCTCTTCGAAAACTTGTTTCGACGTGTTGTCCACCTTTCCCTTTGGAGTCATATCATCTACTGCCCTTGGAGCGTTTTAGCATCCCGCCTCAACAGTCTCTTCTCTTTTTGGCTGTATCAGCATTTCCATCTATCCAGGTGATTGTTACGTCCAACGTCCAGCTTTGACGCTGACAATTCTCTGCTTGGCGCGATGGTTTTAACCATGAGTTCAAGCGATAACTTTTGCCGCCATGTTTTTCCATTATCTCGGGCTCCTAATCCCATGGCGATATAAATCGTCAGTAGCGTGTTACCTGTAACAGAAAAAAGCGGGGCAACAGCTGAACTCTCGTATTTACTGATGAGCCAAAACTTTGTGATCACTTGGCAAGTAGCGCGCTGGCCTACTTTTGGAACGCAATACAGTAGCGATTCGGCGTGGTATGAATTCGACAAGTCCATGGTTGGTTTTAGGGAGAACCTGGCACCAGGTCGGGGTGGTCTACTCAGAGGTCACGCAGTTCCCTATGATGATTTGTTGACGTGACGCTTACATCCAATATGTTCAATCGGGTCAGGCAAATTTAGTGGCCAAGACATCAACGTCAATTCACTATCATTCTTCCCAAACCACTGTAGGACAATTATAGTCTTGTAGCATGATCTTATCATGCTGTAATTCTCCGTCATGAGAGACATCAAGTATGAAGGGATGTTCAATAACAGTTTGCGCCGAAGTATGATTACCGCACCACCATTGTTGTCTTTCGTTGATCTGCCACAGATCACTGCTTCTTATGTTTCACCCCTCACCCGTGCTTTTTGCGGACACAAACCGGGCGCGCTTGAATCACAATACACTAAACTTTTGACACTCCTTACCAAGCCCGTTCTCCCCCTTCGCATCACACCAGTGCTCCACACCTCGGGTGCTAATCCGTCAACAGGCATATAAAGACAAATCTATTAATTTATACATATACAAATATAAACTATAGTAAGTTTTATTACGTAAAATTAAAAATAGTTGAAAATAAGCAATTTGGACACAAAGAGATGGAGATGAATGTTTTAAAACTTGGACATTATATGAATCTCGAATCATAATAATGTAAATATTCCTCAAATAAACTGCCCTATTTAACATTAAGCAAATTTACACTGTTCAACATTTCAGAAACTTGTCTGTATTTGTAATTACTATTACGTTTATAATAAATAACTATTATTTTGCCTTACGTTTACGTACTACGTGTATTGATATAGCTATGTAAGTTATGTACTAAATTTTATATTATACCGCACCATTTTACAATTAATCTTGTTACCATTTAATATTATTACTATTATTATTACAATTGAGAAGGGAAGAAGCAGGTTTTCGCGAAAACCGCAGTTGCACAGATTTAATAAATACGCTGCGTATAATTATTGAGCAGAGAAATGAATGGAACACATCCCTGTACGCCACATTCATAGATTTTGAAAGAGCCTTTGATTATCTAAATACATCGACTATGTAGAAGGTATTAGAAGAGTATGGAATATCAGAAAAACTTCTCAACCTGATAAAAGAAATGTACAGAGAATATAAATGTCAGGTGATACACGAAGGGAAACTCACTGAAGCCTTCGGGTGTGACAAGTGGGGTGAGACAGAGAAGTATTTTATCCCCAATCCTATTTCTTGTGGTGTGATGAGAAGAACTTTAGAAAATAGAAGACGAGGTATAAAATGGGGGTTTATATGGAAGGCTAGAAGACTTAGACTATGCAGATGATATGTGGCTCCTCTTACAGAGTTGAAAAGACATGACTGAGAAAGTATCTGGCCTAGAGAAGGAAGCAGCCAAAGTTGGATTAAAAATTAACAGCAAGAAAACTAAAGACATGCGGATAAACTCAAAATTAAGCCAAAAAATACAAATTCAAAAATATAAGGAGTAAATTGAAACAGTGAGTGAGTTCACTTATCAAGGAAGTATAGTAAGAACAAATGGAGGAGCCCCAGAAGACGTCAAAACACGAATTAAAAAGGCAAACAGAGCGTTAGTACAACTATATACCCTCTGGAAGAACAAAAATATGTCCAAGAAAACCAAGATTCGCATATTTAATAGTAATGTAATAGTAATGTTCTACGGATGTGAAACCAGGAAAGTAACAAATCAAATTACAAAGATTCATAAATCGCTATTTAAGAAATTAATTGGTATAAGATGGCGTGAAATAATAAGTAACTCTGCATTATGAGAAGCCTGCGGTGATACGGAAATAGAGAAACATATAAAAATGAGAAAATGGAGATGGTTGAGGAAGAATGAAGAGTCAGCTGAGAAGGGAGCATTAGACTGGAATCCACAAGATGAACGAAATGTAGGAAGACCTAAACACACCTGGAACAGGACGATTATGGAGGAGGCGAAGGAGTGTGGAAAGAGCTGGAAAGAAAAATAGAGTTACGTGGAAATGTTTCACAGATTCTCTATGTTCCTATAGAAATAAAAGGATGTGATACCATTACTACTACTGCTACTATTAATTTTTTATCCTAAACATTGTATTTGATAGTTAATCATTGTTACAATAATTATGATTTAAAGTGCGTAATTTTCCCTCACACTTTTCTCCCAGACTTGGGACTGCATTGCGACATGGTGTCTTTTGTCATTCATATTAATAGGCGTTTATATGTTTTTTTGTTATAATATTTTTATTTTATCCCATGAAACGTTATTTTCTGCCTTCTGTAGTTTGCATTCAACAATTTATTTCCGTAATTATGGAAAAAAAATCATTTATGCCACGGATAGGAATTGCCAGAAGTCATGAATTTTTAAGATTGTTTTCTTCAACAAAATATCGGAAAAAACATTTTATTATTTCTAAGCTAAAAGTAGAAGTCGATGAAATATTGGGAACTGAACCTTTCTCCGCACTTATAACCGTGATAAAAATGATTTGCTAGAAACAAGAAAATAACAGGTATGACAACATACATTACTGCATAAAAATAATGAATTGCAAAACAAAAAATCCTTGTATTTGTAGAATATTAATAAATTTTGGTAAAGTCACAACTTTTCTGTTAGGATATCAGTGAAAAAAAATACTAGGTATACAATAGTACAAACTGGTTAGTATATATTATCTTCGAAAATAACTTTATTTAACATGTTCAGAGTATTGTCACATTACTCTGAGTTAAATTACATAAATAAATATAAAATTTTGTATTCTAGTAGGATTTCTACAACTACAAACATTAAAACTTATCAAGAATTCTAAAATATTGAAAAAATGGAACCAACAATTTGGTAAAAACATTGGTAATATATAATATTAATAAATTCTTGGTCAACAATTTAACTTTCAATTATAAAAAATGATATCAGATTATTGACATAGCATTTATTATTTTAAACATTTTAAAAAGGAGGAAAAATAAAATTCTAATAAAAATAGTTTATTATAATAAAACATTTAAAAGTTCGTATTTTTTGTGAATGATTCTTAATAAAACATAGTAATAAATATATATCACATAAAGATAATTTAGACCATAGTCCGTATAATAAATGACTTAAAAATTCGAAAATTTTAATGTTTTTCACAACGTACCTTCTGTCTGGGACATTGGAATTTCCTGGTATCTTGCGAAATTATTTACCATAACTTTCTCGAAAACGTCAAACTCTCACTTTCTGTCTTACAGTGTCATTTGTGGAGGAGATTAAGATGATCCAAAAATTTAACAACTTAATGGATTAAGAGCTGAGAAGGACAAAAAAATATTCCAAGTAGCCAACTTTTTTTAGAATGACAATATTGCGGATAAAAATTAATATGTTGGAGTATCGATACCCTGCCCACTTGTCACTCCAAATTCGGAATGTCATGCACAGTCCGCAGTCGACTCGGTAGGCCCAGGCCCTCAATGGGCTGTAGAACCAAGGAGGAAGGAAGGAAAAATTAATATAGTAATAATGATAATAATAGTAATGATATTATTAACATTAAAAGGAGCGCTATAATATGAAATTCAGTGCATAATCTTAA
Organism: Eucriotettix oculatus; assembly: GCA_034510155.1. NCBI lineage: Eukaryota > Metazoa > Arthropoda > Insecta > Orthoptera > Tetrigidae > Eucriotettix > Eucriotettix oculatus. Next base: position 219,701,860 of record CM067376.1, on the reverse strand, counting down.
AGCGGGCCTTTCTCTCTTCCTCGTACTAATCATCTTGTAGAAAGTTATTCTTTTACATATATTAATCCTTTCAGCTTTAATTATTTTTATTATATCAGGTTCTTTATACTGATCATACAGTTCTGAGTTATATTTAACTCTCCAAATTCCTACACCCTGAGTTGGTCCATATATTTTTCTTAGGACCTTCCTTTCAAAAATCTGTCGTTTGTTTTCCGTTGCCTTAGATAATGTCCAGCTTTCGGCTCCATATAACAGACCAGGTCTGATTAGGGTTTTGTAAAACTTTATTTTGGTCTTAATGCTTAGGAGGTTGGATTTCAGCTGCAATTGCAGCCCATAATAACACTTATTTGCCATGGTAATTCGACTACTAATTTCTGCTGATATTGTGTTATCATGCTTCCCATATATTTAAATTTAGTTACTCTTTCAAATCTGTGATAATTAATTTCAGAAATATCTGTCCTTTGTTGGTCGGTCAGTTACTTCCGAAAATTTGGTTTTTTCCTCATTAACAGAAAATACAATTTATTTGGCAACCGCTTGACCACAAGAGAAATGCAAAGCAATTGAAGATTTCATGGTGAAAGGGAAAATAGATGCAGCTTATAGGAAAATCAAATAAACATTCGTCGAGAGGAAAAATATTAGCAAGAACATCCGGATAGAGGATGGAAGCCATTTATGGATAAAGTAGAAAAAGCAGAAAGGTGGAAGGAATATCTAGAAGTGCTGTATCATGGTGAAAATCTAGATCAGTCAGTAATAGAAGAAGAAGAGGAGGAGGTGGATGATGAAGAGTTGGGGGACTAAATTTTAAGAACAGAGTTTGATAGGGCGCTGAAAGACCTGAGTTATGGTAAAGCGCTAGGAATTGATAACATTCCAGCAGAGTTGATAAGATCATTGGGCGAAGAAGCAATATCATGGCTGTTCGGGATAGTTTGTGAAATCTACGAAACAGGAAGAATACCAGAAAATTTTAGTAAAAATATACTTATACTCATACCGAAGAAGACGGTTAGTTTAGTATCCCATGTATGTAAAATATTAACAAAAGTAGTATATAGGAGGTTGGAACGTCAAATAGAATGCGAGTTAGGACAAGAGCAGTTTGGTTTTAGAAAGAATATGGGGACAAGAGAAGCAATATTGTCTTTGCGATTAATTTTAGAAGACAGGATACAAAAAAGCCGACCTACGTTTATGACATTTGTAGATTTAGAAAAAGCATTTGATAATGTGAACACTAGCAAACTATTAAGGAATTTGAAGAGCACTGGAATAAAATATCGAGAAATGAGGTTAATACATAACCTCTACAGAAGACAGGCAGAAGTAATTAGAATAGAAGATCAAGGAAAGAAATCCTGAATCAAGAAAGGAGTAAGACAAGGATGAAGTCTGTCGCCCATGCTGTTTAATTTATACATATAACAAGCTATGAAGAAAGTTAAAACGAAATATGGAAAAGGAATCATACTGCAAGGAGAATAAATAAAAATCTTAGGCTTTCTGGATAATATAGTAGTATTAGCGGAGTCAGAAGAAGACTAGGAAACCATAATAAATGGCATGAACGTAGTCTTGGAGAAAAAGTTCAATATGAGGATTATAGAGGGAAAACCAAGGTAATGGAGTGTATTATGGGAAACAGAGGAATAACAAAGGGTGTTAGATTGGGAAGGGATATTTTGACGGAAGTTAAGAAATTCTGCTACTTGGGAAGCGTAATAACTAGGGATGGCAGAAATATAGTAAACATAAAGAGTAGGATAGCACAGACAAGGAAGGCTTTCGAGGGATTTACCTATGGGTATGATAAGTGTGAATATTAGGAAATTGTTGCTAAAAATGTTTATATGCAACCTGGCGTTATATGGGTGCGAAACGTGGACGATAGGAGTTGAGAAAATAAATTAATAGAAGCCTTTGAAATGTGGTGCTATAGGCGAATGCTGAAAATCAGTTGGGTGGATAGAATCACAAACGAGGAAGTTCTAAACAGAATAGGGGAAGAACGAACAGTATGGAGGATGTTGACCAAGAGAAGAGATAGATTAAGAGGCCACGTTTTAAGGCACAAGGATATTGTAAAATTAGTTATAAGGATATGAAAAGTCTTGCGTAAGATAGGTTAGCATGTAGGGTTGCATCAGACCAGTCTTAGGACTGAATACCACACCAACAGTGTAGCCTTTACCAGTCTTACCAATTTAGCTGGGATCTGCATTTCATTCATGGTCATGTACAGTTTTTCTCTTAAGATGCTATCATAGGTAGATTTATAAACAATAAATAAATGGTACGTGCTAATATTATATTTTATTGTTTACTGTAATATTTGGTGGATTGTGTATATAATCCGTGGTTTTTTAAATCCGCTCTGATATCTCCCCACTACCTTTTCAGCATTGGGGGTGTCTCTCAAACTCAAAATTCCTCTGATTTTTTTTCATTCTAGTTGATCTCCCTTATTACGAATGGGACAGATAATGGCTTCTTCCCATTCATTAGGCATAGTTTCAGTGCTCCATACCTCTCCAATTACTGTAGAAATTCTTTCCATTAATATTGGCTAGCACACTTAAAATTTCCGCGTTTATAGAATCTGTGCCCGGAACTCTATTATTTTTCAGTTTGCTAATTAATTATGTCTTCTAGTTTTAAAAATTAATCTCCAACTATTTTTGATCAGATAGCTTATTTTTAAAATTTAATAAACTTCAACCTTACTCAGTAAAATCTATAATACTTTGCTTTCTTATGTGGTTAAATTAATAGAATAGTCTTTTTTATCCTGTTGAAGGCTATATCAGAACCGATAATTGTACTTTAATTAAAGTTTTCTGGCTGTCCATTTGTACACCATAACTTAATTTCTAACTATTTCACCGTTTACGTTATTTAGCAGAGGATTTTCCTTCATTTCAGGCTACATTTACAAATACATTAAGAAAAGATCACTTGTGACGTCATACTGGGTTGTCTTGTTTACAACTACCTGATGGGGAAACCTATAGAAACTCGTCCCAATGATCCACATCCTCTAGAAACACGCCACTGGCGCCTCATTCGACCCTTGTGCAAGATTTGTTCGGCCCGTTACAATATTTCTCTGTTCCATATTAATACGACCTGCCACGTCGCGCCGACATTTTTCAAAGATGAAAATCCAAGTCTACTGCCATGACAATATTAACGAATAGTGTTTTAGTTGTGAATTTGACTCAAGTTGTGCCGCAACTGTATTTTACGCAATGTTAACGCATCGTGACCAGTGAATTGGACACTGATGAGATGTAGACGTGAACCACTCTGGTACTATGAATTGTAAAATCTTTTCGTAAAGTAATTGAAATATACAATTAAAATAATGTCTGACTGATGCATATAAGTATCGTTGTTCTTAATATTTTATGAGTAATAACTTTGTGTATGTATAATATTTATATCTTACAGTTGAAAATGGCCATGGCCGAAAGCTTCTGAAATAATACAGAATTGACAACTTTAAGATGTTTTCTTTTATTAACATTTATTGTTCTCGCTTGAAAAACATCAGCATGTTACACAGTAGCTTTCGGCTTGTTTAGCCATAAATATGTTACATAAATATGAACGAATATATTGTTGTGTTTTAATTAAAGTTTAATTAAATGCTTATGTTTTTCTGGCTGTCCATTTTTACACCATAACTTAATTTACTAACTGTTTCACACAGGGTGTTCTGAAGACAATGAAATATCTCGCAAACCACGCATCGGATCAAAAAAGAAGTGTGAATGAAATATGTTCGTCTCCAAGAGGGACATCTAATAATACGAAACTCGTATAGTTAAAAAATTTAAAAGGGAACCTCCCCTTTTCAGATTCTCCAGAAATAATTACTGCAATTTGACATACGATTCGAGTCATTTCGGTCATAGATGGCGTTTTAATCGACAAAATTCAAAATGGGTAAAAAATCGTTTAAAAATGGGGATACCTCAAGAAATAGGCACCAGATCAGCAAAATGAAATTAAACGTGTTTGATATTCTTACAAATGCTACTTAATGACACCATAACTGTCCACCCGCCCTTACTCCCGAGGGGTGTGGAACCGAATTATGTAAGTAATTAAACAATGAAACTTACCTAAAACCAGAAACATGTGTTATGAGAGGCTACGGGACTCACATAAAACAAGCTCTCAAGGGAACAGGAAATTACTACGTCCACGTCGTTGTTCCTGGGTAACGCCAAACATAGTTACTACTTATCAGTAAACGAATGAATGTACGTTTCCGAAGCCTTTCGCGCAAACTGCGAAATAATTTCCATGAATAATGAATTCAAATCATAGGTATTTAACATTATAAAACCAAGGTTACCTATAAAAATTGGTTTTCCATTGAAAATTTTGACGAATAATAATCAAGAAGAGAAGTGCATATCAACTAATTTAACAATTAAGCCGAGGTTGTTTGAGACGTCGTGGAAAGAGAATTATTTCAAAATATTCACCATAGAATTATCCACAATGCTTTGTTAATTGATTAATTTTCAATTAAGTAAGAATTTATTTGATTAAGTGTTGGTAAATTTATTAATTAATATGCATTACTCATGAGGTATAGCACGCATGCCAGAAGTGCCGAATGGTAGAAGAAAGTTTTGTAGTACGCTATTTAGGATAATATCGGTAAAATATGAAGCAGGTTAAAATGCATATTAGTTTTAAGTCCATGTGCTTCATTACATTCTCATAATCTAATTTTATCCAGAGAACTGGGTAGGAAAAACACACAAAATCTGGCAAAAGTGCCGTTTACCGATTCACTGTTTACCGGCAAATTTCACGGCACGTATCTCATGGACTTCTGAATGGAATATCACCGCAGCATTTGATAAGTATGCACCAGTGCCATCTACACAAAGTTTCAGGAAAATAAGTCAGAACGCGAACCTATTTTTTTTTATTCTGACCAGGTTTTGAAGCGAAGAGGAAAATAAGAGTAAAACGTGTTCCTTAACAAAACGATAATTTTTATCCAAGCCTTTTCTATTTCTATTATTACAAAAACTAGTCTATTACTATCCTCGATATTGGAAAGTGTTCTTTGTACCCAATAAATCATTTCGTCTTGTACATCTGGTTAGGGTTTTCCTCTGAGAATAAAATAGTACCTTTGTCACAAAATATGATGGAGAAAATCGTCTTGTATTTTGGTATACAAACACCACTAACTCAAGAATGTCGCTTGACCGTTAGAATACAATTGGCTATCATATTCATTGTCGAATAACTAAAGGCAATTGATGTTTTTGTTGTTGGCAGTAATGAGAATTAAAGGGATAGGAAGGGGAGAAAGTTTTACTTCCTGCGCTAACCTAGACAAAAATAATCAGACTCAAATTTTTAACATTAATATAATGTTTGATCTGCCGCCAAACAAAGAAAAGTGTCACGTAATACGAAAGAGTTTGTTACTCGACACGAATGACGATCCACCAAAAGTTCAACGTGATCTGGTCGACATCTTTATTGTTTTGAGCATCTGGAGTGTAGCATATAAATTCAATTGAAACTTTCATTCAGATTCCTGTCTTAATAAGCAATATTAAGGCAAGCCCGTTATAAAACATATTGCAAAAATCGTTCTCTATCATATTCACGTTTCAAATACGGTAGACAGTCTATATTTTTAAAAATATTTTTAGTCTGTTTCTACATCAGAAACGACAACTCGTAACCCTGTTACAAATATGTAAGTATTTTGTAGTTCCTAAAATATTCAATTTAAACAATAATTTGATTCTTATTCTCTTTTTTAAGGAAATGAATTGATACCGTCAAACGATACCGATGTGGTCGAGGGACAGTCGCTGATAGTTCGATTCCTGCAACCATTTTCTAACCTCACCAACTGCACAGTGGAAGTTCCTGGATTCGACAGTCCAATAGTGCTACAGGAAGGACAGGAAGGGAACCCTAAGTACTGGGGTTCGGGATACGTTCAAGGTACACGAATGCTGTTAATTGTAGAAACTTTGACGTGGTTTATATCGGCCACACTAAACTCTTTGTTACTATAATAAAAGAGCACAGTAAATTTGAGAACTTCAAAGTAGAAACACAGGCACATAACTAAATATTATTTTCAACTAAATAAGTTTGTTCTGCTTTGAAGAGACATTGATTAAGATGATGTTTACAATTATAAGCAAATTAAGAATTTGTGAAATGTTGCACATAAAAGGCAAACGGTATATAGTTGGCCAACATCTATGAATTTTTGCTACAAAATCTTTGACATGTATCATCTTTGTCCTCAACAAAAGACCTACAGAGAGGTCCCAACGTAACTAAACTTTAAGTATCAAAAAATAATTTCTTGTTAACTAATAATTATTTGCCACTTAGTTCATTGGTCTTAAAATTTAAAATCAGACGTTTTATATATATATTTTATTTATTTATATGGATATTATAAAAATAAGATTTACATTCCTGCATCAATAAAGTTGTGAAAAATTTACCTCACAAAACAATAAAGTTTTAATATTTTTCATAGCAAAACTGATTTACCTTAAATTAATTAAAAGTAATTATTCAGTTTTTCATAATTAATCATTTAAGACTAACATTATTGAAACAAAATTAATTATAATGTGTGAACACTATACTAATTTAAAAAAGGAAATCAATTTACAGACAAATATAAGAGATAAAATAAATTCCATACAACGGTTCTTCAATCCTTGTTGTTTTCGTCAGCGGTACTGTTTTTTGTGGTTTATCGTCCTTGCAGCTCTTGCGTTTTTCAATCACCTGACGAAGCAACAAGGTTTGCAGTAACTTGGTGTGGTTTTATCATTCTTTTTTTTTCCTGTAACTTGACTACTCCTTTTTTGTAATTATTATAAAATTAATTTTAATTCACATATATCAGTAGTTTTAATATTTTTATGCTTTTTTAAAAATCGATTTGCCTATTGATGCAGGCGAGTGTGGAGTTTTGCTGTCGTCCGTTGACAAAAATAACAATGGATCTTGGACTCTAACAGCCTGGTCGTTGTCTGAAGAAATATCGCAGAGTCTTAATGTGAACGTGAAAGGTACTTTAACTTAATGCTATCATAATAATTATTAACCAAAACCGTAGGATTTTGTCAGTTATGTTTAGCCTTTCGTAGGATACTTGTGATGGAACTGTAAAATTTGTTGTTTCAATTAAATCTAGAAATATATGCAATATATAAAGATTAATAATTTAAAGACTTAACTCTAATGTATTGATTTAAAAAATCCAATTCAAGCAGATTACATTACTTATAAATAATAAGGAAATTTTAAGATTTAGGAATTGAAGGTGATCTGACTTTGAGAACTTGTTTCCAAAATAGAATTGTGTTAATTAATGAAGATGATATGATAATAGTAAGAAAAATAGAAAATAATGTAAAATCACAACAATATACATATATAAGAAATGTAAGCGATGATAAGAAGAGTGATCGGAAAGTCGCGCACACCTAACGGTTCTCTAATTTTCCGCAACTGAGCCGGTTTCAAGAAAACGTTCGATTGATTTAGCAGCGCCGAATTGTTAGGCACTGTTACATCCGGACATTTCACCCGAATTTGGTCTACAATAAATGAAAATTAACGACTGGAAAATAATGTTCAACAATGAATAGTCGTTTCGAAGATATGAAACCTGCAATACTGCAGACGTCATGTGACCATGACACCTTTCAATAGCACCTACCTTGTTTTCGATAATACCGATGACGTTATCTTGCGGTAGCCAATAGAAATAATTCACAGAACTACTATTTCCCGACACAGTTATTTTGATGTGCATGACTGTTTGGTTTGTCAGTACAAGACTGGCCTTAGGTGGTAGGCATGGTTTGGAGAATGCCTACAGTGCCAAAATTTAAGGGCAGAAAAATAGTTCGGCCTATACTGAAAGAGACGATCTTCAAAACGTAATAATAGATGGTTGTTCCTTGAATATTATCGCTTTAGAAACGGCAGCTGAAATAGGCTGTTTTTCCACTTTTAACAAAGAAAGAAGATCCCGTTGACGCTCTTTAAATTCATTACTTACCTTAAAATTGCGCCACATTTGAATATTTCTTTAAGAATTTTGAAAACGCTTGTCCGAAGTGTTGCTACCGGCGAAACGTCCTTTCTTAATTCAGAAATAACAAAAGCTTATTTAAGAAGCTAGCAGCTTTGAGCACTGAACAAGATCTAAAAGCAGTTATTCGAGGTCTTTTAATTTAGATTTAGACTTATTTCATTAGTTTTTTTATTAGTAAATCTATTGACGTCTGATATTCAAATAATTAAATAAAATAAATTAAAGGCCCTTTTTTCCGACAAATCTTAATTACGCTGAACGACGTTTCGTCACCACTTTTTGGACTTACAAAAGTTGTTCAAAATATTTGCATTCAAAATTATTAAAAGAATGTAAATAACGTTAGTAACAACAAATTATATAAAATGTACAATTGAAATTCGATAATGAGTGGATATGTCAATCGCCATTTTAATTTTCCACTGCGTGAAGAATTCCCCAAATTGAAGACAGCAGTCCAGGTAAACAACAAGGCGCTAGAGAGGCGAGACGTCTGGATATAGAACGTGCCAAAAACACCGTTTTTAAACTTATAATTCTGATACCCGAGTTCAGTTCTTTGACCCCGGGAATTTCGGAAGGCCAGAAGTTAGGGAGAGAAACCGCGGGCCAAGCTGAATTTTGATTGGGCGCTGTTGGTCAGGTGATCCGCCTTGCAACTAATGGTGGAGAGAATGAAGGAAATTACCTGCGAGGATGGAGGAGAAACACTTGATCAGTTGGGCACGGAATTTTGAAGAAGGAGGAAGTCTAGAGGGTGCGTGGTGTTTTATCCCAGGCACGGCAGTTGGGCATGGAGAATTGAACAATCGGAGAGAAAAACGAGGAATCTTGCCCGCGTAATAGTAGGAAGAATGTCACTACAACGAGGCGAACTAAAAGTAGATGTTATCCTGTCCAAGTAATTTCCCAGAGTCAAGAAGCGACCAGAATTCGTGGAAGACGAACCCCAATATATAGGCGTGGACAACGCTGTTTACGACCCACAATAAATTACAGGTGTGTTAGTGCCAATATAGAAAACTGCGTGATGACGATTTTGTTGCTGCACAATAAGCCCATAAAAAATTACCCTTAAGTAGGTAGAGTCTTACTAAATGTAATTGAGCAATTCTTGGTAATTTATTTTTTAATTGGACTCTAATTATTGTTTGTTTGTAAATAAATTTAATTTGTGTTTTATTAATCCAACCAGTGAATTTAATTTTGATTTAAATTAAATCCAACCCTAGTTCATTAAAGAAGATATATGAAAACTGAAAACATCCTAACTTGACCGCCTGAATGGGGCAGCTTGAACATGTAATTAATTAAGGTGGCGATTGCCATTTTCTTCAATCAGTGGCGATACTCTGGTTGAGACATTCCTATTGACGCCAAATAGTCGGCAATAACATGCAGCAAGACGCCAACCGTCCGGGCATCAGCGAACCAGGCGTGTGTAATCCCGTATTCTGAGAATTTGGAGACGTTATCTGGCCAGGGCGTTCAACTCTTCTGAAATTTCGAAGGTCGTTTCTCCCTCCGCGAAATCTGAAGACCACTCGCGGGTCAAGCTCGATATTTGATTGGGACACGGAGTCATGTGATCCGCCATCAACCATCATGGTGGGGGCGGAGATAATAAAACGAAGTGGTCAGTCGGGAATTAATCATTGAACAAGTAGGATGCCAGGAGAGTGTGTAGTAGTTGGGACACAACACGAGAGAATCAGTCAGTCGGGAATGGAACTTTTAAGTAAGAAGGTGGAGAGGAGATTAGAGAAAGAAGTTAGTCAGTAGGGGAATGAATTTGAAAGAAGAAGAGTGAGAGGAAAGAGTGTGGTAGTTAGACCAAGGCAGGCTAGAAAATAGAATATGGCCGTAAGATTAGAGTAAGAGAGGCCATAAAAGTTGGTCGCAGTGAGAAAAGTTTACCTATAATCTCGAGACAAACAGAGAGAAGAGAGCAGCAGGTGGAATCGTCCATTCACATAAATCGCTCGAAGGAAGGAAGAAGACCTCGGGGTGCGACCAGTCCCAAATTTCCTGGAAGGAAGCAAGCCCAGGTACCGAGACGCAACCTCCGGTAGCAAGCCAATTATCTAAAGAAAAGGGCGTTTTTCATATTGAAAGAGTTGCGAAATGAACCCATTTGTCTGGCGGAAAACTCTGGTATTGTTGAATGAATTCACTCAAGAACTCACGGCAACTTTGCTCGAAAACTGTCATGATCACAAGGATGAAAAGTACTATTTCAAAACAATCTTTCCTGTGAAGAGCCAACGCAAACACAGTCAAATTGTAGTGACAGGTGGCTACAACTATTTACATGTTCAAACTGTCGTTGCAATTCGCAAACTCATCAAAACTAACTTCAGGATTCGCAACATCTTGCAGAATATTTCATTCGTCAGGTGAGGAGGTGCCGTTGTCTCGTCAACCGGATTAGTGTATCCATGTGTTGTGATGACACGGGTTCCCATGATGCGGCTATAACTTTTATTGCATCAAGCACACTCTACATTGGCGTTCCCATACCTTATTAGCAACGCGAATTACAGCGTTCACAAGTCGCTTGAGATAAGGCATCTTCACAAGAGAAATAAAACCCTTGATCCAAAGGCTGTAGACAACTTGTTGGATTTGGGGAGGGGGGAGAGTTGAACCTTTACATTGGAGAAGTAAGCATGCTTATTTTGAACCACCATTCGACTGTTTAACGAAGCCACTTGCGAAATGATGAGCTGTCGAATCAAGATTTTTTTATGATGAGCAATATGATATGCAATGTGAAGTAACAATGTTTACTTTCTTAAAACGGCGTGGTTTATCTGACTTACCGATCACCCAAGCACGGTTTTATCACGCATTTTCTATTTAACTGAATTTTATAGGGTTTATGAACAATGGCGGGTCAGTGTCGAAATGGTATAAAACAAGCTGTTTATGAGTTATTAACGAAATTATTTTTTATTTAAAATTCCCATGTATGCCATTTCAAATAAAAAATAATAATTTCACCTCACGCACAGCTTGTTTTATTCCAGTTTAACATCTACCCACCCTTATTGTAAAACCCTGTAGGTGCAATGGAAGCGCGTATATGATGAAACCTTTCTAGAAGTAAAGCTTTAACATATTCAAATTCGCACTGCAAACTCGCTTAGATTTGTGACCGGAACAGGATGCAGCAGCATTAAAATTTTTCGCGATTTTAAATATTATGGAGAATTTAAATTTTGCAAGTTCATACATTTCGGCAATTTCACTTTTCTTCAATACACCACGATGTACTTCCTCTATGACGTTTAGCTTCGTTTGCAGATGTACGCTACTGTTCGTAATTCTTGTGTAAAAAAAGAATATGAGATGGGGTTTGTTTACTTATTAATGATTTAATTAATATATTAATGTGCGACAATTGTGATAATTAGCGTTAACTTATTGGTTAAAAGGGCTAAATTAATGAAGGACTCGAAAAAGAAAAGAATAGATTTAATTTATAATTTTTCTTTTAATAACAATAATATTAAGATTCTATTTGCAAACAATAAGACACTCGGATGAAATGATTTGCAATGAGGAAGATAGAGCATTTATAATTTTATGTATTGTAAATCATTAAAATCAGGTCATCTCTCGACTGAACCAAAAGAAGTAAAGTTTCTATGGAAAATAGGTGTCTCAATTTGGACGTAATAAAGTCAATATCAACGATACTGACAGAAGACTGCAGCTGTATTCTGCTTCGTGTTGACGATTTTGAGGCACCGGCTGAGACAATTTTGGTTGACTGCATCGGATGATCTAGCTGCATGGATGACGGATTGAGACAAAATAGTCGAAAGTTCTACCAAAAAATCTGCATCTGGTGAGGTACCAAGAGCACCACCCAGGTCTCGCCAGCGACCCGCAATTTAATGACTTCTCTACACCAAACTTCTCTCCATTTAGGCTTGTATGACTCAGAATTTTCCTCCTCCCTTTTCCAGTAGTCAGTCGGCTACAATAAAGCTTCGCAGGTCATCAAACTTTTTCTCTCGTACTTTTAATCTGTTACACGTGTTAACCGAAATTCTTGTAACCGACAAAACTTCCTATAAGATCATGCACTGAAATTTTGGTCAAATAAGTCTGAACAAAAAGTTTAATTCGAATTCTTCATACAAATTTGTTAGCCGTACACGATTTTTCGGCCAGTATTTATTAATTAGTAAACATCTCTGGGCCGCATGCGAAAGAAATCAACTGCTGCAGCTTATGTCCCGCCTTAAAGTTCATAAAGAAGTAGCGTCATCAACGAAACGTTTCTTGCACAAATCTAAAAGAAACGTTGGCGACATCAACTCCAACTTGAACCTTTGTTGCTTTTGTTTTGAGATGAGTGTAACACCACTACCGGCGAGGCGTCGGTGGGTGATGAGCTGAACGTGACTGTGGGTCCTACGGAGAGTGCGTACTGCATCCTGGAGAACCCTGTGGGTCAAACCACGCGGCTGAAGGACGGCAAGTGCAGGTGGACTGCAACGCGCAGAGACGCGGGCTATTGGAAGGTCCTCTACTCCGTCCCTGGGAACCTCCGCGAGGAGGAGATCAACTACACGCTCACAGGTATACATCAATTTCTTCCAATCTAAATTACCAATATTTTTAAACAGAAAAATAAAGACTGCGTGGAAACGATTTAACGCTGACCTGAATTTCCTATTGAATTATTTACACAGAATTATCGGTTTTTTATTTTATTTGTACTACTCTACATTGGTTCAAAAGTTCAATGCCGTCACGTAGAGGGTCTACGTCCGATTCATGAGCGCACACAACATAAAACATGTACTTTGACCCTTGTCCAGCAAGTTTGAATTAGTTAAGTGTGCATGGACCTATTTTATGTCACCTGAAAATCCGACACAAAGTAGGCCAAATTTTGAAACACTAAGACTAACATCATTTCCCAACTTACAAATAAATTTGAAGATGAGTAGTATGCTTTGGTAGCTACCGGCGGTAAGCTTTAATATATATCACTCAATTTTATATAGAACATTGGATTTCAAAATTTATTTTATAACATCTTTTGAATATTTGACAAAATATAAGCTATTAAATGCTCTAAATATTTCCCAGTGCGTTAATTCCCGCATCTGTGTTATCGTCATTCAAGCTCAAAATAATGTCTGAAACGAGAATTGTGCATGGGATATGAGCCTGCGGGAGTTTTCTCTCAGGCGCTTCACCCCAGACTGACTGCGGGGTTCACCTGATTATATCGGGAATGCCTCGTACTCTGAATGTTTTTTTTATCAAAGTTCTCACATGCCGAGACACCTTCACCTATTTTAGGAGGTATATGTACTGTGGTCGAAGACCTTGGGTATATGGCAAGAGTTGTCCGCTGATCCCATTGAATCAGTCGGCTGTCTCCTGAAAGCGGTGGAGACATGGAGAAGGGAATGCTGCGACCCCACAGGAAACTCATTCATCGTCATTCGGAAGAGCGTGAGAATAGTACCCAATAGCCCGACCTACCTGATGCAGGTTTTCTAGGGTTTTCTGTGCATCTCTTTTAGGTGAAACACCGGGTAGGAACCCGGGAGCCCTGGTCAACCCTTCCCTACATTGCTCTACCTCCCTCATCCCCTCATTATGCTATTATGCCTTCCTATGCTATTAAAGGGGAGTTGCCCCGTTCAGGATTACCCTCTTGTAGCCTGTTACACCCCTCCCCCTCAAAAACTAACTATGAATATTCATTTTTTTTATAATTGTTCTGACTGTACCTCGAATAATGAAAGCGAAAAATTACGGCCAAAATCAGTCGGAATTAAAATTATTTATTTATTAAATTATAACACGATGTTTCGTTCCTTTTTTTGGAACCTCGTCAGGTGAGTAAACAATAGAAAAATAATCCATTAAGTTGTATAGTCACATTGCATAAAGATTTATTGACTAATTTGTACTTGAAGCACGAACTGTCTCCGAGGCTTGTTATTGAACGACTGTCAATTAATCATTGTGCAATCTGTGATTATACAACATTTTGGATTATTTTTCTATTGTTTTCACACCTGAGGAGGAACGAAACGTCGTTTTATAATTTAATAAATACATCATTTTAATTCTGACTAATTTTGACCGTATTTTTTTGCCTTCATTATTCATATTTTTGTTGTAAATTCTTCAATATTACAATCGAGACTGGTTGTGAAGGAAACGGGAAAGAATAACTCTCACTAACGTTCAAAATGTCTAGTATCTATTGACTCATTCTAATTTTTTTATGTTGTGTTTGTCTCATCTTAGTTTCTTTTAGTATGTCGCTGAATTGTGACACTTTATTTTTATTAGCCTGAATGACTTGCGCTGCTGATAATTTAAGCTTTCTTTCTAACCTCATTCTCAGATCCTCTATACTTTTCTCGCCACCAACAGCCTCAATATGTGAGCCATGCGGTCACATCTCAGCGTTCGGTTTCTGAAACAGTTCTCAAATGTGTCCTTCATTCAACTCCAACCCACGGTCTTCATATCCAATTGTCGTTTTGAAGACCGTCAACTGACATACGTTTCCTGCGAGCTGAAGAGACGGGATGGGACCATTCGTCACTCCGGGCGTCTCTGGAGAGCAGGAATGAACAAGGCTTGTTTCCATGTTTCAGCCATCCCCAGCGGTTTGCTGACGAGCGAGACGGAGTCTGCGACGGTGAAGGGCGGCCGGGACATCCTGTGCGTGCTGCCCTCCGACGAGGACGACGTGGAGCCGCTCTTCTGCCGCCTCATCCACCCCAACGGCACGGGCCTGCACATGCACGAGGGCGCCTCTGACGGCCAGTACAGCTATTTCGGCGTGGGCCTCACGGGCAAGAAGAACCGCTGGGACTGCGGGGTCACCGTGCACGACCCTCAGCCCCACGATTACGGAATATGGACCTGCATCTTCGGATTCGCCTCCGGGAAGCTCAAGGGTGGTTTCGTCATCGTCAATAATCATACGTGTAAGTATCCTGCACATAGCTTATTTCAGAACTGTCCTTAGGTTTAGTTTGGCCCTTCGACGAGCAAAACAATACTCTCATTGGGTAATTAAAAACATCAAATTGTAACAGTTTATTATGCAGCGATAAAATTCATTAGCAAAATTAATTTAAAATGTTAATTTAACTCGGATAATATAGTAATACTTTGTAAGGAAGAATGGCGGACAGTTCTTATTTAGAATTCAAGTAATTTTGTAGCACACCGAGGAATTATTACCACCAGCAATAAAAACAATGTGGATTAATTCCAGAAGGTACAAAAATAACCGTTTATTATGTAGCGATAAAATTCATTAGTAAAATTAGTTTAAACTATAGTGGAATCATGTAGAGACTAATGTTCATCAAATCAAATTAAAACCAAATAAACACAGTCGTCTTTTTTAGACAACTATATAAACTTCAGTATACAGACAGAAGCTTTCGGTCCTTCGCTGGCCACATTCATTTGTAATTACATATAAAATATATTCACAGTGTCAGATATGGTACTGCTACCCATGTTAAATTCAACAAGAGAACAAGTGCATTTACCTGCTTATAAAACCACCAAGCCATTCCAAAATACTTCTTTATACAGTAGCTGCATATAATGTTATGATCGAACTTGCCGTATGCTATGTTTTACGTCACTTCTCAAAGCGCCACAAACGGCTACTAACTGAACTACGCAATTTAAACTATTAATATTAGCTATATAATTCACGACATAATATCATAAAATTAGGGAGGTGTCCTACTGAGCAACACAATTTTTGCGATGAGTAGAAAAATTTGGAAACTCGCTGGGCCAAGTGTATAGGAGAAGGAGACTGTTGAAAAATAAAGTAAGTTTTCTAAAATATTTTTTAGATTTTTACCAGACTTATCAAATAACCCTGGTACATTCAATTTTTAAAAAACTACGACCTTCAAGTGGGAATACGGAAAATGCTAGTGAACCCAAACGACCATGCATTCACTTCAATCAGAATTTATCAGTCCTCACACGGTGAGAGCAAACTCATATGACGGAGGGTAAAGATTATCCAAACTACGGGTGTAGTTAACGTAGTGATGAATGGTACAGTGGAGGTCACGAATTGTAGTTGTGGCTTTCATACAAATAATTTTATAAAACCATGCCGAAATCCTCGCCCCTGGTTGAAATTTTTGTAACATTTACTGGCTTGTTTTGGTTTTAACCTACTTGCCATAAGTTCTCTTTCTTGTGTGACTTTTCTTGTTATCGTTTCTAATAGTCGCTGGGTCAGTATTGTCTCTTAATCATAATTTAAATTAAAATCGTCGTCTTTTAAACGGAAATCTTTAAAACCTTTCCGGAGCCAAACTTCTGAAACAATTCCTACACATCCATCGCGAGAACGACGAGAAGAGATGATCAAAGCAGAACATTAGAGAAATAAGTAGTCTCTCTCTCTCGATCGATCGAGACTTATTGTCACTTGCATCGACGGACAGTGTTAACTGGTACCAACCTTCCAGGTCGAACAGATTAAAAAAAGTCTGTATAGCGGTAGGTCCGCCGATATCAACCAGCAAAACTTACGCAATATCTTATTAATACCGAAGATATTTCATTTCTGATTGCTACAAGTCCCTGATTGTTCTATAAACGAACTAACAAGTAGGAAATTGAAGACGGTTGTTTGTTGAATTCTCTAAAGCAAAAACATGCCTTTAAAAAGGCTAGTGAATGAAAGAAGTTATTTTATAATTAATTGTTTTTAATTTTAAACATTTATTTTGGCCCAAAACGAATTTATCTGGCCGACCCATCTTGATGCCTAGATAACATGTCCATTCTTTAAAATTGTTAATTGTAACCATAATTTAATCTATTCCTAACTTCCCGACTTACATAAAATTAAAACAATTTTGTCTAGAGTTGGCTGGAAGTGAAAATCTCAAGAAATTCTTGAATTTATTAAAACAACTAATGATATAAATGTATCGAATTACGATCAAATCTTCCTGCTTGACGTATTGTCTGTTAAAGCTGGCATGGTTCTTGATCTGATCGTCGTGAGCCACAATGAATTATTTACTTTAATTCATATCCATGTCTGAGACTGATATCGTTCACCTTGTTGACTGTCGTGGGAATTTTCAAAAGATCACTGCAAATTTAGCGAATAATTTACAAAAAATTACCACAGGAAGGATATTCTACATTGTTTTATCTCCAAGACAGACGGAAGCAAGATACAGTTCTGAACCGCGCACATTTTTATAAAAGTGCTCATCTCTTAACAACAAACCTCGCGTAATGTTAAAATGTGTAATATTCTCAAATATATTAAATTTGCAGGCGAAACTCATTTTGTAGCATGTTAGATTTTACTTATTTCTCATGACACTTATGCCTCATGTCGGTTTCCGGTGGAAGAGGAAAACCTTGGTTAACCGGGAACATTACTTTGTAAGAGGAAATTAGCTTCATGTATGTGGCTTCTTCTGATCTCTTGACTGCTGCTATTCAGCCAATTGAGCCGAAACCTGGACTTGACTAGCTTTATGATTGTATGGGTTTGTTTGTGCCTCCACTCGTGCTTGTATCCACAGCAACGTCTCGTCACAGTCTACTAAGGCTTCCGTGACTTTCCATGCTTACAATCGTCCTCAGGGCTTCCCCGAAACCCAAGCATTGACTCCAAAAGATATTCATTAGAAGTAAATCTATAAAATAATACTTACTACAACTTCGTTTGACCACTTACAGCAGGGTGTGGTGTTACTCTTGTTTACACCAACAAATATTACAATAATAAGGAATTTTTAAAAGAAAGAATATTTAACTTTGATATAATCAATTTAATCATGATAATAAGATCGAAAACTGTGGTAATACTATATAAAATTATTTGCAAAAGAATAATATACCTCAAATTAAAAGTTTCAGTAAAAATAAATTTACGAATAAAATGTATTATCAATTTGGCTATGTCGGTAGAGCAAAAGGAATCGATGCAGCTCCTAAACGGCTGCTCTCGGGAACGCGGTGAAAACGATATTAATGAAATATAAACAAGCGCAAATCAAACGAGAATGGTTTTCAAGGTAGCATATTAGCCCCCTTCCTTTTTAACATTTACTTCCATGACATCCCCCATCATCCATTTACAAAAACAATATTTCTTGCTGATGGCATAGCTATCCTCTACCAAACCTCAGGTTCTCGCACCGTAAAATAGAACTAAACGACCTGGAAACCTGGGCAAAAAAAACTGGAGGGTTCAAATCTGCTATAGTTCTATTTACCCTAAAAACCAAACATCCTCTTACTCATTCATTTTATCTTTTTGGCTCCCAAATCCGAATAAAAAACTCCATCATCTACCTCAGACGAATTCCAGACTCCAAACTCTCCTGGACACCCCATCTCATTCAGAATTAACACTAAAATTAAATTACTCTATCCAATTCTTAACAGAAACGCACCAATCCCCATCTCCACCAAAAGACTGATTTACCTCTTCTTAATCTACCCCGTATGGCCCTACGCACGCTCCATTTGGGGATCAACTGCAACTTACAATCCAAATAATATTCAAACAAACAAAAAACAGAATCCTTAGAATCATATCCAACTCCCAATGGTACCTTCGCAACTCGGCAATTCATAATGGAGATCCAAATTCCCCTGATCTCCACCACAATAAAATCATGCAAATCCTCCTTAATCAAAAGTTCCATTACCCACTCCAATGATACCTTGGCCCTATTTCACAGCAACTCACCTCCTCCACCACACAACCGCAGACTCAAACGAAAGTTACCCACTCTCTCATTCCTGTATAACTTAACGTCCATTTCTCTCCTAGTAAGCTAGCACCTCATTCACCTTCTCCCAAAATCACTTCATATATTTGAACTTGTAAATGATGGGTGGAATATTAATTAATGAATTTAATAATTGGGTTTAAATATATACATTTATTAGATGAAAAAACAATTTTAAAATGGGCCGTACGTGTATATATTACGTACAAAATAATGAATTAAAATGGGGTTATATTAAAGATCTCAGGGTAATTATGGTTTGGGTGACCACGTGTAGCAGATTTTGACTAACCTGAGTTGTTTTCATAGGCGTCTCGCTGTAACTTCCGTGTTGTGGAACTTGAAGCGGCCGGTCGACAATAGCTCAAAGTCGTGCTGCCGAAATTGAGGAAACTCCGTTTTTTCCTCTTTCTTCCCTTGTTGTTAAGACCTTTCTTCCCTCCTTCCTCGACTGATCAAAGCATGGTCCACTTCTCCACTGCCACCTCACCAATCTGCTCTCGCCGTAACTTCTCTGCTGCCAATCTCCTTTCGCCACCACCTTGTATCACCAGCAATCTCTTTCTCCACCACTCTCCTTCAATCTCCTCTCTCCACCTCCTTGTATCACCAGAAATCCGTCCACCACTCTCCTTCAATATCCTCACGCCATCACTTCGTATCACCTGCAGAAATCTGTCCCAAAATTGTCTCCGCCAGCCTCTTTAAAACCTTGTCCCCACTTATCCGACACCCATTACTAAGGTGGCAGGGATGGATATTCTCCAATAATATCCCTTGTTTCATTTAGGGAACACACGCCACTCGGTCACCAAATTTCCAGGAAGATTAGGACATTCCGAAACCGGCGACGAGGTGTCCGAGCTTTATGGTCCAAGTGTCAGCCGCAGTCCCTTTGTTTTCATTCCGAGCCGCCAAGACGGTGCGCGGAAAAACCCCTTCTTCCTGGCCAGCGACTTGCTCATGCCGAAATATTTGTTATTTAAGTTTCCGTAAATAATAATAAAAATTTGACGCGGGTTCTACTGCGCTACAAACTCTTTTAGCTGATGTCCCCAACTACCCCATATTCTGTGATAAAATTCACCGCCACTGAAAATATAAACAAATATTAATAATCGTGTAAACAATCTTATGTACATAACTCGTTCTTTTCTCTCGCTTTTAAATTGAATGTCACTGGACATTACAATTCTTTCAAGTACTCATGTCAATTATTTATTCGGTGAATAAATACTGTATTTCATGTCATATCTTGGGATAAAAGTTATCTGCAATAAATTTAAAAAAACTATAAAATACTTTTCTATGGTTAATGTTGAACGGACGATTGATTGATTGATCTTTATTAGCCCGTTGGCTATTTTGTACAAATGAAAATACATTGCTACATACATCATGACAATATTTGCATTTCTAAAAAAGAAAGTATATTTAAATAGGCGCCAATAATGATAATTATATTAAAAAATATTTATATCAACTCAGTTGTTATTAAAACTTTTTATAAAACATGGAAAATAATATTATGAAGAATAAGTTTATAATACCAATAACAAATGTTTACACTTATATGATTAATTAAATAATCTATACACACTATTTACATAGGAACAATATTTTCAGATATGTATTTCTTCAATTTTCTTTTAAATGTTAGTATGTTATTGCACTATTTAATATTTGTTGGCACGTTATTAAACATTTTCAGTCCGACGTAAAATATAGATTTCTGAGAATTCTTTGTTTTTCATAGCATTAATTGAATATTGTGTGCTTGTCTCGTTCTACCTCCAACTTGTTGAACATGTTTAGACAATATTGAGGTGACATTCCATTTACATTGTAGATATGGATACAAACGTTCTTTGTCTGATGGACATAAAATTTAGTGTAGTTAACATTGCTTCTATTACATTTCAGTATGACTCTCATTGCTCGACTTTGGGAAATCTG
Source organism: Eucriotettix oculatus (assembly GCA_034510155.1). Taxonomy (NCBI): domain Eukaryota; kingdom Metazoa; phylum Arthropoda; class Insecta; order Orthoptera; family Tetrigidae; genus Eucriotettix; species Eucriotettix oculatus. Next base: position 219,680,959 of record CM067376.1, on the reverse strand, counting down.
TAATTTATTTATATGTCTCACCCATTGCTAACAGCAATGTTGCACAATATTCAAAATGTGGTGCTACGGTTGTTTTGTATATAGTACACAGAGCATAACTTGAAATGTAGCTTGACAACCTTCTTAAAAAAAACTATCTTCCGTCCTATTTTTTGATCATATAATCACAGTGTTTACTAAATTGCAATTTACTATCTATTATTATGCCTAAATATTTAATCTCGTCCACTGTCTCTATTATTGAACCGTCTGTACAACTTCGCAGTGTTCGACGGCAAGTACGAGGGCAGCACCATGCACGACTCTGTCTCCGTGGTGCAGGGCTCCAGTGTAGTCTTGCAGTGCCGAACACAGAGCAGCATCGGCTCGTGCTGGTTCACACACCCCGACGGTTCGTACGTCAGCCCCCGGACCAGCAGCTACGGAGGCAGTCGCTTCGTGTACGTCGGCGACGGCAAGGACCTCGGAGTGTGCGGCGTCGAGTTCAACGCCACCGTGGAAGACGCTGGCCAATGGCTCTGTCATCTGGGAGTCCCTGACCATCTCAACGGAGACATCGCGGTGCCCATACAACTCAGCGTGGCAGGTAACCTATTACATCGTTTGTTTCCAATATTAGAAAGTTTAAAACAATGATTTATTTATAATAAATTATAAAATGAGTTCATTAATCAAAATTAGGCGTGCATATACTACATTAAATTTACAACTAAAATTTTAAGTGCTGATAAATCATACAAATCCCAATAAAAAAAATTCCAATCTCCTACCTCGGACTAATTCTAGACTCCAAACTCTACTGGAAACCCCAGGATACCTCTCATAAAAAATTAACACTAGATATCTGGGACTATTTCTGAAATTATAATGTTACACATAAGAAAAAGGGAGAACGACATATGTTATAACCTCTTTTTTGTGTATGAAGGTCCAAGTTATGTTCATTAAATACGTCATTCAGTTGTTATTGATATGCTTTGAATATTTTTAGTTTTTACGGTTTGAGAACCATAAAGACAACAACTACCAGGCTGAAATCCTTGATCAAAAAAATCAATTGAAATAAAATAAATATAAAATGTACAATTATGTAACCATGGGAATCAGTAGGCAAGGAAAGCCATCTTGCCTGGCTGTCGGGTGTGACACCTTTGAGACGGTGTTGCCAATCCTTGATTGGTAGTGGTAGTGGCAAAGCCACCACGGACCGCGCAAGGAATTTTGAGCGTGTTGTATTTGATTCTTACTCGTCGTGTTACGAAATTCATAGCAGGTCATTTAATGTTACAGGAACCAAAAATGAAACTCACGCCTCTAGGAAGGATACTTTGGCTTTTCATGACCTTGTGGAAATATTAATAAATAGACGATTGATCAAAACAAGTTTCCTCTTACTTCATACGTGGGTCATGCACCTAATTACGTTAAATAACATTTAGCAGAACGTTTTTGATCGATTATTACACAACAAAGCATGATGAGGCGATATTTGTCGAGAGCGCACTACAGTGGACTTTGACCCAAAACTTTAGACCTCATCCGTAGAGACACCAAAACGGAACATAAGTTTTCTATTACAGAAAATCCTGCTCTTTCTAATGGTGTCAACTAGAAAACGATATCTGGTGTCCCTACGAACGATTTATGCCTTTGGAAAACCTCGTTTTTCACTTTTGCGCCAGGTTTTGCTGCACCAAATTCATTAAAGTATATTGTCTGCAAGGCTGTAAATCCTCTTACTTGTAGAGAGTTATGTTGTAGCTCAGTAGAACCCGCGTCCAATCTTTTTTGCTATTTATAGAAATTTAAATTGCATAAATATTTCGGCATGAGCATGTCGCTGGCCAGGAAGAAAGGGTTTTTCCGCGCGCTGACTTGGCGGCTCGGAATGAAAACAAAGGGACTGCGGCTGACACTTGGGCCATAAAACTATGACACCTCGTTGCCGGTTTCGGAATGTCCTAATCTGCCTGGGAATTTGGTGACCGGTTGGCGTGTGTTCCCCAAATGTAACAAGGGATATTATTGGAGAATATCCATCCCTGCCACCTTACTGATAGGTGTCGCATAAGTGGGGACGAGGTTATAAAGAGGCAGGCGGGGACAATTTTGAAAGAGATTGCTGATGATTCTGGTGGTGGCGAGAGGAGATTGAAGGAGAGTGGTGGAGAAAGTAGATTGGCGGATTGGTGATGGAGAAGGAATTGAGCAGAGTGGTGGCTAGAGTATAAGGTGAGACATTAACAAGTGGAGGAAGACTGTAAATTACGGACTGATCCTTCAGAGGAGGCAGCGGAGAGGTGGACCATGTTTTGATCAGTCGAGGAAGCAGCGAAGAAAGGTTTTAACAACGAGGGAAGAAAGAGGAAAAAGCTGAGTTTCTTCAATTCCGGCAGCACGACTTTGTGCTATTGTCAAGTTCCACGAGGAAGTTCTAGAGATATCTACAGCAAGCCGCATATGCAAATAACTCAGGTTCGTCAACGAACGGAAAATCTGCTACACGTGGTCACCCAAAAAATAATTACCCCGAGAACTTTAATATAATTCCCTTTTAATTCTTTATTTTTGTACACACCGGACCCATTTTAAAATTATTGTTTACAGTTAATAAATATATATATTTACATATATTAAACTTTAATATTAAATTCAATAATTAATATACTCCCCATCATTTACAATGTAGCCATGCGAACTACAAAATATGAATACTAACTTTGTGGGCCCATGCTGTTTAAATATTTATTATTAATTTCGTAATCCACGCATGCGGTTTATCTTATAAACGATTTTTCCGGGTCTATTCTCTAATAACTAACAGAATATTCAAGTTCAAAAGTGGTATTTTTGAAATGTCGTCGACTCCGATGAACTGCGGACTTCGATTAAAATGCCCGTATTTCAGTCAGAAATGCATGTTTCGAACTGAAAGCTTGCATATGTCCGTCTAAGGCTCCATAGTACAAACTGTCAAAATTTAATCAGAATCGCAAAAGCTCGCACGGTGAACCCTAGACCACTTGACGTGGAATGACAAAAAGGTGTTCAAATTAAATTGAAATATTAGTATTTACGTCATATTACACAGGCACTATCAAGAAGTATCGAACGCGTCTCAAATTGTGCTGAAATAAAATTAGATAAATTCTTCATGGTTGGCCAATCAGGTCGGACTTGTTAAATTCAACGTTTCCCCAGTCTCTGCCGCCGTCATCAGAGGAATTTACTTATGGGTAATATAAGTACGAATATTAGGAAATCATTGCTAAAAATATTCGCATGGAGTGTGGAGTTACATTGTTGCAAAACGTGGTCGGAAGGAGTTGCAGAAAGGAAAAGATTAGAAGCTGAAAACTAGATGGATGGATAGAGTTACTAACGATGAAGTTCTAAGCAGAATGGAGGAAGAGCGAACAATATGGAGGACGTTGACCAAAAGAAAGGATAGATTAATAGGCCTCGTTTGGAGACATGAAGGTCTTGTAAAATTAACATTGGAGGGAAGTGTGTGGGGTAAGAAAAGAAGGAAGGAAGGCCAAGGATGGAATACACTATGGAGGTTATGGAGGATGTGGGATATTGAAGTTATGCGGAAATGAAGAGGATTGCATCAGACCAGTCTAAGGACTAAATACCATAACAACAACAACAATGTTAAATTCATTTTTTGTGGATGGAATAATGTTATTTATCACCAACAGTATTAATAATTGTAGGTGTTGAAATGTAAAACTTCTAAACCCAAATTTTTGGATAAGCAATGTTCTTGCAGAGGAATCGCAATTATTAAATTCGAAATTCACCAATTTATAATATTTGGTCGTAGTTCTACAGAATACTTTCTCGTTTGAAGTTGTTCAATGTGTGTTCTCAGGTAATTAATTAGCTGAAAGTGGTTAAATGCAGCATTGACGTCCTATTCTAAGGCATAGTGTTCATTCTTTATTAAAATTTTAATAACACATGATAAAATAAAAAAGAACTCGATCATTTTTAAATAGTAATAAAAAATTATTTTAATATTCAGGGTATAAAGAGATGTGTGATAACCGGATACTGAGAGTTGGTGTTGTCATGTTGGATAGGAAGGAGCATATCAAATTTTCAGGAGAGATGTTTGTTGGCCAAACAGTCCTTCTCTGTTTTCTGACAGTATTAGGTATAAACAAATAATTTTGAAACCCTCATCTTTAATTGCCTCATCCCAAAGAAAAGCTCAAGCATAGTATGAAGCCCTCAGTGTGACTTTCTTTGTATCTGAAGTAGAAAAAAAAACAGAAATTGGATGTTCCAGTAACAACAATAATAGATTAACAATTAAATGCAAAATAAGCAATAAAATAGGTGTTCCGTGTAATAAATGAGCAACATATTTAAGTTGTAGTCCTTTTTTTCAGTTGGCAATTTGGAAGCTGAAACATCACATTTAGAAGCCGCTATTGATGCATCAGTTACAATTGGCTGTAAATCTGTGTACAACTCAATGCCACTATCCATTTGCAGATTTATTCGTCCCGATGGTTGGGGCATGACCTTCAGTGGACAAATGGTAGTCAGGTAATTATGACCCTTACATGATATTCACATCTAATAAATTACAAAAGGGCAATAGTTAATGTATCAATTCCCCCACAGACTTCTCAAGAACATCAGTTTTCACCAATTTTTCACCAAAAGAAAGATTTATAGTGCCAACATGGGATGGATTTAAGTGCATCATTTAATACCTCTAAACCTGACCTTCTGCTTCAAAAAACACATTAATGGTTTCTTAAGCAATAATTCAATTAGTTTTAGAAATTTCTGCTTCTCAGTGGCCAAATTATTATGGCCACCTTTTTCTTTCAATACTGCTTAAATTCTTCTGGCCATGGATAAGATGTTGGTAGGTGGAATTTGAGACCATATCTTATGAACTGCACTTTCCAATTCCTTAAGAGTTGATGGTACTGGATACAACTGTCCGACAATCTTATTCCACAAATTATCAATTTGATTGGAATCTGGGGATTGAGCAAGCCCGCGAACCAAAGTAAAGTCTCCATCATGCTTTTCAAACCTTTCTTATGACACTGCCGACTTTATGACAAGAAGCATTGTCCTGTTGGAAGTATCGATCCCTCAAAGAGTTCACCATTAACATAAGTGGATGTACGTTATCTGCAATAATACTTCTATACCCTTGGACATTCAGACATTTCACAGGAATCAAAATAATGATAAAATTTTGTAATAAAAACAAGAGAACAATTTACTTTAACAAAAAAAAAACATACTTCCAATAATAATTACAATTTTTAATATTTTATATTTATTCCGGCACTTCTTTCATCAATTACAATTACATATATATTTACAAACATGATATATATGAATTCCTTAAACTAAACTAATCTCAGGGTTGCATTTATGGGCCCTTTCATAGAGCACAACGTAACACACCAAGTCTACTCGGACAATGGCAGAAACAAAAATTAGCTAAGAGTAACAGGGGTCATTTAGAGTGTCAGCCAGATCATAGCTGCTGATCTCCTATTTTTTCCTGTTTCAGGAAGAATTTCAAAATTTCTTCTTGCTGCAATTCCAACAGTCATAGTGAGAATATTAGCGTAGGCTAGCTCCAAGCGTAATTTCTCACCAACTCCAAAACTGTCCAAAATCTCCTCTCCAAATAAACTGTGTAAATCTCTTTCTACAATCGATCTGTCCTAATCTACTCTCACACCATCTCCGAAAACCTCTTCCAAAAACTCAGTCCCAAAAATGTTTCCGCCAGCCTTTTTAAAACTTCCTTCCCACTTATTTAGTTTATAACTAAGATGGCAGGGGTGGATATCCACCAATAACATTTTTGCTGATAATTGGGGAAATACACCATATGACGCTGCCAAATTCTCACAAATGCTGTCTACCGTTCTTTTGATTCCGCTCCGTCAAATCCTGAGCAGATGTGTTTGCCCGTTACATAATATTCCTGCTACCAGCCTGAATGGTTTGGTAATGCAATTGGGGTCCATGCTTTCAAACTGCATATTTGCATGGTACATTTCAAATCTTGATTCATCGCACCATGTGACCTTTTTCCAGTTATCTACTGCCGAATCCTTTTGCTTCTTTAAGAATTGAAGACATCTGCTATTGTTCAAGGCAATGGTGCAATGTGTGTTGAATAGTTCATTCAGACATTCTCAGTTAGTCCTTGATTAATATTCTTCACTGTTTAATGCACTTGCTCTTCTGTTGCACTGGACACTGGCAATTCTCCATTCAGCTCAAGCATTGAGTAAAGTGTGATGTCCACAAGTCTAACATTGAGAACCGGATATTTGCTTGGTAGTCGACTCTCTGTAAACAATAACTCTCCAACACTTTACTAGCGCCAATACTGGTTCCAACAATTCAAGTGCCTATAGTCAGCCCGAATTCAAACTGTTAAATCAATAAATCAAGTCTCTTCCCATATCTTTGCTAAAAATGCAGTACAAAAAAATTATTCACTTCCCATTTTATAGCTATCTTGCCCTCTAGCAACAACACAGTCAGGTGGTCACAATAATTTGGCCATTCAGTGTATATTTTAAATTATACAGATTATCTTAGTGTAACCCAATGAAACATATCCAAGTTTTATACAAGTCTGAAGGAATAATTTAGGTTGAACCAAAATTATACAAATATATGCTGAAGTCCAAAAGGCAATTTAAAATCAGAGTTCTGAAAATCAGTATGACTATAAAAATTAAAAAACATCAGGGCGTTGACTTAAGCTAAATAATTTCTAAGTATAAATAAGTTTAAATTAAAATTCATATTAATTGATAGGATAGAATAGTCTGAAACATAAAATAGGATTTTACACAATAGTAGAAGTGATAATCTACTATGTTTGAGCATTACAATGAAAGTTTCTTTTAATTAAATTTGTTGCTGAATTAATATTTTATTTCATCAGATTTCATTCTGTTCAAAACAATATACAAAATTATCAATAACTGAATAAAGAATTTATGATTTAAATTTCTTAATACAAATTTTTATTTCAGTTCAATTAAAGAGAGATACAGTTATGCAGGTAATGGTCTATCTAAAGGGGCCTGCTCTTTGAGAATTTCTACTGTTAAATCTGTAGACTTTGGAGAATGGAAATGTGTTGCACAACTGGATTCAAAATCTAGTGCCGAAGAATTGGTATACATAAAATTGTCTGAAACTGCAGGTATGACAAAATTATATAAGGAGCAAATGATAAAACCAATCCTTAAAATTTTGAGTTATATTCCCACTTGAGTCATAATCTGTTTTAGTGAGAAATTTTCTATTTTGACTTAAGACACAAAGTTTGAAAAAAATTAACGATGTTCTAGATTGCTGTAGGTTTATCAAGTTTCTTTTTGGTAACAAAGTTATTGTGAGACATGTTGAGAACTAACTTGACACACAAATATGGAGAAAACGACGACTAGTAAAAGAGACATGGTATTAAATAGTTTTCTGAATCACCAATCTAAACAGTGCCACTTTCAATGCAAATCAGTTCAAATAAAATATAATAACTTACGTATTCAATGCATAGGATTTGATAGCATTGTACAGTGGTACTACTCACACTGTTACATCAAACTTAACTCCAAATGGTCTTTGGTAGGATGGAAATTGTTTTTTTTTACAAACTAACCCTATTTTATGGAGTCTAATAAGATGATTGGCAACCGGCCCATAGACTTTCCTAGTTAAAATTATGGACAAAACAACCAGATCAAATTTTTATCAGCAACATGTTCTCTCATCATCATTTTAACCAGTTACAATTTACCTTTGGGGCAGTTTCAAGAACTGCAGTGTATGTTGGGACATTCTTATTTTGCTTCTATGGATAATTTGCTGCATGTTGAATTTTAATTTTCTTGATCCTGGAGTTTTAATTTTTTTTAAATACACACTACAGTTTATACTAAACACGGAAACAAAACAGTCCCTTTACCAATATTAGATAAAACACAACGGTGTGCCAGAAAATCTATTTGTATTTATAAAAATTTGAAGAAACATTGAATGTAATCCAGTTTTCTGAAAAACTGTATAGAAATGAATTATACTTTTGGAGCACTAGGATGATGTCCAAGAGAAATAGTAATAGTATCTCGTTATACAATTAAATATTTTGTAAATAATTGGCATAACACAAAACATGTATTACCTACTGTAAAAAACAGTTTCCATTTACATTAAATAATTTTTCAGGACTTTCCCCTGGAGGAATTGCAGGTATTGCAATTTTGTGTGTAGCAACAGTGGGCATTGTAGGAGCAAGCTACTTGAGGTATAAAGCAAGAAAGCAACATATACCAAGAGCAAGTTAAGTAGAGCTGTTCTGACAATTTACAAGTACATCATTTCTTTTACCAAAGAAAGACAGCGACAGTATGCCTCTTACAATCCCGGATATACCATTAAATATTAAGGAGTTCCCTATTCTCACAAATGAGTAAATGAGATTTTGTACCCTGTGTTGCAGACGAAACTTTTTATTCATAATTTTATAAAGTACGATGTAAGCAGATAAATTTGAATAAAAATAAGTTCATTAAATTGTACTTAAATCAACAAGCTGGTTTAATATGCCAACAATTGTAAGCTAAATTTGCTGAATCCTTTATGTCCTTATTGCTTACAGAATCTTACAAAAAGTTTATTAAGGTCCTTTTACCATTAACAGATTTTGAGGAATTTTTTAAAGAAATATCAAGTTTTATAAGTACACAACAGGGTGGTGAAGGTCACAACATATAAACAAGTGTGGGAAACCAGCATTATAAAATGGTCACATCTTCAGGTTTTCAAGTGGGCTGGATTGTTCAACTGAGAAATAGATTAAATTTATACTTTTGACCCAAACTAGTCCATCAGTTTGAAAATCTATTTTAAGTCACTACATTATCTAACCATTTAATTCAGTTTCTCTAAATAACTTAAGGTAATTGGAAAACAATTTAAGTATGGTTTGCACTGCAAAGTAGCAAAGGTATGAACTAAAAAGTGATTATGGCAGAGTCAAAACTTGTCTATAATATATAAATAGATGGGAAAGTCAAAACTAAGGTTACATGGAGTCAAATTATGAAGTACACAAATACTGGTAAAAAATTGGAATTGTAAATCCCATAACATTGTTAAAATTGGTTATATAGAATTTGGTATAACTGAAAAAGCATTTTAATAATGACTGTTTGATACAAATTTTAAGTTATAATTCAAGAATCAGTTTCAATCAAACTAAGGATTATAAAAATGTTGGATGGGGCACATTTACTTACAAACCAAAAATTAAGTCTAGAGTGGGAAAAGTTGGTTAAATTGGAAGAGTATCTTCTCAATTTTTAGGTAACAAACTAGAAGCCTGACTCTCATTAACTAATAACCAGAATATTTGAGTACTCATATGTATTAATAATAAAATCCTAAAATATGTACATAAATCTATTTAAAAATAAATATTGAACAACAAAATTAAAAAATTAATAAACAGACATTCAACAATATTTATTCACTTCTGCAATACCACTCACAAATAATGAAGTCAATCCCATTGCACAATTTTTAACAGACTAATTCATTCCAAGACACTAAAAACAATAAATAATATTTGCATTTCAAAATTAAAATTTGGAGTGTTAATTAACAATCCAAAATTAATAACTACTTATAAAAAAATGACATTACTGTCTGAATATAAAAAATTATGTATTCATATGAAGTTAGTAGCGCACAATTTATAACATTAGTCACCATATAAATGCCTTAACCAAAGCATCAGCACCCCTCACCTCATTCAGACTACCAACAAACTACTATTATGAACCATGATAAATAAAATGATCTTATGGATATGAGACTATCACAAGAGAGAACAGCATTAGTTATAGTAATTACGTAAATCTTGTTTCAGTGAAAAAAATCAGTCAGGTTTAAAATTCTCATTCACTCAACTATCCACATTTTTAAGAATCCATTATGTGTGTTGTCCTAAATTATTTGTTCTTAATTTAACATATCATTCAACTTGTAAAAACAAGAAGTTCTTAAACTGCAATGACATTGTCCAATACATCGTATTGACACTATTTGGAGAGGAACACCCAAGAATTTCTTGGATTATAGATGGTATTTATTTGCAGGAACAGTGATGCTCCAACCCACGGTATTTTGTATATTCAGTCATCTGATCCTGCAGATCGTTTAGCTTTACGTAATCTTGGGCTCTGGCGAGGAACTCTTGGAGACTTTTCTGAAATATAAAAAATTAACATTAAACCAACACAATACACACTATATATATATATTTATGTGAGAAGACTGCTGCCATTGTCGTCTACCTACTTTGGTATCACCATACCCCCACTCCCTCCGCAAGCTTTGCCCCATAGTCTCTCTCTCTCTACTGTTCCATGATATCACACAATTGTCCCATGAATTAACTTGAAAAAGCTGATTACACCCACAATCGCCCCATGTATTACACCCAAAAAGCTCACTCCACATACACATGAATTGTCGAAAAATAATATTTGCCATGCGTTTTTTGGTGATATTACAAGACTGTTCGAGTTGAGCAGGGCAAGGTGGAGAAGTGGAAGGAGTGACGGAGGAGACAGTACCAGTTCCCCATTGTCAATTGCTTAGTACAGTTAGACAATTGTGGATAACAGTTAAGCTTAAGCCATGACATTTTGATGCCATCTTTCTAATATAATTATGTACATTATAGATTTGTTACAGAATATTTTGTTAATTATGCAAGGGATCTCTTGCCAACTGTATATACATATATTAAGGAAGTACAGATAATGTAACATTGTCAAAATAGTTCATTTATTTGTACAAGATAAAAGAGGGGTGCAGAGAAATTTATTTTAAATATACTGTAATATGCAAATATTTATATTACTTATTAATTAAATGATTGATTTTATTTTACATTTAAAATGGAGAGAGAAACTGAATGATTAATACCAGTTTACTTAAATAAAAAGATTAAATTTATTATTTATTATCAATTTTTTAATCAAAACAAATTCAATTTCATGTAATTACTTGGACTAAGTAACAGGTTTAAAAGAAAATGTACTGGGCCTGACAATGATTCAAAGAAACTACATATATTTTGGGTGGGTTTCACAAACATCTAATATTAAAATGTCATCATCCTGCTGTCAACCCAGCAGAAAGGAGTGCCGATCAAATTGAAGGTGCACAGTTCAATCTCTCCAGACCATGAATCAGCAACAATTCACTAAATTACCTTCTGCTCACTGTATTTAGGGAAACATCCAACTTGATAAGTTGGATTACTTAATTGACAAACACCAGCTGGTTCATTTACTGTTTGTTCCACATGAAGAAGACTGATGTGACAAATGTGGCAATGACCTAGACAAGTACCAGTAACTAACCACAACAATGTATTTATATTTGCTCCTGCCATTCTTTCCAGCTGCATGATTTCTCTGGACATGAAAGTACAGTTCGCAACTGAAATTATTCACTGGGCATTTTATCATGACATTATGTTCACGGTACGATGTTACAGTATGTGAACATGACATATTTGCTGCGGTCAAGTCTTTGGGAGCAGACTGTGCAGGGTAAACTAGTCCAGTTCCAAATTATGTTCCAGATTTTGAAGTAATTATAAAGCAATAAATATGTGAATACTGGCAACTTACTCAGACTGTTGAGTGTTTCCCTTGGCACCCAATCATAATCGACGTCATTAGGATTTGATGTGCCCTTTTCAATAGTTGGCTTCTTGCCAACTCTCTTCCGTCCAACTGAATAAAGGAATTGCTGGCCAATAACAAGCAGTAGCACAACACATGCAGCAAGGAATACATAAAGGAAAAATGTTTCGCCATCAAGACCTTCCTCCAATTCAATAATTTGAACAGTTTCATTATAGACAGCTTCTTGAAAGATACCACCAGACTGAAAATTCAAGAAACAAAAATTAGCACATTAAATAGTTAATGTATTTAAGAAAGATTTGGCAACTTAATAGGAATCATGCAGTATTTAATAACAAAATATTCAGAAATTTGGAATAATCTGAAATAGTTAAATGTTAATATGGATACTTACCAGATCTCTGTAGTTCAAGTTAATATTTAATCCAAATGGTCTCCCTGCAAATGCTTCTGCAGGAATAAAGGAATAAGCCAATGTTGCTTCATGATTTGGCTTCACTACACGATTATATGCGATGTTTGAAAAATTTTGTATGTAGAAACTGAAGTCCATTGGATAGCGGAAAGATGCTTCTAATGATTCCAAGATGAAATCTTGACTACCCTTATTAGTGAAGCCAACTAAAAATTCAACAATATTTCCTGCTGGAAGCTCTGAAAGTAATAAATTAAGTTACAACATAGTATTGTACAAAACAAAAACTAGAAACACGTACAGAATAATTGTCAAAGAAAATGACAAGAAAATCAATGTACACCACATGCAGACAATTTTGTATGCATATAGTTAAATAAATTAAGAAAAGGTTTAATTAACACAGTGGATATTTCTCATTACATTCTTAACAAAACACCACTAATTTATTTATTTATCCAAAGAATATATATTCTAATAATATGATGGCCAATTTGTATTGGTAACAAGGTTTAGAAAATGAATGCAATTCCTATCTCCATATAGGCCCTCTTTTAAGTAATAAGCATACCTAGATTTGCTCCAGAGATGGCAGTAGTAGGCTTTGTAAATAATATAGTTGTATCAGCATCTGGAGAAGTACCAGGTTGAGCCTCATCATCTTCAGTCCCTTCATCCGTAACAGAAGTTTCATCGCTGTCACCTTCCACATCAACTATTTCATCATCAGTATCTTCTTCCTCTGCCCAGGCCAACAATTTTCCTATGATAAAAGAAGAACTGACGTGAATAAGGGTTAAATATTTCATGAAACAACTTCGTTATGTTAGGGTGCACGGGAGACATCGTGACTTGCCACAAGCAGTTTTTAAGTTTTCATTATGAAAAATTGAAACCAAGCTAAGATCATTTAACAGAAACGTAAAATTTTGGGTACACCTAACTAAATATTTTATAAAACTGAAGGCAAATGTGTTATTTGCTACAAGGAAACGCATGTACACCCTTAACCATATGTCATTAATTTCTGCCAGAAACTTAACAGTAATCAGTAAGAAAAAAATTATTGCGATGTTTTAGAACTAGTACTCTCAATATCTACATTATTTTTGTTGATAATTGGGTACAGAAAGGGTATTTATTAGTTCAGCTTCTTAACACCGGTAAAAGAGAATTTCCACACAACTCACCATTATCAACGGTGAATATAACTGCTGGTAAAATAAGCAAACACAAAATGAAAATGTTCTTCATGTTTGCCTTATGCTTTCCACTTGAAGTACGACAGTCCTCTTCAGACTCTATCCGATCATGTGTTCATGTGGTAATAGGGTTATTAGCTTCTGCTGAAATGTGGCGTACAAGCGAACTGAACGACGGGAAGTCCACGCTGACGTACGTGGACACTGTGACCAAAGATGCACGCCGCGTTTCCCCGTAATCAGGGCAGAACGCAAAGTTTATAGTAAATAAAGATTTACACGCGCTCAGCACCGCCACGTATAGTTATTCCAAACAACTTAGCAAACTACAACCCATTTACTCAAATGTTTTTTTCCTGTTGTAATATTTCACGCAAACCTTGCATGTCTCACATAACTAAAAGAAACGTGTATAAGAAAACTTATGTAATCTGTTTAGTAAAATCTTAAGACTTTTATCTTGATGTTAATTCTTATAATCTAACAACAATTTCCAGACATAAATATCCTGTCTCTCACACATTACATTCTTCTTAAGCATATGCTTAAGAAGATGGATTTTTCCAGCGGTTTCTCTTGTCAATAAATGTTGTTTGTCATTATTTGAATTTTTCAAAATTAGCTAACGATCTTACAGGTATGATCTTTGTGCCAATCAGTGTTAACCATTAATAGACGGATACATGCCTCTCGTATAAGAATATTTATAACGGAAATAACAGAGTTGAACCAAGCATCACAGATGAATGGAACGTTATCCGTGCATCCTATGGAAGCAAACGATTTATGGCAGGGGTAGCCAACTTTTTTTGTATACAAAAATATATGGGGAGCACGAGTAAAAAGAAAAACAATTGATGGTAGTAGTATTTATTTAGAAGACAAGAATAGATTAATGTTGTCCGGACCCAGGAACTGCCTTTCCGTGCAAGTATTCTGCCATTGAACTAGAAATTACGTCGTGAAAAATGTTAATAGTAAAAAATTGTAGGTGAGCCTAGCTTGGAATCACAAAATTGGAAGGATGTCGAATGGGTACTCGGGAAAGCGTGAAGGTCATGAGTCTGGTCAACATTTTTCCATTCTTTTCTTCTAAATTTAGTTTTACGCTCCTTACCTGAGCCTCAATTAAGGCATTTCTTCTGACTAGTGGTACTTTTATTAAAAAGATAAGGTACACTTAACGTTGGTATTACATAGAATGAAATAATAGTCTTACAACTCTAACTAATAAGAAACTTGAGATTGACTTTCTTTTGCAAGAAGTTCAATATTTGCTGAAAGTGATGTTGTTATGCGTAAGTATAGGTAATTCTTGATTCTTTGGGAAAAAAATGCTCATAGCATAGCGGAAAATAGACATTATGATACATATAAAATTACGTGCATTTGGATATTTACATCTAAAAACACGAAATCTTGCAGATATACCACACGAAATTTACTTTTAGAATATCATCTGCTGGAATTCAAGTAATTCGAAAGGTGTCTTGAATATTTGTAACTGGATGTAAATTCACGTATTTAATGAAGATAGATCCTGTGCAAGGGAATTATTAATTGCAATTTTTGTGGGTGTCTAGAGTGGTAAAATGATATGTATTTCCCTCACTAATCTGATTTTCCCCCAACAGGTTCTCCTGCTGACAATAACCAAATACGCAAAATCATTTAACCATATATCATCTCTCAAAAGTTCGACTAATAAGGTTTACCCTTCATATCCTAAAAGTTTTCATTTATTCTATTAACTCATAAAATCGATTCAACATTTTTCCCTTGCTGAGCCAGCGAACTCCACAACAAAAAACGTTTACATATTCCGATTCCAAGTCCTGTAGAAATTTTGGCATTGCCGGTGATTCAACTTCTCGATTTATCAGCATTTATACACGAAACAATTGTCTCAATTACGTGCGTGAATTATAATGATTTAACACAGAGGTTGTCTTTATGACTGATACAGTGAAATACGAACAGATTATTAATTAAATATTTCTCTTTGACAATTCTGATTTTATTTAAGCCACGACTCCCACATTTTCCCCTATCATCGCTCCATCTACAGTGATACTGCTTAACTTTACCCATTCCAGGCTAAAAACACTAACAATTTCTTCCTGTGGCGTAGTGGCTAGCGTCGCTGGCTCACAACACAGAGGTCCCCCGGTTAAAATTATAGCGTACATCTCTATTTATTTGACTAAATTTGTTTTTATATATGTAACCTAACCGCGTTGAGTGTGTACCGGCTGACATGCGTTGCCACCCCCAGATATTGAATTCTTATTTTATTTTATTATTTTTATTTTTCATCTAGCGTAAATACCTGTGCTAAATGCCAAATACATGTAAATAATTCTAGGAAGAAGCTTCCGTTTGAAGAAAGCTAGGTTCCCGGCAACTGCCCTCGCTCATGTAGACCCAAGCAGTATTTTGCGGTAATCAACCAGGAAATATTTAATAGATTTGACTGGAGGATGTTGAGGCCAGTTTCTACCAATTTGTGTAGCTGTAATAAAAAGGGAGAATAGATAGGAAACAAGTTTACACAAAAGTCAAAAAGACATTCTTGGCTGTGATTTGACGGAGAGAGGGTCGGTGGAACAACGACTACAGACGAAAAGACCATCTGGCAGAAAGAATCGGGCGTTGCTCCAAGTCCTTGGGCAACAATCCTTACTGGTAAGCAGTCGGAACATTCTTTCCTGGGAGTATTGCGACAAGGAGTTTCAATTTTGTTGTTTTTGTATCAAAATTATTTTTTTTCCAAGTTTTCATCCCAAAACGCGTTAACTTTGGAAGAAAGAGTATAATGTTGAGCAGACTGCTTATTTTGTAAATATTTTTGTTTTAATTTGTTTTTAATGTATTTAATTTTGTACAATTAACTGTTGATTTAATTTACGGGGTACGTGGTGTGTCACAAAATCCTGACATGGGCTTGGATGTTTGTGTCGTCATGGTCACGAAACTGGGATTAAGAATCGATACGCTGACCACGTGTCAGTCCAAATTCGGAAAGTGTCATTTAAGATGTCAGCAGTCGACCCGGTAGGACAAGGCCCTGGATGGGCTGCAGAGCCAAGGAAAAAGAATTTCTTTCAAATATCTTACCCTCTTATAATAACTTTCATGCTCTAAAATTTTGGTCCACTGCACGAATAAAAATTGCTAGTGGCGTTGTATCAGTAATATCTTTGCTTTCGTCCAATGATATTAAAAATTGCTACAATTTTTTCACGACTTCACCAAGCTCTTATCTTATATTTTCTGCCATTACACAATCTTGTTACTGTTCTTCCTCTGAACTTTTTTTCTTCTTTATGGACACAAAATATTTGCCACTTCTATTAAGCACTCTTTCACATAGTCGTGTTCTGAGAACGACTTCAAATGTTCCTACTGTTCCTCGCTAACAACATAACTCGCTTGAACGATATCTGCAGTTTCTTCACTGAGTCTTAGTAAAACGGTTTGTTGAGCAGCTAAAGTATTTTTTAACTTTTCGATTCCGTGGTTTCTTAGTTAAACATTCATATTTTTGAAAATGTTTTGTGGTGTAATGTCTTTTGAAGTGCATGGTCGTATGCCAGAGCAGTAAACAGCCAAAGAGTATCTTAAGCCGTGAAGAGGTTAGGATACGCCGAGCATGAGCTTTAGACATTAATTCATGGGGCGATTGTGGTGGAGTTATTTTTTTCGACATAATTCATTGGGTGATTGGGGCGGAGAGATGACCAACTGCAATTGTAAATTAATGATTATTCAAGGCAAATTGGATGAGTTATGAGTTGTAGGAGCATGTTGGCGGCGTGGAAATGTTGTAACTTGGTTTCGTTTTCTAGTTTACTGATGGAGCATCTTAGCCGTAACTTAAGTCGTAAAGGGAAGGTATAATGCATTGATAAAGGGGAAGTACAGAGTATGAGAAGTACCGAACAGGATATAGCAACCTCTTCCGAGAATACACCCTTTTCTCCGCATATCACAGGTGAAGGTGTCAAAACAGTGACAACTTCAATGCAATCTTTATAGAAAAACATCTCGGTGAACCCCAACTCAGAACCGGACATAGCAACCAAGTTAAAGTGAGTGGAGGGACTTCACCCGGTGACTGCCAAATCTTCAGAAGTGTGCACCCCAAGGACCTTGGTAGAAGAAAATAGGTTGTAATATCAAGGGTACACACGCGGCTGACTCATTCACGTCTTTTTTACAGATCTCCTGAACCAAAGTGTGGGACATGCAATATATCAAATACTATTCAGCACATCTTATTTGAATGTCCAGTCCATGCAAACGAGAGACTATTTATGCTTTCGAGAAAAAAGATTTCTACGAGTCAACTGATGCGATAAAGAGTATTTTATTATTTTTGGAAAAAACTTTAGTGTAGCATTTGATCGAGTTTGGCACGTCGGTTTATTATACAAACTTAAACTTACCATTCCCACCAACTATTATCTCATATTAAAATCCTATTTAAGTGATCGCTTCTTTCAAACTAAATTTAACAACATTTCCACAATTCATCCAGTTGCCTCTGGAGTACCACAGGGTAGTGTCCTGGGACACTGGATATTTACAGCGGACATACCTGAAACAAACAACACAATACTTGCTACCTACGCTGATGACACTGCAATTTTATCTGCAGATAATGACCCCGTTACAGCTGCTGCTGCTCTACAAAATCGTTTAAATAACCTTGAAGAATGGCTAGACTTTTGGCGTATAAATGTAAATCCTAATAAATCAGTGCAAGTAAACTTTACCACCAGGAAAACAAACTGTCCAAATGTCTCAATAAATAATACACCATTACCCATCACCAATGAAGTCAAATACCTTGGTTTACTATTGGACTCTAAACTTACGTGGAAACCGCATTTAACATCCAAAAGGGATCACATCAAGAGCAAGCTTCGACAAATGCATTGGCTACTTTGCAGAAACTCCAAATTAAAAACAGAAAATAAAATACGCATATATAAATGTATTCTTAAACCCATATGGAGATGTGGTATCCAACTATGGGGGTGCACCAAGCCGTCAAATTCAAAAATTATTCAACGTCTTCAGTCAAAAATCCTTCGTACCACCTTAAACGCACCCTGGTTCGTCAGCAACAAAACAATACATGAAGAGGAAATACACAGAATCAGCACTAATTATCGTCAAAATCTCCCAGGACACCATAACGAAGAGGTCAGCCATCTAGCAAATGAACTAACCTCTCGTCGCTGATTGAAGAGGAAGCGGCCAACAGATCTGTGAAGATTAATTTTATTGTATTCATGTATGACGGAGTGTGATCACTGGACCACTTCTCCCCTCATGTGTCAATCATCCATCCAATTTGCTAAATGTTCTTTTGAACAGATTGTAAGTATCTTAATAAATTTAAAAATAAAACTTTGTGTCCCCACGTTTGTATTTACTTTTTTTGTTTTTGTTGCCAGCCTAGTGAATGAATTTTTTATGTAATAATTGTGTTTTATTATTATGCGGTTATTTTTTAAAACTGTATTTAGTCACCAATGACCATAGGGTTGACGCGACTCTAACCTTTCTATTAGAAAAAAAGTCGTACATGCTCACTTTGTAACTGAACACAGATTTGACATTTATTTATTGAAGCTTATCGTTGGCGCTGATGGCGTCGCGATTGAGGATCGAGATTGTCGCACAATATTAATCACTCAGCTCTACCAGAGAAACAGCAAGAAAGAGTAAGAAACGTTGAAAGTTCTAGTTAAATGAAAAAATCTCATTCGTGCAAACCGATAAAACTTCCCATACGATTATTTAAATGTCTGTCGGGGCCGAAACTTTGTTTCGTGGTAAATTAGTAAATTCTAAGAGATTGAGTAAATCGACGAATAAATACTGAAGTATGTCAATGGAAACAAGAATTTTATAATAGGTGATTGGAACGCAGGAAAGGAAAGGGAAAGTTATGTAGTTGGGGACTATGGTCAAAGGAAATAAGGGGAGACAGGCTAATAGAATTTTGCGTGGAGCACAAATTAATAGTGACAAAAACCCGGTTCAAGCATCATGGAAGAAGTCGGGAGACACAGGCAGGTTCTAATTGGACTACATAATGCTGAGACAGAGATATAGGAATCAGGTGCTGGACTACAAAACCTACCCAGGAGCAGATGTGAACTCCGACCATAATCTGTTGAATACGAAATGCAGGCTGAAAATGAAGTAATTAAAAAACGAGATGGCAATTAGAAAAACTTAAACAACAGGAGGTGTTACAGCGTTTCAAAGAAGAAATCAAGAATTGTTTAATTGAGAAAGGAGACAGAACCAATATTGAAGGGAAATGGGCACTCTTGAAGAAGAAATGACTAGAGCAACCGACGAAAAAATAGACCACACCAATATATGAAATGAAATTGGTAAAGAGCAGTACCGACACTTGAAGAATGAGATAGATAGGAAGTGCCAAATTAACCAAAGAGGCTTTGCTCGAAGAGAAATGATAAGCCGTAGAAGATTTTGTGGTGAAAGGGACGCAGCTTATAGGAAAATCAAAGAAACATTAGGAGAGAGGGAATATACTAGCAATAATATCAGGAGGGCATGTGGGAAGCTAAATCTAGATAAAGAAGAAAAAGCTGAAAGATGGAAGGAATATCTTGAAGAGCTGTATAATGGTGGAAATCGAGAGCAGTCAGTAATAGAAGAAGAACAGGAGGCCGATGACGAAGAGTTTGATAGGGCGCTGACAGACCTGAGCAATGGCAAAGTGCCAGAAATTGATAACATTCCAGCGTAGTTGATAAGATCATCGGGCGAAGAAGCAATATCATGGCTATTCACTATAGTTTGCGACGAAACAGGAAGAATACCAGAAGATTTTAGTAACGGCATAATTATACCCATACCGAAGAAGACTGGGACTGGTAGACGCGAACAACGCAGGACAATTAGTTTAGTATCCCATATATGAAAAATATTAACGAAAACAGTATATAGGAGGATGGAACGTTAAATAGAATGCGAGTTAGGAGGAGGTCAGTTTGGTTTTAGGAAGAATGTAGAGAGAAGAGAAGCAACATTGATTTTGCGTTTTAGAAGACAGGATAAGAAAAAACATGCCTACGTTCATGGCATTAGTAGATTAAGAAAAAAGCCTTTGATAATGTTAACTGGAACACATTTGAAGAGGGCAGGAATAAAATATCGAGACAGATAAGTTATCCATATCCTCTACAGAAGGCAGTTAGCAGTAATTTGAATTGAAGATCAAGGGAAAGAATAAATCTAGAATGGAGTAAGAAGTCTGTCGCCCATACTCTTTAGCTTATATACAGAACAGGCAATGAAGAAATATAAAAAGGAATATGGGAAAGGAATAATACTGGAAAGAGGTAAAAATGAAACCATTCGGTTCGGCGATGATATTGTAGTATTAGCGAGTCAAAAGAAGACTTGGAAACCGTAATAAATAGCATGGACGTGATCCTGGAGGAAGAATACAAAATGAGGATTAATAGAAGGAAAAACCAAAATTAATTAAACTAGATTTTTATCTTTGAAAAAATGTCGGAGCGACGCGTCGTGCTATTTAATATGCAATAGAGAAATTTAGTGACAGACCGGACAAAACTTGCATGAGGGCCGGGGATTGCTCTCCGTTCGCTTATGGGATGCCCATTATAATTAATTTCCATGAAAGAAACAGCTGCTCATTACACACTTTCTCATTTTCTTACTCGTCTCTGACTGGCTCTTAGCTTCATGAAAACTCACTATATCATCAAATTCATTGTTCATTTGAAATATAAAACATCTTTGTTAAAAGTATAGCGATAACATAAAAAGTTGTCAATAAACACACAAAATTAAGTGTTATTTATATTTCAGAATATAATTTTGTATGTTTATTGATTACTGTTGTTTTAAACTAATTCATTGTTAACATATTTGAAAATACATATAATCATTCTGAACACAAATTAAAGGTAATGTGAATATTAAATATTGTTGATAAAACTGTACAGAATGTTACTTATCAAGTATTATAAATGTTTATATTCTGACCATAAACATTTAGTGATGACTCCTAATATATGCGATTCTGGAACTCAGTACATAACACGGATTGGGGGGGGGGGGAGGTTTGTTTGATATGTATAGTAAATTTTTATGAAAGAGCGGGAAAATTTACTCTTCGTGCTATTGTTAGTTAACATGATCCTTTCAAAGATATTCCTTAATATGTTAATAATAATAATAATAATCATATTCCGTAGATCCTGTAAAGAAGCTAAGCTTCAAGGATGTGGATTGGGTCAGGGTGTACATTTATTACATTATTTTATTGTATAAAAGAAAAATATACTTATAACAAATTTTTGTATTATAAACTATTATAAATTACACTTCTCCGATTCTTCTATAAATTCCTTTATTGAATAGAAGGAGTGGCTAAGCAAAAATGAGCGTAATTCAGTCTTAAATTTACCTTGATTATCGGACAACTCTTTAATTCTGTGCGGCAGTCTGTTGAAGATGGATATCCCTGAATAATGCACACCTTTCTGTGCAATTGACAATGTTTTATATTTTTTATACAGATTATTTTTGTTCCTTGTATTGAAGGGATGAATATCAGAATTATTCAAAAATAAGTGCCTATTTGTAATTAAAAATAACATCAATGAATAAATGTATTGGCACGTCAAAGTGAAAATACCTAACTTTTTGAACAGAGTTCTGCAAGAAGTTCGTGAGGAAACCTGACATATTGCTCTAATAACACGTTTTTGACTAATAAAAATCTTATCTACGCCAACTGAGTTGCCCCAAAATATAATACCATATGATAAAATAGAATGAAAATATGCAAAGTATACTAATTTTCTTGTTTTTAAATCACTGAAGGTGGACATTGCTCTGACAGCATATGTAGCTGAGCTGAGTTTCTTAAGTAATTGATTAATCTGATCAGTCCAATTTAATTTATTATTTACTAAGAGACCTAAGAATTTAACAGAGGAAGTTTCATTTACATTTTTGCTGTCGTATTTAAGTGTTATAGATTGTAAAGTTGTGTTGAGTGTGTGAAATTGCATGAAATGTGTTTTGTCACAGTTATTTGTTAGTCCGTTCGCATTAAACCATGTTAGCAGGTTAGTTAAATTATTGTTACTTGCCTCTTCTAGTGTGTCTTTGTTACTTTTTACTATTACACTAGTATCATCTGCAAAGAGGATAGCTTTAGAAGTTGAATCTATGGTATTAGGAAGATCATTTATATATATAAGGAATAATAATGGCCCTAATACTGATCCCTGTGGGACCCCAGTTTTAATAATTCCCCAATCTGATTTATGTATTTCACCTGTGCACGAGTCTTTTAATACTACTCTTTGCATTCTATTTTGTACGTTAAACATATGCCAATGGTAGTTTATTGTTTGTAGCCTTCTGTAGGGGCTCGTAAGCGAGCAACAAAAATTTCACATTTTCATATTTCTGAAAATTATTGCCCGGCAATGTGTTGCCCTAACTATGGACAGGCAATGTGTTGCAGTGTATATCCCGGCAATATTGCGGCCATATTGTAACCGGAACATTTCCCGCTTACACGTAGTACAGCAATATGGCCAAAAATAAAGTTCTTACTAGCGCATCGTTTAGTGGTGTTAAACTAAAGAAAATGAGAAACTGGTTTAGCCCTTTTTTAAATGAACAATTCACAATCTAAGCAACGAACTGATTCTTGATTGTCTATTCAAAAACACCGCCTTCTATGTCAAAGGGAGACTGAATATTTCGTTCAAAAATAGAGGTCATTGTAGGGAAAAAGGATACGGTGATAGAAATTCTTTGTAATTATTTTTTGTTACTTTTCAATAAATAACCAATATATAGGATTCACAAGTTGTAAAATTTGTTGGCTATTGTTTGCCAAACATCTAATTTTTTACTTGGTATTCTCTAATGACCCACGTCTCAAATTGATGAATTTGTGTGAACTGCATCGATAAATGCAATAATTTTTTCGTTTGGCGAATCCATGATTGGAATAATGAATAATATTTATACGAAACACGACGCTAACCACATCTTATATTAATTATTAAATCAGCTGATTGGCCACAGAGACCTCTAGGCGAGGGCTGGGGACTAGTATTGCTGGGCAATATTGCATATTTTCGATACCGGACCGAACTCACCGGCAACACCCCTGCAAGTGGTTGCAATACGAGCAATATTGCTCAGCAATACTGATATATTACCGGAAATGTTGCTGGATTTTGGGCAATATTGCTTGGCCATGATTGCCGACCACATATTGCCGTAAAAAGTTGCTCGTTTACAAGCCCCTTTAGATGTGTAGTCAGGCGGAGACCGCCCAATTGAGGTCACCACCCAGGTAAACATCGAAAAAATTAACAGTAGATCGCAGACTAAAAGTGCAAGATGTAGGTGATGCTGTAGGCTTCTCAACAGAATGCGTGCATTTTATTCTCCGTGAAAAAGCTTTGTGCGGGATGGATACCTCGACTGTTGACATTGGACCAAAAACGCATTCAGAAAAAACATTTCAACGCAGAATCTCGCAATGTTTAGGCGTAACCCACAAGACTTTTTGCGCGGATTCCTAACCGTCGATGAAACTTAGATACATCACTACACTACACTCTACAGCGAGAAAAAAATAATCGAAGCAATGGAAAAAAACTGGTGTAAGTGCAACCGCATAAGGCGAAGACCGTTCTTTTAACTCGAAAGGTGATGACCACTATCTTTGGGGATTCTCAGGATATAATATTCATAGATTTCATGTAAAGGGGGACAACCACAACTGGGCCCTGGCTATGCTGCTCTGTTGGATCGTTTGAAACAGGTGAAGGTTGAGAAACGACTAAGATTGGCGCACATAGCAGCAGCGGGCGGTCTGATTCAAAGAGCTATCTCCTTCTGCGGAGTGACTGATCATTGATTCCGAAGAAAAGAACTGTAGTTGCCTCCTGCTCACTCTCATGAGTCAGATCGCGCGGACCGATATCGCAGAGCTACCTGCCCTGAATCACTCGCTCATGAATCAGATCGCGCGGACCGAGATTGAGAGCTATCTGTTCTTTGATTTATACACTCATGAATCAGAATCTCTTTATTTCTGGATAAGTTATTGTAGGGTAATTTTTGGTAAAATAAAATTT
Source organism: Eucriotettix oculatus (assembly GCA_034510155.1). NCBI lineage: Eukaryota > Metazoa > Arthropoda > Insecta > Orthoptera > Tetrigidae > Eucriotettix > Eucriotettix oculatus. The sequence continues at coordinate 219,656,403 of CM067376.1, read as the reverse complement.
AGTGGCATACGCAAAAAATATTGTAACCAAACATCAATATGATGTTTCTCTTATGTGACTTTCCAGAATATAAGATTATATACGATTCTGCTTAAATTCCTTCTGTAATCTATTCGTTCATGTATTCTTGATAAATGTTCTCCAATACTTTTCACTAAAACCTCTCAAGACCACTTCACTCTATACTATGCTTTTATTAACATTATTAATTTACTTAATTTTTTAGAATTTGGATCAGGTCTTTAAGTATGAGCATTCATCATAATATTAATGGAAAATGCATATGTACAAAACATTATTGAGAGACAGTAAAAATGCTTTAAGACTGATGATGCAGTCTATGACATTTCTGTATATTTTAAAACGGTTATACATGACCCTACCTTTTATTGACAATAGTGACAAGCTACATAAGGGTAATCAAGGGGGTTGCAATCCCTCTGTAATAAAATAGGAAGGGATTTGAAATGGCAGATGCAATTAACAAATTCAACATAGGTGTATGCGTGAATATTTTCAGTAATTTTGTTCCTATTTGAAAAAAATACAAATCCATTCAAAACACCCAATAGCTCAATTATAAAAATAAAGTACATAGAGTCATTCATGTTTATAATTATTTCTTTATTTATTAATAACTACAAAAATGTAAATAATTTTTATTAATAAATTATATATATATACACATTTCTACTGAGTGAGTGATAAAAAAATAATGGTTTTGCCATATTTAGTCTCAATGACGAAAGAATAAGAGTAGGGATTCAAATTTTTCTCATCCACTCTATTTTCCAGACCGACCACCAAGTAGACTTCTTGTTCCCGAACTTGAAAATTAGGGTTGGTAGGAAGAAATTTTCATCAAATGAGGAAGTGATTGAGGTTGTGAAGGAGTATTTTAGAGAGTTTGACAAAACCTAATTATGTATTTTGTTGAAAAAATTGGTAACTCATTGGTCAGTGACTATTTTTAGAAATAAAGTAAGTTTTATAAAAAGAATTGTTTTTATTACTTTTTAACAGACTTATCAAACAAACCCATAAACAAAAATCTTTTTGTCATGTGTTAATTAGAACAAAATTTTTTGTAAGAACCTTACTCAGCAAAAATAACTAGCAAATTTTGAATACATATGTATCGGAGTACAGCAGGAATGGCTGCTTTTTATAAGGGTGGATGTACAGGTTATGGTGGAGGTAAGTATGTGTACCTATTTGTGGTCCATTGATCATCTCAATTCATTCCATGTTAAATCTCCAGAGGCATCCCACTTGACCCTCTACAAATATTATGAAATTTTGTAATGAAACTACTTAGCCAATATAGTTTGACTTGGTTTTTCTGGTGAGAGTATTTTGAAAACATATGTTCAGTCAGTATTCAGAAATGGTTCAATGAAAAATTTTCAGCACAGTAGTATTGTAAATAAATAACAGTTCTGCTACTGTGCTGTAAATAACACCTCAATTGATTCATGATCAGCTTCTAATGTTATTTTAAACAGTCATGTTTAAATGTTCTAAATATTTTCAGTAACAAAAAATTGGAATTACAAGTCATGGTCATAATTATAATTATTAAGATAAATGTACTGTTTTTTGGTCTCTCTGAGAATCCTTAGGTATCACCAGATTTGAGAATTTATGATTTTGTGTAGGGGAGGGGGGTTTATTTCAAAAGTTTATAAACATTGCTTTTACAAGCTAGTAGAGCCAATGGAATGGATTATGGAAGCAATAAGCTTATATATTGTGATACTCCTTTCAAAGATTACTTTCACTGTATTAATATGGCAATAATGAACAGTTTTCAGTTTTTTAAAGCTAGGGTCGGTTAAATTGGACTATTGGGAAATGCTAGCCTTGTCATAATGGAAGTGACATCACATATCAGTAATTAAATGGCCAAGAACCAACCAGTAATCTAATCCTCCACTTTCAAAGTTTCACTGATTACCCATTTGGTGATCATGTGCCCTTTAACTAAGAATATTTTTCAACAGATAGATTTACTGATAAGAGAAAAAAAAAGTGTGGTCAAATTACCAACCCCTGCACAAAACTATTACAAACAGATCGTTCAAGGATATTACGAATTCAGTGCTGCATTTTATCAGTCACTTGTTTGAAATGTTCAAAACAATTGGATGATCCACCAACTGTGAAGTGAGATCAGTGATTAGTTTCTTAAAAGCAGTTAATGTTACACCAACAAGCATTCATCATTATTTGTATGAGGTGTATGGGGAATCAATAAAGGAAGTGAATTAGCCAGTTTAACAAATGTAAAAATTTGTACGATGTGTTACAGTGTGGCTGACTGTCTGTGATCAGAAGATAATTTGGTGGCAGTTGTGGGAGCAAACATACATCTGGACAGACTTTTCCCTTTATTGGTTTTGTCTTCACATTTTACACAAATTTCAAGGTCAATTCTCTACAGAACTTACGATATAAGAGTGTAGGCTTTCCTGGTGAATTTGTTTCAAATACAATTCTCAGGTTTCAACCCGGGTCAAAGTTTGCTTACACAACGTTTCGACAGCAAGCTCTGCCGTCATCATCATGTAGACTGTGCACTGAGAAAGTGACAACAGTACTTATGGCCGCACTCTCCCTTCTCCTGAGAACTGTGCTGGGTTCTCATTGGTCCACTTCCTCATTTCTGCTGCAGCTTGTTTGTCATTAGGTCGGGTTTTCTAATTTTTTATGGTTGTGAAAAGAGGATCCCAAGCTTTTCTGAGCTTAACCCACTGTCATGGTTCAGCAAAAGATCTGAAGTTCTAATCTCAATTGTCTCGGTACCTACACTATTCTAACTTCTGTTGGTTTGGTCCAAGATTTTTGCTTTGTCAAAATCAATTTTGTATCCAGTCAGTCGTGTGTGTTTGGCTACAGAGGATTTTATGAGTTGCTTTAAACTAATGCACCTCTCTGTTTGGAATATTGATGTTGTATAATGCAGATGGTTTCGCTGATATATTTAAGACCACAATGGCAAGGTAACTGGTATACTCCACCAGTTTTTCAGCCAATTTTGTCCTTTACTGACACGAGCAGTTTTGTTTGTGGCTGCTTTATGACAACACCTAGCTATGCTCTGACAAACTCAGAATCGGATTGCACCATTTGGCTGGGAACAATTCGACATCCCTCCCTACAGTTCGGATTTGGCATCAAGTGATTTTCATCTATTTCTTCTCCTGAAGAGATTTCCCAGTAGAAAACATTTCAATGACATTGATGATGTGAAACTTGAAGTGCAGATTGATTTCCCATTATGATAAGTGCTTGAATAAAGGAGATGACTATGTGGATAAGTAGTGTTAGATATATGGTAATGCTTGATAATAAAATATCTGGAAAATAATGTTCTGTTATTTTTTAAATAAATGTTGGTCATTTATTTAAAAACAGTCCTCATAAATTGTACAGAATATAATAAATAAGTACTATAGAGTTAAGATCAGACATGGATTATTTTATTTACAAATATCTGCTTTGAATGTGCATTTCATAGCAAACATTTATAATTTATTGCACAAAACTGTAAAATACAATCGCCAATTTACAATTAAATTATTTTAACAATTAAAAAATCAATTGCAATAAATTCTTACTTTCATAATACAAAGTATTAATTTTATTTTTCAAAGTGATTTGATTCAAATCTTAATGATATTTAAGAGAAAAGGTTTCACTTTCTCCACAATGTCAATTGTAGGGTCAAGGGATCTTCCCAGTCCCTCCAGGACCATAATTGCAAGCATGACTGAAGAATAACTTGCATCCAACTTAACCTTATGCTCAATCATGGTTGAAAAGAGAGATGTCAATAATTCGGAAACTTGCACCTGAAACAGACCAAATTAATTTCAATGATTAAGCTACAAAACAAAAATAACTAATAAGTTCTTCAGTGAGTAGTACTCGATAGATGATTAATGTTATGCAAATTGTTGAATGATCATTAGAGTAAAATATTAGTATTTTTGTAAATAAAAAAAATCATGTAGGCATTTACTTTGTATCTGGATCAACAATAAATGATCCACAAAGGAAATAAAAATAAAGTATGGAAATTTGAATCAGTTTAAAGGAAGCAAGTCAAGTAAAAATAGGCATCAAACAGGGAAGAGAACGTTAGACTAAGTGCTGAGAGATTTGCTTGTCAAAGGCCTTCTTGCATGTGTCCAAATTTAACCATTAACTAATTTACCAATCAGAGTTTGTGCTTCATTTAATGCCAATAATTTTCTGTTTATTTGTATTAAGAGTAAGAACATGCACAATAAAACAAACTAACACATGCAGCTTAGAAGAAAGAAGCACAAAATTTATTTATTTAAAACAATTTTCTTGTTTTAAGTATAAGGTTCATTATTTTTACCTGAGCTAAATTTACTTTTCTTGCAAGTGCATTTTGAACTATATTGTGCATCTTCTGCTTGAATAACTCCTTATTTGTGCACTGATGCTTGGAATTATTAAGAAACAATTCTGCAACTCTTCTTCCCTTAATTGGAAACAAAATATTAAAAATATTCTTGACATTAACAATAAATTAGTAATTACAGTATATTCATATGAACTGAAAGAAAACAACAGTAAAATACATCTCTTTGTGCACGTTACCAGTGCATTTGATAAATCTATGAACAGAAAGTTAAGATTATCCCAAAACAAACTGCAGACCTTCATGGTTAAACATAAGATAAACATACAATTTTTTGTTCTTTAAATATTGAAATTCTATCAAAATAGTGAACTATAGCAAAATAGCTCTGTGTAGTCAGTTGGTATAATGTGGAGACTTTCCTTACTCCTGAGGAACAAGCAACCTTAAAAATTATAACTGTTTCCTGTCTGACACCACCACACAATTATAAACAGTTCAGTGAATCTCTTCCCATATCAAAACATATTAGGTATGATTTTCGGCCACAGAGTTTGGGACCTGCATGTTCCAATGTAGACACATAGTCAGCAGTGAAGAGCAGTGCATTTGGGAAATGGTTTCATTGTTAATCAGGAATAAGTTTTTTCAGGGTGTGTTGAGCCACTTGCAAAGAAGATAGGGGAAAGGGAATGTGGTGGGAAGGTAAATGTTCAAGCCAACTGCTGTCTCTATGTTTTGACAATGAGTAAATCAAAAAAGTAATTGAACTAAATTGTTTCGCCTGAACAGAGCACAGGATGTATGAGCAAGGAGAAAAGTGTTAAACTAACCGTGCAACAACAAAAATTCATGGCTCAACTAATAAATTTGTTGTTACTATTTTGGGAAATGTTTATTTATAAAATATTGACAGCACTGCCCCCTCCATCAGAAAGTTGGGAAGAAGTTTCCAGTGATCGGCTAGCCGACGACTGACTGGAAAATTTTACTGTAAGGCATTAGTAGGGGCGGTGCCTCCGAAAATTCAAATACTCTAAACCTCACAAGGTGTCTACCATCTATGAACCTCAGGTAAGTCACCTTCTTTCTATCTCTCTGTCCTTTCCCCATTAATTGTTTTAATAAACATGACAATGTCATTTCCATATTCATTTGTATAGGAGAGATTTGAGAAGAGTATCAATCAATTACCTGATATCAATAGTAAAGGCTTGGAGCAGTAGCATGACTAATTTCAAAATTATTTAGAAAAGAAATTATAGGGTGTTTCATTGTCTACAGTAGAAATTTTATGAGGGTGGAAGAGGGAAGATAGATAATCCTAAATTCTGAACCATAAAAACTCTGCTAATCGTCATGGACAAGAGTTAAGAATCAGAGCTGAGTGCAAGAGTTCAAGCATTCCTTAATGAAATAAATATTCAGCTTATTCCAGAGAGTTAACTATTACGACATAAGCATCTGACTGACAGTAATTATATAGCTTAATAATTTTCAATAAAAAAAACTGTTGACTTACATCGCCAACAACAACTGCTGAAAATACATCACGCAAACATTTTTTTCCCCTATCATCCAATGATGAAACAATTCCACAATCCAATATGATAAGTCTAAAGGGAAATTTAGGAGTATTCTTCCAAAATAACATCTCTCTTGAGTCAGTGGATTCAATCTTCTGAACCAATATGTTTCCTGGGTGCATATCACCATGAGTAAAATTGTCCTCAAATACCTTAAGTGCAAAGAAGTTTAGAATTATTTGAGGTAAAATATTTTACATATTAAACTAACTTAGTATTATGTAAACCATTTTTTTTTTCATACCATTTTGAAGAACAAGTTCAATCCAACATCAGCCAGTAAAACATTTAGCTTATTTTCACAGTGTTCCATTATGAAATTCTCCAGTGGCTCACCTTCCTCAAATGTTTCTACCAAAATATGTGGAGTAGTTAGCTCTTTAATTGGTTGAGGAAAACAAACTGACTCAACTCCTGCAAAGTTGGCAGAAAATTTTTCCAAATTCTTTGCTTCTACACCCATGTCCACCTAATATATATAAAATATTAAAATCATACTACTAAGATTATACATTTAATTTATGATTTGTGAATGAAAATAATCATTCTTAAATAAGTAAATTACTTCTGTTCCAAAATGAATCCCATGATGATTAATTACAATAACTGACCATTTAGACGTAAATAAAAAAAATATTTTAAAATTATATAAAATTTATTTTACCTGAGCTGTCATAAGTTGTGTAAAATCAGACACACAGTCACCAAGGCTAAGCCACTTAAGACTGGGAAAAATCCATGTGACAAATGAAGCAGCAGCATTTAATATGGCCAAATCTTGTCTAGAGAAAAACTTATCATTAGCTCCATCTGCATAACTTAATATTTAACTAATTGTGATTCAAGAAGAGAACAAAAGGTTTCAAATAAGTAATGAAGAAAGCTTGTACCTGACAAGGGCTTCACTCAGATAACTGAAATGGTTAGAGAACCACTTAGCAAGTAAAGGCCCTGGATTCAATCCCGGGTCTGATCATGTTTTTTCCATCCGGATCCTCCTATATTGATTCTGAAGTGTAATTGCTAAGAGATTTGAACTTTTCACTCTATTTAAACACACTATTTAACTGAGCTTGTAAGATGCATCAATACAAATTAAATTCAGAAGTAATAATGACACATCCAAATTAAAAGCACAAATTTCAAATTCCACTGCCTGTTTTTCATTTCAATATCTATCAACTTAAAATGGTAACTATATTTTAAGGAAGACTACAATTTCAAACTGAACTGCTTAAATTTTAAATAAAATGACCTACTACCTTAGAAGTAATTCCATATTTGGGTGAAGAACTTTCACAGCAACAGGAACAAGGTCGGAGTCAGCTTCTGTTAAAACAGGTATAAAAGGAATTTTAAAAAAAATCATCTATATGTGAAGCAAAGAAAGATAAAGTGACATATTCAGGAAATAACAGGATAAGGGCTTTGTCTCCATATGACCTAATACTTATCAAGGACAAGAATAGGATTAGTCAAATTTAATTCATTACAATACATTTATTCAGGTTTTAGTCAAAACAAGTAAGTAGATCTGAAGGTTTATGTTCCTGAAGTCTTCTAGGTTCATCATCTTCTAGCATTAATGTGTGTACAAATTGATTTCATTGAGCTCTTAATCTGTCTTTCCACTTTTTGGCATGGTTCTGATGAAGGGGGCGGTGCCTCCGAAAATTCAAGAACTCCCAAACCTCACAAGGTGCCTACCATCTATGAACCTCAGGTAATTATGTCTCGCTTTCATATCTCCTGAAGAAGGTCCTCGAAAATTTGATTTAAGGTAAGTCAGTTGCTCGCTATCCCTCTTTCATATCAAATTGTTTATGTATATATAATTTTACATGTTAAATGTTTATTAACTTATGTAAAATATTGTAGTGTGCATTATCCCGTTTACAAAATTATCTTTTTAAATATTTGGCAAGACAGCGTATGCTGGGGACGCATCCCTTTGTTTTCGTCAGGGGTTAGCGGCCAGATGTGAGAGGTGGGGGTGACAACAGCGGCCTGGTCAGGCAGCACTAAAAAGGGGGCTACTAAGTAAATACGAGAGGACACGAGGATTTGAGGCAGACCTTGGAGAGAGATGGTGGCAACACGTTGAGTTGTGGGACGTCGCAGAAAGGCGACAAATTGGAATTGTTTTGAAATTCCTATAAGTTTAAATGGAGAGTGGCCGACCTTCATCGAGATTCCCACCATCGTCACAACTGGCATGTGACTGCCGTTGATGCCTCTCATTGCTGACCGCGTGGAATCTTTGAGTGACATTAAAAATCGGGACACTGGTGAGATCCACCTATTGTTAAAATAATTTTCCCATGCATTGTTGGACCCAATGTTTCAATTAAGTGTTCTCTGCTTCTTGGCCCAAAATCCCCTAAGAAAAGGAGTACATTTGTAACCGGAAGGTGAAATTGTCTGAAATGTGTTATTAAATTTTAATAGTTTTTTTAGTCTGGAAATTGGATTTGTCTATTTAATTAATCATCATTTTAATTAAATATTAAATTTAAATTAAAACTTATATAATAAAAGACTTTTCATTGCAATATATAAAATGAGTGTTGAATCGTTAAAAAGAGATAGCTCTTTCTTCTGAGCGAGTAATTCCAAGCTGATCACAAAACAGTATGGTTTTACCTATCTCTAGTATATCTCTTTGTCCATAAATATAACAATAGACTACCATTTGAAATGAATACTACAGAAAAAATCAATTGAAAGACTTAATATTTAAACACAACAAATATAAATATAGGACTAAAGAAATTATGATAACGGTAAAAAATTATTGGTATCACTCAATTATAATTGAGATATAATTAATATAAAAAATTCATTGCTAATAATTAAAAAAATACAAATAAAAACACTGGACTGAAACCATTTTGTATTAAAAAAACACTGAATTTTGCATAAAGGAATGTTGCAATAATGAAAATAAATTATATTTTAGTAATCATACCTGTATTTTGCAGATAATTTCCAGGTAAAATTTCTGGCAATTTTATCCACGCTTTGTAAACCTAAAAAAATATAATTTCATCTAAGGAACAATATTTACATACATTAATAAACTTTTAACACATAAAATTATATATACATACACAATTTGATATTAAAGAGGGATAGTGAGCAACTGACTTACCTTCAATCAAATTTTCAAGGGCCTATGCCTCCTTCTTCAGGAGAGGAGAACTAAAAGTTGTGTTGCCTGGCTGCACAGTTTTGAATTCAACCTTGACATGCCAGCAGTTACACAGCAACAATCAACACACAAAAAGGCCAACAACTCTCTTTCTCTCAAGAAAAGGTCATGGCAATGGAAAAATAATGGAATAATAAATACACATATTAAAATGTATATTACATACACAATTAACAAACAAGAGGTGGAAGGCAAAAAGTAAAGCAAGTAACTGATGGGGAAAAGCAATTGTTAGAGAATGGAAAGTCCAAGACTTTGCCTGGACTGAAGGTGTAGGAAAGAGTTCTCTAAGATGGAGTTTAGTACCTGATGAATTTGGAGATATGGTTCTAATGAATTATATACATAATTGTGTGGAAAGGAAATAGAGAAATGTGGTGTTCTGACAGCATCACATCATTAATTTCTGTATGTATACTCATTTTGACATTTGTCTACAAAAGTGTAGAATATTTTTTTTAACATTTACTATAACAGAGCATATAATGAACACAAAGAATGAAGGAAGCAATAATGTGACCTTTCCAACATTGTGACATGGTGACACACTGGTGATATAACAATAAAATTCAAACACTTCTACAGATATATACCCAATATTCAGTAAATCCACGAGAGTTAGCTATTTGTGCCTTTATATCCGATTAAAATGAGGAACTTGTAGAGATCAGACTGACAGAATGAAAATGTCAAGGGCATTGTCTATTTAGTTCAAAGAGATTACTTATGTCACATTACAATAAGTTTTAATTTCATTTTCTATATTCATCAAAAATATATTCAGATTCAAATATTAATTACAAACTTTTAAATATATTGATAAGATTAAGGCATTAAAAAAATCCTATTCTGACTTACTTGCTAGTACAGTGCCCCTTTTACAATCCACTCTCTATCTCCTACATAATTTATAATTTGCTTTATACATCTACTTCTGTCTAGCCATTTTAATAATCTAAGGTAATGAGTACCTGTGCACAACATCCTGAACCAATTGGCTGCTTATCGATTCTAACAAAAATATTGTCCCAATTACTCCCAAATGCATTTTCAAGAGTCTCAGAAGTATAGTTCCAATCATGTGGTGTTCTTTGTCTTTGAAGTTTGGACATATGCTGACAAAATTCATCTGAGAACATATCCTTCCTTGTTGATGCCCATTGGCCCAGCTTTACAAAAACTGGACCAGCTGTTTCTAGTCCTGAAAAATATAATTCTTAATTTGAATACTGTTTTAATAGTATAAAAACTTGCACATTTTTTTAATTTCCAACTACCATAAAACATGTTTAACTACTGTTAAAGCAATTCTGATTTAAGAATAATTAGTTAGTAATGGTATTAAATGGTTGTGAAACATGGATGGTAGGAGTAGCAGAAAGAATAAGAATAGAAGCCTTTGAAATGTGGTGCTACATGAGAATGCTGAAAATCAGATGGGTGGATAGAATCACTGACAAGGAATTTCAAAGCTGAATAGGGGAAGAGCAAACAATACACATATGTAATTGTTTATTTACTTTATGTTGACCAAGGAAAGGGATAGATAAATAGGCCACGTTTTAAGACATGAGGGAGGGTCTTGTAAAATTAGCATTAGAGGGAAGTGTGTGAGGTAAGAACAGAATAGGGAGGCCACGGATAGAATATGATAAGATTAGGGAGGATATAGTAGTTATGTGGAAATGAAAGGCTTGCACAAAATAGGTTAGCATAATGGGTTGCATCAGACCAGTCTTAGGACTGAATACCACAACAAGTTAGTAAAGATATATAAAGAGTGGCTGTAAAAGCAATGTGTGGTTCTAATAAATAAAACTTTGTTTTCAATGCAGTATACGTCTGAATTGATTTTGAGTCAAAATATAGCTCTTATTCTAATTTTTATATATAAAAAAGATTATGGTAAATAGTCAATTTATATACTCGTTATTTAGAATTATTTATTCCATAACAGTTTCTAAGCATTGCAATTAAATAAAACAATCACATAACTTAATTTCATATTAAATTAATTCAAACTGTTATAAAATGTATTCATAATAATATTTTAACATCTGTATATGATTATTATATCTGAAAATTAGACATTTCATATCCATGGACTATTATTAAAAAAAATTCTATATTTTTCTTACAATGGGAACTTGATGGAAAAATAAGTATAATGTTTTTTTAAAACATAGCATTTTCTTAACAAAAAAACTGATACGTTCTTTATAACTCGTATAATTATGTGCTAAGATGTTACGACAACCATGCCATTAGACATAACACACAATTATTTACTATAAAATGTCAATAATTATTATAACTATGAAACAGTTGAAATTTTTGGCATTCTGCGTAAATGTAACAATAGGTGAAGTTTAACTGTAGTATTAAGCTGTAGTGATGCTATATAACAAAAGGGATTCTGTGCTAATGAATTAAAAATTAAGTCTGGCAAAAGATGAAAGTTATCCCCCAAACTTAATAAGTCATGATTAAGCCCCTCGCAACTTTGTAATTAATTTATAGCCTTTATCACTGACACTTTTGTAACATAGTGAAAGTTTTCCCTTCCTTTTATATGGATTTTTAAAAACCCATTATTTAAATGTTGTAATTAAGTAGCAGTTTTCCCTTCCTTTCACAGCACCAATCAGAGGATGGGGGAAAACTCTCCACCAGTTCCATAATTTCTAATAATTAAAGCAATACTTGACAGATAAAATATTCTCAATTAAAAACTAAATATAAAGTTGAAACAAAATAATGTCCAAATGTTGAATTGCCATAAAACACATTTAAACATTATGTAGAGCATTTCATTAGATTTTATGTATTATTCTTTTTATTAGAAAGATATATAAAGGAGCAAATTACCTAGTAACATGACACAGAACCAAAACTTTCTGCATCGATTACCCATATAAATCAATGGGCTTAACAAAATAATGGGGAAAAAAATCAGAATTAGTTTAACAAGGCGAACAAAGATACATATAACTTCCCACACCATGTTTATTGTAGTTTTACACTTTTTAGTAACACTTAAGAATACATCTGATGCTGTTTCTGGATGTGTGTGTTCAGATATGCAGCTGCATTCAGATTTCCAAATCATTGCTGAACTCAGACTAAATTTTAAGTTCATCTGCCACGAGCTGGTTCTAATTAACAATCTACATTTATCATGGGTAAATATATCAACGCGTTTCGGTTTCAGTTTTAAGGATAACCGATTCATTGAATTACATTTTGAAGTATACATTTTAGTTTGTCGTAGTGTTGTGGGTAAAAAAATACCCACACGAGTTAAACAGAGCAACGACTTCATTGCCTGCACTTTTTAATACTTTCAAAGAGCCGAATTCAAACTGAAGCTAAATTAAAGAAAGGGAAACTCTTCTTTAAAGAGTTCCATACATTAATTTCGAACATTTTGATGTTCCAATAATTTGCAATATTAATACTTGAACAAAATGCTAATCATAATTTATTCTTTCCTTTCCGGAAACCGTAAGGAAGAAAAATATTTCATATGGGGAAAAACAGGGATTTTATTTAGATAATATTCACATATTCGTACTACCGCCTAAACTACATTTTTCTTTCGCGAAATCACGTGTCTCCGGAACCAAAGATGACACATAAACCAAAGTGGATAAATGCATCTATATAATATTAAAACTCGGACTGTAAATTGGTTTGCGTTTAATATAGAGCAGTAATTTTCTTATATCTATAGGAACGTGTACGAGACTCAACATATTCATCTCCTGTTACAGAAAATATGCGAGGAGTAAGATAAAATTTTCATTTAGTTAAGTGGTTTCCAAAAACCTAGAATTATATAAAAAATAAATTCAATTTAGAGGAAAGCTATGTTTTCCTAATATTCTCGTGTTTCCTTACCCGCAAGAAAATTGTAATAAATATTTCTAAATATCAATGCTACAAGTTCTATTAATATTTAAAATATCGTAAGTAAAAAAATATAGGAATTAATAAATTAGAATACTAATTAAATAAATAAAAACTCCGCCTTTTGACTGTTGAGTGGATTGAGTCTGGTGCCGGTCCCAAGCCCGGATAAAGGAGAAGGATTGGGCAAAGGGCCAACATCCCATTCCCGTAAAAAAAAACACCACGCCTCGGATTAAAACGGAAAATCGGATACGGAGAAAGCGACGGAAAAGGACATTGAAATTAGGTACGTGGAATGTCAAGGAATAAACAGGAAAATAAATGAAATAATTACCGAACTAAAAGAACTAAAAATTGATATGGCCGTAATTACAGAAACAAAAAGAAAAGGATCCGAAAATCTAGGTAATTACGACCTTTTTCTTTAGCGGAGTATCCAAAGCAACAAGAGCCAGTAAAGTAGTATCAATCGTAATACACAGAAGGTGGAGACAATACATAACCACATGGGAAGCTATAAATGAAAGACATAAGAATAAATATAGGAATATTCGGATACAAATTGATGATAATTGGTGTGTATGCCATAAATGATGATGAACCGGCAAATGTAAAAGATGCCTTCTTTCAACAATTAAATGATGAGATCATGAAAGTTGGAACATCAAGTGAGTTGATTATACTCGGAGATTTAAATAGCAGAACAGGAAGGAAGGATAACGACAATACTATAGGTAGATATGGAGAAGATACTGTAAATAATAACGGAGAAAGGCTAATAACGACATGTGAACAAAATAATATGAAAATCCTCAATGGTTACTTCCAACATATTGACATACATAAATATACATAGAGACAAGAAACTCGAGGACTGCAGTCCATTATTGATTATGTCATAACAAAACAAAAACCCTTTGTAAAATTTCAAGATGTTAGAGTTTGCAGAGGACCGAACTGTGGTAGTGATCATTATTTTGTCAGAACTACAGTATTTTTCCCCAGACGAAAGAGCCAAGGTATAGAGATACAAAAAGAAACTACAAGAAAGAAGATATAATCTACAAAGCCTAGAGGACGAGACTACTATACAACATCCGGTTAGATAAAAAATTAAAGGAAAAAAACCCCTCCAACATTGAAAAGCAATACAAACATATAAAGGAGTGCATACATGAAGCAGCCCTTGAGGCATTTGGTATATTCGAAGGAAATAAACGTAAACCATGTTGGTGGGATGAAGAGATAGAACAAGATATCAAAGAAAAAAGGAAGAAATATCAACGGTATCTTAGTTCCAAGACCTTAGAACATAAATTAATGTGCAAGAAGGCCCAAGCAGAAGTACGGAAAAAATTAGTATGAAAAAATGGAACATGGGAAGGAAAATGTTCAATAATTAAAACAAAGAAGCACGGAGAACTCGAAGATACTGAAGAACATGAGAACACATAGGAGAAAAGAGATTATTTCGCCAATATTTTCAAAAATTGTTAACAGAAGAACGTAGAGAATAGATAGATAATAACCAATTATGTAACATAAAAGTAATAGGGTCACCGATACGATTAACGTTTGATGAAGTAGAAAAGCAGTGCAAAGATCTGAAAAATGGAAAAGCACCAGGAGCCGGGGATATATATGGAGAGAAAATAAAAAATGGAGGCAAAAAGTTATTTTAACATTTACAAAGGAACTTTCAACAATGTGTAAACGCACAAGAGATACTGGTGGAATGGAAAAAAATCATATTTATCACCCGTATTTGAAAAAGGCGACAGTAGTATATGTGGGAATTGAGTAGCCGTAACAAATACAACCAGCAGATTATACGGAAAAATAATAAAACAAAGAATAGAAATTGAATACCAACAAATGGAAGCGGAAGACCAAGCTGGATTTAGAGCAGGTAGATCGATAATTGATCATATATTCTCGATAACTCAAATTATTGAAAAGAAAACGTCCTTTCAACAAGAATTACATCTACTCTTTGTTGACCTCTAGAAGGCGAATGACAGTGCTCCTTTGAAAAATCTATGGAAAGCCTTTGAAGAAACTAACATTAACATCAAACTAATAAAAAAATACCCTGTATAAACAATCAAAGAAAAACATTAAGATAGGCAACATGGTCACAGAAGGTTTTACAACAACCAAAGGATTAAAACAAGGCTACTGCCTATCCCCCACATTGTTCAAAACTACCTAGAACACACACTAAAGCAATGGAAGAAAATATGCCGAAACATGGGTCTACCCTTAAAAGATAACACCTTATTCACGTTATGTTTTGCGGACGACCAAATATTGATAGCCCAAGACTATAACGAAATTAATTACATGACCCGCAAATTAATAGAATATTCAAAATGGAGATTAGAAGTAAATATGAACAAGACTGAATACATGTGTATTGTAGGAGAACAATAGGACCTAGAAATTGAAAATGGACAACAAAAAATACGATGCAATGAATATAAATATATGGGAACAAAAATATCACAAAATGGCACACTGGATGATGCGATTAAAGAATGTACAGTGCAGAAAAGCGAAAGCCATGCTAAATAGCATTTTATGGGACAAAAGTATTACGAAACAGAACAAACAAGTCAGGGAAAACAATACTATTAAAATATAGGGTCTTTCAATTATTATTAGAATGCTTTATTAACCACATTCCTTACAACACGCTCGCCCTACAGTCTACTCAATACTAATGCTCACTGACAACTGTGACCAACCTTACAATCCTCCACTTTTACGATTCAACAGAGAACAACAATCTTTAATTACAAACATAGCACTTTATACCCTGTCTTGATACTTTATAAAGTCTCGTATCTTCTTTTTAATTAACAGATTTAATCTATCAACTGGTTTGATGATCCTCTTTGGAATGGAATTTACATTAAATTCTTCTTCTCGGTTCGGTACACACATTTTCTTTGATTCCATGTTGGTCTCTTCATCCTTCTCAACTCCAATCCTCTTCGGTTCTTCGTCTTCCTTTGTACGGGCCCCACAGGATGTGTTTCTTGTTAACTCCGAGGATTCAGTTACTAATGGTGGTTGAACTGCATCTGCTATTCTAGTTTCATCTTGAATAGGTTTCAGTTTCTCAATTTCTTTATTATAGAAATCACCTTGTTTTAACAATTGATCAACATGTCTTTTAGTAACTGGTCCATTTTGATTTGATGGTTCAGAAATGAATGTTCTACACCCTAATTTATTTTTTATAGTAGGTTTCATTGGATTCTTGTTGCCTCTCATATATATGAGAAACCTTCGGTTTCCATGAAAATATTTCTTTCTTCTCTGTGTTTTGTAAATAAACGATAATCTGGTTCGAACTTCAATTCCGAAAATTCTTTTTGCTGGTGTTTCACCTGTCAAAGCATATGGTGCATTTCTATTTGAAGCCAAAAATCGCTGAACCAGAGTGGTGTAGTTTTGATAGATGCATTTCCTTCGTCTTTTAGTATATTCTTTAAGTTTTTAAATGTAGCTACCATGTTTTCAGCTCGTCTATTTGTTGCAGGTTGGTATGGTGGTATATTACGGTGTATTATTCCTTTATTTTTGCAAAAAGTTTTAAATTCGACAGACTAACATCTCTGGCAATCCAAATATGCTGAAGATTTCTCCCAAATTTTCAATAGTATTTTCCGAATTTGTATTTGACATTTCAAATATTTCAGGCCATTTTGAATATGTGTCTATTAAAAGAAAATAAACCTTGCCTTGTATTGGGCCTAAAAAATCAACGTGAATTCTCTCAAACACCCTTTTCGCTTCCGGAAACTTTTGTAGGCTGAATTTCTCTGGATTTTTCTCTAACAACCTACAAATATCACAATTTCTGCCAAATTTCTCTATATCGCTGTCCAATTTCGGCCACCAGAAATACTGCCTAGCAATTGCTTTCATTTTGTTGATTCCTAAATGAGTTCCATGAAGTTCTTGTAACAGAAGATTTCGCATTTTCTGCGGAATCATCGACTTCTTCAATTGGCCACCCATCACGTGTATACATATATACCTTGCTCGTTTCTGGATCCACACGTATTTCTTTTTTATGTAGTTTGCACTCACTGGTAACTTGTCTTCACAAATGAAGTGTAGATAGTCGTTCTCCTCCAATTGTGTTTCCTTTGCATTGAGTGGTAATCTTGACAATCCATCTGCTGCTCTGTTTTCTAGTTTGTCCAGTTCTTCGCTAACTTTGTCCTTCAAAGCAAACGGAATTTTTCGCGTTTTGAAATAAATTGGTTTGGCGTTTTCCTTTAAACTGAGTTCTACATTCCCGCCATTGTAACATCCTAATTTACCATCAAATAAGTTGGAAAATTTTTGTAATGCTTCATTTAGTTCCTCGTCATTGGTTTGTACATTATTGATAAAACTTTAGGCCTTGTACACACGGTCGCGCGACACTTGTGCGGCAGCCGGCCATAGGCAGCAGCGTACACATAGGAAGCGACTTGGGTCATTGTTGACAGTCGAAACAAGGCAGACTGCCAGATTTACAGTATTAATAAGATTTCACTTTATTTCAAACGTGGAACTAGAGGAAAATAAATGTCTTTGGTTCTCTTTCGTCGTTAAAAACATTATTATTTACATTTACAAATTATGTTGCGTATAGATCTTTTCCTGCTGAGTATTTGGCCTCAAAATGAAGTCAAAATTTGCCGCGACAAATTTTTGTGGCGTCTTTGACTTGAACAGATATCAGAACGACCGTCTGCAATACTATATTGATCATACCACTACATTCTGGGTTAGAAGTTGTATCGATAAGCCAAATTATCGCCGCTAAAACTGATTTCACAAGGGATAAAAGTTAACCTGTGCAGCGGCGCGTACGAGTTATTCAGATGACAGCCTCACCATTGAAGTTGATCTTCTAAATTCTGAACCAGTGTATAATGAGATTTAATATTTTTCACACTTTCAGTTGGGGTCTGGGTTTACTCCCTTACAAAACCTATGAGATTTAGAGAGAGTCGAGTGCGAGTCATAAGTTGTTTTTCATCCAGTTTACTTCATCTCATTTTCCTAGTGGAATTCACTAGTATTTCGTGCTGGAGGATAAAGTACAGTGACAAAATAGAATTGTATAAATTCTATTATTAGTATGTTCATTTATCAATATTATTCTTTCCAATAAAAAATATGACACTATAAAACTAAAAATAAATAACTTACGTAGACTTCTTTTCGTTTGTGTAGAAATTTTCTAAACAATGTCGATCATTTATTCCGTAGTCCAAAATTTGCCTGTTTAATATGGCTGGCCGTTTTTTAATTTTATCGATTAATAAATCGATATCAGTGTGTAACACAGAAACGCGCCCTCGAATAATAACCACGTCTTGTTGAATGTCATACAATTTGTAAAAAAAAAAATTCACCACTGTACGGTCAAAATTATTTATAAAATTAGAACATACAGGAGCTTCCAATCTCTATTCAGATGATACTAATCGATTCTGCGGATTAAAATCTGAGTACCGTCATACGTCCGTTATACTGGCTCACTTTATAAAGATGGATTTATAATGTATAACTGGTGTATGACGGAACTCAGAATGAGCATGAATAGATTTTCATCCAGAGAATCGATTAATATCATCTGAGTAGTGATCGAAATCTCCGCTCTGTTCAAAGTTTAGAAATAATTGGGATTCTACAAATAACTCATTTTTTGTTTTACAAAATATTCTCTGTCCTCGATAAATATAAGCGGCAACAAACAGACAGTGCTGTCAGGATTCCTTATATTTTCCTAGTGGAATTCACATGTTACGACAATCAGAAGTATTGATTTGTATATATTCAATTTTATCAGCAACATCATTTGTCAGTATAATATCCTGAAAATACCCTAAGAGGACCGACGATAGTGAAAGAAACATCGTATATTTAAATTATACTTTATGTAATATACTTATTCATTTAATTACTTTTCAAAAATCATTTTGCTATTAATTTTAAATGTTATTTTATAATAAATTCATAGCAATATAGATATTATAAATGAAAAGTTCACATGATACAGGTGGGCTGTTTGGTAATTCGTCGTTAAACAAACCGAGAGCATTGTCGTCTGAGGTAAAACACGCGACACTTGTGTACAGTCGCGCTAGTGACAGCAAGGAGGCATCCCCGCTACTGACAGGCTCATAGAACCGCGCTAGTGACAGGGCACTTGAACCGGTTCAACAATGATGAATGTACTTCCACTGTATTCTTGCTTTTATTTGTCCTAACGGTATATTGATAGTTCCATCACACAGTTTCAATTTTACACTTGAACTTCGTAATTTTACTTGTTGCAGTATTCCTCTATACACATGATTTGGCATTATTGTTTTACTGGCACCCGAATCAATTCGACTTTACACGGTACATTGTTTTTAAAAACTTCTATATTAGTTGGTTTAAATATGCTTTTGTTTTCAATATTATACATGTCAACATATATGTCACTCACATTTTCGTCCGTTCTCGGCGCTTTGCATATAATTAGTTTGTTGTAACGTCTTTCGTCTTCCAACAAACTTTCGCTAAATGTCCTTTAGTTTTACAACTTTTACATATATATTCTTTATATTCACATTTGGAAAAGTCACGTTGAATGCCCCCGCAATGGTTGCATTGTTTCTGTCCCTTTAGTGCACTCGACGAATTCTTGAGATTTTTAATTCCTCTTTCATCGGCCTTTGATGAAATTAGTATTTTATGCACTGACGTATTTATCTGTCTCGAAAACATAACAGCTGCTTCTTTCTTCCTAGTCACATCCTAAATGCCTTCTAAAGTTGTTGTATGCTCTTCTTCACTAACTCGATCCAACAATGGTCCTCGTCGTAATCCGGTAACAAATTTATCTTTGAGCACACTTTCCAGTAATGTTCCAAATTTGCAGTTCACAGCTGTACTATTTAGTCTCGCAAACAACTGATTAACTGTTTCTTGATCTCCTTGATTTAAATTGTAAAACTGGAGTCTTTCTTTGTACACCGAAACCTTAGGAGCGAACTGGTTTTTCCAAATCATACCTAATTCTTCTTATGTTTTATCTTGCAGAGAAACAGGATCGCACAAATCATTTATGATTTTATACGCTTCAGAACCGTCTAGCGGAATTTCAGTTGCTGCTTTTTTCTCATTAGGTATGTCATTAGCGATGAAATATTGAGTCAGGCGAGCTTCGTACAACTTCCGATCTTCTCCAATTCGAAATTCTGCCATAGAACCGATTGTCGAATGTAATCTAACCTGTGTGGTCGGTGTTGTGTTTCTCAGTCTTTCCACTTCTCGTTGTAACTTGCTAAATTATTCTTTAGATGTCTTTTTTCAACTTTGCCTTTAAGTTTCACTTTAAAGAAGAAGTTTCAAGTATGCAATGATAAGTCATAATAATACTGAATCCTCTATGCAATATCAATGTGTATGTTTCTGTTTGGACATTTATTTAATTTATATTTGATCTATGATGAAGTATTGGACATCAACCAAAGGACACTATACTTCATTTATTAAATTTTTTATAGTCGCACAAATTGCTAAGGTCATTAGCGATTGTATGGCATTAGAGGGACTATGTATGGTTACTCAAAAACATAACGTCCGAGCTCATGTCAGGATTCGAACATGAGACCTCTGTGGTGCGAAGCAGCGACGCTGACCTCTACACCACAGGAGGTCGGCGATAATATACTTTCTACCGCTAAATTTTTTAATTAATCCAATAAATCCTGTCATTATTCATGTATGTATGTATGAAGTGTTGATGGAGATTGTGATTGATGCGTATCGTAATGGCCAAGATATTGCAATAAAGAACTCGCTGATGAGGTATATAAACATCATAGAGTGGCTGTCTCAAACAAACCCTCCTTACATACCTTCTTTGATCTCAACATTACAGCACTCTGAGTGGGAGCATCAAACAACGCAAACGCCATTCTTATAAGGACTAGTGCCAGAAAATATGGCTACTAATACTGAAAATTTTTATTTATTTTTGATTAAAATCTATTGTATTTGATCATAAATCATGACCAGTGTCTTTTGAGTGCAAAATTGTTCTAATGATAGGAGAACTATTGGGATATCTCATTTAAGGTATCTATTTTAATTTCTTTTTTGTACCTGTCGTATTTAGCAGATTTCTATATTCTTCGTGGTCATCCAGAATGCAAGTCAGATTTTTTATTAAAGTTTTTCTCTGTACTCTAAAAGAGCTAGCCTTTTTCAGGGCCATTTGTATATCAAGGGAAAAAAATGAGTCGGTATATTTTGTCCCTCGGATCAGTTCACGTCGAATGCCGACCCGGATGCCAATGCATACGCAGAATTAATATTTTTATCGTCAAAGAAGGGTTTTTATTTATTCTCTTTGCAATACGATTCCTTTTCCACATTCCCTTTTAACTTTCTTCATCACCTGTTCTATATATACGTTGAACAATAAGATAATATTTACAGTATGCATAGAAAACTTCCGTCATAATATCGCTTCCCAATCTAACACTAATAAATAAACGATTAGAACTGACCATAATTTTACAAAGTTTAAAATGCTAACGGCACGTCCGAAATGTAACTGCTGGTCATTGCAGCTACAACAACATGAAGTGGAAGGGGAAGGCTTACTGTATGTTGATCTCGTTGCAGCGGCGACGATGTCCACTGGTTCGGCTGGATCCATTGACACAAGTACGCTGGTCATACGCGCGCGGAGACGCGCTCCAAATCGCAACAGCTTCGCGATCTCACTGACCGTCAGTCAACTGCACGAAAAATTACATTGTTCTCTTTCTCACTACTTCACACCTGCAAAACGCACACACTGTCTGTTTCACTCGCCGCTCTCAACATCTCCTCCTACATCCATATCTGTACTATATCTCTGTCGTCCAAAAAACACTGTCCTCCCTCGCAGCTCACAACAACCATCTTATTTCACCGCTTACAACCATCTCCTCCTCTCTCTCAAATTGTACTAATAATTTTCACATCGCAATTTTCCGCCACTTCCTGAGGGGTTTCAAATAAAATTTTATTGTTCGCTCTGACCGCTGATGTAGCGGCTGTAGACCCCTCCCTTTGATAGTTCAAAACATGTGACATGCTTTTGGGTATCCTCTAACACAATACCAAGGGTCACCGTCATTACCCGCCGACTGCAACAATGACCGACCGCGCATACATTTAAGTGACGAAAATTCACAAAACGCCTGAAGGTCGAAATCACTTATTACAACTTGGCTTCCTACTCCTTATATTATTCTCAGTACGAAGACCGATTTGTGTAGCTGATGAGAAAAGACTACTTCCGGCTAACGAATTTCAACAATTTTTTTAACTTACAGATATTAAAGTTGCAATAAATATCAATTCCTCAATGAATCAACTTCGTTCAAGGTTAATCTGTCAACAAAAGAACCAGGTAAAATAGTTGTAATACATTAAAAGTACGCGAGAAAAAGTTAAAAGACCCGAAATTATATTGTGTACGTGGTCAGCGGACAGTGGGACAGTCCTTTCTTCAAACAACACGGAAGACTGTTTTTACTGACAATGGGGTGTCAATCTCTTAAACAAATGACACCCGTTCCTAATCCAAGAAAAGTTTTCTTTTGTCAAGTCGGAAGCTAGGCGTAGATAATTGGAACCTGCTAATTGCATAACTAACTCAAAACATATGTGAGGACAGGTTTTTACATCCGGCGGCTAAAAATTTTCTTATTCGCTGCAATTTTGTGGATACCAACCAATGAATGCTATTTGAATTTGTATCTGATTGGCTATTGGAAAAGAGAGGAGGAAAATTCGAAGTCATATTAGGCTTAATGGAGAGACTTTTGTGTAGAGAGGGGCTGCTGGCGAGAGTAGAGTCCTGAAGAGATGTGGTTTAGTAGAAGGTACCACTATTTCGGCCCAATGCGTCATCCATGCTCCGAGATCATTCCAAAACGTCAACTCGAAGCGGACTGCCACCAGAGAATACAGCTGCAGTCTTCCGTCTTCATTGTAAATCATTTAATCAAGTGACATTTTGTTTTCATATCAAATTTTAAATTTATTGTAATAAAATTCGAAGTCATAAATTAAATCTGTTGCGACGCAGAATCGCGCCCTAGCGCAGAGACAAAGTTTACTTCCTAACGGGATCCTACAGGCAGCAAGATAATTAACGGAAGAGTTGTGTCAATTACATCGTTAATAAACATATGTTTAACAAATATTGTATCTTAATAATAATTCTTTTTTTATAGCTAACAAGGAGACAACTCTCTCTCGCGCGCTCTTTCTCTTCACATTTCTTTCTTTGTCTGGTGTAACTAGTGATGTGCATTATCAAACTCCTAGGCTACGACGGTCGAAAGTAAGGGAGAAAATTCGGACGCAGAATTGAAGAACAACATATATAACGTTCGTTTATCGCAATTGCTTTCTGGCCGAGTGGTAGATCGCCGGCTTACCAACCCGGCGATCTTAGTTCAAGTCTGTTTTAGTAATTTTCAGACAGAAAAAATAATTTCATCAGATTTGGTAACTACAAATATGATTGAGGGATACACTCGACTCCGTTTACATGTCAATTCAAAGGCATGGTATTTTTAAAAAAATTAAAAATTCAGGTGAAAATATTTATTAATCTGTCATACTTTTGTGTTCATATCTATAATTATTGGGATATTAATATTTTTTAGACCATTTCTAGTGGTATATCGATGCTACACACAGTAATTTTCCTCATAGAAACTGCAGGGATGTAGACTTTATTTAAGACTAACAATGACCAGGAGAGCACAGGTTGAATATTCTCATTTGTAATTTACATATCATATTTTCAGTTGTCCACAATGTTGCCTTCAAAAAGTCCCACCCCGAGTGTGACATCATGACTGCAGTGATACATAACAATGAATTCAAAGGGACGAACACTGAACCATAGCACACATCTCATGGTGGGCTGAATGCATTCTCCATCGGTTAGTGCTCCTGTCGCTGACAAACGTGACTTTTCCTATTTCAGTTGTACACCTACAAGAGTAAGATGCTCCAGAGTTCACTAAGGCACAGAATAATGTCAGCACAGTAGTCCAGCATTCTGGCAATGGTCGTCAAAGGAGGATTTTGTCCGCTTGCAGGCTTAACTTCAGGAAAGTTTTCCACGTTTCTGCGGCTGGATGATTATCCTGGTTGACTAAATGGAAATGGCGATCTTGATCAATGTGAGGGTGTACCTCCTCTACTGTCTTGGATTTAACTGTAGTAGACTCCACATTGCATTCAGTTGTTCTCCTCCTGTAGTTTAATTTCAAGTTTTCAAATATTCGTCTTTTCCAGGACAGCTGCAGTGGAGGCATACTGGCCAATTATCTTGTCTTCCGTACATCTGTTTTCATAACAGGTTGTATTTGCTCTATTAAGTTTGCTGACTGTATATACGTAAAGCTGCATTTTTGTTGAAAATGTCATCTTTTTGGTACTCTTCTTGGAACCTCCTGAACTACTACTCAGATTTTATCCTCTAGCCTAGGTTGAATTAGATCTTTGACTGGGTGTGTGAAAACATTCTGAATTTCTTTGCTCACGATTTGGTGAATGAATGATGTTAGAGCTACTTCATTTCCCTTTACAGGATTAAAAAAATAGTGCTAAACTTACATTGTCACTTATGGAGTACAAAGTGAGTGGGCCTCAGAGACCTCCTACTGCCACTCTATCTATATTATAATGCTCTATGGCTCAAAGAAGGATCAATTTGTGGGCATTATAGGTGATGCAAAGGGAGGAAAGGGCTGAAGTGGTATTCTGTGCATGTGTATTTCTTATTCCAGACAGGAATTGAGAGCTAGAATGAGTATAGCACAGATGTGTTGCTTCAGCAGGAGGGAAGCCGCTGAAGGCAGGCAGTTTACATTCTTTAAAATCTACTCTTAAAATATTATCATTATACGGTTTCTCATAATTATGAAACAAATATTAAAATACAAGGTCTTTCCCGCTGAATGGCATGTATAAATTCCTCTGGGGTTTCCAACCGGTTCAAAGAGATTATTGGTGACGTTTCAATGGAAGATAATGGCAGAGCAAGCAATTGAAATGTCACTGATAATCTCTTTGACCCAGTTGGAAACCCGAGAGGAATTTATACGTGAAACAAATAGCTCTTGCTAAATTAATTGTTGCAGCACATATTCACAGCTGCCATAGCTTAACAGACAGAACTTGAAGTAAAGTCCAGGTGACTGCTATTAATCTATTATAGCACAATTGGCACATTCCTATTTTAAAACAATATTGGAAAGTAACACTTTTAATCATTAATGAAGTATGAAAGGATAACATAAAAACACATACTGTACAATTTTAAAATATATTTCAATACAAGTAAATGTGTACAAATGTTCAGTAAAAATAATTTACAAAATAAATCATGAGCAACATTCCCAAAACAGGAACTTTGTACAAAAGAAAAATGCATTCAAAACAATTGACTTAAAGCTATAAATAAAAATAAATAAGCCAAGATTAAATGAAAGAAATAGAAATTTAAATCACAAGATGGTGCATACACACATAACTAAGCAAAAATACCACTGAAATGGTTTAATTGTGAAATAGTTAGTATAAAGGAAAGCAAGACTGGCCCAAGTGTATAAATCTTATCATTGACTAAATAAATTTCAAAATGTGTCATGAATCAACATATTGTTTTACAAATAATTTTTGTTTAATTGTAACTTCCTTTGTAGAATGGATTTATATTTATATAAATTCATTTATTATAATGTGGCTGCCATTATTTAGTGAATAATTAAGTATCATTAAAAGAACACACAAAGAAATACATTTAAAGTCCAATTTCTACTGTTCTAATAAACAGCTCCTTTATAGTAACCAGATGAAAATTTTAAATCTCAAAAGGAGAACATCACCGAGCTAAGGAACCAATAAATCTTTATAAAACAATCTCTTTCTCCACCTCCTCTATTAGAAAGTTTGAAGGATAGAATTACATTTATAAT
Organism: Eucriotettix oculatus; assembly: GCA_034510155.1. Classification (NCBI taxonomy): domain Eukaryota; kingdom Metazoa; phylum Arthropoda; class Insecta; order Orthoptera; family Tetrigidae; genus Eucriotettix; species Eucriotettix oculatus. The sequence continues at coordinate 219,630,237 of CM067376.1, read as the reverse complement.
TTCCCAAATAAAAACACCTAAACAATTAACCAATCTAGCTGAATGATAAAATTTGATACTTTCACCATCAGTTCTTCAGACATTATCTGAATAAGAATTTAAGCATTATGTTATTTCTGGTATAATGTTACCAACTAGTCAAGATTCTCAGTTTATCTGCCAGGTAAAATTTTTGTCAAACATATTTGTACAATTATCATTGGTTACATATGACAATGATGATTACAGAAATTTGTTCCATCAGAAAATAGACATGGTTGATAAGCTGAGAATCATTTATTATATTAATTCACTGGGAGACTTTAGATTCATACATAGCCTTCATGACCATGAAATGAGAGTGCAAATTCCCACTAGTCATTTATTTTTCTGATTTGGAAGTTTCGCCTCAACAAGACTGAAACATTTAAATCATGCAGGACTCCACTTTATGGTGCTATTACAATTTTTCAGGTCAAGAAAGGCTACAGAACAATTCTGAATTTGAATTTATCTTAGATTATGGATACTAGACTTGGAGGCATTGATGGAAAATGAATTTATTTTATTGTATTGTTAGACTTAAAAGATGACATAGTATTCATAAACAAATGAAAGGTCTTTTATCAGAATATTTCACCATACTTAATGTATCCACATATTCTCACATACATATATGATTTAGCATAAATTATCAGGAGATAAATATTCAGATAAACATCATACAATTGAAGTAAGGTTAAAATCATTCTATTAACATGATTCCTTATTGCAAAGCATAATATTAGTGTGTATTTATTTACATTTGAACACACAATGTTTTTGTGCCATCTGTAATAAACTATTGCGTGACACATTTTGGAATTTTAAAATTATATTTATATATATACAATTAATGGGGAAAGGACAGAGAGAGAGAGAAAGAAGGTGGCTTACCTGAGGTTCATAGATGGTAGACACATTGTGAGATTGAGTACTTGAATTTTCGGAGGCACCGCCCCCTTCACCAGAAAGTTAGGAAGACATTTCCAGTGATCGGCTAGCCAAAAATTCAAGTACTCTAAACCTCACAAGGTGTCTACCATCTATGAACCTCAGGTAAGTCACCTTCTTTGTATCTCTGTCCTTTCCCCATTAATTATATATATACTGTCAAATGATTATGGTAAGAAAGAGAGACTGCAAGTCAACAGTAAAGAGGTGGGCACCTGAAGAAGAAGGATGAAACATTTGATAATGTTTCTGTATATTCTGCCAAGTGGAATTAGTTCAAATGGCTGCTATACCCCTCTCTCTCTTTCCTATCCAAATAGATTATCATCAAATTATGATTTTACACTAGTGTTGAGAAACCTGTATTTAAATAGAAAACAATGACAAGTCATTTAATAAAATTATAGGCACTTCAACTAATTTATTCTAAATATAATTTAGGCCACTTAATATTTAATTGTGCTATCAACAGTGTGCTGCATTCTAAAAATTAAAAAGGAATTTTTTGTTAGCAATTAACTTTCCTAATAGACTATTTTTAAGGAGGCTATGAAATATAGTACATCAAGAATTTTGAAAAGATGAGCTTGTGAATAATATTTACCTCTGGATAATTGCTACAGGAAGAATTTAAGGATTTTATTTAAAAAATATAATATCTCAATATCAACTCAACATCAATAGGAATAGGTTTGGTCTGTTACCAATTAATTGTGACTATGGTCAAGCAATGTTTGTTGGTAATTGACAAAACAATTTTTCACTGGATTTTATGAACAATTATAATCAACAATTCAATTCTAGAAAGACAGGTTATATTAATAACAATCTATATTTACAAATCTGTCTTTTCAACTCAGTTCATGAGACAGCATTAAAATTTTTGTAGCCATCAGTAAATGTAATCTATAACAACAAATGTGAATGATATGCAAATGGGAAGACTTTTTCTAATGTAACAACAAAGATGGAGAATTGAAATAAGCAAAATATACTCTCAATACAGTAAAAACAGACAAAAGGTATTTATATACAAACGTGAGTCTTCAATAGTGTTCAATATGAATTTATATATTACACATTTATTACGTAAGGTACACATATGTAAAAGACCAGTATTACTATAAAAATCCTAGTTTAGAACTGCACTATTAACCACCACCATTAATCACTTAAAATAAATTCTAAATATCAGTATTGTAAGTACTAGCATACATTTACTACAAATATCATTGCACCTTCACAATATCCTTTTGAAATAATATTTATTCCTCCACAATTTTGTATATAGCTTGTTAAGTACTGAGCAAGTAACAGAATGTTACGTAACACACCTCTTCTCAACTGAATTATATACAGAGAATATTGAATTAAATTTTTGCAAATGAAAAGTTTTCATAAGCTTAACAGTTTTTTCAACGTCTACACCATGTAATAGATATTTAGGTTCCACGATTTCTAATGAGAAAAGAATTGTTATAAATTATTATTAAATGAAATGACTATTTAAACCAATTTATAGTATATTTAATAGAACCAACTTACTTCGACCAGGCACTGTTGGGTTTTCATAGAGAATTTACAGATACTAATGAATATCACAAATGAGTTTTAAGAGAGGAAACAAAATATCGCTAACAAACAGAAATATGTTATACTATTTCAGTATATAAAATCAAATATTAATTAGAAATAATGTCACAATTGAAAGAACAGATTGCAGAATTATATATCAGAATATAAATACAGATTGAAGAAGTTATAGCTTCTAAGCTATAACTGATATATACAAATACTACAGCTACTTCACATAATAATAAAAACTAACAAACTTTTAAAATTGGCCATTCCCTAAATAACAGAGGAATAAATTACAAAGGATTTGATACTCATTCTTCCTAGTATCTTACTTAATAGAATGACTGAAGGTTTTCTTCAGTCAAATATAATAATTGACCTAATAATAATTACAAACCATAATATATCACTTCATCAATATGAAAAATTATAGGCAACATGTGACAACTGTCAAAATAATTAGTACGGACATAAAAGAGTAAAGTTGGGTCACTTTAAATTATAAGCTTTTGTTACCACATTGGATAGAGAGACCTAAACCTCCTCCTCCTTTACAGATCACTGTGCCTTGTGCAGGTTGACCACATTTTGATTTTTAACTTCAGTGGGCCACCCATTGGACAGCAACAGTTTACACCCAACAACTCTCTCTTTCCATTAAAGAGAGTGTTGTTGACTACGAGGCTCTGTAATGGCTGCATGAAACACAGTGCTCTGTCTGGAGCAAGTGGGCCTAGGTCTCTGAAAATCTGACATGATCATTCCTGCCCAATATAGTGACACCAGCTCACAATTTATGATTTTACACATAAATAAGTTAAAATGAGTATTAAGTATATGTTCCTAGTAAACAATTGTTTCTACTTGGCCTGCCTTTTGCAAACAAATATTGTCTACATATTCACTGAACAACACATAAGCTCTTAACATTTCTTCTTTAGAATTTATACAGGGCAGGTCAAGAGAAATTAAAAATAATATACTTCCTTAATGATGTTAGGCCTAACTTGGAACAAATTTGTGTGATAAAAGACAATTGTGAAAATATTTTTGACAACCATAGTGCACTGACACAGAGTATTTTCTGAGTTTCAGTTTTAAAATTATTCCATTACAATTGCAACAAACTGATATTTATAAGAAGCCTTTTCAGAATACAATTTTTATATTAAAAATATACACCATTGATCATGGAATTATACTATGCCTCCATAAATGCATATTTAGTATACATACATGAAGTTCATTAAAACAAAATGGAATTTTAAATTAACAAATTCAATAATCTACATTAAAAAATATACTTGTACCTTTAGTATAAAAATAGTTTGTATATTTAAATAACATTTATTTTATACACAATAATAATAACATAAGTAATTGGAATGCAGACACTTGTAAATATTTTATATTGCTTTTTTTTCCCAATATGGATAATTTAATATTTTGAAGCTGTAATATAAATGTTACTTCTTTAAATATTCAATCTATACAATATATCAACAACATAATTAGTTTTACAGATTATTTTAATAAGAATGCAAATTAATAATGACTTATTTATACTATTATAATATTTGATAATTTAAAGAAAAAATTGATTGATCTAGTTGAATAAAAACTTAACATTTGTTGGTTTGAACATTTAAGTTGTGCTGAACTTGAGAACACAAATTTGATTATGTATAGAAGTGCTGATATCAACATCAATCACAGTATTTGAGTGTCTTTCCAATGGAACAGAATAAAAGGTAAATGAATTTAAACAAATACTGTGACATAGCTTCACTTGAGAGTTTGTTTCAAATTAAAAATTAACAAAATATTCTGAGTATACGATTGTTCAAAAAAATCATTTATCAAAATATTTTGAAAACATGAATATTTGAGACAAACGTACTCAAGGTTGGAAGGAAAGAAGATTAAATTGAAATGGGAACAAGAGCTGTTTCTTGAAATTCATTAAAATAGATCTTAATGCTTCAAATATGTAATATAAGAATACATCTGTTAAAATGCTAATGTGAAATATGAAACTGTATAGAACAGTTTTAAAGTAAGAGAAACATTTGTGCTTGTTTTCATTAACAAAGAGTGTTTAACTTTGAAAGAATGTGGAAGATGAAATAATGACTTTAATGAAAATAATTATTTGAAATCTATAATATACTTCCTTGTGAAAAAATATGACACTCTTCATACTTAAAACTGCCGCAAAGTAATACTGTATAAAGGAATCAATAAAAATATCACAACATAACACCTTATAATAGAAGGAAAACTTATGGAATTAGTTACTGGTAAAATTTTCACAACCCAATTTTAAAAATTATATTGAAAGTAGGATGCAAATATATTTTTGAACCATTAAAGCTTTTGAAATTGCACATTTATCAATATAATTGACTTATAGTTCTAATTTAATACTAAATGCAAGTATATTTCTAATGGATAATACTGTATTTTTTATTTAATTTTTACTGGAATGTAACAGATGTTGAGTGTTTTCATTATAACAATATAAAGCAATAAATTGAAGACATTCCTATTACATTTCCTCAGATCTAATAAAATAAAGTTTCCAACAATATTTTCATGAATATATTAAAGTTTTCAAAATGCAAGTAAGCAACATTTTAACACAGATAGCTTTATCATGATATTATTAGTAATATTGATTCAGATTGTTTCTAGATACATAAAAGTTGCATGGTGAAAATATTGAGTATTGACATTTAGAAAATTAAACATAAAGTAGCAGTAAATTAGTTTTAATGCCAAATAAGTATGATTTAAAACCATGATTGTAACACATTAATAAACATCAAGAAAATTTTTTAATTCTTTTCAGACATCTATTTCTGTTAACATGCATATTTCAACTTAAATCAACTTTTCTAGATACAGCCAATACTTATACACACTAAACAAAATCAAGCTTTTTATTATTTTTTAATGTAATGTAAACCTTAGAATAAACTTGTTTTCTTATGTAAGTTTAAATAATATAAAATCAGAAGAAAGGAATTTTTATCAAATGGGATTCAAACTCTAATATGAATGTTTCCTTGGCTAAAGAATAACTCCTCCAATAACTCCTCCCTTAATTTTTTTGGTATGTTTGAATGATATATGATAAAAGATGGATTTATAGATAGATGGCAAATAAACTTATAAGTACTGAAACACAGAATTCTGGCAATTATTTTACAAAATTACTACACATTTCTCTTCATTCAGAGTTCAGAACTACAAATGAATCTGTTCAATGAATGTCTTCAATTTAAAGCTGTATCACAATTGGATTATATGCCCTCCAATTTTGAGGAATTAAAGGTACCAAAAATATTTATACTGTAGCAGTATGCGAACAATAAAAATACATAATTCTACTAATACTTTAAAGCAGTCTTTTTCCAAACTGGAATACTTTAATTCCGTTACAGTTAATAAACATGAATTACTGGAAAAAGATTAAAAATGCCCATTTATGATATTACACAGCACCGTCTGGTTCGAGGATCACCTACTATTTCACTTGTGTTACCCGTGAAACGGCGAACTGGAGCTGAAGGACCTAAAAAGTTTGAAGTGGGTGATAATAGCAGTGGAGAGGTTCCAGTAGATTCCAAAGGACTGCTGTTACGATTTTGTGCTCGTTGCTTTTTCAGATCAGCTAATGTACCAGCATTTATTGTTACAGTTACATTAATATTAATCTTACCATTTCCTTCAGTAACATAACTTGTTTCAGCAGGTATTTCTGAAAAACAATAATATCAATTTAAAAAAAATTATATTATTTTGAGAAAATGATTAAATATAAATGCAATCAAATAATCTCACAGAGTCTATAGTTTGCATGTATAAAATATAACTTTATTGTTTCTTTTGATGGTAAATAATTTAAATTATAATAGTTAATAATTTCTTTGAACAATTCAAGAACATTAAACAGTAACCCTTCTGCCAATTTAATTTACTTTTTTAGTATATTTTAAGAATGAATTTTTATACCCTATTTACTACTTTCCAATCATTATCTATAATTGTAACTATGTACTAGTATAGTATATTTAGTTTCATTTGGTATTTGAAAAGAAAAATAACTAACAAAAAAATAAAATGCAAAAGGTACTTGTATACATCATGCAACATATTTTCAACAAGACTTGGTAGTTAGTAAATAGTTTCACAAAAATAAGTACTTTCTCATTCTTCAAACGTAAGTTGTTGTTAAAGAATATATACAAGTTTCCATACAGAGGTAATTTATAATTGACTGTGAATATTCATGCAAATAAATTATGTAATAATTGTATTATCTAGTATTAAAAACAAGTTTTCAATAAGCACAAGTTATCCTATTTCACTAAAATTAATTTTTTGTAATTGTTCTATTCAACAAAGAATTTGGAGTCTAGGTGTGAAAACTATCTTGAATATTACTAATACATATGATGCTTTTACAATAAGATTAGGCCACATTGCTTATCTACAAAATTGGTATATTCTCCTTCATTTACAACCCACCTGCTTAAAGATCACCTTCAGATGATCATGTAACCTTCACAACAATCTTGTCCAATCATGAAGACACCATCCTCACACTCCTCCATCAAAACCTAGCAGCTATCCATGATCTAAAAATTAACTATATGTCTGCCCTGCCCTTTATTTTCCCAAACTCTCCAATACCTCAAGTAACAAATAGATACAAAGAATATAACACCTGTCTCCAACAAATAAAATATAGACTCCATCCAAACTATTCTTAAAATAACTTCTATCTCCATAAACACACACAAATATATATGATGGTAAGTATTTTTATCAAAGGATGTAGTCACACATCTGATTATTTGTATAGTGAGGAAAGATCAAAACAGGAGAAAGGTGGGAATAAAGAAAGCACTGACACCTGTAATTGATAATAGGCATTGATTGGCTGAGTAGTACAAAAATGAGAATTTTAAAGACTCTAAACTCACAAAGTGTGTCTGAATGGTGTGGCTCAGCCAGCCATTTGGTGACGATTTAAATTATGGCATTCCAGCTGTTAGACAGCAACAATAGACACCCAACAGACACTATCTCTCTCAAGGATCGGTCACAGCAAGAGAAAAGTAATGAAAGAGAAAAACTTCAAACAAAAAAAGCAGAATACATACAGAAGTACAAGAGGAGGAAGATAAAAAGGAAGAATTAAAAAGAAGGAAGCTTCTTCTCTTGGGTGGCAATAGCATGTCTAATTTACTCAAACCTAAACCACCTCCTCATAGACAGTGGGTGCCGAAATGGAATGGCAACTATACACTCTGAAAATTCAGTCCATGACTTGATATCCTCTAGCTTCCTCCTTTTTAGCCCACCCTTTTTACCTTCCTTCTACTTGTGTTCTGTTTTGTGTTTGAATTTTTTCTCTTGCATTACCTGTTGCTGTATGGCTGGTATGTTGCAATTAGAATCATCACTCAGGAACTGAAGAGGGGAGTTTAGAATCTTAAAATTTCACATTTTCATACTGCCCTACAAGTAGACGCCTACTCTCTATTTAATGTAAGTCAACTGATAATCTCTATCTCTTTCCTATCCAAATGAATTATATGTACCGTAACATGTAATTACATCTCCGTCCGAAATGGCATTCAAACCACGAGACTGTGTTGTTGTCGGTCGTGTTTGACTCGCCGACAGGGGCTAAAAGCGCGGCACTGCGTGAGCGCGCGAAAATATTAGGTAGTCGTCGACGAAATTACATGGAGTACGACCGTAAGTGAAGGGTCTCGAACACTACAGAATCGTGTAGTGAGACAGACGTCAACGCGAATTGGAGTGCGATTTGACTTCTAATAAAGTTCGCGGGGGGTGCAGTGGTGAACGGATGATAAAATACTGTAGTGACGACCGGGTCATAAGGATTTATTATGTTCTCATTGTTCGAATAAATGAACTATTGTTTAAATTACTTTTTTTTTGGGAGTTTTCATTTGGAAAAATTACTTGCCACGCTAAATATAAAGAAATAAGATCAAAGGTGAAGCGAAGCCGAGGTGAGAAACGGTGAACCTCATAACCTACTACAGAATGTGTGAATACCAGGTATTTCTAAATAAATATGAGTTTAACAGCTTTGTAATATTTATTATATTCAACTTAAATTATATGTAATACATAAAATGAAAGAGCAATTAAAACAACTTAGTTTATATACTTGTGTGTGTGCATGTTTCCTGTGTTGGTATTAATATGCATTAGAAAGTACTACTAATGTTGAATCAGCCGCTAACTGGCTGTAATGGGCCACAAGACATTTGCATAACCTCCATGTTCATGTGATCTGATGCCTTTTCTTTGTTGGGCGTTCATAAAGGATCATGTGTATAAGTCTCCAATACCAGCTGATCTAGCTGACCTAAGAAACAGGATTGAAGCAGTTATTGCATCAATTACTGCAGACACACTGATATTCTTTTTGGGAAGAACTCTCCTACTGACACGATGTGGGTCATGTGAAAAAAGGTACTATCATTGGAAACTTGTTAGAAAACCTGTTTGAATTCCTCTTTCATTTGTTGTATTATTTACAATTGTTAGTTGAATTTAATCAATACTATAAAGCCATAAAAACTTGATATTCATTTTGAAACACACAGTATATATATAACATGAAAAGTTACACTTAACAATGCAGGCCAGCTTGCGAGTTGCAATTGTTGAGGAACTGACGCAACTTGGGCCAACAATGTAGTCTGGCGAGACTTAGTGAGTCGCCATGGGGTAGTGGAAGGAGCAGGTTGTGTCGGCGGGACGACGAGAATGACCACGCCCTGCAGATATAATTATTTCTCATGCTCTGATTGGAGATTAGATTATTAAAATCATCTTTTGGTATTTTTTGTGAAAAATACCTGGCGCCCTAAAAAGAATAAGAAATCCTCGAATACGGAGGAACGCGGAATCCGCTACATTTGACGCCGCAACGTTGGGGCATCGAACAACGAACATGGCAGGATTTTGGTGAAGGTGCTGACGGACATTGAACAGTGGAGAATTAATATGTTGCATTCGGCGAGCCATCGAGTGGCCTAGAACAACGAACAGCGGCGAGACATCTGTGAGGCTCAGAACATCGAACTTTTGTGAGGTTACGACGACTGAAGGTGTGGAGGACGAGAATTATTTGAGAGAAGTGGAGGTGCTGCAGAAGGAACGCTGTGGGAAGAGAGCTCATCTACGCATAGCTGAGGGGTCAAGTGTTCCAGTGACCGCTGCGTGGATATCTTCGTGGTGTGTGTGTCTGTGTAAAAAAGCAGAGTACGGTGTGTATGGAGAAGTGGAAGTAAGAGTAAGAAGACAGGTTCCACAAGTTGGTAGCAAATAAATGTATTTTGCGTAATATTTTGGTTGCGGTTTCTGTGTTCTGTAGTGTTTTAAAAATGGAAGAAGTGCAGGAGGGTATTGAGAAGGCAGAGGACGCTGTGCTCAGGAAATTGTCCCTGGTACTTAATACGATATTTGATGAGCGGTTGGAAGATTTCAATAATGGTGTTAAGAAAATGCAGGCAGAGTTGAGGGCTGATTTAGACAGAATGGCTGAGTTTCAAGGTCGGAAGTGTGAGGAATTGGAGAGTAGGTTAAGTGGAGAATGTAATGAGAGGCATGTGCAACAAGAAGAAAGATTAGAGGAAAAGCTGCAACAAGTTACAAATATAATTTTTGATGAGTTAAAATCTTCTGAAAGGTGTGTACAGGAAAATGTGAAGGAGAAGGTGGTAGAATTAAAAAGTGTGGTAGTTTTTAAGGTTGATAGTATACGCAGTGATTCATGTGCTAAGAGTGCCAAAGAGAATGTAAAGGTAAAGGATACAGATGTGGTAATGAAACCTTTCTGTATGAAAAATTGTGCTAATTGCCGTAAACGGCGAAATAGAAAGAAAATCCCCCGAACAACACAGAGGAAACAATGTGTGGGAGGATATTTAAAGCGAAAGAAATGGCGAATTGTCAAACGCGGCTGTAAAGTTAAGAAAGTTGAAGTGGAGGTTAATCATAATGTTGAGAGGGACATAAGATTGTTAAAATTAATTGATGTATTTGCAAATAAGTTTAAGAAAAAATTTAAACGTGTAGAGCATCAGATGGAAGCTGATAAGTGTGAAGGTATTGCGAACGCATTGAACAAGCAGGTTAAAGGACAGCTGATCATGTTTGTAAACAAAGATGAGTATGATAAAAACAGAGTAGGAAGAAATTTGTATGTGTTAAGGAGTTGTCGTGGTTATAGATTTCCTTGGAACCCAGGTGGAAAAACCCAATGTGGTATTTTGGTAAATGTAAAAAAAAGTGTTACATTAAATGCCAAAAATAGCTGTTCGACCAGAGGTCAAATGACTTTGTAGTAGATAAAAAAATTATATACTCCTAATGTAATTAGCTGTAAAAACCATGTGGTCAGTTGGCTGTTTTCGACGTACATCAAATAGCTGAATGTCAATCGAATAAATGTCATATGATAAATTAAAAACAGCTGTGAATGAGTAAAATTTTATGTAAACACATTGTCAAAAACAGCTGATTGAAATTTAAATTGTGAAATGACAGTAATACGGACAGAAATCTGCTGTTATTCCCAAAGATTCAGCCAACTGTCAATAGATGTAAATGTCAAGTGTTTAAATTGATTTACATTTACTTTAAGAAAGTCTCCCAAATAACACATCAGAGAAAATGTGTGTGTGTGAGTGGGGGAAATGTAAATGGAAAAATTGTTTGGAAAAATATAATGTGTAATTAGAATTAAAGTTGGTTAATTGAGTGATTTATATATTTACTCAATGTTTGCTCTTATGAAAGAATATGTCAAAGAAAATTGTAATTAGTTCTAAGTGAATTTTTGTAAATATTTTGTAATTTTGATTAAGGGCGTTGGTCATTCAGATTGTTTACGACTGTGGTTCAGTGAGTATCATATTAAAAAATTGTACAATTTTTTTAATTCATTGGGGGCGGGGAAAATGTAACATGAAAAGTTACACTTAAGAATGCAGGCCAGCTTGCGAGTTGCTATTGTTGAGGAACTGATGCAACTTGGGCCAACAATGTAGTCTGGCGAGACTTAGTGAGTCGCCATGGGGTAGTGGAAGGAGCAGGTTGTGTCGGCGGGACGAGAATGACCACACCCTGCAGATATAATTATTTCTCATGTTCTGATTGGAATTAAAACTACTAAAATCCACTTTTGGTGTTTTTTGTGAAAAATACCTGGCGCCCTAAAAGAATTATAAATCCTCGAATTCGGAGGAACGCAGAATCCTTAGGACTTAGAGGAGGGTCAATGTGAAGCACTGGATGCATTTATTAATGTGTCAATGGTTGTTCTTGGTGGGATTCTGGAAGTTTGTATTATCTGTTAGTCCAGTGTGAGTTTGTGGAGGAGGTCTGTGGGGTATTTCCTGTCTATGAATGGATTGAAAACGGTGTAAGATAAAAGACAGTACCAAGTGGAACAAATGTGAGCTCACCTAACTCAAAATACAACTGACCACCCACAGTTGTAAGAGTACATTTACGTGTTAATATGTGGATGAATGTGCGCATCTCCTCGGACCCCATCAATTCCTTGCTTCTACCCTGACCTTCATTGAGAGAGAATGTTAGTTGCCTGGTCTATTGTTTAAAAGCAACAGATATACATGCGGAATATCAACTGCTCAGACGATGGCTGGCCCTAACTTGAATGCTTTTCCTTATATCCTGATGAAGAGGGCATTGCTACTGAAAATTAAAGAAAATCCCATACCCACCATGGTCTCTGCCAACTTTGAACTTCAGGTAATCATCCACCTATCTTCTTCTCTATCCTACCTTTATCTCTGACTGAGGCACTCCGCCAACTGGGGGATGACAAAATCTACAAACCCGTCCCCACTGACCCAAACCCTTCCATTCATTACCCATGAAATAGATAAGTTTATCTGCACCCATGGCTCTCTTCTAATACTATCCCCCAAACAACTCCAAAACACTCACATTCTACTTACTTCCAAAGATACACAAACCTGGGTCCCTGGTTACAATTCCCCCAGCCGAGAGGATTTCTATTTTGGTAGATGACTCCGCTCCAGCCAATAGTGGAAAAACTCCCATCATTCATCCAAGACACCAATCCTTTTCTCCATTGCCTCAGTGAATTACCTAAACCACTTCTGCGGGACACACTACTGGTTACCTTAGATGATGTCTCTGTATACACCAACATCCCCCACACCAGCAGCCTGTTAACACTTTAAAACTTCCTGTCTTGTAGGCCACCAAATTCCCTCCCAAACACCCACTATTTGATTGCACTCACCCAGTTTGTCCTTACCAGAAACTTCCTAAGGCAGCCTGTACATGGAGCAACAGCAACATCAAAATTCCTCTCCACTCAAACCCTTAACCTGGTTCAGGTTGATAGATGACATCTTCATGCTATTGACCCATGGACCAGGTGCCTTCACCGACTCCTTAAACGACCTCAGTACAAAATTCCCCATCAAGTTCACTTGAAAACACTCCCCATCAACATTACCTTACTCGATGTTGACATACAACTAAATTAAGGCCTAATTACCATCTCTGTTCACATAAACCAACTAACATCCTTCAGTATCTCCACTTTTCCAGTTGCCAACCTGACATACTAGACACTCCCTTCCCCTACAACCTAGTCCTTAGGGGAGCTCGCATATGCTCCACTTGGGACCGCCTGGCATCATATACCGACTGCATTTTCAATGTATTTTGTGACAGAAACTACTCCATAGGGACAGCCTGGCATCATAAACCAACAACATTTGCAATGGAGTCCATCACAGAAACTACTCTAAAGACCACCTCACCTCCTCCAGAAACAAATAACCTGTGCCCTTTCCACTGCCCAAATAGTCAGTCTCACCCTAGACCATTAAACAGAATTTGTCTTCCACTAACCACCACCTACTCCCCCAGACTATGCAAACTCAACTCTCTTCTCCACCTTGCCTACACTGGACAATAATCCAACCCTGACATTAAAAGCACCCTCCCTACCATACTACCCACCTGTGCATGGGTTGCCTTAAGGCGCCCACCTAACCTCAACATTCTTGTCCAACCCTATAAGCCCCCCACCCACAATTGCAGACCTGCAATGGACCATGTCTGCCCTATACTTCCAGAATCCCACCAATAACATAACCTACAGAATTAAAGAAAATATAAAACCTGTCTGTCCTCCCATACTATCTACAAAATAACCTGTACACTCTGCCCAGCCTTCTACATTGGCTAAAGAGACCCCTCCCTGAACGGAATGCAAACCACCGCAGTACAGCTACAATTTCTAGAACACAATTCCCCAAAGCCATCCATAACTAAAGTCACAAGAACTTCAAGCAGTGCTTCACACTGACACCCCTCAAAGCCATACTCCCCTCATTCTTCAGAAACTGAACTTCATCTATGGGAACTTTCATTTCAACATGTCTTGCAGTCCAGACAATGTTTAGGACTTAATATACTATAGACTAACCTTAACCTCCCCCCCTTCAAAACTGACCACCCATAACAGCATGAGCACATGTGTTTCCATTAAAGTATATATGTGTTGTTAAAACCTTGATATGCGTGCATACCATGGTATTTGTGTGTATGCAGTGATATGTGGTTGTATGTCTGCGTTTGTTAGTATTTACATGTAGACCCCTTTGAGGATGAATGTGTTAATATGTGGATATGTTTTAACGAGTGTGTGTGTTGACAATGTCATGTTTAAAACAATTAATGGGGAAAGGACAGAGAGATAGAAAGAAGATGACTTACCTGAGGTTCATAGATGGTAGACACCTTGTGAGGTTTAGAGAACTTGAATTTTCGGAGGCACCGCCCCCTTCATCAGAAAGTTAGGAAGACATTTCCAGTGATCGGCTAGCCGACGACTGAGTCGTCAGTTCTCAGTCGTCGGCTAGCCGATATATAATTTTAATTAACCTGACAATGTCATTTTCTGATATATATATATTGATAAATTAATGAAACGTATGTAACGTGACAAAGTCACACGCATTGGATATTAGGATAGAAAGTAAGGATAGTGAATGAGGGAGAAAGATAGGAAATACGCTTTGAAACATATGTTTGGCACAGAATTATGCTCAGAGAAAGACATATGTCAAGTGTAGAGAAGAAAGGAAGATGAAATGAGTTACTTTGAGTACAAAATGAAGTAGTCCATCAAATGAAATTTAGTAATGCTCTGGAAGATATAAGATGTAAAGAAGAGAATCATAATTTTGAAATTAGATCACCTATTAAATTACAAAATGACTAGTGACTTAAGACTGTTAGTATAGAATGGAATGGAATAATTGTGAGAATGACAAGACTGCCATTAAAAGTCTCAAGAAATAAAAAGCTGATGAGTAAATTTCAGGACCTATGACTTCAACCACTGATGACCTCCTCTACTGACATACCAAAAGAAAAATAATAAATTGCACAAGACTATATATATATTTACAATTTGTACAGTGATTTATGAACAGCACATTGTGAGAGGAGGACAGGTAATGGAGTGGGATATATGGCAACAACATGATCACAAGTGGCAAAGAAGATAGAGGGGTCAGAGACATTATATAACTCAGAATTGTGAATTATTTTAAAGAAAAAATATGTTGAAGTAGTTAATATTATGTATATATAAAACATAAATGCATATGGTTTGAATCAGCAATTTTGAAGGTTTTTTAAAACATATTTGACAATTATATTAAATGTGTCTGAAAATATTGATGAAACATTTTTATCAAAAAAATTCATACAGCAAATATAATAAATTTACAAAATACATGCTCAAAGTTATAACATGCATGCCTATAAATGTAAAGGCTACGATTTGTTGAGTTTTTTGAGAAGGCTATTATTTGATTGGTAGTCGAGTTTTTGTGATTATAAATTTCAGCTTAGAAGGAAAAATACTTTCTGATAAAGGACACTGTAAAATAGTTAATGCATTTTATCTCTAGTCATATGCTGTCGTTTTCTAAAATGGGTAAATGATGGTTGCAAACCATATTTAGACAGAGTATTGTACACATGAAATATGGTAATAATTTCTCTTGGGATCAGTTTGCAACCAAAGCATGATTTCTTCATGTGTAATGGAATACACAAAAATAATTTAGCAAAATAAATATGCTATGGTAACTAACTTGGTTTTCACTATGACACTACACACATGATACACATTTAACTATTAAAAATGGCATGTGTAAAGAGTCAGTGGAATAATATTGTAAACAATAACTGATAAACCAGAAAATGTGTATGATAGAATAATCAGGGTAAATTTTATTTTTAAAATGTGGAAATAATTTTTTTCTCAGGTGATAAAATTTCTGTATTATGTGTGCTCTAAACACAGCATTGTGATTGGATTAAATATGTTTTATTATTTTCATGCAAAACTACATATTAGTTAAATTGACTGGTATCAAATAAATGTTATATTGCAAATAGTGACAACTCTGTTGCTAATATTAACTAATCTAAATTAATATACAGTTTTAAATTTTCACTTATCTAAACATAACAATTTATGATAAATTTTAAACATTCCATAAAATATTATGAAATTAGACAGGTTTCTTTCTTACACATATATGCTACAGTTTTTACTACACAATAATTAATGTACAGATACATATGTATTAAATGGTAAATTAATTTTATCTTACCTGTTCTTGCCCATGTCATGCAAGCTGCCATGTATAGGTAAAAAATGTTTAATCTGAGTTCAATAAATGATGTTTCAGAACACTACATTTATGGCTGGCAGCAAAGTATGCCATTCACTAAAATAATACTTTTAAGAGTTTAAAACAATGAAGAATTAGGTAAAGAAGATTTATACTGAAAACACTTGAATGCCACAAGTTACAAGATCTTACACTGAGCTGTTTATTACACAACTTTATACACTAAATACTTTTGAGACAAAATAACATGAAAATGTTTTATCAGCTGCATAAAAAAAAGTTAACATATACAGAGCATTTATTTTAATCCCGAAAAGCTTTCAGCATTTTCCACCACCACTTTCATACCAAACATTTGTAACATACAATTCCAAAAATCTGTTCCAACATTATTTCGTTGTACCCAGAATGTATAAATTACTCAGTATTCCAATACAAAATTTATTAAATCAGGTCTACCAGGTTTCAGTTATCAGGTCTAACAGAAAGTATTTTATATTGATCAATGTTCAAAATAATTATAAACCAATTATAATGGTCTTTTAAAAATTTTATTAAACAAATGATTAGAATTAAATAGATGATTTTCTGAAAGCTTTTCAGCTTTGAAATAAATAGTCTGAACAAATTTATTCTTTCATTTGAGCAATAAAAATATAGGGCAATATAATCCAGAAACTGATAAGACTATTTAAATGCTATTCTTTGTTGTCTCTGAAGTAAATAAGATGACTTTGAGAGCAAAATTTCACATTGACCTGAATTTTTAAGTATAGGAAGAAGTTCATAAAATTATTAGAAAAGTTAGCATTATTTTGCAGAAAGGCCACAGCCCATGTGTTGGACTCATTTAGACTGTTCTGTTTCTGACAAAGGAGGCCAATGTCTCTGAAAAATTCAAGTTCTTTCAGCCTGAATTGTAATGCTGAACTTCAATTTCAGCTACAACATTTCTCTCCTTCCTTTCCATTAACAATTATTATAATTATACAGGACAGAGAGATAGAAAGTTGGTGACTCACCTGAAGTTCACAGATTGCAGGCGCCATGTAGCGTTTGAAATTCTTGAATTTTCTGAGGTACCGTCCTCTATATCAGAAGGTTAGGAAAACATGCCCAGTGACGGCCAGCCGTCAATGGATATATATGAGTCAGGAAATGACATTGTCATGTTAATTAAAACAATTAATAGGGAAAGGACAGAGATAGAAAGTAGGTGACTTACCTGAGGTTCATAGATGGTAGACACCTTGTGAGGTTTAGAGTACTCGAATTTTTGGAGGCACCGCCCCCTTCATCAGAAAGTTAGGAAGACATTTCCAGTAATCAGCTAGCCGATGACTGACTGGAAAATTTTACTGTAAGGCATTAGTAGGTTTTATGGAGCTATAGCATGATAGTGGATATTTGATTTTTTTTAATGTAAAGTTAGCAAGGGTTGGAAAGCTGGAGTCGGTGTCAGAATGCAGGTCTGTAATCCGCTGGAATTGCTTAGTGTCACATACAAATATGACCTGTGTTATTTCCACAAACAGGTGGCTTGGGAAAGAGGTGACCCATGAAAACAACAAAATTTGAAATACCAAACGGTTGTCTTGGCCAATGGAGTCACATCACTTAAAGAAAAATTGACAGTAAGATTGTGTAAATTCATTTATCTGTCAGAACTTGAAGCAAACAGATGGGAACTGACACTAGATCCTGGCTGTTTATGGAGGAGGACTTGTGATGAAGGAAGACAATGTCCTACAGAGACGCTGGCTGATAGGAGATGCCACCCAACAACAAGGTATGCTGTAAGTATTCCAATCCTTGACATTTAGCGAGGGTATCGCCCACAGTTTTATCCTGAGACTATAGTAGACCTGATTGTTTCACCGAACCTTAAAGTCTTTTGTATATATTTCCTTCATCTAAGTTTTCCCAGTTAAATTCCTGTGTAATTAAATTTCCCATTATCTCTTAATTACTCTTTTAATTTTAATTCCTAACCTGTCCTACAGGGCTATGGTTGTGATTAGCCAGAATTAAGGTGCATGTCAATATCCAGGAAGGTAATGTTTGTGGGTGTGTAGTTACAAGTGAACTTGACAAGGAATTTGGTGTAGAAAGTCTGGTCCATGAGTTCATAGCATAAAAAATATCATTTATAAACTGGAACTATGTTAAAGATTTTTGTGGTGAAAATTTTTAATGTTGCTGTTCCACTTGCCCCATGAACAAGTTGGTACATATGAGGACCATAAGAGTACCACTTATTTGGTGGTAAATTTTGTTTTGGAAGGATTAGTTATTTCTGGTAAGGACAAACTTTTTAAGGGGAGGGGTGTGAGGAGCTCAATTGAGTTTGGGGATATTTTTTGAAGGGGGCTGTAGGTCCAAAAAAACTAGTCAATTTCTGAGATAATGGAATAATTGGGTTGGGTAGAGGTAGGTTTATAAATGTTGTCATCCTCCAGCTGGTGAAGTGCCTCAGATGTGTACTGATCACTGTTTATAACAACTCCTTTTAAACACTTATCAGCCAGGAGGATGACAATATCCTTATTGTCTTTAATGTTGTAGAGGACTGGGTATTGGGGCACAGGATGGTTTAGGGAGGGAGCTGAGAAAGATTGGTGACGCTACATGGGAGACAAGAATGCTGGTGAAAGTTTGAGTGTGTGGTTAGGTGGCAGATTTGGAAGTGAGAGTTGTAGTATTTAGAGGTTCAGGGTGGGTTGTTTTTATAACAACTAGTGCTTCTACTGGATTGCTGGGCAGAATTTAAGAATGTCACATGCAAGTCTAAATGAGTCCAGGATTGGGGTGGGTGAAAAGGTGAGAATCTTGTGTTGGATTGTGATTTCATCTTAATTTAAAGTTTAGGGAGATAGGATGAGGATGCTGTGGTTAGAAGGTTTGAATAGGTTTGTTATGGGGTGTTTAGGTAGGTGTAAGAAGTCCACTAGTTTAGAGATTGGAATTATATCTGGTAAATGCCATAGGTGGCAACTTTAGGAGAATTTTTTAGGACTGTGGTAGTTTGCAGGATGATTATGACAGAGCTGGAAACCTGTCTTAAGTGATGAAGTGTGAGGTTGGGGCCTACAGGTGTGGGCAAGCATGTTCTAGCAGTTAGGAGGGTGCCTGAAGACAATCTTTGGGGAGGTTAGGAGTATTGTGTGAAGCTTGTTTTTAATATTGGGGTTGGTTTGCAGTCCACTGTAGGCCAGCAGAGAAAGAAGTCGAGCTTTTGTAGTCCACAAATGTAGATTGTGGTTAAGGGTAGATTGTTTTTTGTAAGTTGATTAAAAGTGGGTTCAGGTATTTAGCAAGTGAATAGAGCATGGGATATTTATATCTGTAGGAGGTCTAGGGGGTATTTCCTATCAATGTAAGTGCTGAATATGTAGTTGGTAATATATGCTTATATTGACTAAATTGATGAATTGAATTAAAAACCAGAAGGTATGAGTGTGTAAGCTGAATCGTATTTATATAGAGAAATGAGATAGCATAATTATATACCTGTTTCAAATTCTCTGTTAATAATTTTATGTGAATAAAGCATATGGGGAACATTGAACTCAATTATTATTCTAGTCAGCTTAATTATTTAAATGGTACAGATTTAACATTAAATAGAAATCCAAAAAAGACAGCACACTTTCAGTCACAAGGTTAGCATCTTTGGAATCAATATAAACATTGCATAGAGACTTCAAGCTACCATAGAAATAATAAAAAGGTATAAAATTGCATTTTGAATATGCACTCATAAGATGTGACATTCAACAACATTTCACTTATATTTAAAATCACAAATTTCACACCTAGGGTTCAAATACTCCTTCATTAAATGGCAAGAGAAAATATAAACTAATCACTCATCTAAGTGCAAGACAACTCAAAAGTAATAGAATAATTATTGTAAGTTTCCATTGTCTGTGAGGTATAATTATAAACCAGAACAGAAATACATATTTAATAAACAAACCCTAATGTAGTTACATGGGAAGAAAAAGATCTGTTACTAATTCAGCAGCACACACTCTGCAACGAATAAATATGAGTACTATTTAATATATTTAACTAAACAAGAGAAAGTGAAAAATTATTTATTTTTTGGACTAAAATATCAATCATAATACATTAATGTATAAACTTGATTGCTTATTATGGTATTTACTTAAATTGAAAAGGAGGTAGAGAGAAAATTGCACGGAATCAACCAAGAATTTGCAAACCTGTAATTCATACAAAGTTTCAAATTCCAATTGCTGGATCATTATTTGAAGCACCAAGTAATATTATTTAATTAAAATTTATAAAGAAGTAGTTTCCTTAAAAAAATTTTGTGTGTATACTGACCATACATTTGTTCATTATTTCAGCTATTTATTTTAAAGATATTCATAAATAATATAAAATGTAAAACAGTTTGGTAAAATGGTCATGAAAATAATAAAAGGAATCAAAGGTTTATAATTTAAATACTTGACAATTCTCAGAGTTAAATCTACTAGGTACTAAATAGCTGCCACCATTGGAAACTTAATGTTAGCAACTCTGTTACATGTTAGCACTTAATACAATTAAACCAAACTCACATTGACTGGAAAAGTATTAAAGTTTATGGCAATTGCTTACATACTTCAAAACCAAATACTTATACCACTTAATATATACTGAATTTTGCCAAATAAATTATTTTATCACACAACTCTCTATTCATGTGGCAAATACCTTATACTACTAACCAAATAGGAAAGTTTTAAATATAAACTACATACATCAAACTTGGCCATTTGAAACGCTGCAACATAAGCATAATAGTATGTAAATATAAAGTGTATATATTAATGTACATGAATTAAAACAAAAACTTTGTTTACTGCATAATTAAACTAAATTATAAAAATAATTTAACAGTGATGCTACAAAATAATTACAATTTAATGAGTATTTAATATTGCAGCGAGAAAGTCCAAGGATTTAAAAGTGTGCTTATGATATGTCTATGGATCAGGAATTGTCATGAAAAAAATGGACTGAGAGCAAGTGTAATAAATAGCAATAGCAGACCCACCACCACAACAGCAACAACGCACAAGTTCAGGAGTCGGCACTGAGCCATGGTCCTACCTACGGCGGAAGGAGCACCTCTGCTGTCTGGACCTTCAACATTAGCTACCACATCATCAGAACCATCTTTCCCTTCAGGAGCACGTCTCACATCCACTAAATCTAAAGTTGGTGCCACATCACCATTTACAAATGTTTGTTGACTTGGGTCAGCAGCTGAATCTTCCACAGGAAACACCTATCATTAAAACAAAAAGCAAATAAATATTGACCAAGGAACTAGAATAATGCCATGTTTTATCATTTATCAACAATGATATATAGAGGTATCTAAAAGTGATATTTAACACATAAATGAGATTGAATTGCAGTATAAGTGAGAAGGAAAGATCTTTGAACTTATTTTTCAACATTATATTGTGATCATATATCTTTAACTATCTGATACAAACCAGAATTCATATATTTAGGTTTCCTGTTTCTTGTGAAATCTGTAAATATTTTAAATACCTGAAGAGTCCTAAACACAGGACAAAACATATTTTGAACAATATAAGTTTGTACAATGAGCTTGTAAATCTGTAATTTTGAACATTAAATCTTTATTTTCTGACTTATTTGGACATTACTATTAATATAATCTCATTTCAGATATCTAGCAATTCTAAGACTAGATTGTTTGGTTAAGATTGAATTTCACTATTGATATTCCACATCAAATAATGTACATCAGTATGAGCAAGTTATCATATTATGGCTTTAAACAAGAGCATCTCATAATTTAATGTTTAAAAATAAATCAAATTCCAAAACTTACATCCCTAGCTTGCTGTCTTAACTTCGCTTCTTCTACAGCATCTTTCTTTGTAGTTAGTGTTTTATCTCTTATTGATGTTCTTCTTACAGACTGAGTACGTGTATTAGACTGAGATCTTTTAACACGTTTATTTTTTGCTTCTTGCATACGTTTTGTTTCTTGTTCACTTCTTAACTGAATTATACGTTCACGTAATTCTGGGTCTTCACATATATCTGGAAAATTATAAAATAAATTATTGCACCATTAAAAGCAAAACTGACTCCCAAATTTATTTTATTTCATTAAATAAATATAAGATTGAACAATTTAAATTTAAAAGAAACCTTGAAAAATTATAAGTAACTATAAGAAATTATATTTAATAAAAGGCAATGTATGCAGATTTCCTGCCTTTCTCCCGAATATTTCTATCTTTCTTTCTATCCAATTATCATATATATATATATATATATATATATATATATATATATATATATATATATATATATATAAGTCAGGAAATGACATTGTCATGTTAATTAAAACAATTAATGGGGAAAGGACAGAGAGATAGAAAGAAGGTGACTTACCTGAGGTTCATAGATGGTAGACACCCTGTGAGGTTTAGAGTACTTGAATTTTCGGAGGCACCGCCCCCTTCATCAGAAAGTTAGGAAGACATTTCCAGTGATCGGCTACTCTAAACCTCACAAGGTGTCTACCATCTATGAACCTCAGGTAAGTCACCTTCTTTCTATCTCTCTGTCCTTTCCCCATTAATTGTTTTATATATATAGTCTGTCAAACAAAATAATTATAATCTTAAATATATCAACATTTATTTAATGGAACTTTTCGTTTTTCACAAATGTCATCTTTGAAACTGCAGCACACATGCAAGTAGAAAAGTGGCATCAATATTCTCAAAAAACAATTGCAAAGTATTATCACTATGCATTAGTTATATTTAAGTCTTATTTAACACACGACAATCTACATGAGGTTATACTCATTATTTCAAGCTAATAAGATTGAAGAAAATATAACAGTTAGTGTGAAATAATGCTTAAATTGAACTAATATTTTATTTAAGTTATGATACTTTTTAATTAGTTTATAAACATGCAAAATGTTTACAAGTCTCTCTGCTGATGACTGAGGCACTTTATACAAATACCATGCTGAGTACAGTTTGAAATTGAATTTTTGGAGACAGCTGCCTCTTGATCAGAGGATTAGAAAAAGCATTCAGTGAGACGGCCAGCCATTGACTGATGAATCTAAACTGCCATGTGGCTAGCTTTTGCTGTTAAACAATATACATCACCAGGTCACAAACTTTCTCTCTCAATGAACATCAGGTTAGAGGCAAAGTATTGATGGGAACCACATATTAACTAACAAACATGCAATCACACATTAATGCATACACACACAATACATACATACTAAAATGGAAATACTGATACATTATAACACACACACACAACCACATATCAACATATACACATATACATCCACATCTTAAGACATACATACTTACAAACCCCACAGCCCAAGCCCCTCACCTACAAGTGGCTGCAAACCCTGTGGTAGGAGCAGGTGACATGTCTGCCCCATACTTACACCCACCACAACTTTCCAGAATCCCACTAAGAACATGACCTAAAAAATTAAAGAAAATATAACCTGCCACTCCTTCCATACAATCTACAGAATCAACTGTACACTCTGATCAGCTTTCTATGTTGATCAGACAATGAGACTGCTCTATAAATAGATTGCCAACCATCACAGCAGCTTTTAAAAACCCAATTCTCCATAGCTGCCCATACCTGGAGTCACAACACTTAGTAATTTTAACCAGTGTTTCATACTAAAGTCCTACTCCCTGATTCTTCAGAAGCTGAGCTTCATCTATGGGAACTCTCCTTCCAAAACTTCGTGCAGTCAAGATTTCAGATTCTCTAGATAGTGAACCCCCCCTTAATACTGGCCACCCATAATTACAAGCATATGTGTACCCATTTTAGTATGTTTATGTTATGATGTGGATGTGTGTGTATGCGTTAAAGTGTGTGTGTGCACCTGCCCAGTCCCCATTAATTGTTTGCCTCTACCCTGACAGTAATTGAGAGAGAAAGTTGGTAGTCTGGTAGGATCTATAGTTTAACAGCAAAAGCTAGCCATGTAAAAATTTTGACTGCTCAGTAAATGGCTTAATCTTCTGGTGAAAGTAGAGGGCATGAAAAGTTAGATTTTCAAAAATGATATGCTCTTGCTGATGATTTTATCATGTCCTGACAAAGAGATTACTGTCAAATTAAACACTGTAGTTGGTTAATATAAATGGATTCCTGTGAAACACCTGGAAACCAGCTTGAATTAAATAAATAACATAGCCACTAAGCCACAAAAATTAAATATATTACGAACACAACACTTCATCCCATAATTATGACTTAATTGCAATATTGTCAAAATTGTATTCTTTGTTCCTTCAATGAACATTAAAACTAATTGTAACATATTTATAATTTTGAGTACATTTCAATTTCCTTGAACATCATTGTTATAAGGCTAAATTAAAACAACCTATAGTATTTATCATAGATGCATTCAGCAATACGAATTACCTACTAAAACATACAGAATGTATTTGACAGTATGAAAACATCAACAGGAATAGTACTTATTAGAAGAACCCACACACAACATAATATACATAAAAACAGGAAGAGACAAGTGCAGATGAGTGAACTACTGATAACTCTACTGGTTTACCGGGTATTATTGATTGCACACCAGTAAATTTTAATGCACTTTGTATCATAAAGGACTTTACAAAGGTTATAGAAATTTATTCTAACAAATTAGACAAATAGTTAATGTGTCACTTTATGGACTACACCAATGAAAACTTACAGTGTCTTGCTATAAAATGACATAATAAACTTTACAGTAATTTGTTTCAATAAATTTCAATAATCTTGTACCTTTTTGATACAGTGAGTACATTAATGTGAACCTGGAGCTAAGAAGTGCTTGGACAATGTGTCATCCCAGGAGTGAGACAGTTACAAGGAACATATTATTGATTAAAAATGCACAAAAAATACAATTTGAAATTTAAAGTCAAAATATAAAAAGAACGCAACACACATAGCAGAAAGTATGAATCAAAGAATGACACTGGGAAAAAAACTTTCCACAGAAAGACTTGTGTGCAAAATGTGAAATTGTAACAGGAGTATGATAAAAGTAGGTGAGAGTGATGTCAAAATTGCTGAAGTTTCAGTTTAAGTAGTTGTGCAGTAGATATGGATATTTTGTGGATACACACTGGAAAACCTATTGATAAAAGAAACAAGTACAATCAAATATTGTAATAGATCAATGATAACATGTCATTCACACAGCTAGACATTTCGGAATAAAGGAAAGGAAAATTCAAGTGAAGTGGTGACAATTATATTAAAATTCATGAAAATTACTGACAATGAAAATAAAAAAATTTAAGAGTGATACATTGTTCTGATTATTTTGGATTTATGATGGACATGTACTATTATATAAAGGATATAAACATTACTAGCTAGAGGAAATTGTGTCCAGGACTTGGTCTTAACTGCAAGATATGTTTGATGAAGAGTTACCACAGATGGAGT
Organism: Eucriotettix oculatus; assembly: GCA_034510155.1. Classification (NCBI taxonomy): domain Eukaryota; kingdom Metazoa; phylum Arthropoda; class Insecta; order Orthoptera; family Tetrigidae; genus Eucriotettix; species Eucriotettix oculatus. The sequence continues at coordinate 219,604,372 of CM067376.1, read as the reverse complement.
CAGCTTCTGAAGATTCAGGGGGTAGGGCTTTGAGAAGGGTCAGTGTGAAGCACTAACTGAAATTATTAGTGTGGCGCCTCTGGACAATGGCAGCTATGGGAAATTAGGTTTTGAAAATTTTGACTGTGCTGTGGTGGTTGGCAATCAATTCATGGAGGGGTCTCTTTGTCTGGCCAATGTAGCTGGCTGGACAGAGTACAAGGATATTCTGTAGATGGGACAAGAGGCACTTTATAATTTCTTTAATTTTGTAGGTTGTATTCTTGGTGGGATTCTGGAGATTGTGGTGGGTAGAAGAAAGGGCAGATATGGTACTTGTTCCTATCACAAGGGTTACAAGGGTCAAGGAGCTTTGTGTGGGAGGTGGATTGGTGATGAGGGAATTGTAAGATTGAACAATTATGCTGTGGAGGTTGGGTGGGTATCCTAAGAGCTGTCACTGGGCAGATAGGAGTATTGTGAGGAGAATGTTATAAATTTCCAGTGTAGGTCAGGCAGTAAAAGGAGTTGAGTTTATATAGTCCGGGAAAATAGGTTGATTTTGGGGAAGACTATGTATTGCCTGTTGGTGCAGGGTAGGTTAGTGGACAGTGGAAAGTTTGAGGTCATCTGTGGGATAATTCCTGCAGAGGAATGTGTTGAAGATGTGGTTGGTGTAAGGTGATGAGACAGTTCCAAGTATAATAAAATTTGAGTTTCCCCAAGAGCTATAGTTGACTTCAGGAATGAAGGTGGGTTACACTGGTGGGGAAACAAATCTAATGATGTCATGATGCACATGGGATAAGTAAACAATTGTTTCCCCCCTATTTAGTATGGTACATGAAATTTGTAATCATGAATAAATTTTCTTGCCAACAAAATACTAACTGGAATATGACTACAATGGATATGAGAACATTAAATAAATTAAAATAATATAATTAAGATTTAATAAATAAATAAAATGTAAGGAACAAATCATTACAAAATTACATATTTATTTACTGCTTTGAATAAATGGGAATATAAATAAAAAAAATGATATTGTCCTTCTTATTTTGTTTTCTCGAGTTTTAGCCATTTTACACCACTCATAGCTCAAATACTCAGTCCATGATAATTTACCATTGGAAATCATCACCTTGAAGAGATTCCACATAGCAAACACATTCTGACCATGCTTTCACACTAATAAATAAAATAACTTTGTAGAGAAATTTTGCAATATCTCCTATTTTGAATGTTGTATTCATTTCTGCCACAAATCATATACATAGTGGCCATACAAGTTCAATGGGATAGTATTGGCAAATGCACAATGCTGTGGCCACGTTTGTGAGCAATTACATCCAGTTCGTATTCTGGTTGCTGTGGCTTGCTGAGGCATACCAACTCCAACAATTCAGAATGTTTAACTGTCATTGTAGGCTATGCAACTTGACAGCCACTCAACAATCTCAGATTTCTTACTGCTACTGTTAGGAGGTTTATTTTTTGTGACAGAATGGTAGCTTGAATTGTCCATAACAATTACTGATCCTGGAGCCAAATTACGAGAAATTGGTTTGCAAAACAATCCTAAGTGTTGTGCTATTCACTTTACCAAGGTCTGGTTTGACCGAAAAATCCATTTACTCTTTGTAATGAAACCAGTAGCAGAACAACCAGCATGATTAACTGTGCACCTTTTCCTATTGGTAAGTAAGGTTACCAGAGTCGTAACCTGATATTCTACAGGTGCTTCTGGTGTGATTTTGGTTCATCCATGTCTCAACCAAATAATATATCTGAGAATTTCTCTCTTTTCTAATTTAATGCATTATCCTAAAAAAAGGGCTCTCACAGCAACAATACCAGATAGATGGTAGAAATTTTCTACCATTGTTTGATTTTTTATGTTTAAATTTCATTAAGCATAAAATATGCTGCATTGACGATACACTTCCGTATTAGCAAACAGAACCATGCATTTCAGCAATCAATTTAAGGCAAGTAGGCATACATGTCCTGTATATTCTGTTATTAAACGTATCAAAAACCATTACAGGTTGTAGCTCAGTAGAATCCCTCCCTCATTTTATTTGAATTTTTGGAATTTTGAATTATATAAAAATTCAGCAAGAACATTCTAACTGGCAACCAGCAGGAAAGAAGGGGTTTCCTAGTGCCAGGCTGGCGGTTAAGCTTGTTTTTGCTGAAGAAACATTCACCATTCAAAATTTCCGAAGGATACTGTTCCCTGTGTCGTGGAAATTTTCCTGTGCTGGACAAAGGACTCACGAGGATTGGTGGAACAAACATCAAGTGGGATAGCGTTTTCCCTTGGAGAAGGGATATACGAATTTAGCTGGGAGGTGAGACGCCAGAAAATTTACAGTGTGGTACAAGATGTTGAGAAGGCTAGGAGGCAGAGTAAGAGAATGGTTCTAGACGTTGATAGGGCGAGGAGTTAGAGATGGAGAGTTGAACGGGATGTGGAAGGGAGGAGCAAGCTGGAGTGTGCAACAAGAGTTGAAAGTGAGTTGTGAATTATTGCTCTTTAGTGAGAAGGTATTGAGAAGAAGGAGGAAAAACAATCACAGAAAGTAAGAGTTTCATCCCACTTTCTGTCAACAGAGGGAAAATCTACAATTCAACCTGAAGGAAGTTCCCTAGTAACCTGCATCAAGACTCAAATGAAGATAAAACAGTTACATCAAGTGAATGAAATCTCTGCTGCATGTGGTTACCCCTCATATATATATAATAATTAGGGAAAGGACAGAGAGATAGAAAGTAGGTGACTTACCTGAGGTTCATAGATGGCAGACACCTTGTGAGGCTTAGAGTACTTGAATTTTCGGAGGCACCGCCCCCTTCATCAGAAAGTTAAGAATACATTTCCAGTCGTCAGCTAGCCGATCAAGTACTCTAAGCCTCACAAGGTGACTGCCATCTATGAACCTCAGGTAAGTCACCTACTTTCTATCTCTCTGTCCTTTCCCTATTAATTGTTTTAATTAACATGACAATGTCATTTCCTGACTCATATATCGTTAACTTGAGCTTGGGCAATTGCTTTTATATATATATATAAAATTGCCCAAGCTCAAGTTAACGATCTGGAGTTGACCGATTTGCAAGGAAGTACTACTTTGACACTTAAATCATTAGATATTGATGATAGTGATCATATAGCATTGTGTTATATGTTATGAGGTCATTATACAACTATTCATGCCAAAAGCTCTACAAAAAGTGCTTTTCGGTTAAGTGCATCAGCTTGCCCATTCCTGTAGCTTTGTTACCATGCAAATGTTGTCACAAGTAAGTTTGGCCTAAAATGATGACTGATATTTCTCAATGGGCACATTCATGTATAGCTTGCCAGAAAATTGAAGTCTCTAGGCATAATTCAGCACCTCCTGGATGTTTTCCAGATTCCAATGACCGATTTGCACATGTGCATATAGATGTTCCTGGTCCATTTTATCCTATTTATGAATATTGATATATTTGTCTATTATAGACCATTTTAATCATTGGCCAGAGGCCATTGAAGGATGTTACACCCAAATCTACAGCTGATGCGTTTTTTGCATGTTGATTATCCATCACCCACTTTGGTGACAATGGACCAAGGAACTTGGTTTGAGTCGACCTTATTTAATGACCTTGTTATATGAAACCCAGTTCTCCATATCGTTCTGCAGAAGATGGCTTGGTTGAGAGATGGCATAGGACTCTAAAAACTTCTATTTTATGCCACAGGTCTCAAGACTGGTTGTCTACTCTGCCTGTGGTCTTACCAGTGTAGCCTGGCAGAGTTAGTCTATGGCACTGTCCTGAGTCTCCCAGGTGAATATTTCATGGAAACTAATGTTATGTCCCAAATGTGAGAGTTTGTCAAGAATTACAAGACCACATGCGTTCAGTTAAACTTATACAAACTTCCAATTATGGACAAAAAAATATTAATATGGATCCAGATTTGCCCAAGGTGAAATACATATTTGTGAAACAAGAAAAGAAATGTCAGGCATTAAAATTACCCTTTATTGGACCTTTTCCAGTACTTCACTGGACTTCCGATCAGAATTATCATGTTGACCTGAAAGGGAGACAAGCTACCAAGCATGTTAACAGACTTAAGCCAGTTTTGGTTGCAACCTGAACACTCATCTGCATTGTTTTCATCCACATGATATTAAGTATATGGCTTATAAAATAACATACAGGCATAGTCTTGACTTTGATGGTATCGGATCAATATGCTTAGGGAAATGACTGAAATGTTTCAGATGCAGGCTGTGTGGTAATTGCCCTTGTTATTTACAGTCTGGTTGTGGTATGTTGTCCTGGCCGATGTACCACAGGCCATCTAGTACAGGCTCAACTGATGAACTATGAGCCACACCTATGTTAAGAAGCCTTGGCCTGCATACCTGACCAAGAGTCTCACATGTGGTTTGAGGGCAAAGGGATAAGGCTGTGTAGAAATTGGCAAGGGAAAATGGGGACATTCTTGCACAAGTAACACTTTTACATGCTTCCATATAGTATTATTAAAAATTAAAAACAAGAGAGAATAAATAAGAAACACATGCAGACAGATAATTGTCAGGTACATACCTTGGCAGCATAAGAATATTAAGCCTGAGGTTTTCACTGGAAATACTACATGCTGGAAAGACAGTCTACACAAATGGAATTTAGAATCAGATGTATAAGGAATAGGTATTTTACTAGAAGCGAGGTCAAGGTCATAATTTTCTATTTAAATTAATGAAGTTAAAAGTGGCAATAACCTCTATAAGGAATTTTAAAGTCAATTCCAAGGTAATTGGTGTATAATTAATTCACTCTTATAATTAGAAAAATTTGAAGATCAAAATGTGTGTCATTGACTCAATGGTGCTGTTTGTATGGCTCAGGAAAATTACATTATGTTTGGTGGGTGTATGAGAAAAGATGTTAACTATCAGCCAAGAAAGAAGCAGAGTTTTTTGGGATATGAGATTATGAAGCGAGTTAAAATGAAATCCTTTCATACTAAATAAGGAATCGTCTGTATTGAAACATGTTTGCAATAATATAAGGCTTAATAAAATAAAACATATTAATATGGTATCCACTCAGTTGGGTATCAAAGTAATTAAATCTAAATGAGAAGATTCTAGAGAAAATATATCTCTTGGCTTAACTAAAGACAATATGGCCTAGTGCACACTGAAGAAACATGTTTCATGAAACTGATACATAAGATAAAACAGGGCATGCAGACTGGATAGAAACGTGTGTCAAGAAATGAGAGGGAACGGTTTCATGAAACAGAACTCATTTTTGCCCCATATTTAATGATTTGCCTATTTTTTGTACGTTCAGGGCATAATTTTTAAACTTAATTAAACTTAAGTGACAGTTTTTAAACTTTTTCATAAAAATAGTTAATTCATATTTCAATTTTCCAATGACCATTCACAGTGAGATATAGGCATCAAGATAGAAATATAGGAAAATATTGCATATACATTACTGCTATTATTTCATGGCGGGATGTGAATGTGTGCTGTTTCATGAAACACGTTTTGTCAATGTGCATGTCCAAATGAAACATTTTTCATTAAATGTATTTCATGAAAGACATTTTCCTCACTGTGCACCACATGCTATACTTTGAACAAATTAATTAATAAATACAATAGATAACAGTCAACACTTACCAGCAGGAGTTTCATCATGTTTTGTTTTTGCATTCAAGTCAGCTCCATTATGAACTAACAATTCTAACACTTCTAGCTGCAAAAAATAAAAAATAGAAAAATTAAATATATACTTATATGATATTATTAACAAAATTATGCAACTGATATGATATAATAGAATATTACATGGATTACAATTATACTTATTAAAATCAAAAATTGCTATTGTATTATCAGAACAATAAAGTAATTTATATATAGCAAGCTCCTATTAATATCTATTTTAATCTACATTTATTGAGTGACTAGTAACAACAATTAATTTTGCAAAATGGAGAAAATGAGAAAAATTTAAGAAAAGCAAGTCACAATACTTTCAATACATACATGCCCCCAACAAGCTGCAGCATGAACAGGTTGCCAATCATCACCATCACGCACATCTGTTGATACATTCTGATCCAAAAGATATTCCACAACTCTCAGATACCCATTAGCAGCAGCAATGTGCAACTGAAATAATGGTAATATTTTCAATGGTTCCGTATGGAAATAATAATAAAAAAATTCATTAAAAAAATTATACTGTTGCCCAAATTCCAACAATAACAATCAACCCTAGTGAGGGCCTCAGTGGAGACACCAATGTCAAGTGCCTCTGGTAAATACAGATATATCTACTTATGCAACAAGCATAAGGGCGAGAGACTGGCAACTTAAAACTGGACCGTCTTGGCTAAGGCATGGTAACTTGGTACTCCACGTTGGGGTTGGGCATGGGGCCAACGACCTCACCCTGTAAGACAATAGTGTTTCGAAACCCTCTAATGAGCCTCAGATGAGTAGATCTGCAGATTATGAGTCTAGGAATCTAACCCGGACACAAAAATGGAATGAAACATTGTAACTGACTACATGGAATGTTAAAACTATGCTCCAACCTGGTAAAATGGCAGAAATAACATGTCATGCATTGAAGCTCAAACTAGCTATAGTTACATTACATGAAATCAGGTGGAAAGGAAATTGAAGAATAAGTAGGTTTTCATTATTATTTCATGTGAGACACAAACTGGACAATGTGGGACCAGTTTTATAATAATACCAAGATTGAGATACAACTTTTTGAATTTCGAACCTTTGGGTGAAAGAATGAGTTTAAAAGGTAGTTTTAGAAATGTATCTATAATATCATTATATGCTTCAACTGATGAAGGTGAGAAAAGTGTATTTTATGACATGTTGGATAAAGTATGTAGTAAAGTACAGAAATATGATATATTGCTTGTACAACAGGCTATAATACAAAAGTGGGAAAGGGAATGTAATGATTTGCTCCATGTTATCTGTGCACCTGCATAGACAATAATATGAAAACTACTTAGATTGGTGTCAAATCTATTACTTTCAGTGTCGCTAACATGATAAGATGAATTACAGCCCTCATCAGTATGAGTGATTGAAAATAAGGTCACAAAATATCTCATATTAGTGTCACATTTATGGATTTCTGTGTCGCTGAGATGATCAGAGATACTCCCAATGCTGGTTAAGCAAAGTTTTCAGGTACTGAGGCAGGGGAATGGGAGTCAGACAAGGTATAAAATGTTAGATGATCTTCTGTTCCTGGTATAAAATACATGGAAGGACCAAGAGGTTAAATTCATTCTTTGTCCTGTGAAATATAAGATTGGGATAAATAGAGACTGGCAAAACCAGGCTATCAGCTAGTTCATAGATATTTCTGTTACTAAGTGAAACAAGTTTAATGGTTTTGTATGATAGCATGAAAATGGGAAAAATTACTCACAATACAAACAAACTGCATATTGTTACATATTTTGCTTGCATTTTAAATAAAAATTCAGTCTATTTATTTAGTCATTTAACAGAACTCCCACTGTCTTTCTCATGTAACACTTCTTGTTTAACAGACCACCAATTTCCTTTCCTGCAACAAACTCTTGATTACCTGCTGGCAATTTTACACACCAGGAATAACTTTTCTTTCAACAATAACACAGTTGAGTGGATAAGGATGACTTTCTCCTATCTAAACCCATTCAGTGATAACTAGAATAGAAACACCTAAATTATTCCTCATTGTAACCTTTAACAATGCTCTGCTTCATAGATGTTGTTGTTGTGGTATTCAGTTATAAGACTGGTCTGATGCAACCCTCCATACTAACCTACCGTGTGCAAGCCTTTTCATTCCCTACTTAACTACCACATCCTCCCTAATCTGCTCAGCATACTCTATTATTGGCCTCCCTCTTCTGTTCTTACCCCACACATTTCCCCCTAATGTTCACGTTTCACACCAATATACAATATAATGCCACGCTCCATAAGAATATTTTTAGCAATGATTTCCTAATATTCACACTTATATTAAATGTAAGTAAATTCCTCTTTGTCACAAAAGCCTTCCTTGCCTGTGGTATCCTACTCTTTATGTCTACTATACTTCTACCTAGTTATTACACTTCCCAAGTAGCAGAATGCCTTAACTTCCTTCAAAATAACTCATCCCAATCTATCACTCTTTATTATTCCACTGTTTCCCATACTACACTCCATTACCTTGGTTTTCACTCTATTAATCCTCATATTGACTTCTTTCTCTGGGACCACTTTCATGCCATTTATTATAGTAACCAAGTCTTCTACTGACTCCCATAACACTACAATATCAGCATCATCTAGTATTTCACATTACTAATTATCATACAGTGTCTGCAAAAAGTTAACTTTATTTTTGGTCAAAGCATAGGGGTTTTATTTGGATAAGTCTTATTTCTCGATATTTTGTTAGTGTTTACTTAAAAATTCTTAATGGTGTGTACCAGTTCACAGCGTGAAAGGCTTTTTCTAAATCTTACACATGCCGTGAACAGAGGTCTCTTTTTTCTGACCCTGTCTTCTAAAATTAGACAAGAGTCAATATTGCATCTCTTGTCCTTACATTCTTCCTGATCTTGTCATAACCCACATTATTTGTCATTCCATACTATTTTTATTAATATTATGAATGCTTTTTGTATCTATCAAACTCAGTCCTCTTTGGTATAGGGATAATTATGTCGTTCCTAAAATCTGGTATTCTTCCTGTTACTTAGATTTCACAAGCTATCCTGAACAGTCATGATATTTCTTCTTCCCCTGATGACCTTATCAGTTCTGCTGGAATGTTATCAATTCCTGCTGCTTAAAAATTGCTCAGGTCTGTCAACGTCTTACCACCCCGTCTTATATTACTGGCTGATATAGATTTACACCATAATACAGCTCTTCTAGATATTCCTTCCATCTTTCCGCCTTTTCTTCTTTATCTCGTATTGACTTCCCATCTGCTTTCCTGATGTTCTTGCTAGTATTGTTCTTCTCTCTAAATGCTTCTTTGATTTTCCTATAAGCTACATCTATGTTTCCTTTCACCATGAAATCTTCAACTAGAATTTCTCTTGGATCCAAGCTTTGCACTTCCTATCTCTCTCATTCTTCATATGTCTGTACTGCTCCTTACTATTTTTTTCTCTTATGTTATCCATGCTTTCTTATTGGTCTGAGCTATTCTTCCTACTTTCTCATTAGCTGCTCTAGTCATTTCTTCCTTCAAGTGGGCCCATTTCTCTTCTATATCATTTCTTTCTTTCTCTATTAATATACTCTTGATATCTTCTTTGTACAGATTGGTCTGAGTTGAAGCTGAATCGTTTGAAATAAATAAGATTGAAATATATTGCAAAATACCATGGCTTGAACATGTATTCAGTGTTTGACAGCTTTGGTTGAAGATCTCATCATGTTTAATTGCAATTCAATTTCATTCTCTAGTATTTCACAGTATTAATTATCATACGGTGTCTTCAAAAAGTGTTAAAGAAAATGTGGTGAGAGTTTATAGCAGAGTATCCTTATTTACTGTGAAAGGTGAAAAGAACAAAAAACAGAAATAAGAAAAATGTGACATATGAGAAACTGGTGGGACAAATGAAGGAAATAGACCCCAAGCAGGTACAGGGGTGCAGATTGCATACCAAAATTAATGCCCTTTGTACTTCCTACTTATGTGAACTAAAAAAAAGTGCCGGGCAGCATGACATATAGCAAAAGAATAGATGTATATACCTAATGTATTGCATTCAATGAGATTGATTTCTTGAAGTTTGCCTGTTTCAGAAATCGTTTCTCAAGAATCCTACAAAATGAAATGAGGTTAGATCAAGATGTTGGATGATATGTAACAATGTTTGCACAAACATGAAGATGCATGAATTGTTTGATCATGCTGTGCCTCTCCTATCCTTCACTCAATATTCAATTCAATAATAATCATATTCCGTAGATCCTGTAAAGAAGCTAAGCTTCAAGGATGTGGAATGGGTCAGGGTGTACATTTATTACATTATTTTATTGTATAAAAGAAAAATATACTTATAACAAATTTTTGTATTATAAACTATTATAAATTACTCTTCTCCGATTCTTCTATAAATTCCTTTATTGAATAGAAGGAGTGGCTAAGCAAAAATGAGCGCAATTCAGTGTTAAATTTACCTTGATTATCGGACAACTGTTTAATTCTGTGCGGCAGTCTGTTGAAGATGGATATCCCTGAATAATGCACACCTTTCTGTGCAATTGACAATGTTTTACATTTTTTATACAGATTATTTTTGTTCCTTGTATTGAAGGGATGAATATCAGAATTATTCAAAAATAAGTGCCTATTTGTGATTAAAAATAACATCAATGAATAAATGTATTGGCACGTCAAAGTGAAAATACCTAACTTTTTGAACAGAGTTCTGCAAGAAGTTCGTGAGGAAACCTGACATATTGCTCTAATAACACGTTTTTGACTAATAAAAATCTTATCTATGCCTGCTGAGTTGCCCCAAAATATAATACCATATGATAAAATAGAATGAAAATATGCAAAGTATACTAATTTTCTTGTTTTTAAATCACTGAAGGTGGACATTGCTCTGACAGCATATGTAGCTGAGCTGAGTTTCTTAAGTAATTGATTAATCTGATCAGTCCAATTTAATTTATTATTTACTAAGAGACCTAAGAATTTAACAGAGGAAGTTTCATTTACATTTTTGCTGTCGTATTTAAGTGTTATAGATTGTAAAGTTGTGTTGAGTGTGTGAAATTGCATGAAATGTGTTTTGTCACAGTTATTTGTTAGTCCGTTCGCATTAAACCATGTTAGCAGGTTAGTTAAATTATTGTTACTTGCCTCTTCTAGTGTGTCTTTGTTACTTTTTACTATTACACTAGTATCATCTGCAAAGAGGATAGCTTTAGAAGTTGAATCTATGGTATTAGGAAGATCATTTATATATATAAGGAATAATAATGGCCCTAATACTGATCCCTGTGGGACCCCAGTTTTAATAATTCCCCAATCTGATTTATGTATTTCACCTGTGCACGAGTCTTTTAATACTACTCTTTGCATTCTATTTTGTAAGTATGAATTAAACCAAGAAAATGAAGTTCCTGTTATTCCATAGTACCTCAGTTTTTCTAGCAATATGCTATGGTCTACACAATCAAAAGCTTTACTTAAGTCACAGAATATACCTAATGGGCGATTTTTTTTATTTAATTCTTCTATTATGTCGTCTAAAAGAGTAAAGATCGCTTTCTCGGTTGAATATCCTTTTCTAAACCCAAACTGTGAATCGGTGAGTAAATTATGTTTGTTCAGATGTTTTATAACTCTGTTGTATACTACTCTTTCAAAAATTTTTGATAATACTGGCAACAGTGATATGGGGCGATAATTTGATATATCTTCTTTATTCCCCTGTTTGTACAGTGGAGTGACTAAAGCACATTTGAGCTTATCTGGGAAGACTCCAGAAAGAAGTGAATGATTACAAATGTAACTAATTACTGAACTAATGCTACCTGTTATTTGTTTGAGTATAATGCTTGAGATACCATCATGCCCTGATGAATGTTTATTTTTTAGAGTGTTTATTATTTTTTTAATTTCGGTTGGAGTTGTCAAAGAAAAGTTCAAATTACTTTCCTTCAAAAGTTGTAAGGCATTTTCCATTGATTTATTTGTATTCATCCCGATTTTCTTTGCAATGGTTAAAAAGTGGTCATTAAATTTATTTGTACATTCATCTGTTTTGAATTTACCTAACTGTGGCTGTGTCAGTTCTTTATTTTCTTTATTTGTTTCTTTTTTAATTATTTTCCAAATAGTTTTAATCTTATTAACAGAATTGTCTACTGATTTCTTAATATGCACACATTTTGCAGCTTTTATGACCTTGTTCAATATTTTACAGTATTTCTTATAATGGTCACTCATATGATGATTAGGTTTATCCCTTATTATCAAGTACAGTTCCCTTTTGTGTTTACATGAAACTTTAATCCCATTAGTTAACCACCCTGCTACTTTATTAGTATTACTAGACTTTGTTACAAGAGTTTTTGGAAAGTAAAATTCAAAATATAATGTTAATGTTCTCAGAAATGAATCAAATTTCTCATTTACATTGTTTGTGGAGTACACGCCTTCCCAAAATTCTTGTTGTACTGCTTGCTGAAACAGTTTCATAGAACTAACATCCATTTTTCTTACATAATTTACTGATTTTTGTGGGACACATTTGAAACATATATCATTAATTGTAAGTAATTGACTGTCATGATCTGAGAGACCATTCATAATTGGCTTAATACTGTAATTTTCATAATGAGTTATATCAATGAACATATTATCTATGGCAGTACCTTTTGAGTTTTGTACTCTAGTAGGAAAATTGACTACTGCATATAAGTTGAATGTGAAAGTTAATATTTCTAATTGTTGTTTCTTTGTGTCTTCCAATAGGAAATCTATATTGAAATCGCCACACATGATTATTTTCATTTTGTAAAGTTGAAGTAACTAACTCTAATTGTTTCAAAAATACTGCAAAGGAACCTATAGGTGATCTATAAACTGTTACAATAATTAATTTTGAGCTTTGAAGTTCAATTACCGTAGCACAATATTCAAAGTCCTGCTCAATGCTGTAAGGACTAGTGTCAATACTTTTAAACTTAAAATGATTACATACATACGTAGCCACTCCTTTTTCTTTTACAGATCTACAGAAGTAGGATGTAAGAGAATAACCATTTAAATTTACCAAACCTATTTCTGTGGTTTTCAGATGATGATCTGTAATACAAATGACATCTACAGATTTTTTACAGTCTTTTTCAACATCTGTTATGGATATGATAAGCTCATCTGTTTTATTAGCTAAACTTTTGATATTTTGATGATAAACTATTATGCTTTGTTTATTAATTACATTGTGATTATTTTTATTATTGAGATTTAATTTTTGGTTATGATTTGTGACTACTTGAATTTGAATTTCCTTTAGGTTACTTAAATTTCCAGGTTTACTTATCCTAAAAAAGGACGAGTAAACACATCTGTTACCACAGAAATTGGTTGTACCTCTGTACACTGGTCAAACCTAATACTGTTAGCAATGTGGTGTGCAAGAACCTGTTTGCCTCCAGCATTTAAGTGCAAACCATGTCGTGTATGATGATGACGCCTAATACACTGTGTATCAATCACCTTCATGTGAGACCGCCCAGCAGATCCAAGCAGCCCTCCCAGCTCTGCATTAACCTGCCAGACGGCACGATCCATCCAGGGCTGATCAAACCGACTGAACAGCGAAACAAATCCAACATTTGTGTGACTAGTACACTTTGCAATGTTGTTAATGTCTTCCTCAATTTTATAATTGAGGTTGCAGCTTAAACTATTACCTGCACCCCCCACTACTATTACATGATCATCTTTGGTCATATCTTCCCCTAATGATTTTAGGTCACTAACAACATCACAAAGCTGTGCACTAGGCTTACAAATACCAAAGACATCATAAGCTTTTCCTAGAGAAGTTTTCAAATCTTCTGCAAACCTCAATAAAAAGTTACATAACATGTTCACACCATTTCACATGAAAACTGCAGACTCTGTCTTGCATTCTAAATATCTTTCCAAATGCATTACTTTTTTTCTATTTCAAATAGCTATTAATGCCCAATTTGACAGTTCTGACCAGTGCTTCACATTTAACCTACTCTTAACCCTACTCCTTTCCCTACAGAATAGACAAAGCCCTCGACTCTACATCCTCAACTACTTCCTCCCTTTTCCTATATCAGAGTATCTCCCTCTCTAGGTACATTTACTTTGTGTTGGTTATGTGTAGTCACCTCTATTAAAACATACATACATAAAGGACTAAATTAATAAAACTTATTTTCTTTTCCAAATTTATAATATACAGTATATAAAGACAGCACATGTAAGAATTATAAATGTTATCATAAGCATTAACACTTAAACTTTGTGAACTTACAGGGGTTGCTCCTTGATGATCTGGAGCTTCTATATTCTGACGAAGTGCAACTGCTTGCTGAAGATCATGGAGCATTTGCATTTCAGTAGCTGCTCTAGTGTCATCAATCAATTCTTGTGTGACACCACGCTTTGCCATTTCTCCTTCAATATAATCCAAAGCTGCCTCATCTTCACATATATCATAAGGCATATTGCCATCTGCATTCACAGCTAGAAGATTTGCACCCCTGAAAATGTTATAGAAATACAATAAAATTTGAGAGTAATAGAGTAAAAAATGAAATTATTGTGGAGAAATGTCTCCAAAGAAAGAGATAAAAGACAGACAAAAATACAAAAAGTAATAAAATACAGTCAATCAGATGTTTTTTATCTAAAAAAGGAAGCAACAAAATAAATTGAGTGAAATGATTATGATATAATTAGAAGAGACAAACTATTTAAAGCCCTAAATAATTTCAAGATACCTAAAAACTGATAAATTTAATGAAGAAAAGGAAATGAACTGTAGAGTAAAAAATAAAAAAAATTCTGAGCAATTTAAATCGAAAGTGGATTTACAATACAGAGATTCTCTATCCTGTCAACTCTTTTATATGAGAGACTTGAGAGATTCAAGGATAGAAATGAGGGTCACCACATATAATAGAACAGTACAAGCACTAGTATATGCAGATGTTGTTGTCATTGCAGGAACATCCTGTGAGTTACTTAAAGAAGTGCCAAAGGAATTCATGAATGAGGCAAAACAATGACACTCACTGTCAACCAAACTGGCGACTGGAAATAACTAAAATATCAACAAATACTGAAACTCATAAAATGAACAACCAAAAATTTGAACGAGTCAAGGTATTAAAATATTTGGGAACAGTATTAATAGAAAACAATAATGAAACAGCACAGATATAACAAAGAATATTGATGGCAAATATAACAAATTATGGCTTGATAATACAACTAAGATTAAGATATTTCAAATAATATACGAAGTGTCTTCTGTATTGTAAAGTACACGACATAAAATATAATTTTATTGTAGTTTCCTATGTCGTATTTCTATAAATTAATTGAATTTGAAAGACTGATATGGCTGTGATGGATCAATTCAGCAGAATTTCTGAAATTATGGGGATGAGGAGTTGGAGAGAAATGACAAAATCATGAAGCCTGGAAAGAAGTCAAGAAATAGTTTGAGGCTCACACTGGACTGTAGAGCCATAAGAATAATTTATAATTAGAAGAAAAGAGTTTCTATTTTAAAAGAATTATGAATTATATATAGTCATACTGAAGTTTACTATACAATTTACTATATGATTTTTTTTACAAGTATAAATGACAGAAGAATATTACCTGTTTATAAGGTATCTGACAAGGTGCAAATGACCACATGTTGCAGCTGCATGAAGTGGTGTCCATTTTTCACTGTCCTCTGCATTAACATTTGCCCCATATTCCAACAATAACTTCATCATCTCTTCATTGTCATCAATACAGCACTAAACCATAAGCTTACATTAACATTTAAGATATAGGAATTTACTGCTTTTATAAAGAAGCATCAACTAAGAATACAAATTAAATAAAAATTAATAGCACCTTTATTATTTATTCTGTATATTAATAAATTACCAAAATAATGTTTCTGAAGAAGTACACATTTATCTACCTGTGATATTGAAGAGTTATATAACTATTAATAATGAGTTCTTAGTTTGTAAGTGGATCAGTAGTAATAATATAAGTTTAAATGTAAAAAAAAAGTATATTGGTAGCCAAACAGTTTTATCTGCAATTATACATAATGGTAGTGTCATGTAATGTATATATAAGTATTTAGATGTAGTAATTTATAATAATTTAAAATATTGTTCTAGAAATTAATTATAAAGTTATTGCAAAAAGTAATTGTTCATTTTTATTGTTATGCGGTGTTGTAGAATTCAGTCCTAAGACTAGTTTGATGCAACCCTCCATTCTAACCAATCTTACGCAAGCCTTTTACGTATCCACATAACTAGCACTCCCACATCTTTCCTAATCATCTTAGCGTACTCCATCCTTATCATCCCTCTTCTGTTCTTACCCCACACTTCCCTCTAATGCTAATTTTACAAGAACTTCATGTCTTAAAATATGGTGTATTAATCTATTTTTTCTCTTGGCCAATGTCCTCCATATTCTTCGCTCTTCCCCTATTCTGTTTAGAACTTCGTTAGTGATTCTATCCACCCTTCTGATTTTCAGCATTCTACTATAGCACAACATTTCAAAGGCTTCCATTCTTTTCCTTTCTGCAACTCCTAACATCAACATTTTGCACCCATATAATGCCACACTCCATACGAACATTTTTAATGACAATTTCCTAATATTCACACTTATATTACCCATAAATAAATTCCTCTTTTTATTGAAAGCCTTCCTACTCTTTATGTTTACTATACTTTTACCATCCCTAGTTATTATGCTTCCTAAGTAGCAAATTCCTTAACTTCTGTCAAAATATCCCTTCCCAATCTAACACCCTTTGTTATTCTACTGTTTCCTATACTACACTCCATTACATTGGTTTTCCTTCTCCTCATATTAAACTCTTTCTCCAGTACCCTGTTCTGTCATTTATTATGGTTTCCAAGTCTTCCTCCGACTCCTCTAATACAACAATATCAGCAAAGCATAGAGTTTTTATTTCTTCTCCTCAAAGAATAATTCATTTTCCATATTCAGTTTTAACTTGCTTCATCACCTGTTCTATATATAAGGTATACAGTATGGTCAATAGACTGCAGCCTTGTCTTACTCCATTCTTTTTTTGATCTTCTATTTTAATTACAGCAGACTGTCTTCTGTAGAGGTTATGTATACACCTCCTTCACAATATTTTATTCCAGTGCTATTCAAAATCTTTAATAGTGTGTTCCAGTTCAAGTTATCAGATGTTTTTTCTAAATTTACAAATGCCATGAATGTAAACTTTTTTTGTCCTGTCTTTTAAAATTAGACGCAAAGTCAATATGAAGTTCTTCTAAAAGTGAATATTTTTTCTCTTGTCCCTACATTATTCCTAAAACCAAACTGATCTTCTCCTAACTCGCATTCTATTTGATGTTCCATCCTCCTATATACTATTCGTTAATATTTTGTATACATTTGTTTCTTTCTTTATATTACGATAACTTATATCTGAGGATATTACAGTTGTTTCTATATGGTATATATTATTATTCGACAAATAAATAATTAACATGACTACATGATGTAATTAAATGTCCAGTGAAAAACAATTTTATAGTGAGAGAAATGACAGAGCTGTGAATATAATTTTGTTGTGGTTATTAATATTTGTTTAACTTATTATTGGTGGTGAATTTTATCAGAATTTAGGGTAGTAGGGGTACCAGATAAAAGAGTATTAGAGGAAGAGGCTTTTTCTTAATGTGTCGGAGAATGAGGTGCTACTAACTAGGGGAGAAATTAATGTTAGGTTATATCTGCATGAGGGTGGAAGGATGTAGTCAGTTGGTAGTTTTTGTTTGAGCCTGCGGTTATGTGGAAGAGGGCTATGGTGTCATTGGAGTGATTGATGGACTTTTGATTAAGGAGGATATGCATGATTTTATTGTGGTGATCAGTGGAATTTAGATGTCATTGTGAATTACCATGTTTCAAAGGTGATAGCAGAATATAGCTGGTTATGGCACAAATATTTAGGCCTGAAGCCATATTGAGCAGATGGGATGAGTGATGATAATTGAAGAGAGGAGAGGGAGGAAGAGTTTTTCAAATAGTTCTGAAAGGGTTGGTAGGAGGCTGATAGATCTGTAACTTTCAGGGAGCGATTTTGGTTTGTTAGGTTTGTTTATCATAATAATATTGGCATGCTTCCAGGCGGTAAGGAAGTAGGATATCTTTCCTGTACTTATTAACTGTTTATATATAGCTGCTGTTAAAAGATGCCACCTGGTCTTGTTATTGTTAAATTATCTCCAGAGGTAGGCAATGAATGATGATGTATTGTTATGTTTCAATTACTGACCTTTACAGATGACTCTGGCCCTAGTTGCTGAAAGCATATTAGATTATGAATGATGTGATATGTTGTTGTAGACCGGTCTGCTGTAACCCTCGTAAGCTAACCTATCTTGTGCAAGGCTTTTCATTTCTACATAGCTACCTCATCCCACATCCTCCCTAATCTACTTTGCATATTCCATCCTTGACATCCCTCTTCTGTTCTTAATCCACACACTTACCTCTAATGCTAATTTAAATAAAATATCTATAATTGCAGTGTTTAGGTTCTTAAATAACATTTATATTAATGAAATAAATGGTCAAATTTAACAAAGTTTAATCGAAGTTATCTAATGTAAGTAAAATGTTTCCTCTGCTATTCGGAACACCTTATCAGATACATAAAAGGATTAAAACTAAAATAACTTAGTAAATCTTTTAACAGTCGTTTTCCTGACAATAGTGGTTTTAAAAATTATGCACAAGTATGAATAAAATATTAATAATTAATTAAAAACACACCATTAAGTTATATTTGTTATTTCAAGTATTGAAAAAAATAAACTGCCAAGACATATAATGTTAGTTTATTAACTAAATTGTACCTGATGCAATGCAGTAAGGCCATCTTCATTAGTCGAATCTGGACTAACACCTTTCATTAAAAGTCTCCTAACTAAAATTAAAAAAACACAAATTATTCTTAGTTATTATAACTTATTTAGACACACATACAGTTATTGTGATTATGTATATGTTATCAATAAATGAAGATTTCTCAAGTGAAGTGAAAAATGTGGCAGAGCCATTGAAATGCTTTGAATTTGGTGGGATCCCAATGACTACTTATTCATGTAAATATTATTGATCGATAATTATTTTGAATTTGTTGAATCTACAAAAAATGTTAAAAGAGTAAAATATCCCATACCATTGATTTCTAGTTAAAAATAATGTATATTAAAAATATATATGGTACACAAAAAAGCACACACAAGTCAAACAAAAAAAGATAGTTTTAAAGATTTACTTTTTCAGTTTTACAATCAATAAAAATTTGAAAATTGATATTATGATTGAAATTGAAAATGTACTACATTCTTCATAAAAAGATTAAAAATTAAACATTATCAAACAATTTGTAAATTAACATAATTCATGGCCAATTTAGCTAGAAACACTTTACTTTGTTGATATAAACAACAGTTAATATCTAATGAGTAACATTTACATTTAAACATTTTAGTACAAATAAAACACATTTCATCCCACCATTTGTATAACAATCATTCACAAGCATAAAAGGGAGCAACATATGTTACATATTGTGTAATATTAAAATAAAAGATACAAAACTCTTCTCAACGATAAG
Source organism: Eucriotettix oculatus (assembly GCA_034510155.1). Classification (NCBI taxonomy): domain Eukaryota; kingdom Metazoa; phylum Arthropoda; class Insecta; order Orthoptera; family Tetrigidae; genus Eucriotettix; species Eucriotettix oculatus. The sequence continues at coordinate 219,584,895 of CM067376.1, read as the reverse complement.
TAAATTTAAATATAATATACAATATTTGGACCTTCTTATTAAAACATACATTAAGCTTAACTTTTGCAGGTTTTCCTGGTTAAGCTTGCTGTATAAAATTCCTCCACACAGTCTATAACAATATGTTATATTTGAATGAAAAATATCATTATATTTTCTGACATTACACAACTATATTAAAAATAGAATACACAGTATAAAATATTAAAGCATTCCAAAACAACCAGAAACTAAAGTAGAAAGGAAAACTTACATTAAATTCAGACAGAGGATACATTCCACGGGTCATTGTATATTTTACAAATATAATTCTCAGGTTTCAACCTGGACCTAAGTTTCTGATATCAGTTTTCAAAGTAAGCTTTGCAATCTCCTTCAGGTCGACTGTCAGCCTGATGAAAATGGCAGAACTCGCTATGATAAAACAGAAACATTGTCCTGGGTAGAAACCCAAGTATTTTATTTGGAACAAATTCACTGGGGCTAACCTCCTGAAGTCTAGTAGCTAGCATCACTAGCTCATAACACAGAGGCCCTAGGCTTGGACGTTTGTGCCGTCATGGTCACAGAGCCTCGGATTGACTGCTGAAGAATTAATATGATGACCACATACCACTCCAAATTCGGAATGTGTTATGCAAGATGACAGTCCGCAGTTGACCCGGTAGGCAGTGCCAAGGAAGAAGAAATTCACAGAGAAAAACTTGGATATCTGATTGCATATTTTATTAAAAATGTATAACTGGAAAAATTACAATTTTAGTAACTTTCCAGGCTGCCCTAAACATAATCCAATTCAAAATATAATCAACACTTCACTGAAAAACTATTGGTGCCAAAATAAATTAATAATAAGAATTATTATTACAGAATGTGGATTATTTACCCTCATCAATATCATTACGGGCTGCTGCCTCCAACAACATAACACTGTCACTGAAGTAAATATTTCTTTTAATTGATTTTGTGTTGCTTTCTCTGTTGCTTCCTCTGTGTCTCATCCATTCCTTTTCCCGCTGACTCCATAGTTTTAATTGTTGTAACCTTCTGAATCGAGCAAGATGAAGCCTTTCTTGGGTGCTCATGTGCTCAACATGAGCCATTTCAGCTACTAAATCAGCATGCTCCATCTTTCAGTGTCTGTAAAATGATATGTACCAGGTGGACATATGTTAATAAAATTTAGCCTGCAATTAGCATTGAAATTTAAATATACCAAATTCATGAATATGCATTAATACAATGTATTTAAAATTCCAATAGAATTTAGTTGTCAAATCGGTAAACATTTATTCAATGTTCTTGCACTATTTAATGCTTTAGAATACTGCAAAGGAAAATCACTTCCTCTCTAAACATATTGTAGATATTTAACATCAAAAACTAAACTTTATAAGTGCTGAGTAATTGTCAAACATATTTATAGGTATTACTTGTTAATACACAACTATATTGATATCCATCCGTATGTTAAATATTAATTTTATGCACGACTTACCTGTTTTTACAATTTATAAAATTCGTCTAGGATGCACAATCTCCCTACATTTTAATACGTATGTCTTTTCTAGAATATGTTATAATAAAATGTCCAAATAATCACACGTTTGTTTGTTGCAGCTAAACGTACGGTTGACATGGCCTAGCTCCGCTTTTTTCGCACTAGTCTAATGAAACTTTTACCTGTTGTCAGCAGAACTAGTTATAAAACAGCGGCGTGTCATTCGTGTGTGCCAGAACAAACTTTAAGCACGTCGTTCCAGGACACATACCATTACTTAAACAAATTTTGTGACGTATCCATATACGCTAAAATATGCAAACATTTAAAATTTTTTGAAGAATGTAGGTCATCTATTGTTCGTATAATTTGGCATTATAAAGAAATATCTTTGGAGCGTTGAACATTTGGATGTCTTTTTCTTGATTACAGATACACAAGCTTCTTCATTCAAATATTTATGCCTTCTTTGTCCTTAGCAAATTAACATGTTAATGAAACCGTACAGGAACAAGGTCAGTTTACACCTCGTTGACGTTGGTGTGCATTCCTTCCACATACCCACATGTCGTCTGCAGACATACAGACACGATAAGATATTTGATTAGAGTGCTTGCACGTAATTAGCTCGATAACTTTAATGAAAGCTATTAACGATGTCGAGTGCCAGTCGAAGTATATATGCAGTACTATCGGGCCTTTGTGCATCTGCATCTAGTTTATTTGGAAAACTTGCTGGTGTATATTACTCTGACAACACAAACGTAGGTTTTTTTTAACCAAGTGAGGTTAGAAACTAATAACTATTGTAATACGTACAGAAAGAAAATTATTTAAAGTTTGAAAAATCATGTTCAAATTTGATTAATTATATACAAAATTTGCAGGTGTCTAAATTAACTGCTGTTGCACTTGTCGTTATGATGATAATAAGCAATGGTGCTGTTTGGACATTATTCGTCAAAGCTCTACAGCATTCAAAATCGTCAGTATCTGCGACAGTAACGAGCTCTGCAACAAATTACTTTTGCTCTGTAAGGAATAACGTATGGTGCTGATTCTTTTCATTATTTATTTTTTAAATTTATTTGTGTGTTTATATTTGACAGGCCATCATGGGACTTCTGTTATTTAAGGAAGTGACATCGCTACTGTGGTGGAGTGGAACAGTTTTAGTTCTTCTAGGATTAATACTCATTTGTCAAAATGATAGAATAAAGCAAGAACACAGTGAATAAAAAAAATGTCATTATGGTGTATCATATGTAGGAATAATTATTTTATTATTTCACTACTCTATTGTAAAGGATTATTATACCTCAAAAAATATGTAAGTATATCATCAAATTAATTCACATAATTGTTATTTATTGAATATCAGGTTCTGAAATGTTGAATATATTTATTACTCTAAATATATTTGTGTTTGTGTGTTAAATGCCAGTTTCTATACTTTTGTTTATGTGCAACATTACAGCTTAATTAAAAATACATGGAGTAATGTGAATCATTAACTACATTCCAATAATTTTTTAAATTACAAAGCATTTAATAGGCGATAATTTGTTTTCAATTAACCTGCCTCATTTAAAGAATACTTTTTAATTTTGATAATGATATTAGAAACTAGGTTAAAATTCTTTAAAAGATTTTTGTAAATTATTAAATAAATACCGTAGAATAATTAATTTATAAATAGTTGTCATAGTAATAATTATTAAACTTCTGTCAGAAATTTATGTCAGCTTTTGTTAAATTTAGTTCCAAAATTGCCCCCCCTCCCCAATCCTAGGAAGAACATCCTATTTAATAGATAAAAAATAATTCCTATTGAAATTGACAATTTTTGCACTGATTATGTGAGTTTAGCTCAAGCTAACTATTTTAAACTGAGCTAAAAATTAATTTAATGATAAATTGAAGAACATGGAGACTTTTTGCTTAATAAATAAACAATCAAATACTTGAACTGTTACCAGGAATAGCCTATCAATACTGTATGAGATTCCAATGAGGTATGGAATTAGTATCCCACCAGAATTACAACCACTTTAAGTTGGATCTCCAAATATTTTACTGTGGAACTTCAGTCTGTTGAAATGTCACTACATTATAAGGCTGTGTGTAAAGATGGGATTGGACAATGTAACAAAAGTGTTTATTGTAACAGGAAAGGGTGAAACAAATTTTTCTGAATGGATATAATATAATCTGACACGTTTCTCCTTTATCAATTAGAAATTGCATTGAGAAATATGTTCTCAGTCATGAACAAAAGTCACGTGTGAAGTCTTTTTAAGTGTATTTCAGATACTGATAGACAATTATTAAAGATTATAAAGGGCCAAGACACCGATGAAGATAGTAGAAAGGTAATGGTATATTATAAAAATGGAAGGCTTGAAAAGCCTATAAATTCGACTTTTAGGGCTTATTGGCCACATAGAGGATAGTGCTTGAATATGGGCTTCTTCTAAAAGGAAATCGTAAAATTATCCCAAACAAATTGAGGAGAATCATTTTACATCTCCATGAATGAACATTTAGGTATCAGAAAGTGTAAATTGTTTGGTGGCCTGGTTTATCAGGAGAATTTGAACTGATGATTAAAAATTGTTATCATTATGTTAAAGAGACTATAAATCAATGAGTTGTCAATGATTTATTCAGAATTTATGTGCCATTGATTTATTTCATTTTTTAAAAATTGCATTTGGTTGTGCTTGATTATTACTCCAGATATCTGGAAGTTGCCCAACTTAATAATCTTGAGGCCAAAGAAATAATTTGTCACCTGAAATCAATTTTTGCCCACCATGGAATTTCTAAGAAACTAACTAGTGATAATGGGACTGATTTTGCTCCGTCTGCTGTTTCAAAGTTTAGGCAATTTGTTTAACATGTTTAAACCATGAATGAAAGACCCTCTCTAGGCGTTGAAGATTGGGAAACTTGACAGTGTACCTTGTTGAAATTTAGTGTCACCTCTCTGTCGGCTTCTCTGGATCATCGAAGTAGTGATGTCTGGCTCCTTGTCTGGACACACTAGAATGCTCTCCTCACGGTGACCACTCGGTCTCCTTTAATGGAAGAAATCAAAATGCCCATTCATCACAGCATCACCAATGTGAGAAGGATCACTAACTTTACAATCAATTTTCTGTTTAGGCAACTATATGGTATTACAATATTTCGCTGTTTCTCGATTGTTCTGGGAAAAGTCAGGTCAAAACTGTATGTGATAAAATGCCATCCCTGTGGATTAGAGGCAGCATCAGGTCTCAACATACTAATGCCATGTCCGTTTCCCCTATCCTCACTCACTTTATATTAATAATTCAACAAATATTGTATATTTCACTACAGCCTGTTAGTAATGGATTCTCCCCATAAATATTTAGTCTTACAAAGTTATCGGGCAACACCTTTAAGTAATGGCCTTTCCAGAGCTGAGTTGTTGATGTGTCGGCTTGCGGACATTGGTTCCTTGCGAGGCACTTTGCAAACTTCTTTTTAACTCGGTACAAATTGTTCATCCGTTAGATAATTTGAGAAATTATTGATCAATTTATGTATACTTGGGTAGGCCTGCTCATTGTGGGACACCGCATAATTTTATTTTAATAATTAATTTCGTTTAAAATTTCGAACCACGCTTCTACACGGCAAATAAATTGGTAATTAACGAACCTTTAAAGGGAGGGAATGAGCTTTGCGAGTTGTCATATTTCCACACATTTTCAGATATTTCCCACAAATCATCAGATATGTTTTCAGTCATTTGCAGCAGTTTCGTACAAAATATTTACTGTATCACTGAGCATTGAACGTAAAAATGCGTGATTATTGATTTACATTTTTATGTAATCCATTGCGTTTTACACGCATGTTAGAACCAATATAAAAATCTATAATGACTGTTATTTTTGGTTGTCTCAAACTTACATAATTATTTTTAATAATTGGTCATTTAATTTTCGAGTAATTAATATTCAAAATGGCATTAATAGTGAGGTTAAACATGAAAATTTATGGTTCATAAAAATGGATAATTTCCAAAAAATAATGTCAAAATACCATAAAACGTTTTGAATAATCAAATTAGAATGTCAATTTTTAATTAGTATTTAAATTTCACTTGTATCTTAGGAATTTAATCTTAAATCGGTTGTCCTTGGTTCGAATTTGGGGAAGTTTTGTATTTATTTTTAACCATTAAGCAGGAGTGCCACGCTACTAAGTGAGGAGTCTGTTTTTTCAGCAATAGTTACTAGGCTGAGTTTTCGTGGTAGCTGTCTTACGTATTCTTCCTCGAAAGTTTATAAGGGACGTTAGTGTTGTGAATAGGGCTTTTTTGTGCCAGTGGCAGTTACAATATAATTGCAAAGTTGGCAGTGCAGTTTGCCGGTATTCCGTGCCGCGCGCGCATGGAAATGTATTATTCAACACAATGATTTTCAACAATGCACAAGAGTTTCAAAAAAGAAGGTAATTTCTGACGAATCTAGCTTTTGGTTTCATGAAACACGAAGAATGGAGCAAAACATGCCTTGTTTATGTCAAGTCCCAAATCTGAAGAAACAATGGAACCGGACGCAAGAAGAATGTGCCGTTGCTAGGAATGTGAGAAAACAAAATATAATAAAAAAGCCGTTGTTTTCAGTGTAGCACATTTTTTTTTGCAAAAACTACGGTAAACGGTGCGTAGTGTGTAGGTAATGCACTTCCAAAGACAATGATTAGAAGAAGAAGAGGGAGCATACTCCAGAGATTGGTTCAGAAACATTATAATACACAAAATACAAAAACAATTACATTTTATTGCGTATAAATTTACATAATCGAATATATGAATTTACATATTTCTAAGTTTTTGTTCTGTAAATTCTTATACAATAGTTTGAAAATCCAATTTCCTCGCTTCTTCACTTTAAATTGACAATTGCTAAACTATTTAATCTATCCTGAGACCTTGTCGATCTCAGATAGTTTTTTTTATTGGTTTTAGCCTGGAAAACGATCTTTCTCCAGAAGCAACGCTCACTGGAATATATTCCAAGAGCAATAAACAAGTTTGGAAATGCCGTTGCACTATCATTATCCGATAAAAATTTGAACATTTAAAATTGATTTTCAAACAATTCTGGTGGAGCGATAGATTTTAAAGTCTCAATTTCTTCAACTAACAAAAAACGAATCTGAGTGCGTCTAGTTAGACGAATATAGAATAGAATAATAGAGAGACAAGATAGTACTATCCGATTAATTAAATGTTAGTCAAAAACGACACTTATTGTTATCAGTTTTTTATATTATAATAAACACAATAATTATCTCATCTAACAATACGAACTTAAAATAAACATATTTTTAATTATTTGAACAATTTATAGTTTATCCTTTATCGTCAAAAGCAATTTTGTTTTAAATTTCTAAAAATAACTTTTTATTTATTTTGGTGGTGATGCGGGGCCCCTTGAAGCGTGAGGTTTTTTCTGCGGACGCACTACGGTTGACGCCCCTTACCAAGTCCCTTACCCCTCAATCGTGCTCTTTGCGGACATAGCCACCCCCAAAGAGATATATAAACATCTTTGGCCACCCCCTTCCCCCTTTCGCCGGTCGCCCGTGCCTTTGCAGACACACTACATGAATCAACTAATGTAAAAAAAATCTCTTCATTTATGCGTAAATACGAATATAAATTATCGTAAGTTTAATAATTAAAATCATAATAATGTAAATATTGTCAAAATAAACTGTCCTGTTTAACATTAAGCAAATGTACACATTTCACAAGTTTTTAGATTTTTTCCAACAAAATATCAAAAAAATATTTGAATATTTCTAATCTAAAAGTAGAAGTCGATGAAATATTGGAAACTGAACCTTTCTCCTTAACTATCAACCGTGATAAAATGATTTGCTAGAAAGAAGAAAACAACACGCCTGACAGTATTAAATACTGCATAAAAACAGAATGTTTTGCAAAAGAAAAAAATCCTTGTATTTGTAAAATATTGATAAATTTTGGTTAGGTCACAACTTTTCTGTTAGCTAACTCAGTGAAGAAAATAATAGGTATACAGCAGAAAAAGTTTTTAGTATTGTAACATGAAAAGTTACTCTTAACAATGCAGGCCAGCTTGCGAGTTTTAATTGTTGAGGAACTGACGCAACCTGGGCCAACAATGTGGTCTGGCGAGTTTGGGAGTCGTCATGGGGTAGTGGAAGGAGCAGGTTGTGTCGGCGGGACGACGAGAGAATGACCACGCCCTGCAGATATAATTATTTTTCATGCTCTGATTGGAATTAAAGCTACTAAAATCATCTTTTGGTATTTTTTGTGAAAAATACCTGGCGCCCTAAAGGAATTAGAAAGACTCGAATACGGAGGAACGAGGAATCTGCTACAGTATATATGATCTTCGAAATTAACTTTATTTAACATATTCAGTCTTTATAGTATTATGACAGTAATAAGTGTCAAATTACATAAATAACTATAATGTTTTATTCTAGTAGGATTAAAAGGATTTGTACAAACATTAAACATTACAAACATTAAAAACATAAATAATTCTAAAATATTGAAAAAAAGGAAACCAACAATTAGGTAAAAATATAGGTAATGTGTAATATTAATACATTCTTGGTCAAAAATTTAACTTTCAATTATAAAAAAAGAGATCAGATTATTGATTTATTGAATACAACTTTCGTCAAGACATATCATTGATAATTTTAAAGAACATCTTAAATAGGTTAAAATAAAATTTTAATAAAAATATGAAATTATAAGAAAACACTTAAATGTTTGATTTTTTGTAAATGTGATAAAGCATAGTAGTATTTATATACTGATATCTCATAAAGATATTTTGATCATAGTTGGGGTAGTAAATAACTTAAAAATCCGTAAATTTGAATGTTTTTTCATCGTGTATCTTCTCGCTGGAAAATTATTTTCCATAACTTTCTAAAACACACCAAACTCTCACTTTCTAACATTTTATAGCGTCATTTATGGAGGAGATTAAGAGTAGCGAAAAAAATTAACAACTTAATGAATAAAAAGTGTGAACGTAGTTTTAAAGCTCAAGGAAAAAAGAAAATAATCCAAATAGCTATCTTTCTTAGAATGACAATAGAGAGGATAAAATAAATAGTAATGATAAGATTAATGTTAAAAGGGAGTGCTATAATATGAAATTCAGTAGCATAGTCAATACACGTTGTACGTAACCATAAGACAAAATAAGAGATAAAATTATTTATTTATAAAATAGAATAGTAATTATAAATTCATATTAGTTTCTGAACTGTTATACACCGTTCATTCACTTAATATTAAAATAAAGAAATTAATCTCCAACTTTTTTTGTTCAGATAGCTTATTTTTAAAATTTAATTAACTTCAACCTTACTTAGTAAAATCTATAATAATTTTATATCTCATGTGACTAAATTAATAGATTAGTCTTTATATGCCTGTTGAAGGTCTGCATCAGAATCGATATTTGTTGTATTTTAATTAAAGTTTACTTAAATGCTTGTATGTTTTTTTGGATGTCCAACTTTTCACATTTTTCTATTTAGCCGTTTAAGTTAGTTAGCAATTGATTTTCCTTCACTTCAGCCTACATTTACAACTTCAACAGAAGATCACTTGTGATGTCACAGGGGCTGTTTTGCTTACGAAGTTCCAACTACCTGATCCATGAGGGTCCGAATTTGTCAGCTACTGACCACGTCCGCTCCATAAACGTCCACTTCGTAAACGTCCGCTGGAAACACGACGCCTCTTCAAGTGCCTTAAACCCGGGTCTGTTCGTATGGTATAAAAATAAAAACATAGGTGCAAATGGTGAAAATGAGTTCGATGACAAGTGCCTCTCGCGTGCGGCTCAGCGGCGTGAGATGAATAGTAAATTTAGAAATACGTTTCTCTTCTCCAGATATTGAAACTCCCTTTTCATAATTCTCATGTCGGAATTATTCACAGAAAAGAACAATTGCTCTTGTACATCATTAGAATAACTCACTTCACCCAAAGTTTGCCGTAATATCAAAAATGTTAAATGAGTTATAACAGCTTCTTTGTCAGTTTTTATTTTATATAAATGATAAACTATACTACTTTTCGTCTCTAACATTTAATATTTAGTTAAACGATTTATCAAGTGGACCAATCCAACAGGAACACGATCGGACAGAGACGTTAAAATTGCACAAAATAATTTCGGAGAATAGTGATTTCGAAAACTGTATGATATAGAATTAGTATGATAATATTTATTACAGTCAGATAATTACCGATTTATTTCAGACAAGCAATAGAATATTATAAAGATTGAGGCACCTTGTATGCTCTCAACTCAACATAACCCATAATGCATACGTTGCAATAACCGCCATTACACGAACTCTTGAGACTAATGATCTCGAAACCTGACAGTGGGCGACATCACCACTTGGAGCAAGCTGGAACGATATAGGGTGCATTTGGTGGCGTTGAAAAAACATAAGGGGGCGATGACATCATAAAGAAAAAGAGAATAGAACAAATTTAGAAAAACCGTTGGTACATATTTAATCTGTTTAGTAACATTTTCCAAATAAATATTCAAAAGAAAAAAGGAATATCCCTGGGTAATACCTCGTTAGTTGCAGCAAGGGTTTACTTACATTTAAAAAAAATGCGTTGCTGAATGTATTCACTGTATACTGTCATATCACCAACAGATCTCCTGCCGTGGAGTGTAAGATTTTTAGAACATACGCCATTCAAATGTGTTTTGATCATATTTGTGGAGATAGTGTACGGCTTCTTGCATTTCGTGATCCTTAGTGCAGCCAAGTATGAAGTATTTACAAGAGGCTAAAAATAATACGAAAGCCTTCCAATATTTTTCTTGAGGAATGAGTCTTCAAGACAAACCTGGATAGAGAAGTGATGATGGATTGCTCTGCTGTAAACCACCTGTCCTAAAAACACTCTAAATATGAAGTGGAAGAACTTTAATTATTAAAGTCCGAACGCTAGTTCTTTTTTGTAAATTTCTGAAATTTCATGTTTCTTGATATGCCAACCACCTGCAGAACAAAAACTTAAAACAGTTATACTTTAGCAGATAAGTTGAAGTTTTTTTAATGGCTCCACTGTAAGTGTAATCAATCAAGATGCTGAAAGTTTAGGAGAAAGTTAAACGTTTAATTATAAGGATTTTCTTAAAACGACACATCTTTGGAATCAACAATGCATTTATTTAAAGGAATAATTTAATTAAATGAAAGTACATATAAAAGAAGGTTATCAAAACTTACATGTTATTGATATATTAAATTATCAGTATCGTTGGCCTTCCTGCACATTTTCGCAATAAGAGCCGCCTCCTGTGGTTGTATATTTATGTAGATTGGTTTCTTTCATTCATTTTATCAAAGAGAGGCAATGAGATACCTATATACCAAATTACCAGCGTGAAGGGTCTTGCACCCTTGGAAAGGAAGAAAATTGTGGCGGCAAAACCATGTCGCCTTGAAAGTCTGGAGGTAGACCCAAGGGGCGACATTGGTGGACCGCGTGCATTGCTCCTTTCAGAACTAACGTGCTCAAGGTCGCCCCGCAGGGAGGAGTTGGAATTGCCATAAAATGGCCCTTGAAATTTTCTGGCCCATTTCAGTGAACCATGCTACAAGCAAACTCTACATCTTTCTAACAACATGGGCTATACTAATGGTTGATTATTGTTTGGCGGTTTCATAATCGGATAACTAAAAGTAAGGAAAACCAGCATCTCAATGGAGGACGCAAAGCCCGGTAACTACATTTACAGACTTCTGTTAGTAGGGTTATAGTTACTCTCGCCATTTACCCGCTCTACGGCTGTATAATTGCCTCATACCAATTCTTGTAGAAACAGAATCGGACTCGATTCATCATTTGTAGTCATCATTTGCAGTCTACTGACGAGACTTGAATAAATGTCTACTGTTTCGCTGATCATATTGGTAAGGAAAGGTACCAGACGCAATTCCTACTTTCGGAATTGATAAGGATAGTTAACCGTTGTCAACAACAAGATATAATGTTAACAAAGGAATTTATCTAACATGTAAATATGATTGTTACAATTGTTTCGCCTGCTGCTAAAGAGTTGGATACTCTACAGTACATATGTAAAGGAAATGGTAAACTCATAAAATTATCACCGTTTTTAAAACTTATTCGTCATAGATATTAAATAAAATATATTGTTCTCTGCGTGTCTAAAGTAGAGAAATGTGTTACTTGAGAATACTTTGCGTCTTGACAAGCAGATTCTGCAGTAACACTATAAATGTGGTAGTTTGAAATGCTGTTAGAGAATGAAATATATAAAATGTGCAAACATTTTTAGCTTGAGCTCATGCCAAATATTGGGGCTTGGCTGACCATATCTTTCAATCCTTTATGGATGCCGTGTGTTGCGTCATTAAAGAATACAGTCCACTTACCCGGCAAAATATATTAGCGTTTCTTTACAACTTAACGTGCAAAGGATTTTCGCGTAATTTACGCGATAAATTTATTTGTCATTCCATCCTTTTCTAAAGCAAAAAAATAAATAATTTCTTTTTTCAGGAAACTGTCTCTTATGTACACTTAACTTCGAATTATTAATGTTAGCATGTAATAAATTTTAGCAATTGTTATGTGATGATGTATCCTATTTCATCATTATAGAATTAATGGAATAAATAAAAAAATCATTTTTGGGTTCGAGGTGGATCAACACTATGTCGTCCAGGTTGCATTTCGGAAGTGAGTGTTAAGATTTAGTTATGAGGAATGTACGAAACAAACAGCTGGGATTTAATAAACTGTTATTCATATACATGCTATCTATAACATTTGCGAAAAGTAATAAGTTATCAGTGAAGAATGAATATCGTGTTTCAGAATTTCATTCCCAAACGACAGGCGCTATTCAATTCGGCTTATCATCAAACTATTTAATCATTTTTGTAATCATACACCTGTTTAAAGGCGTGGAGGAAATTCTTGAGGACAGCAGTTTTCGGATCCGGACTTGAACAACAATTCCGACCTGTCCTCAAGGCTGGAACTGAGCATTGTTTAGGCAGCGTGTTTGCCGTGTACTCAAATACTAAAACCTCAAGGTTTCTGTCCAGTATGAAAAATGTGGGCTAGGGAATATTTAGTCGAGTTTATTAAACTTTATGAAGACGAGCCATGCTTATGGCAGGTCAGCTTAAAAGATCAGCATGATTGAGCGAAATAGAAACTGACTAAACGAAGGACCAAAACCCGAACGCCTCAAAAGATGACGTTATTAAGAAAATGAATAATTAGAGAAGTGCTTTTCGAAGAGAAATTAATAAAATGAAGGAGTCGCTGAAGTCAGGAGCATTTCTGACGTTGTTTACATTCAAAGTTGTGGTACTTTTCGAAATCCACAAGGATATCATTGAGTATTTCATATACGTGTGTGTCCAAGGGTTCAGTTGAAGAAATATTCATGGATATCCTTGAATATTTCTTACCGATGTGTGTGCGAGGATTCAGTTGAAGAAATCCTTGAGGATATTATTCAGGACTGTACCTTGAGGATTTCTTCCACGTGTATGGGGGCCTTAACACACAGAAAGAAATCCTTCAATAGGCTGTCTCAAGTTACTCTTCTCTCGGAATATAACTAAAGTTGGGTGCGCAGTTGAGTCGGAACCCACCATTCACATTCCTGCGATTGATGTAAGATGATACTTATTGAATGATACTCAATAAGGTACACGTAATATCTAAAGGAACAATTATTTGATTTAAGGTGAGTAGAGTGTGTATTGCTCAGTTGTATAAATTTTTAGTCTACCAAGTTTCCAGCGATCAAGAATGTAAAGTACTGAACGATGTACTGAATTTCTTTACTGCATAGATGTGAGAAATTTTCAAGAAAGCAACATTTTTGAGTAAATAAAAACCGGGCCATACCGTTACATTATCAGACAACGTATGTCATCTGTGCCGAATCTCTGACATTCAAAGGGAAATAGCAGTCAAATAATTGACGTGGAAATCCAAAATTCGCAGCGAGGACAGGTTAATTGGAATTATTTACGGCCACAATCACACTCAGAGATAGTATGAGTGCAGTAGATGTGTCTTTAGGAGCGTTCTCCTAATCATTCATTTGTAAATTTTCTAATAATCAGAAAGTTTTGGCAAATGTGAAGGCAGACTGGCGGCTTGTTTATTTAACAAATATTTCATGAGTAAGACGTTTTGAGTAAAAGTTAATAAATATTGCATGATTAAGATGTGCTGAGTAAAATTTAATAAATATTGCATGATTATTGTTAGTTATAAGTACACAGTAATTTTCCCAAGTGCATGAGCTTTAATTGGAAGCAATTTTCAAGCTGATTAGATTATTTAATGTTGAATTTTAAAAGTGTCTTTATTTTACAGGTGTTTGCCCTCCAAAGCATATTTTTCAGTTTTCTTCTTATTTGTATGTATTTCTGCACACTAATAGTGTACAAAAAACTTAATTCTGTTGTACCATCCTGTGGTATCAAACTTGTATCAAACAATTGTGACTTAATAACTGTACATTATAATTAATTTATTTTTTGTATATGTGTGTCATTTATTCAACTTCCTTTTATCCTTACAAATTTCATATTGCAGGCGCTTCACCCCAGAATGATCGCGGGGCTCACCTGATTTATGTCGGGAATGCCTCGCAGTCTCTGTATTTTTTTTATCAAAGTTCTCACATGCCGAGACACCTTCACCTATTTTATGAGGTATATGTACTGGGGTCGAAGACCTTGGGCGTATGGCAAGAGTTGTCCGCTGATCCCATTGGATCAGTCGGCCAACTGCCTCCTGATAGTGGTGGAGACATGGAGAAGGGAATGCTGCGACCCCACAGGAAACTCATCCCCTGTCATTAGGAAGGGCGTGAGAATAGTAGCTAATGCCCGACCTACCTTATGCAGGTTTTCTAGGGTTTTCCCTGCATCTCTTTAGGTGAAACACCGGGTAGGGTCTGAAACCATAGCCCGGGGGCCCTAGGTAACCCTTGGCTACCTTGCTCTACCTTCCGCGTCCCCCCTCTTCAATTCCCTTACTATGCTATTAAAGGGGAGTTGCCTGTTCCAGGATCACCCTTATGTAGCCTGTTAACTCCCCCTCCTAAAAAAAGACGACAAGGCAAAATGATTGTTGCGAGGGGAGTTTTGGAAGTCGGAGAAAGCAGTTCGAGAGATGAGCGCTGTGAGAGAACTCAGTTCGGCCGATGAGATGCTGGTGAGTCAATCCATGCCAAGTGGTCCAGGAAAAAGGAAATTGGCTGCCGCACCATCTCAGAAAAAAAAATGTTTGTGCATTACCTCATGTTTTCGCAGTTCAAAATTAATTTTGTTTAATTTATAATGGGTTTGGTTCAAAAATGGCCGCAGCTTTTGTTGTAGCGCGAACGTCGTTTTTCGCGTTTGCAGGTATCTACGAATTTATAATGATCTACAACTGTGTCGACGTATCTTTTTCAAATAACCTGAATCATGTTAAGCCATTCAGGCCTACAAACTAAACCCATATTTACTATCCTAACGTTTTTTCATGTACTCTATGTACCACGAAATACTCGATTCCAAATTAAGAAAATTTCATTTTCATAAGCTAATTTCTCCAAGAAGAAATAGTTTGCGAACCTTAATAATTTCCGTACTTTTCCACATACTAATATAGTTATTCTGTATGAATTATTAATGGTAACTGACGTTCTCTTAACAAATTACACCCCTTTAAAAATGGGATTTTTTTATTACAATGTTTGAGACTCTATATCTCTGTTAGGCACGTAGATAAACATCTGAAACTTGTTCAAATTATAGGTGTCTATAGTAGCAAAATACGATATAAATTTTAACTTTGAGATTTAACTCGAAGATAGTATAATACATGTTAAACATAGCAAGAAATGCTTGATTTCCACATGTAGGATACGTGGGTATGTCAATATAATACTTCAAATATATAGACATGTTACACTAAGGAAACATAACATAAAAATAACATTAGGTTAGTAAGTATGGCTTTAATTTGTAGGCCTGAACACGATGCAGTTTATTTGAAAATGATACGTCGACACACAGTCGTGGATAATTTTGAAATTCGTAGATTCCTGCAAACGCAATTAGTCGTGCGGGCTACAACAAAAGCGGCGGCAATTTTTGACCGAACATGAAACAAAATTAGTTTTGAACTGCCAAAACATGAGGAAATGCACAAACAAAACATAATTTTTTTCTGAGATGGTGTGGAAGCAGCGCTGGACCACTTGGCTTGTATTGACCCTAGTGGCAAAGGAAAGTGTGCGCCAGTCAGCAAAGTTGCCCACATTATCTGTTTACGTCCAGGGTATCGTCGAAGCAGCCAAGCCACCAGTGTTTTTCGGTGATGTAATTGAAATTTATGTATTTATATATATATATATTGTCACGTTTCTTAGGGATCGTGAGATTCAATAACACACACACGTAGAGGTTATAGGCGTTTAATCAACGGCGAAGTGCTGTACAAAGATCGTACTGACTCCGATTTGGAATCCAGTTCTATTTATACATACATGGAATATTCTAGGAGCAGAACATTCTAGAAACAGAAAATACTAGAAACTAAAGGCAAACAATGTAAATAAATTAAATAAATAAAAATGGTTGCGTCGCCTGGGACTCGAAACCGAGTCTACGTGTCTGCAGACCGGCTCGCTACCACTCTGCCATCACTGCAGGTCTTGAGATGTGGCAATATATATATTAAAATTGCATCATTTTAAACGTCCTGTAAAATGTTTTTACTAAGTTCGGATCCCTCTGAGAATGAATCTAATTGTTTTTTCCTTTTAATTTATTTTATTATGCAAGTTGTATTGTAATAAGGAGCGTAGGTTTTCCCGGTGTAACTGCTGGATAAAGTTTTCTCGGGATTCCAACCGGGTAGCGTCGTTCATTTACCATAGATAGCGAAGAAGATGGCTGTTGCAAGCCATCGAAACGTTGTGGCAAATGAACGACGCTACCCGGTTGGAATTCCGAGAAAACTTTATCCAAGTTGTATTGTATTTCATAGGTGTCGATTATGTCACGAGAATAGTTGTTATTTAAGAATATAAAATTAAATTTACACATTTTTGTTATAGAAGATTAAAGATTACTGTGTTCAAAACAGCGTTTACATTTTCAAACGCCAAACGAAATAGAGAATTCGAAACGTCTTTATCAAATATTATCAGTAAAACTGACGTACTTTTATCCCCTTATCTTAATCAGCTTTTATCAGGATAATGTGGCAAAAATAATATTTTATTGTTCCCTTGAAAGCGCAATTTAAATTAGAAAAAAAATACCTAAATATTGAACTTTACGTTTATCGAAATTTTATACCACTTTTTATAACTTTCACTGATTTGAAGTTAATCTATCCAGGACGATGAGCCTAAATGCAGATTAATTTGAATTTAATATTTCTACCAATAGAATACTCACAGTAATTTTTACTTTTAATACGGAACTGAATTAAGTTTTTGAGTGCATAGAACTCATCTACACAAGTAAGCACACAAAATGATTTTCGATAGGAATTTAGATTTATGAAACTAAACAAAATTAGTATCAGATCTCAAAGAAATTCGATTGCAGCGCATTTCTACACGCAACGCTCCTTGCTACCCACTGAAACATTTTACTAGAAACTTCAACAAGGAAACTAACTCCTGACTATCTCGGATTGCGATGCGTTCATGTCCTATAGTCACTACAGCAAGCCTATTGTATCTTATGAAGTAATGTTAAACCCGAAGTTGGTTAAAAAAATTAGTTTTAAGCGAAGCCTGAAGCATTGTTATATGAATATGATTTATTATATGTATTATAACTTTTCGGTGAAAAATAAAAGTGATTTAACTGTTGTTTAGCGTTGCATTGTTTCGTAGTGGCTAAGTTTTGTTATTATGCGAACTTCATAAATATTTTTCATGGGCCATGAAGTTATTACGCGCACGTAGAACGGTCGATTTGGGAGACAATGTTTCACGCTGCCGTAAATCAACCGAATCGCTTGATTGAATACGGTATCGATTCGTCTGTTGGTAGAAGGTAATACTATACCAACACACAAAGCAAACATTCTCAAATTTGTCTAATAATTTCTCGAACAATAGACAGTGATGAACTGAAAATTGCAGAATATTTTAAGAAATTTTAGGCAGAAAATTGTCACGTGTGAAAACACGTATAACAAGGCGAGTTTATATATGTAATGGGGAAATCATTTACATAAGGTAGGTATAGAAACTTGCATTTTGAACTAACGAATGTACGAGGGTTATTTTTAAAGTAAGTACTGATATTTATTTAAAAATTAACACAAAATTATTTTCCAGATATTTTATTATCAATCATTATCTTACACCTCACTCCACATTATTCAAGCTCGGAACACCACGTTTGATGTGCCTTGGTCAAGGAAAGAAGCCGCCTGTGAACACAGACGGTCGGCCGCGCCACGGCTCTTCGTGCTCATTTTTACGACCTCAGTTAATCCACTTCCTCTCAATTACATCACTCATTACTGCTTCCACATACGCCTCACACTAATGCCTATGAATATGTGCAGGCATAAAATCCTTGCATTCAATAAACCAATTGCTGATCTTATTTGGCAGTCTGCGGGTCGTTCAATTGCTCGGAACGTTTTGAAACGCTCTAAGAAAATAAATTTACAGTGACAATCCTTTTACTATATGGAGAAGTCCTTTATTATTTAAATAAATATCGGTATTTTTACTTACGTAGAACATAAAGGCCTCTCAGAGGTAATAGTTGGGTATTTGATTTTTAATCTATTTGTCTCCAGTCTAGCCATAAATACTGTTAGTAACTTCTGGTGCATAATGCAATTCCTGTTGTCAGGGTAAAAACGAAGCCTTGTGCTGGAATGCATTCTGAGTCAGTAATGAATCAAGAAGCACGTATCTTGGAAGTTAAAAAATGGAATGCGGCGATTATGAAACTCGTGTAGTTGTGATAGCTCTGCATAAGGTTGTAAAATCTGATGCAGACATTTTCCAAATCCTGAAAAAGCTTACAATCAGTCAACTGTTTATTTATCACCCAAAGAGCGATTTGTTGAAAGTGGTTCCATCAAAGGTCGCCCACGAAGTGTGATGTCTCCAGCTGCTGTCAAAGCAATGGCGGCTCGATTTCGGTGGAATACTGTCCGCAAGCCATCAGTGATGGCTCGTGATCTTCAAATTTCAAAAGATCAATGTCCCGACTATTGAGGGAAGACATTGATGTTAGAGCTAACCGTCGGTCTACTGGATATTTTATGAATGCTCGTCTGAGGAAGCAGAGGATACGCCAAAAATGGCCACAGATCAATTCTTTTTACCGCGATAAAATCTACAACATCGAAGAGAGTTCCAATCGCCAGAATGACGGTCATCTCGTGAAGCCCGTGAAAAGGCTTCAAAATTCAGAGACGCCATCATCCCTCCTCAGTTGAATTTCTGTGAAAAGGGTATCAAAATCAGTGCAAAAGTATATGAAAATGTTGTCTTGGACCCAATAGTGAAAGAATTGAATAACGTCGTTTCAAAATAAACAGCGGAGCTTCCATCAAGATTCTTCTCCAGCACAAAAGGCAAAAACCACTCAGAAGTGGTTGGAATTCAATATGTCTGATTTCATCACGATTGCTGATTGGCTATCCAGTAGGCAAACGTGTATTATTAACATATTTTTTATATGTTATGACGTTCGTCGGTTTGATGATATAGGACAAGAGCAGTCCCATGTTTGGATGTATTTGGCACATCATCTGCATCGCCCTGTTGTTGGCTTAAAATAATAATTCGTTGATAATTATCAATTTCATTGCATTGAAGGAGGTGTATATTCATTCAGTAGTTCTCCGTCGAATCAGTGATTGTTCGTCGTCACTACCAAACTATTAAAATCCTATTTTGATTGGTGCACTTGAATGACACATTGTTTAAATTTGTTTTTGTGTAATTGTATCATTATTTTCATTCTATATTTACTGCAACACTTGGTATCTTTTCAATTAAAAAAGTATATATTCTTAATGCCAGAGTAGCCCAAACAATTTTTTGTATAGATCAGCGTGTTAATTAATGTGTAAAAAAGCTAAGATCTCCTCGATCTGTTTGGTGATATATCTTCTGAAATAAGTGAAAGAATCAGCAAATACGACACTTATTTTATCTATGTATGACAAAATATGCTAGAGTTACAACCTTATTTTTTCTGTTAAATTGTACACCTTCTAAAGTTTTGCAACCCGCGAAATTCAAGTTTTGAAATATGTGACAATTTACTCTTGAGCCTCTCCCTTTTCCAATGCTTAGCAAAATTCTCACATCAGTTTCTGTAAAAGGACGGTGATCTACAAACCAGGCGTGGAGTCATAGTTGTCTTGATCAATGCGAGAAACTCTCATGTCCACATGTTTATCTGATGTTCCGGAATGAACATTACTCAATACTTCAACCACTGGTAATATTTCTGGAGTTAACCATTCCTAAACTTCATGTTGCCAAACCACGCGTGAACCATCCAGGGCTCTTCGTGTCTTTTATTAGTTTCTGTTCAATGGTCAAGTCCGACGACATAACTCTCCAGTGTTTCTCAGAGCCTTTGACTGCAAACGTTTGGTATTCTTAAAGTTTCCAGGTTTCATGAAGAACATAAACTGGCACGAACTAAATTTTTCAACGTAGTTTTTAATATAAATAACAGTGAGCAATAATTAGTAAAGATGTAATAAAGGAGGTAAAAACTAAGTAGTACTTACTAGGGTAGTCACTTTCGCGCTCAACACAACAATTTGAACGAAATTCTGTATGAACAATGGGTGTATTTTCAGCAACTATTAATTAATTTTCCAACCAGAAACAGAATTACGGCTTTGTAATCGAATCTTGGACGAATCTTTCACCCTGATCATCACTGACTAAACCAAGATTTTTCAGGAAGTCATCATGTAAAAAAAGTAATATGATGATCATGTAGCAACCAAGTATTTTTAAGCTGTCCAAGACTGTAAAATTATGGTGTAACTCTGTTATCGTGTATTTTCAAAGTCTTTGACAATGTCTTTGAATATTTTCTTTTGATGCTCTGTCTTTGTTTCGATGAGGTGTTCATTTCTAACTCACTGCTGAATCTGTAGACCATTAAACGCAATAGGTCTACATCTCTTCAAACGACAGGTTAGGAAATTCGGAAATGATTTACTTGAAAAAGTTTCCTTCAATTAATAAAGCTTTAACAAATTGCTTTGAGAGACCCAGTTTTATGTGCACCGGTGGAAATATAATGTTCTTTCTGTGGATCACCAAGTTTGAGGTCAGATCTTGGTGGCCAATTTAATAAATAATCATAAAATATTATTATATAATGTTTCTTGAACGAGGAAGCTCTAAACAGAATAGGGGAAAAGCAAACAAAATGGAGGACGTTGGCTAAGAGAAGGGATAGATTAATAGGCCACGTTTTAAGACACGAGGGTCTTGTAAAATTAGTTCTAGAGGGAAGTGTGTGGGGTAAGAACGGAAGAGGGAGGTAAAGCAGATTAGGGAGGATGTGGGTTGTGCTAGTTATAAGGAAATGAAAAGGCTTGCGTAAGATAGGTTAGCATAGAGGGTTACATCAGACCAGTCGTAGGACTGAATGCCACAACAACAAAAATGTTTATTTTTGAAATTTCGCTGGTTAATTTATCTCCAACTTTGCGGAATTCTATTCAATAACTTATGCATTTGCCCCACTGACTAGTATAAGCTAAGGGTAAGTAAGTACAACTTACAAGTGATTCAGACGCCGGATCTACACCTAAATAGAGATTCGTAGAATCAGAAGATAAGGGTATATACTTTCTTTTGGGGGGTAACAGGCTACATGAGGGTGATCCTGAAGCAGGCAACTCCCCTTTAATAGCGTAGGAAGGGACTTGAAAAGGGGGGATGTGGAAGGTAGAGCAAAGTAGCCCAGGGTTGACTAGGGCCCCCAGGCTGTAGTGTAAGGATCCTACCCGGTGTTTCACCTAAAGGCGATGCAGGGAAAAACCCTAGAAAACCTGCATCAGGTAGGTCGGGCTAGTGGGTACTACTCCTGCGCCCTTCTGATAACGGGAGACTGGATTGCTGTGGGAACGCAACAAACCTGCCTCCGTGCCTTGGTCAATATTGAGAGGCAGTTAGCCGACTGGTCCAATGGGATCAGTGAACAACTCTTACCGTATGCCGAAGGTCTTCGACCCCCGTACATACACCTCTCAAACTGCCCAAGGTCATTTCAGCCTGCAGGAGTCTTAAATTAGTTACCTTGGCCATGGACCAAGGGGGGAGGGAAAGAGGAAAACCAGGCACTCATTTCCTATCAGGATATCCTCCTGACCTATCTCCTCATAAGGGTATATACTTTTTTTTTGGTTAACAGGCTACATGAGGGTGATCCTGAAACAGGCAACTCCCCTTTAATAGCATAGGAAGGGAATTGAAAAAGGGGGGATGCGGAAGGTAGAGCAAGGTAGCCAAGGGTTGACTAGGGCCCCCGGGCTATGGTTTAAGGATCCTACCCGGTGTTTCACCTAAAGAGATGCAGGGAAAACCCTAGAAAACCTGCATCAGGTAGGTCGGGCAAAAGGTATGAAAATATAAATTAATGATTTCGATTTTACACAGCAAAAAAAACTGAAATTCAAAAATTCTCCCATTTATGACGTCACTGACTTATCTTTTACTGGAAAACATATTTATTTATTTGAAAAATAATGTTATGTATCTGGCATTGCACTCTGTTATTTTATTGGTAAATATTTCCTTTAACCCGCTGACGTAAATATCCGAAAAAATTATACCATTAATTTACGAATTGCTTCGCAATTATTATCTTTGATTCAGCTGTCGTCTGCTTGTGACGTGTACGTGGAAACCATGTATTGTTTAAATGGGTATATAAGGGAGCCCGTGAATATTATTCGGCACCATTCCATCGGCGGATGAGGTTGAGGTTTTGGCTTCGGGCTCCTGGACAGGCGAAGGATCTGACGCCTTTGCTCACTCGGGACTCTGGGGCAATTACAAGACTTTGGATTTGTCACCGTATGGGGTTAATGTAAGACGTCGGGGCTAGCTGTAGTCGTCCTGCAGAGGCGGTGGTAGATCTGCTTTGACCAGCGGGGCGGGGGATGGGGGGGCTGCTCCACAAACTTAGAACGACGGGACGTGTCTTTGCTACCCGTCGTCCTGAGACAACTAATTATGATGCTACATTTATGCTATCATATGAAAACTAATTTTATCCTCCTCCAGACTAATATATTTGAGAGCTAGTTGCAGATCACACATCGTATCATAACGACTCGTTTAGTTACATTTAAAAGCTTACATTGAGTAATTAATAACTTAATAGCAGATATTTTTATCCTATAATGTTTTCCTTAATTATATTTCATATCTCCACAAATTCAACTTGACTCGTCAAATACAGACGCTAGCTTTCTCACAGATAATACAGAAAACTGGTGTCCTTGAATTTCTTTTAGTACGAGCTCCTAAATTATACATACATTTTACGTCTTGGTAAGAAACGATATGCATTCAATCAACAAACATACCATGTGCAATATTAGCTAAAAATTACTGCAATGATAGCATTAAATAATCTTACAAGTCTGAGACTGTTGTCAATGTTGTTTTTTCATATCTGTGAAATACGAATTAATTATGATTGCTTACAGATCTGCCTTCAACTGATCGGTTTGGCCTCGATATGGAAGAAGTAGTCGGTTTGGAGATAATTCAGAGTGCTGGAAATAATGGAAACTGTGATCGCTGCAAATCGATTGAAGTTCTTGTGATTCACGGGAAATTGACAGTAAAAGCTCGTTGTTGTTTCGTCTTCGGAGCTTCCGTACATATTATCCGAAGTGAATTTGTCCTGAATCCTCCGTGAAGAGAATACAGAAACTTAGGCCACTGTAACGAAACTTAAAAAACTTCAGCCTCTAAGGTACGCTATGGAAATCTTATAAATTTTAAGGAGCGATAATAGCCCAGCACTTACGTCCAAATAATTTTCTTCCTTTAGCAAAATATCGGATATTTGACCTTATATCTACTTGTATACGTTATGGTCAGTAGTAAATTATTTATGGTTCATAAACCATGAAATTTTGTACCTCTTTTCAGTTTTTCGCATTCTAGTGAAAACAATGTCGACTAAGTAATTGTAGGGAATAAATTCTAAGTTGAATTGTGTATGCGATTATGAAATTTGATTCAACGGAATTATGGAAATAGTTCGTCAAACGTAGGATGTTTTTGTACTTGCAGGCAATAGAGTTGGTGGTCAGAAAGTTATTGCCAACGGTGACGTTACAAATATTGATAGCGTCATTTTCCGAGAACAGTTCCTAATTTATAACGTTTATAATTATCATTTAAATATTTGTAATTAGACCAAATATTTTCCTTCATTCCGGGCATACTATTAAAATTAATTTAAAAGATTTTTATCATTTAATATATATATGACGAAGCAAAATATTTTCCTTCATTCCGGGCATACTATTAAAATTAATTTAAAAGATTTTTATCATTTGATATATATATATATATATATATATATATGACGAAGCAAAATATTTAACTTCTTTCTAGCCATACTTTTAAAATGACTATGAAAGTTGCTTATTTTCTTCTCTATGGAAAGCAGTCTTTCATCCTTGCGTAATCTGCCGTCTGAAGAAAAAAAGTTTAAGATTTCTTTTTTTCACATATATTTATACTGTCGAACAACTTATTCTTTTATATCTTAGTTATAGGGGTAATCTGATAACAAAGATTATTTCCGTTGTTTTAAATCATTTTATCATTGTGATTCAGTATGGCTGGTTTTTTTATCATTTGGTTGGCCTTTTTGAGGAATTTTCGTAACACCGTCATAATTATGGAATGCAGGGGAGTGGATACTCAGAATTTGATAGGAGAGTAACCATAGCCTATTTAATTGATACTGACAGGTTTCTTAATTTTCTGTCCCACGCTATTTGACAACGAATTCAAACTGTGGTAAATGTGGTTAGGACATGAATAGGTTCGACTATTTTTTATTTGTGAGTTGGTTGAGGTCTTATACGAGAATTCATTGGGAGAAATGTTATTCAATAAAGTCAATTTTACTTCCAGGCTTGCACCTTCAAACTCCCTTTGAAAGTGTAAGTAAATCTTATCATTATTGCGTACGTGTCCATTTTAAATGTAGTATACGTTCATATAAATATATACAGTAGTAATACGCTATGATGTCACCAGTTGTTCGCCAATCGCGTGTGAGGAACGGGCTTCGGTTGGAGTATGACTTCAACTCGTCTAGTTCAAAAATGGAGTTGTGGTAATATCAAAATGATTCTTATATGACAATTCAAAGTAAAACTATACAAATCGAGGTAAAACCTTTTCTATTTATTGGTGGATATACGAAAAACTAGAGTTGTTTTTCAACAAGTACAAAAAACATAATTTGGTGAACTATTTCTATAATTATATTAAATCGAATATCAACTACACCATTCAACGCAGAATGTATTTATATACAATTTCTTTCGGAACTTCGTTATCCGTAGAATACTTCACGTTTTAATTATTTACAAAAAACTGAAAAGAGATGAAAAAGATCGTGTTTTGTAGGCCACAGAAACTTTTTCCGGCGCCTTTCGAATAGGTCTTACGACGTAGTATAAATTTGTGAAGAAGCCACCAAGAGAGTGCTTTCTAAATTTTATAATTTTCACTAACAAATTGCCAATACTTTAACGTAATGAAATAGGAGGAAAGTTTCAGCCATATTTCTCAGCTTACTTAATAAATTTCATGGGGTGTCGATTTAGTATTACTGTATTCTAAATCTCGTGATTCACTCTTCGGAGTATGTAATCTATTGTAACTACTGTGAGCGCAGAAATGTACGACTCTCTTCCAAACTGGGCTCGGTAGCGAAGTGCAGTTTTCTGTGCATTAGTGAAGCACTTAACTCATGTGAAAATATCGCCTTACTGTTAATGAAAGGGATGAATTTATACATGGATAATCGATAGATAAGCTTTTAAGCTGCTTGCAAACCAGCTCATACATCTCACAGCACTTCCAGAAGGTCGAACATGCATTATTAAAATTAAAGTTTATGTCCTGTTCATCTCGCAAAGGCGTAAATATATATCATAACTATTACTTTCTGTTCATTCTTTCAAAAACCTTAAGTTTAAACCAATCCCTTGTGCTGTCTTCAAATCTTTATTTAATGAAGTAGTTGAGAATGTTTTCGCTTATCGCCATAATCATCATCTTATGACCAATTTTCAAAAATACAGGTTTAAGGCTAAAAATTTACATATATTTTTTTTCGTCAAAAGTCTTCATGAGGGTGTTCCTGAAACAGGCAACTTCACTTTAATAGAATAGGAAGGGAAATAAGAAGGGGGGATGCTTAAGGTAGAACAAGGTAACCAAGGGTTGACTAGGGCCCCGTGCTAAGTTTGAAGGATCCTATCCAGTGTTTCACCTAAAAGAGATGCAGGGAAAACCATAGACAACCTGTATTAGGTAGGTCGGTCTATTGGATACTATTCTCACGCCTTTACGAATGAAGGGGGGTGAGTTTGCTTTGGGGTCACAGCACTCCCTTACTTGTGTCTCCAACAGTTTTAGGAAGCAGCTGGCCGACTGATCCAATGGGATCAGCGGATAACTCTTACCGCATGTCCAAGGTCTTTGACTCCAGTACAGGTGCCTTGGCATGTGAGAACCTTGAAAAACATGAGAGTACTAGGCATTCTCAAAGGTGAGCCCCGCAGTCGATCTGAGGAGAAATACCTGTGAGGGAATACTCCCACAGGTATCTCAAGTATACGATTCTTTTAGAGTTAGAGGCTACATGAGGGTGATCCTGAAACAGGCAACTCTCCTTTAATAGCATAGGAAGGGGATTGAAAAATTGGGGGATGATGTGTTGAATCTAATATAGAGCAGCCGGCTGAGAATACCTGTGGGAGCTTAGCTCTCTTAGGTATTTCTCCTCAAAGAAGAAATTGGCTTTACCTTCGAGGATCACTCATTCTTTAGTTTTTAAGGTTCTCACATTGAGGCATCTTGAACTCATTTAGAAAGTGTATGTTCCGGGGACGCAGACCTTGGGCATACGATAACTGTTGTCCGTTGATCTTATTTGCCCCGTCGACCAGGTGTCTCCTATACTGGGCGAGACACGGAGAGAGGAATGCTGCGACCCCGCAACAAGCTACTCTCCCTTCTTTTGGAATGACGTGAGTCAAGTACTCATTTCCCGACCTACGCGTTGCAGGTTTTCTAGTGTTTTCCCAGCATCGCTTTCAGGTGAATCACCCAGGGCCCTAGTCAGCTTTTAGCTGCCTTTTCTCCCTTCGCACCCACAAGTTCAACTCCCTTCCTATGCCATTAAAAGGAAGTTGGTGGTTTCTGGATTACCTTAATGTAGTCTGTTATCCAAAAATAAAATAACTTATTTTAGGAGAATAAATTATTCAAATTACGACATTTAACACTAAATCAAATTAAAAGATTGAATAACGGTTGTAATAAGTTTATTGAAGGACAATATAACCATGATTAATTAATTAGTTAATCTGTAAGAATTAAATTTCAGAATTCCAGAATGAGCTCTTAACAATAAAAAATGGTCCACGTTATTCAAGAAAATCGTTCAAATATAAAAGTTTAAACAAAACTGGCTCATCCTTTTTGAATCGATGCCGAAATTTTTATTTTTGTACCCACTTTCAATAAATTTATACGTAAAATTATACTTTGGAGTCAGTTATTCTGAAACTTTAACGACTCCAAATCTCCATATTTATGGAAGAAAGATGTGAATATTGAGAATAGCCACAATATGGTAATAATTTTAGTATATATATGTTAAATCTAATAAATTAACATAATATTGCGCAACGTCTCAACGTCAGGTTTGTGGTTGTCACAGGCTACCCAATTCTCGAGATGAACGGAGACATTCCAGAGTTGTTCAGAGCAACAGAAGATCAACAGTGCATCAAATAGCCGAAAATTTTGAGGACTTGCTGTGAACGTCTCTGAACAAGCTGTTCGCCGCAACTGA
Organism: Eucriotettix oculatus; assembly: GCA_034510155.1. Classification (NCBI taxonomy): domain Eukaryota; kingdom Metazoa; phylum Arthropoda; class Insecta; order Orthoptera; family Tetrigidae; genus Eucriotettix; species Eucriotettix oculatus. Next base: position 219,557,144 of record CM067376.1, on the reverse strand, counting down.
TACCGTATGCACTATGGAAGCCGACGATTTGTTCGAAAGCTTCTACTGCCTTCCTTGAACAAGATCACACGTCTTCAGTTCGCAAAGTAGCTCAAGAATTGGACAGTAGATGACTGGAAAAAGGTCGTGTGGTCTGTTGAATCGTCATTTAAAATGCACCATGCAGAAGGCAGGGAGAAAAAAACATGTAAGCATGGGCCTGAATTGGATTGCTAACTATTTCCAGCTGGTGGCGGCAATATTATGGTCGATCTCATTCCAGTCGAGAATTTGTGGGATGTGATCGGACGGGCCATCAGTCAGCATGATTCAGTACCATCAAATATTAAGGAATTGGTAAGTGCAGTTGATCAGATATTGTCTCAAATTCCTCCTACCATCTACAGAGGATTTGTAGCACACTTCGGCAAGATATATTGACAGATCTCATAGAATCCATGCCTGGAAGAATTACAGCAGTATTAGGAACGAAAGGTGGCCCAACATTGTATTGAGGGGGTTATCATAAGAATTTGGCCACTAAGTATATATATATATATATATATATATATATATGCAGAGTGTTAAAAAACTTTCAAATATTTTTAGAGGTGGTAGTAACTATCATGCATAAACATGGGTCCAGAAACACATAATTTTTTAGATCTGTACACGTTTTCAATGAGGAGGGTCAGCCGTACATTCAAGATCTTATTATAGGATGTGCTCAACGTGACGGACATCCATCCATCTATGGAAATACACTCGATTGTGTTTGTAAGTCCTGTCATGCACTAAAAACTCGATCTTGCAGTGTCTGGAGGTCATTGACTGAGGTGACTGGGACTAATGCCTTCTAGTGTACCGATAACTAAAAATATAGGGGACCGAAGTCTGGGGAATGGGGACGTCAAGGTATGGAGAGTCCTCGACCAATCCAGAGGTCCTGAAAAGTTCGCGTCAGATGTGCACACGCATTGCTGAGGAAATATGCTCATACGCCATCGTGCATAAATCACATCTCTAATCTTTGCAATCATGGCAAATCCTCCACCAAAATGGGCAACACGTTAACAAGAACTTGATGATAATTAGTCCCATTTAATGTTTTTGGTAGGATGTATTCCCCTAGTAATTCCATACGTTGATGGAGAAACGGTGCTCATGCCATTTACTGAAAGTGCATAGGAATTTTCATCAGCTGGTTATGAAAGATCACAACGCCATCTTTTTTAAATTTTGCCTCGTTGGTAAATAAAATCTTCGAAAACAGAGGGCTTGCAGCGCACTTTTGTAAGATCTATTGACAGACTTGCAATCTGATACGGCGCTGAAGATGGTTTTGATGCAGCCATTGATATATAGTACCACTCAGACAAGAGGACGACTCACGCTGTCTACTGCTACCAATCACAGCACCCTCGTTCCGGTTCTTTCGTCCAGTAAATGTAGCAAATGCTCCTCTATCTGAGGTGTGTGGACTGATCGAAACCTCTCACTGTTCACCTTGTGGGTTGTCCTTAAGATGCATTCTCAATCAAACGTCTTCAGCCACTATGTACAATTGTACAGATCATATGTTTATTGGACGCTTTTTCTTGTTTTGATAGAAACTACTATCTCTCAAAATATTCGACGCTTTTTTAACACGCTATATATATATATATATATATAAATTACATTTATTTTTATTTCAGCTCCTCGTGTTCTTTATGTAAATTTCAATATTATAAATTTAAAACAAAATCGACCATATTATATCAATTAACAGAAATCAATGCAAATCAGTCTTAATGAAATAAATGTTTTCAGATATATATATTGTCACGTTTCGTAGGGATCGTGAGATTCAATAACACACACACGTAGAGGTTATAGGCGTTTAATCAACGGCGAAGTGCTGTACAAAGCTCGTACTGCTACAGACTGACTCCGATTTGGAATCCAGTCCTATTTATACATACATGGAATATTCGAGAAACAGAACATTCTAGAAACAGAAAATACTAGAAACTAAAGGCAAACAATGTAAATAAATTAATCAAATAAAAATGGTTGCGTCGGCTGGGACTCAAACCCGAGTCTACGCGTCTGCAGTCCGGCTCGCTACCGCTCTGCCATCACTGCAGGTCTTCAGATGTGGCAATATATATTTGAAAACATTTATTTCATTAAGACTGATTTGCATTGATATATATATATATATATATATATATATCAATGCAAATATATCTTCAAAAACATATATATATATATATATATATATATATATATATATGTTTTTGAAGATATCTTTGCAATTGAATCAACTCTCCTTCCTTCATTCCATATTTTTTTGGCTTAAATATTAATAGGAATAATTTGTGTAAGTTTACAGAACAAATTTATGAACGTCACATGTACACACTGTGTTGATAGGTGTTTCATGTGCTTATGAAAAATAAAGGTGTAAAGAAGATTTAATAATTTATTCCAGTTTCATTCCTTTCGAATATAAAATTAAAATACAAACATGTATATCAAACCCATAGGCTGTTAAATGAAATTCAAATCGGTTTCCTAAAGGCTACAAAAACTTTAATACATGTACAGCCGTTCATTAATTTGGAATAAAAAAAACCTTATATTAATTGTGGCGAAACGTTTAGAGAGGTTTTCGGGGTTTTAGTTCTCTGTGGTGTGGGGAAGAGCAATCAACATCGCTTCTGATGCGAAAAGCCGGACAGCTGTCCCTCTAGGGCTAAGCCGAGTTAAGTCAGTCTTTGCCCGTGCCAGTGCTCAATAATCTCGTGAATTCTCCTTCACTCTTTCTCTGGAAACGAACAGATTTTTCTTACTGTTTGCGAGTTGAATCTATCGAGTTTATTTTTCTTGTCTTATTTTCCCTACTGCTCTTCTTGAAAATCTCTCGTTCAGTTTGACATATTAATTTTGGATATTTCAACCAATCACTTTCAATTTTTTGACTTTATTCAGTATGATACTATACCTATTTTACATTGATACTTAATCTTTGTTTTACTTTATTTTCCTCCAAACCACAGATAGTAATCCAAATTAATGCCACTTCAGTACGTTGGTCTCTTCTTCTTAAAGGCAGATAAAAATATTTTGCTGGCAGTCCCTCGATTTGAAGCTATTAAGGAAGAACGCCACCATTCTTGCATGATACTTTTTCCTTATTGTATTACATTTTCATCTATATGATACATTTGATCATTTATTCGTTAATCCTTCTTATTTTGTATTTTTAAATTGATTTTTCGTGTATCATAAATTTTACATCTTCATTTTCTCCTTTAATTAGGATGTCCCACTATGTATTCGACACATTTTTCATTTACACTTTTTAAATGATGTTTAAATTGTCTAATTAGAACTGGGTTAACGTGATCGTCTAAATATAATTCTATGTTTATGTCTGTTTCTATAATTTATTATAAGTCCTTGAACAGTTCTTCCAGGCTTCTAAAAGCCTTAAGCGCTCTAAATTAGTTTTACGAAATGGACTGAACAACAATTCAGATGAAAATGAGAATACATGCATCGAATTAACACACATATTATTCATTATTGTTTTCTGCGTAAGTTTATTAATAAACAATAATTGTGCAATATACAAGAAACTATGAGTATAATGAAGAAATTTAGGGGCCGACCTCCTGTTATGTAGTGGTCAGCGTCGTGCCTCGCGTCGCACCTCAATTGCCATCTCTGAAACAACTTGATAAAAATTGCCTCACTCTACCAGAGAAGTATTCACAATTTAGGTATATTTTTATATAATACTCTTCCTCCATAGGTAAAGGACATTAATAACTACGAGAGATTTTCGAAGAATGTAAAAATATTTTACTGGAAAGCGCGCTTTACTCAATACAGAGGTTTCTTCATGGGCCCCCTTAGAATAATTATCTTTTGTAATGAAAAAGTGTTGCATGTGTTGTTTTTCAAACTATTTATTTCATAACTTGCTTACTTTCTGTTTAACCTTTCCTGCTATTTTGTTTTAGTTTCATGTGCTGCCTAGAGTTTCTACGGATTGGTATATTCCTGGTCGTTCAATTCTGTGAAGTTATTTGTTCGTAATCTGCGTTTGTGCTTCTCTCTAGTGTGCGTGAGTTAGGTTTATTATTATTACTTAGCTGCTATTGGGCATTTGCCCGGTGGCTGCTATATACAAAGAAAACACAAATACAATTACAAAAAGTAAATACAAATCACACTAAGGAACAATTTTGAAGTGTAGGTTTTGATCTGAAAAAGATCAGGAGTCACACAGAAATCACTTCACTATAAGCACTTCACTGATTCTATATAAAAAAGTTTTTTAAAAAAACTTCTCACTTAAGGTTTCTTAGCCTATTCCTAAACTGGTTTACGCTACCCGGAAAAGTCGTCAGTATTTCTGCAGGCAAGGAATTCCAATCGCGTATAGATCTATTAACAAATGAAAATTTTCAACGTCAGTGCGTTGCTCATTTTCTTTAATTTTGAACGTATGATCATTTTTAGAAATATAATTCGGCGCCGTAAGATGGTTTGTTATTTCTTTCCAGGCCCTGTGGTTCTCCCTTATAAGCTTTATATATTGCGCATAACCTCGCATGTTTCCTTCTTTCACTGAGACCTTCTAAATTCTCGTGAAGATTGCCGCGAATCGACCCCCAAACATCTTTTCAGCCCGTTTTTGTATTTTTTCCAACGCTAGAGTGAGTTCATTTCATTATGGATCCCAGCACGTTACCGCATATTCTAAAATTGGCCTGACCAGCGTTTTGTAAACAGAAATCTTGTTTTTTCTCGTGCTTTTCCTCAAGACCCTGTTTACAAAGTGAAGCAGCAGCGCCCTCCACCCTTTACCTGCCAGGGACCTTGCTCACCTCATTAACTTAATTTAAATCTTTACTGATCGTAATCTCAAGATATTTACAGTTATTTGACTCCGTTACAACTTCGTTCCCCATTTTATATCGAGTGGGAGGGACATTTCTCTTTTTTTAAAAAACGACTGCCTTACTCTTCGTTGCATTTATTTGCATTTTATGGCTAACTGGCCATTGGTAAATTTTGTCTAAGTCAGTCTGCAGAATTTGTGCATCCTCAACGTTTAAGATTTCCCTATAAAACATACAATCATCGGCAAAAAGTTTAATCTTTGATTTTATACCGATTGTTAAGCCATTTATGAATGCAAGGAACATGACGACACTTCTTTGCGGGACCCTGACGTGATTTTTACCGAGTTGGACAATTTGTCATTCACGCGAACTCTGAATGAATAAAAATTCCCGAATCCACTTCAGAACCCGAAAATCTATACCAGTATATTTTAACTTACTTAATAACACCATGTCTCGTCAGATTTCAGGTTTCCCGGAATCTCAATGAGCTCAGAAAACCCAGTCCGGCGCCCAGTACCATATAAGTAACCTTCTTCTACTTTTATCAAGCCACCTGGCTTTGATTTTGTACCGCTACGTTCCGCATTTTTTGTGTTTTAATACATACCATTACAAAACTATTTCAACATTTGGCATCAATTTATTTGGGTCTCAATCTCAAATCTCCTCGTTAAAGATTCTAAATCCGCTGTAACGCCTTTCTGACTTAATTCTAAAATACGGGATAAGTAACAGGAATATCATGATGCCAGAGTTTCTGATATCCGTTTCTAAACTGTACCTCAAGTTAGTGTTTATTATTCAAATCAGTTCCTCTTGTAAAACGACACTCGTTTCTTTAATTTCACCATATGCATTAATTAACAAATGTGGCATTATATAGTTAAAACTTCCTCAAACTTAGTTTCAAAATATTAATAGAGGGTATTAAAATGTTGGACATAGGTTGAAACTTCGTCTTCTTGTCAGTTCTTTGAATCTATATTTATAGTAGCACTAACATCAAAGCTCATTATTTGCAACTATGTAATTGAATATCTGTATTGCTGTTTTAGTTCCGTTTGCTAAGTGAAAACACAACAGGCCCATGCCGGGAATCGAACCCGGGCATTAGACAAATTGGGCAACCAAAATATTCACGCCGTCCAATGTTTTCCTTCATTAGCTTAATTGTGGCAGGAAACGCTGAAGTGATTGGCTTTGTTTTAATGAAATTGAGACTGTCCCTTGTAACTGTAAGTTAACCTCAATAAAATTAATAACAAAATTTGTTAAATAGACGATGTTTGGTTTCTGATTAATTACAATTTATTTTAAAATTGGGTCTTCAGCATTCAGAAACTTTTAAAAACGTGTCAAAGAGTGTAAAATCGTTTATCAAACTTAAGCCTCTCGACAGCTAGCGTACTTTAGTGCGAAGGAATAATTGATGAATGTTCTCGTAGTTTCTTTACACAACTACACAAATAACAGCGTATTTAACACGTGACTCCGGTTGACACAGGCTACGATTTACCGCAGGAATATATATATTGTAGGGGTTTATTCAGAAAAACACCAAAAGATTAATTTGAGGTTTTAATTCAGATTCAGAGTACGAAGTTGGTAATCTAAAACAGAGCGTGGTCATTCAATCATCCTTAACTCCACGAAACACATCTTTCACTTCCAATAACGACTGCTGCAACCTGCAGTACAGTCACATGACCTCATCTGCCAATCGCAGTTCTACAAATTGCCGCGTACGTCGGCCATTTATGAAGCCATGTCACGTGTTAGGCGCATGCAAAGCCGCGTTTGCTTACATAAGCCAGCGTCGTCACTCAGACAACAATCTGACTGGCGCGCCACTCAATTTTTGTAGATGATTATGGCAATTGCCGAAAGCTCCGAATACAATTTGGAAATCAAAAATGAAATAGTTTTTATTGCGTGACTGATAAAATCAAGGGGAAAATTATCATCATTATTAATTTAACCATCAGTCTTAAAAAAAATTAGCAAAAAAATTCCTTGAAGAAATTAAAAGAAGCATGATACTACAGAACTTCATATTGATAAAATTTGGTTTCATTATACAAAAATAAATTACTAGCATTTCTCTGTTAAATTTATAAACTAATAATATTTATTCCATTCAGATAAATCGTTTATCGTTGAAATCAAATTAAGGAGAGTATCCCTGTGCATGACGGTTTATACGTCTTTATTGTCTTGGAATTAACGCCATGAGGTCGAAGACGCTGTCGGCAATTTCGTTTATCTCGTTGAAACAACGTTATCCACCAGTTTGTAATTAAGTGCTGAAATTTGTGATATGCTTCGTTGACTGGAAATCTGGATTATTTTCATTAATCCTTCCTCGTCCAAATAGGGGATCCCTGGAACCCTGTACTCTACGCTCAGATTTCATACAAGGCTTTTAGGTAAAATTTCCTGCAAACTGCCGAGGCTGTCCCGATAACTGTCGGCTCTGTATTCTTCATTTTCTTTCTACATCGGGGAATGGTAGTTGTGTCTGTGTGTTGGGGAAATTGTGGGGTGGGGGAGGGAGAAGGAGGGTCGCTGAACCCCATACGCATCAAAACTAAGACTGCTACATTTATTCTTATTTCTTTGTTCATCAACGTCCATGATATCATCGAAATATCAATATGAAATAATTAGTTTCTGGTAGATAAAATTTGACAAAAAAGTTTTATAAAATAAATGCTCGCTATTTCAGATTAAATATATTATATTTAGCTTTATTTGAGTGCACATGGTAGGCGCAGTGTGTCACTCTTAAAAACGACCAAGGCAGTAAAGATTTCGGGAGCGTTGTTATTTATCTTACCATTTAATTTATTTGTTAACATAATCTTTGTGCCAAAAGGTAACACTAATGTTAAGAGGGCTTTACAGCTCGAATGGAGTACGAGCACAAAATTAGTCTCACGTTAAAGGGCCCCTACACGGCTAAATCAAGAGTGTGAGTCTGAATGATAAATCAGAGTGACAATCTAAGGGTGAATCAGAGTGAATCATATTGACTGTCTTCAGTTGCCTGCCGTAAGCCAGCGGGAGCAATTGTCCATTTAAAAGAGATCAACCGGTTTGGCTATAATAATGACAATAATTTAAAAATTAACGTCTATGGGACCAATAAAAATAGATACGACCTTATATTAATAGACAAGCATTATAAAATAAAGAGAACTAATTAACAAATTTAGGTATGAGGACGTTTCGAAGTTGACTTTGTGTCTTACTCAAATGGCCCTTTTGAACTGACAAAATTTGACGCAATCGGAAAACAAATATATAATGACTATATATCGTTTCTATTATTATAATAATGGCAATTGTCACTAAAAGAAACAGTGAAACGTTGACGTTGCATGAAAGAATCGTTAAAACTCGCAAAAAGTATACGTATTTATTTACTGTGTAAATATAAGCGACAAATGCATTATTTCGTAACCAACAGGGATTCAAGAAACTTCTCGAAATGGTTCAAGTGCATCTGTGCAGAAAAAAAGACAGTAGAATAAAATAATGGGTCAATATTGGTGTAATATGATTCTGCATTTATTTGGAGAGATCCGTATAGGGGGCGAAATAACTTAAACATAAAATTACTGCCGCTAATAATTGAACTAAAGGCCTTTTCAAAAATACTCTGGTCATGAGAATTTTCTCTTTTTATTGTAACTGACTTTCGTTTTGCCTATCGGATATTATTGTTTCCTTTAGGTAAGGTAATCTGGATCTTGTACCGCTTACCAAACATTTATTTTAAACTACAAGCACTGTAGCAATATTAATTCAAATAATTACGGCTCAATCATACGTGCCGTTTCCGTGAATGCATAGTAAATGAATGTGTAGCATGTGACGTAGCATATGTCGGATATTGTTCACTTTCTGAACAATTTGTCCGAATCTCTTTATTTGTGAGACTGAAAAAGAATTGTGTAAAATTTTTCAGCTATTGAGAAAGCTTCTTCTTCTGGGCTGCTATTAGGGTCATTTACCCCTTCAGAAACGGCAAACTGGGGTTGCAGGTAGAAATTATTTGTCTTTGGAGGCGGGGTCTGGATGGGCCTAAACACCCCTAATATTGACGCTGATATATATCTAGATATCAGTGATTTTCGGTGTCAGTTCACCATTCACACTCAATAATAATGGCAGTTTCTGCTAATACTAACAGTAAGATTGGCCGTGTAAGGGCCCCATAAGAAAAAAGCCAAGTGACTGAAGTAGTTCCGAAAGTACAGTTTATAGTGATAGAAATAAGTGTCTTATTCTTTCACACCAACCAAGACGTGTAAAAAATGTAAACCGTACATAATTTGAATTCGTTCAGTATTTTTCTGTATTTTCTTTGTTACATGTACGACCTTGTGTTACTACGTAAGATCAGGCTTCTCTGCGTACAGTTACGAGAAGTGAATTACCCGCCGTGTTTACTCATTTCTTGGTATGTGTCGTGTTATGAGTAACTCTATACTTTCTTTTGTTTGATGTATTTTATTCATTTTACTGAGTTTACTTTTCTACTCGGTAGGCGCTTGGCGACGTTTCATTTTACAGTATGATCAACGCGTGATGTCATGTCAACACGTTATGAAACCGTAAGCAAGAACGTTACATTTTTGAAAATCGATTTATTCACGCCTCCCTACTTTATGGAAGCTGTAATTCTTCATAAGCATCCCGATGACTTAGTACGTTAATCGAGTCAAGAAATCTATTGGTATCTTAAATAAGTACATACAAATGTCGTCATCGTTTGCGAAAACAAAAAGTATAAATACTTAATATAAAATGTTAGTTATATTAAAGATATATAATCATTCCCCTTGACAATCTACGTGAGAGCATAATCTTTTAAAGATCGACAGAAACATTCTCTTGGCTGAAGATCGAAATCTCGTGGCAATCGGATGAACGGTATTAATACGCGTAAGGGACAAACGTGATATCAGAGAGCTATTATTGACGTGGGACCGTTTGTGGAATGAAAGGGGGAAGTAGGGCGGGAATGAAGGATCCCAAATCTTTAAAAGATCGACAGAAACCTTCTTTTGGATGATAGCCGATAAACACCAATCGATTGAATGGTATAGGAACGCCTCGGCAATTCCTCTCCGGTCATTCGGAAGGGCGTGAGACAAGTACTCGAGCTCTACCTACCTTCTAGGGTTTGTCCTGCATCTCTTTTAGGTGAATACCTTGAACTAATCCGGGTCCTCTGGCAACCCTTAGCTGCCTTCCGCTCCCTTCTGCATCCCGTTTCAAATTCCCTTTCTATGCTATTAAAGAGGACTTGCCAGTTTCTGGATCACCCTCATGTAACCTGTTAACCAAAGGAAACGCATACATTGCCCTTTATGTATGTACAGTAGATGATAAGGACTTATTTATTAATAATTGTAATGAATAATAATCACTCACTGAAAGTATTATTCTGTACTTCTATTAATGTTATGTTAGTTTTCTGTGTTCGATACAGTTATTAATTTAAAATATTTTATTAATACTATCAATTAATTGTAACTAATACTGCATTCTTAGTTATTCTATACATTGAAAATTTTGTGTTGTAGATTACTATAACGTATATATAACATATTATTTGTAGTATTATGTGGTTAGCTATTCTGTTTCCTCAACCGTAATACTTATTTCGGCTGAATTGCGCGTGTAAACCACACGCTGTAACGGCTCCCCTGTGCATATAAAATTAAATACATGTAATGTCGGCTGTAAATCAACTTTAACCGTTCATTGAGGATGTATTTTCAATCAAATAAATGAAACAAAATGATTACTATGTTACCACTATTTTATTACATGTAATAAAGTATATTTACTCCGGCATTACATCAAGTGAATGAAATTCTCGGTGGATTTGAGGAGTCGCTGAACTAATATTAGATATAATCAGCAAAATGGCAACTATCAAATGCTACCGTTACAGTCCAAGTGGGTTACCATACCTCAAATTAACCTAGGTGCGCAGGAGCTTCCTCGTCGGCGGTGGATGGTGCTCTGTTTGTGTCCAGTATGAATAGTATTTCATATAAGAAATAACTTCCTCATCGACGCCTCAGTGAACTTAACTAGTTCAAGAGCTAGGCCCGAATAGTTTTTACGAGTTCAAAAACTAGGCCAAAGTCAGCTTTACTTATTGAAGAGTTAGACCCAAATCGTTTCTACACTTCCAGATGCTAAGCCCAGAATGATCAACTTTATTATTTCACGTGTTAGGCCCAGAATAATCTTTTTTGTCCTCTTTCGTCTTCCAATGCTCTTCTATTAGCACTTTCCTCTTTTTGCAGCCAATTCAAAATTATCATCCTCTTAAATTCCGAAGCGGCCGTCTTGTCCTATATTTCCATGCGGTTTATTCTCCCGTTGCTAGACAAATCGTTTTTCTCTTTTGCATTCGTTTCATTGTTCGAGGATTATCTATGTTTAGCAGAATTACCGACTTGGAAAATTAATAGTTTTACGTCGGTACATCACCGACACCATCCATAATCATTGCTTATACATGTAATCGTGCATTCTACCGTTCCCTGTAATAAAATAAAATTTGAAGCAATACACCGTTTTTATATATTTCTCTCCATTATTGTAATTGCAGGAAATAAATGCTTTTTTGCAATATATTCACATCATTGCATTATTAATTTCTTTTGTTATCGTAGCTTATATAAAAATTGTTTTCCCTTAAATTTTTAGGTTTCCATACACGTAGTATAACGCTTTTCCGCTTCCTAGGATCTGTTCACTCGAATGCTGGCCCGGGCGTAACTGCATTCGCAGAATTAACGTATATATATATATATATATATATTAAAGGAAAGATCCCTGTGAGTCTCATGCTGGGTTTTGGCTCTACGCTTGCCTTCTCCCTCAGGATCACGCGGTATATATATATATATATATAATATATATCAACACACTAGTTCTTGAACCCAATATGAGACTCTCAGGGATCTTTGCTTTATACAATTAATTACGAGGTGGGTTTATTGAATAACCAAACAATTAACAAATATTCAACAATTTCATTTGGAAAAACAAATAATTTTACATTTCATTCCAAACTCAGTCCCTCGGTTCCGAAATCATTGTATGTTGCTTCTACACACACTCACTGTTGTACGCCAATTTATGTACTATACTACACTATTAAAAATAAGATATTACAACATTCCGAAATTATATTAAGCTTCAAAATGTTCAACGACACGTCCGGTCATTGTAACCACATGAAGTTCTCGGTGTAACTGCCGATAATTATTCTCTACGTTCCGGGGGATCTCTTCCTAGGGGAACGGCGACGCAGCTCTACGCGGCCTGATTCCTCCGCTGTTCGTACGCGCGTAGTCGGGCTCTCCACATACTACATATCAACAACCTGCGCGGTCTCTCTGGCCATCACCACTCATCTCCACTGAAACACTTCTTCACTGTCTCAAACGTACTCTCTGTCTCACTGCTTACATCAGTCTCAAAAACCCGAACTCTCCTTCCTCCAAACAATACACACTGTCCTCCCAGTCTCACTGCTTACACCCGTCTCCCTTCACTGCCTTCACCGCTTACATTCATCTCCGCGCAGCTCACATTAATATCCAGTTTTTTCCACACTTCACCGAATTACCCCCACTTTCGGAGGGTTTTCAAAACAACTCAAAGTCTGACCGGTGCCCCACTGGCTGTGACCTGCTCGTCGGCCATCGACCCTCCAAAATCCCAAAAAACTTCTGACCTGATCAGAGCCCGCCGGATTTTCTATCTTCTGCCGCACTGGCTACAATACCAACCGTGACCACATCTTACGTACTAAAATTCAAGGAAAGCCTGAGGGGGTGAATTCACTTATTACTGTAGAATTCAATAAAAAAATTTATACTTGTGCAACTCAGGAGGTTTTGATAAAAATGAATTGTTGAGCTGTTCTTTAATTTATTATTTTTACTGACATGTCGGCCAGTTTATTTATTTCTAGTATAAATTCAGATTAAAGCAATTTTGGCCATAGTTGACCGCGACTAGTAATCCATTAGAGGGAAACTGTCAAATAAAGGCATTTGTTTTAATACATTGTAAACCAACTTACACACGAAACACAGAATGAATGATGAACCGAATGGACTGAATTTCCCCTTTGGGATTTGCCTGTTTTTGGTGTTAAATAAGGAAAGTTATTGTTGCCATAACTGCCGGGTCGCAATTATTCCGCGGTCAACAAAAGTAGATTCTTCTTGGCTATGGTTTTTTGTTGTTTTATTTGACAGATCAACCAATGTGTCGCAGATGCGGTCGTCTTACGTGTGGTTAAATAGCAGGTAGTTGCGGTTGCCTGTGAGCAGCTGCGAGAAGCCGCTCAAAGTGTTACTGTGTGGACGTATGCGATCATACTTTAATTGACATTTAATTATATATCAAATATACGCACTATTATAAGATAAATTATAGAAAAAATTAATTACTGAACTTTAAATAAACATCTCTACTGTGTTTGATGCACAGATAACTTTTATGACATACCGGCTGGGTGCCCGACGATGCCCGGGAATTCATTTATATTAGATCGCTACAGAATTTAATTCGTCAGTAATATCTTTGTAAACACTTGATTAAACCATTTTTGAAAATTTAATTATTCAAACCCTACTTTACGAGACCTGAATTTCATCATAACTACCGCGATGAATCAGTATTTTAATCGAGTCAAGAAATCTACTAATACCTTAAGTTTTTTTTTTGGTTAACAGGCTACATGAGGGTGATCCTGAAACAGGCAACTCCCCTTTAATAGCATAGGAAGGGAATTGAAAAGGGGGGATGCGGAAGGTAGAGCAAGGTAGCCAAGAGTTAACTAGGGCCCCCGGGCTATGGTTTAAGGATCCTACCCGGTGTTTCATCTAAAGAGATGCAGGGAAAACCCTAGAAAACCTGCATCAGGTAGGTCGCGCATTGGGTACTATTCTCTCGCCCTTCCGAATGACGGGAGACGAGTCTGCTGTGGGGACGCAGCATTCCCTTCTCCGTGTCTCCACCAGTTTCAGGAGGCAGTTGGCCGACTGATCCAATGGGATCGGCGGACAGCTCTTGCCATATGCCCAAGGTCTTTGACCCCGGTACATATACCTCCTAAAATAGGTGAATGTGTCTCGTCATATGAGAACTTTGATAAGAAGTGCCCAGAGAGAGTGCGAGGCATTCCCGACATGATCAGGTAAGTTCAGTAACTTTAAAACGTTTGAAAAAATGTACAACACCGAGAGAAAGAGAGTATTAATCTCACTAACCCCGAAAAATATTTATTTACATCAACATATCTACGCGTTTATTTACGTTTTAAATTTACGGAGTGGTAGTAGTGTCTTATCTCTACAGTCCTTGCATTCTTTCGAGTCGTGAGGAAATTGGGTACACAATTCGGTCGAAATCACTCCACGCGTTTAGATTTATATGTAGCACATACATACACAAAAATACTCTGTAACATTCCATTACTTTAGAAACAACAGTTTTTGTACTCTTGCAATTGTCAAGTGGTTTTTTAAGAATTGATTGTAAATTTCGATGTTTATAATGTAATTGGATTGTTCGCTAATAGCCCTTGGGTTGACGAGACAATGAAAAAATTCCTTTATATTTATAAGAAAACGATGGTTGAATTATCGTAGCTATAGAATCACTTTACACTACGACTTATAAATATTTTGTATTATTTTTAAATAATTAAAAGTAGAATTACAGTCTAAGAAAGTAAAAGTTCTTTCACCCGAAGCTCAAGCATAAATCGGGAGGTCCGGGTTCGAGTCCCTGCTCCGGTTGACATTTTTCCATTATCGTCTTTCTTCTAAAAGTATAATTATTTAAATAAATTGTTAAATTATTTCACGCTGAACATCAATTTAACTTCAGGGTAGGAGGGGGAAGGAAGGTACCTAAATCTTCTAAAGAACGACAGAAAACGTCTCTGAGATGATCGGCTCTAAACATAAAAGTTTCAGAACAATCGAATGAATGGTATTGGAATGCAAACATTATGGCTCGTAGTTGGTTTAAAAATATTTATCTCCCTTCCTTTGCTATTAAAATTGACTTGCCTGTTTCAGGATCACCCTCATATAGCCCGTTAAACAACAAAAAAAATTAAAATTGGCTGCCTTGCTCTACCTTCTACATCCCCCCCTCTTCAATTCATTTCCTATGCTATGAAAGGGGAGTTGCGTGTTTCAGGATCACCCTCATGTAGCCTGTTAACCCCCCTCCCCCCAAAAAAATTAAAACCTATAGATTACTTGAAAAAACTTTGAAATGAAAATATTGTATATTTTACTAAACGTCAGTTATTATTTATCTTATCAACATAAATTAGAGAATGAATGTTAATTAAGTTGTATTACAAATACAGATCCTCAATTTTGATTAGCTTTCACTGTCATTATTAGTTTGTTGATTATAATTTTTCTTGTAATGGTGGGTAGAATCGATATATTAAACGATTATTGATCGACTATAGTTCACTAAATAAGTAATGAGACCTCTGGGTTAGTCGCATACCATAAATCCTAGTAGACAATTTTATACTTAGAAACAGAATAGTAAGCTAATATTGCTTAAGCGGGTTTTAAAGTCATCTGTGTAATATTAAATATTAATTTGTGAATGAATAGCATATTTATTTATTAATTTTCCGATGGTTAGGTAACCCATATTGCCACAAATTTTATGGAATGGCTATGCAGACGCCATAGAAGTAATACTTTTGTTGAAGGGTGGAATACTAAGATGGATTGCCAAGTTAGAAGGCACGTACGAGGATAGTGGCCTCTTGAACATTTTAAATTTCAAGCTTTTCAACTTTTTTATGTTGTTCTGTACTTGAACTAAATAAAAAATAAAGAAATATGCTACTTAGTCAGAGATTAATATTTAACTGTAGTTAGTTGATTTCAAGATTTTATAACTCTTCATCGAACATAGTTGACATCTTATGCTCAAATTCAGTATATTAGACATGGTTTGGTATCATTTTTCTTATAATGGCTCGTAGAGTTGATGTGTTTGAAATGTTTTAGAATAGACGTCTAAAATAAATAAATAGAAGAATGATCGACAGACGTTAACTACGCAAGTAGCCTTCTGGGCGGATACTCGCTACCTGCTCATAGGGCATCTGCTGTTACCTGCTACTCGACCACATAACGGCATCTGAGACCCAACCAATCAACCAACTGCCCCTTCCCCTTCCAAAATCTCTGATTCTCCGTTATATGTATGGTGTGAGAAAAAGACACCGTATCTTGAGCGCACGTGCGATCAGGGTACAATGTATTATCGTGTGATGCACGCACTCAATTGCTCCAACACTATCAACCTGTCTGAGCAGGTATGAATATCTTCCTCCTTACAGTGTCCCTCGCTCGAAACACACTTTTGAGTAGTTGAACTGCATAAATTATACGTTTCATCATGCGATTATTACAATTATTGTCGAAAAAGTAACTTCCCTAAATAGCAAAATAGTTCAGAAATTAACTTAAGTTGGCATCAGTAAAAAACAGGTAAACATATAATCTATAATAATAATAATTGTAAGATTAACGAGTTATGATAATCAATTAATAATAATAAAACAGTAATTATGATAATAAAATGAAATGTGATAATATGCAATTCAGTACTCAATTAATGTAGGCGCAGTTATTATACGTAGCAATCAACCATAAAATATTCTAAATTAATCTTGGAAACCATAATAAATAGCATGAACGTTGTCATGGAGAAAGAGCTAAATATGAATATTAATAGAGGAATACCAAGGTAATGGAGTATCGTATGGGAAACAGTGGAATAACAAAGGTGTTAGATTGGGAAGGGATATTTTGACGGAAGTTAAGGAATTCTCCTACTTGGGATAGTAGAAGTACGGTAGACATAAAGATTAGGATAGCACAGGCAAGGAAGGCTATCGCGAAAAAGAGGAATTTACCTACGGGTAATATAAAAGTGGATATTAGGAAATCGTTGCTAAAAATGTTCGTATGGAGCGTGGCGTTATATAAATACGAAACGTGGACGATAGGAGTTGGAGAAAGGAAAAGAATAGAAGCCTTTGAAATGTGGTGCTATTGGAGAATGTTGAAAATTGGATGGGCGGATAGAATCACTAACGAAGAGGTTATAAGCAGAATAGGGGAAGAAGGAACAATATAATGGGAAAGGATGGAATACGTTAAGTAGGTTAGGGAGGATGTTGTAGTTATGCGGAAATGAAAAGGCTCGCGCAAGATAGGTTAGCATGGAGGGTTGCATCTTACTAGTCTTAGGCCTGAATACAACAACAACATTTCTAACCATTTTTGTAAATCAATCTCATTACCCATATAATTATAAATATAGATTAGTGTTGAAATGTTATGCATTAAGCAGGTTTTATACTGTAACCAGTTAAAACCAAGACAGATTATATATACAATATTATTATCTAATAATATAAATCGGTAATTTCAAAAATTAAATTCCAAGGTCTTTTGTGCAAATGACTTAGTTTTGATATAACCCTCCATGTTAACCTATCAAACGCAAGCCTTTTCATTTCTACATAGCTATTACATCCCACATCCTCCCTAATATGATTTTATAATTCAGGTTTATTTCAATGTTCGCCTGATTTTTTGACTAACCGGGTCGCCAACGTAAACTAATTTCTTAATTGTTTCGCTTTATATGGAAGAAGTTTCTTTTTAGCATGAGTGCATTAATCGCGTGACGAAACAACTTATGCTTTATGCGATTCCCAGGATCGCAGTGTACTACGGACACTGGAAGGAGCAAGATCTGTATATCTGCTCAAGCAGGTGGAAGGGTCGGAGGGATTAGTGTGCTTAAAGCAGAGTGCTGCTCGCACGAACCTGAGACTATCAGCAACATCACGATCAAGCTGATGCAAATTTCTGTAGGGTTGTTTCTGCATCACATTAAGAAAATATCGGGTAGGATCTTTAAACTACAAGTCGGGCCCCCTTCCGCACTCCCATTTCCACTGCAATCTATTAAGTTTAGTTGAAACGACGTGGATTATCTTCATGTAGTTTGCCACAGACAATAATACTGTAAACAGTGATTGTTTGACGACAACGTCAAAGACTTTTAGTTGTATTCACGAGTCATGGTAAATGTTAACATGGTAACGTAATTACTTTTTGAATATATGCATATTTATTCTCTTTTGATTACAGGTGAATATTTATAGAAGGGAATGTAATGTTATTATTCAATTTTTTATTAATTAATCCAAACTTCACAGTTGTCAGGCAAAATAAAATACTTATATAGTTTTTTTATCTAATAATTACCGTGAGGTAAGTATATTGTTATAACATCAAAAGAGATAAATTTAAAATCAAACTTAACATTTAGTTACAACAGGCTATTAAGGAACATATTGTGGGAAAATATAGAAACATTTAATTACAATTTGTAGATAAGGTTTGGACCTTGGTTCTGTGAGATCTTCGACTGATGACTGATGGCTGGTATTGAGAGGACCCAGCTGGTGGACATCGGATGACGTCCCGCAAACCCCTTGTATTAAGGGGGAATATTTTACAATTGTGCTGGTTATGTCACAGCCCCTCTCTGCCCGGAATTCAAACCATATTACTCAAAACCGAGCAACTCAGGCCAACTGCTCCTCTGTTTCACGCCAACTTCCTCAATGCTGCCTTAATCTTTCTGCCTCAGCATTTATAAGATTCCCGGTTACTCTGGGGTTCAGTGTCCACTGTTGTTGTTGTGGTTTTCAGTCCTAAGACTGGTCTAATGCTAAACAATCTTGCGCAAGCCTTTTCGTTTCTTTATACCTTGTAAAACCCACCATCCACCATAATCTTCAAAGCGTACTTCATCTTTGGCTTCACTCTTCTGTTATTGCCCCACACACTTCCCTCTAATGCTAATTTACAAGACCCTCGTGTCTTAAAACGTGGCCTATTAATCTATTCCTTCTCTTAGTCAACGTCCTCCATAATGTTCGCTTTTCCCCTATTCTGTTTAAAATTTCCTCGTTTGTGATTCTCTCCACCCTTCTGATTTTCAGCATTCGCTTATAGCACCACATTTCAAAGGCTTCTATTCTTTTCCTTTCCCCAACTCCTATCGTCCACGTTTCGCACCCATATAACGCCATGCTCCATACGAACATTTTTAGCAACGATTTCCTAATATTCACAATTGTATTACTCGTAAGTAAAATCCTCTTTTTCGCGAAAGCCTTCCTTGCCTGTGCTATCCTACACTTTATGTCTACTATACCTCTACCATCCGTAGTTATTACGCTTCCCAAGTAGCAGAATTCCTTAACTTCCGTCGAAATATTCCTTCCCAGTCTTACAGCCTTTGTTATTACACTGTTTCCCATACTACACTCCATTACCTTGGTTTTCACTCTATTAATCCTCATATTGACCTCTTCCTCCAGGACTCCGTTCATGCAAATTATTATGGTTTCCAAGGTTTCTTCTGACTCCACTAATACTACAATATCGTCGGCAAAGTGTAAGGATTTTATTTCTTCTCCTTGCAGTATAATTATTTTTCTATATTCCGTTTTAATCTTCTTCATCGCATGTTCTATATATAAGTTGAACAGCATGGGCGACAGACTGCATCCTTGTCATACTCCTTTCTTGATTAGGGCTTTCTTTTCTTGATCTTCTATTCTAATTACTGCTGCCTGTCTTCTGTACAGGTTATGTATTAGCCTTCTTTCTCGATATTTTATTGCAGTGCTATTCAAAATTCTTAATAATGTGTTCCAGTTCACATTATCAAACGCTTTTTCTAAATCTACAAATGCCATAAACGTAGGCCAGTTTTTTCTTATCCTGTCTTCTAAAATTAGTCGCAAAGTCAATATTGCTTCTCTAATTCCTTCATTCTTTCTAAAAGCAAACTGATCTCCTCTTAGCTCGCATTCTATTTGACGTTCCATTCTCCTATATACTATTTTCGTTGATATTTTACATGCATGAGATACTAAACTAATTGTCCTGTGCTGTTCCGTATGGGTATAATTATGTTTTGACTAAAATCTTCTGGAATTATTTCTGTTTTGTAGATTTTGCAAACTATTCCAAATAGCCATGGTATTGCTTCTTCACCGGATAATCTTATCAACTCTGCTAGAATGCTGTCAATTCCTGGCGCTTTACCATTGCTCAGGTCTTTCAGCGCCCTGTCAAACTCTGACCTTCAAATTTTGTCCCTCAACTCGTCATCATCCACCTCCTCTTTTCCTTCTATTAATGACTGATCTAGATTTCCAGCATGATACAGCTCTTCTAGATATTCCTTCCACCTTCCACCTTTCTGCTTTTTCTTCTTTATCCATAATTGGCTCCCCAGTGCCCACCAAGAGACTCAAAAGTTCTTTTGTCCAAGCGAACTCTTCCACAGTCAATATTTGAAATGCGTGACATACAACCAGTAGTCCATCCAATTTTCCATGGCCCTTGCGGTACCCGTAAAAATCTGGCATGTTATCGAGGCGATATGTAATACATTACTGACAATGAATAGTGAGTAATATCGTACTGATGACTGGTTAGTAACATTGAACTAAGAAACTGAATTTTATTAACAGTCGAACGTCGTTTATGCGAACGGCAGTTGGCCAAAACGTCATATTTATTATCCACTTTAATTTTAAGTGGTTTTCTTTTTTTATTTAACTATTCTGTACAAAATTTTTATCATTATAAGATACTAAAAGGATCATAATTGCAATATTTCGTTAAAATCTACTGCAGTTCTAACTGCAAGGGAAGCTACTTGTTACTGTTCTGTTAAAACTTTGCTGTCAATAAGTTTGCTCAACAACATCATGGTATGGTTACATCTAGACGAACACTAGCGAAGGAATAGTAGCGACCAGAGCCCTAGCAGCAGTGAATGTTCGTTAGTGCTTCATTTGTTGTCGGTTTTGCAGCTAGCTAATCATCAAAGGAAATTCGTGTTCAGTCGATTCGGCGTTCGCTTCAGTGTGACCGTTAGTCGGTGTGCTGCTTGTAAAATTTACTTCAACAAATGAATTAGCAATTTCATTTAACAGTAAAGAATTGCGTGTTTTGTGCCTATTTACGCTTATATTGTTGTGCAATTTTGCACTTGTCATTTTATCGCAACGGAGTGGACTGATGAAAAAATGTTGAAATCAAGGCACACGCGCATAATTATGCGGAGCAACAGAGTAAAAGCGTTTTACTCAAGACGATTCGTATGTGACCTCACCCGTTTTCTGACTTTGCGATTGCTATCAAACCACGGCGAACACTAGTGAGCGTTCGCTTCGAAAGTGAGTGTTCGCCTAGATGTAATCGTACCTTAAGAAAGTAATTTTTACGACTCTTTCCCGGAAGTTTTATTGTTTGCAAAAATAGGAGGCAGTGCTACATTGCCTTTGCTTAGCCAGACCCAGATAGACTATTCTCATTGTACACGAAAGACGAAGGGAAATTTCTCAATTTTATGTAATTAAGTGCAGTTTGAATGTCGTATTCTGTTTTGTGGAAAAGTGTTAGAATTGAAAACCATTACCTCTGCGATTATGCCGAAACGGAATCACATTGTGTCAACAACTGAACGAAAATTGAAAATATTAAACCGGTTAAAAAAGAAGAATGTGGTTCTTTATTGGCTTTTGCATGTTTGTATATCGTGTCCTCATAGGTACTTTTAAATTTTATAGATTTTTGTCCGAAGAATCGAATATCTCAACTATAGTTGGTCCTAATTAGTTCATCCGAGGTGAACGTTACGCCCACACCATCCGCGGTCATGTACAGAACCCAGACAATTTTGTAATATTGTGTGTCTTTAAGCAGACGTTTTGAATAATGCTTAACGTGAGCGAGTACTACGCTGCCGTTGGGCATGGGACTTGTGGTTGTGTTCCAGCTCAGTAGTCACTTAAGACGGTGACGGACGCCGATGGGGGAGGAGGTGCGTTTCACCCGCTTTTCCTTTCTAATATTTATCACCCTTCTCCATCGGGGCATTGTAAAAGCAGATCTTTTAATGTGTGATATTTGGGGCAGCATCCGCCCCACCTTACCCCGCCCCGCGCCCGACGCGACCGACGCGCCCGACGCGCCCGCCCTAGGCGTATCGACCAGGCAGGCGCAAGCACGGGCACAGAGCACAGAGCACAGTGCTAGACCGCCAGTCGCCCGACACGGGCCGGCCTGCGATGTGAGGCCCGGCTGCTGCAGCTATGGGGAATGGCATGAACAAGGTACGCTTCACCAAGCCCTTACCTCAAACCCCGGTTTCATTTTTTACCCGCGAACTTTCTCCGTTCCCGGACACTTCTGTGACGCCCGCCACGCCGACTTGTCAAAACCACGTGCTTATTTGTACGCTACGTAAATGCTCCCGAAAAAAACAACGATAAATTACTCTCACGTGACACGTCACTTCATATAAAATTTTTACTTTGGTAACGTCATCCATTTTCCAATTTCCTTAACGAAGCACTTACAGCGAAAAATTTTTCTCATTACATCCACAATTCTCAGTTACCTTTGCAAATCCTTTAAATAATCAGAACCAAAATATATTTAAAAAAAATCATAACTAGTCACCACCTCTTCAGTTCTCGTGCCTGGAGATTAGTTTGATATATTGTCGCTGGAGAATTATTCTAAAAGAAGACCGACAGTAATTCCTTAAAAGAATTCATATTCCGGTTGGAAGCTATCCCGTGATAATTCTAATAATTATATTTTGTGTGTATCAGACAGTGAATTAAATTAAAAGAACGATACATTCTACACAATTCGTGACTCTCTCCATTAGATTACCTATCCCAATACGGAACTATAAAATTGACGAAATAGAAAAATTACCAGGGGCTCATCTTTAATTGTTTCATTTTTATAATTAATCAGGTTTCAAATAATTTGCTAACCATAATGAACGGATGGGTAGTACATTGATAACAATACTAAAACAGCTTAAACAGCTATTTTACAGTATTCTTACCTCTAATCCATACAATAAGAAGCAACGTTATTTGTTACGTACCTCGTTGAATTTCGCTCCGACTCGTATTACCCGCGGTGTGTGCTTTGGAACTGTTCCATAAATCTGTCGCACCGACTTTGTCCCTGGCCTCGCACAGCCACGTGCTCGTTTCCACTGTAAACGCCCCACTAATCTCCTTTACCAAAATACGGCTATTTAAATAAAATGGGTGAGTGGAAACAGGATAACTTTCAATAAACTGTGTTGTTTTAGAAAAAAACAAAAATAAGTAATTGATGCCCAAATTATAAACAACGCAGAAAAGACAGTTATACTAATAATTGCAAGTTTTTATTGGCCGAATCATGGAAGAAAAAATATGCTTTATTAAATATTACTTGATTATTAAATGTTCTGGAATGTTATAATTTTTTTACTGATTTATTTATCAACTTATCTGTAATTACACAATCACTATTTCAAACTTAATGGATTAGAGGTAAAAATCCTGTTCAAGTTATTTTTGTATTGTTATCAATTTACTACTCATCCGTTCATTGTCGTTAGCAAAATATTTAAAACCTGATTAATTTTAAAATGAAACTGAACCCCTGATAATTTTTCTATTACGTCAATTCCATAGTTGTGTATTGGGATATGTAATTTAATGGAGACAGCCACGAATTGAGTAGAATGTATCGTTCTTTTAATTAATCCACTGTCTGCTACACACAAAATATAATTATGAAAATAATTTTCATTACGGATTTATAAAATTTTTATTTGAGTGCGTCAAATGTAATCCTAATATTTAAGCACTTTTACTACTTTCAGCAATGATTTACTCTGTTGGAATGTTTCTTGAAGGAACTATTAGGTCCGGTACACCTTACATGAAACCGATGCACAGGGACATGCACACTAAGTAGAAACGTATTGGACGAACGAAGGGGGAACGGTTTTCATGAAACAGAACTCATTTTAGACCTGTATTTAATGATTCGCCTGCTTTTCGTAGGGCTACGGGCATAATTCTTAAACAAAGGCGGACACTTTCCATACTTGACCTGGGAATCAGTCTTCAAACATAATTTCGGTTTTTAAATTATTTAATTTTTTTACAATAACCATTCTCACCGATTTGTAGGATTGGATGTAAAAATACAGTGAATTACTGCGTAATAAATTACGGTTACTACTGCAAGAGAGTGTGAATGTATGTAGTTTCGTGAAACACGTTTCATCAGTGTGCATTTATAAATTAAACATGTTTCCCCAGTGTGTATCGTGCTTTACTAGAAAAGAAGTGACCGCTATTAATATCTAGCCGGAAATTTTGATATTCTCTTGATTTATGGAAGACCGTGGCATAACTCAATTTGCCTCTGACGCAATTTGAAAGGCTTCTTTTTAAAATTGCAGCTCATCCGACACTTTTGTATTTAATATTTAAAGGGCAAAAATATTACAAAAAACATTGAATGAGTTTCTTAATTTGAAAGTACTAATGTTAAAATGATAATCAATGACCCTGGTTTTTGTGATTTAATTAATGTAAAAATGTTAATATTCAGACTTTGAGTTCTGTTATGAAAAGAATGTTTCACACGCGTATTACTGTCTGCTATAAATACTTCTTTTTCTCCAATGTTTATGTAGGATATTTTTTGTGTCTGAGTCATCAGACGTTGTTTTCACTTTTGAAGCGCATTTATCATGTTTTATTATACATTTGAGCTTACATGCCTCGATTGAAGCATATTGTGTGGGTTCAAATGCTGCCCCATTCGCAGATATTCTTCTCACAGAGAGCGTAACGAGACACTGTGTATCAGAAAAGAGAGAATTGAACTCGTGAACTTCTAGCATTTCATCATGTTCTGCCATTAGTCTTCTATGGAACCTTACATATTACACAACTTGAACTGCTTCCGTAATATTGGTCATGACTGATTCTCATTCCATTGGGACTGAACTTATTTATTTTATCATTTTTCTGAGTAATAAGTTAATCTGACAGTTGGCAGTTGGTGGATAAATTTTGTAGTAAACACATTGTTAGAGTCACTGGTACTCTTAAGTAATTTAATACTTAGAGGATTTCACTACGGTAGGCCATAATAATTCATACCCTCTCTTGTCTGATTATTATTATTTATAAAATTAAAATTATGTTTATATCACGTCATCCAGTTGAAAATTAGAAGTACACAATGCGGAACACCAATAATTTTCATCATACTACCCTACCGCCTGGAAGCATGCCAATATTATATATCAATAATGCATTCGAAAATCGAAATTCCTGCATTGGAGTACTTATTGACACAGAGAAAGCCTTCGACAAAGTCCATCATCCATCTCTCTTATCCAAAATAAAAAATGAACTTAACGACACACACTTCAGAATACTTTCAAATTATCTTACTAACCGCTTGTACTGTCAAAATTAACAAAACCTTCCCCATCTCCTCTGGCGTCTCACAAGGTAGCGTACTAGCCCCTTTCTAACATGACATTCCCCGCCATTCATCGACTAAAAATATTTTAGCCGATGACAGCTGTCCTCCACAAAATCTCTTCCTTCACCTCGGGTGTTCGCACCGTCCAAATAGCTCTAAACGACCTGGAAATTTGGGAAAAACTGGAGGGTCAGCATAAACCGTTCCAAATCTGCAATAGTTTCATTCACCCTCAATACCAAACACCCCCTTACTCATTCATTTTATCTGTTTGGTTCCCAAATCCCAATAAAAAACTTCATCACTTACCTTTGACTTATTATAAACTCCGAACTTACCTGGACACTCCATCTTACCCACCTTTCATCCAAAACTAAAACAAAAATAAAACTATCCACTCCTCAACAGAAAAGCACCAATATCAATCTCCACCAAAAGACTCATTTACCTCTCCCTAATCCACCCCATATGGTCATAAGCATGCTCCATTCGGAGATCAGCAGCGAACTCCAATTCAAATAAAATTCAAACGAATACAGAATCCTTAAAATCATTCCCAACTCCCCATTGTACCTTCGAAACTCAGGAATTACAATGACATCCAATTTCCACTCATCTCCACCACAATAAAATCATGCATATCCTCCTTAATCAAAAGCTCCATCAATCACTACAATGACACTGGTCATAGCCCTCTTTCACAGCAACCCACCAACCACAGACTCAAACGAAAACTACCAATCGAGTACACCCTTCTACTCTCTCATTCAGGTTTAACCTAACAATAATTTCTCCCTCAGTTAGCGGGCACTTCATTCTTCACTCTTCAAATAACTATTCCTTTATTTCTCTTCATCTGATTCCCCTACTACCCTAAACTCGATTAATATTCATCGCCAACACTAAGTCAATCAAATATTATTAACTGCAATAACATAATTATGTTAACAGCTCTCTCGTTTCTCTCGCTTTAAAATTGATTGCCAATAGAATTTACACTTTAATCAAGTAATCATGTAAATTATTTATTCAGCGAATTAGTATCTGTATACCTTGTAATAATAACTGTGCTATCTTCGTAAAGAAGTTTTCGAAATAATGAGTTAGTACATACGAGAGCCTCTTAAAACTAATTCGACCACGTAAGATATGTAAGGCCGAATGCTTCCAAATAACAATATTTATCACTTTATTTTGTCTGTCAATGGGCTTCTTCTTTATCTAATTATAAATATTTTTATTTACTTCAACTTTCATAGTTGTTGGAGCTTACAGGAACTTTATTAGTATTATATCTAGTTGATAAGCTTGTTTCAGTCTCTTATAGAGTAACAGTAGTCTGTAAACAATAGATGAAATACAGAATAGATTCAAACTATAGAAAGTGTTCATGACATTGTTTGCGTTTAGATATATTTAATAGAAAATATATTACACAATTTCCATGCCTTAATCCTTTTGCGATAAATTTAATAGTTTATAAGCATTTATTGACAGTTTTATAATTGACCACCAGGGTGACAAGCGTTGACCGGGTATTTGTTTATATTATCCCGGAAAATTAATTAAACACGTGATTTAACTGGAATTGAAACCGGTACTCTTTTGGAACATGAATCCCTTAATGGGCTCAGCTTCAAATAAAACGGTACTTTAACCGAGTGAAGAATTTAGAAAACTTCTATTCTATTTCCGTCTGCAATTCCTATCGTTCACTTTCGCACCCAAATTCCATACGAACATGTTTTTATAATAATTTCCTAATATTCATACTTATATTATCCGTAATTAAATTCCCTTTTTTTTCGAAAGCCTTCCTTGCCTGTGCTATCCCACACTTCATGTCTTCTATACTTCAACCATCCCTAGTTATTATGCAGCCCAAAAAGCAGAATTCTTAACTTCATTCAAAATTTCCCTTCCCAATCTAAAACCCTTTGTTATTCCACTATTTCGCACGTTACACTCTATCACCTTGGTTTTCTCATTATTAATCCTCTTGTTTTGCTCTTCCTCCAGGATCACGTTCATGCCTTTATTATGGTTGAAAAGTCTTCATCTGATTCCCCTAATACCACAATATCATCAGCAAACCTTAAGGTTTTTATTTATTTTCCTTTCATTTTGATTACCTTTCCATATTCATTTTTAACTTTCTTCATCGCATGTTCTATATACAAGTTAAAGAGCATGGGCGACAGACTGCATCATTGTCTTATTCCTTACTTGATTTCTGCTTTGTTTTCTTGCCCTTCAATTCTAATTACTGCTGACTACCATCTGAGGAGGTTATGCATAACTCTCCTTTTTCGATATTTATCTTCTTCAAAATCCTTAATAGTTGTTCCGGTTATCGAACGCTTTTTCTAAATATGATAGGCAGAGCTCGCTTCAAGTTATAATTCGTAAAGGTTTGAAGAGAAATACGCACGGAGTGTATTTAGGGTAAGATGAGATTGGAGGTGGAAGCTCTGTAGCTCCAGCTCCAGCTCCCGCGACCTCACGCACGCAACACTGCGTAGACCTGCTGACTGGGCAAACAGCGCAGCCATTACCAAGCTCACACACAATACTATTGGACCTACTGCAGGATCTATACACATTCACATGGAAACGGTAGACCACCTTAATAGCAGAATGGGCAATTTGAAACCTTCAAGTTTCAAATGCTACAGAAAATGAAGCTTTTTCTTTTATACGGGATCAATGGACTAATATTGATTACTATCTATCGGAGAGCCCCTATTTGACACAGCTCAGTATGATTAAAAATACATGTCCTTCCTAGTAATTACTGCACCTCTTAAAACTTGATCATGAAGGTTCCATACACGATTCAGATCATTTATCTTCCAAGAAAGGAAGAATGAAACATCTGATTACCCGTCACTCTAACAAATAGTAATTATTTTATCCCCTATTTGGCTTATAATTGCTATAAATTGGTACTTGCGGTTTAGTGCACTAGTAATAAAAAAGACGCTTGAATCATTATACCAATTAAAGTAAAAGTATTTAATCAAACTTCACAACAAAGAAATGAAATAATAATGATAATTTTTTATTTTATCATCACTAGGAACATAATCAGGCAAAATAATTTTGTAACACTTATTTATTAATTATTGCACGCTTTGATTGACAATAACCAGTTACAGACAGAAATATTACAAGAAATTTGAAGTCAGAGATAGAAATCAATAAGTAAATTTTTTAGGGAATAAATTCATTTTTGATTATATTTATGTACAAAATATAAAAAACGAAATACATGCAGAATTAAATAAAGTATTTATCCGTATCCTTGCATTATTGGAATATTTTATTTGTATGAATTTATTACTAATATTTAAGCTCTTCATAGTTATCATGACTATAAATTATGTATTTATAATTAATTAAAAATTTAATTTAGGTGATTTTTAATTTTGATACTTATGTATTGCGTCCCCATGGTTTTCTGATCAGTTCCAATAATATTCAAAATATCGAATTTCAAAAAAAGATCTTTCTGCCACCAATTTACCATAATTATCTTCATAAAATAATAATTTTTATAAAATTATTTCAATTACACAATCCTATTTGTAATTTGTCAAATGTTAAAACTTTATATTAAATAAATTAAAAATCAATAAAATTATTTGTATTATAAGTTTATAACTTCTTCTAATAGTTCTCTACGTAGGGCATCAAATTCATCCCAGTGTATCAGTTCCAATAGGAAACTATATATATGTATATATTGGTATAGAAACAGTGTTATACGAGTCCCTCAGTTAAATTGTGACATTACGTTATAAGGTACATTGGATGTGCTTTCCTTTCAGATTAATGGAGCAAAATTAAAATTATCTTATGATAATCTGACGGTATTTGAACGATGTGTATCCGGATCATAGGTACTTTAATCCTTCTCCACCTTCTCCTTCCGACATTCATCCTTCGGCTGAAATGTGATTGAAGAAGTTACATGTTGAATGTTAGAATTGAACTCCGGCATAGTCACGAATCTCGGCTGATTTCGTCTTATTGACTTTCACCCCTTTCACCTCTCCGGCCTCGAGCTGAAGTATAATTTTGGTTGCATATTGAATGTCGGAACTGAACTCAACGCCTCCCATACCTCTGGATTCAACCGACGTCTCGATTGTTTTCTTGTTATTTTTATGGGACGCCCTAATTCAATGTATCCTGTGAACACTCTCCCCCTATTTTGTTTGGGGTTGAAATAACCCACAAAGAACATCGGTGGAATCACTCTAAAAGTAATTAACACAGAAATGTATTCATTCGACGGAAATATCAGTCTCATGTAATGTGCTGAAATTCCCCACGCCCCTAGGGGTGACGAGTGGTTGTCGTGGTTTTCCCTCACAGCGTTTGATTTTGCGTAGGGAGAAACATGCTCAAAAAATTCGATCGAATAGTCTTATCGTTTAAAATCGTTCGCTGATCTTTTGTTTTCCCGCTTTTAACCCATTCTTAAGGGATGAACTTCAACTTATATCGCATGTTAAATGTCACATTTTTTAACTAAGGGACTCGTATAACACCGTTTCGACACCAAACTCTATTGTTTTATTTTATTTTTATGTAACGTACCACCCCCCCTATGAATATTGGTCGCCGATTCTAAAATTATACACGCACATTGCCAGGAGAAAAATATTAAGGGAACTGACACGGAAATAATTTATCAACACAAATATCGGTTGTTTTTGCTTGTATAAAAATTTTCACCCTCTCCACCTTTGCATCATATTGTTTATGACCGGGTCGAAAAGGAAACGTGTATAAAATTCAGTTGAAATTACTTGCATAGATTTATTAGCGGAACATATACACATACAGTCAACTTATTATCGAAATTTGTATAGTTTAATTTTTTAAATCCCTTGGACATATAGAACGTATCATATGTTTCACGCATTTTCGTCTTTAGTGTTTCGGCCAGTATACTCTGTGATATAAGAACTAGGCTTGCTGAAATTGATCAAACTAAATAGTCAGTCAAGTTAAACCCTTGAACTTTTATCTT
Source organism: Eucriotettix oculatus (assembly GCA_034510155.1). Classification (NCBI taxonomy): domain Eukaryota; kingdom Metazoa; phylum Arthropoda; class Insecta; order Orthoptera; family Tetrigidae; genus Eucriotettix; species Eucriotettix oculatus. Next base: position 219,526,710 of record CM067376.1, on the reverse strand, counting down.
CAACGGATACCCATAGACACCTACGTTGCTGGATATCGAGCTGATGTTGTCTTCCCTTGAGTACAATATGTCGGAACTGAAAAGAAGTCCATTATCACGCATAAATGAATAGAAGGCAGATGGAATAGTTTTAAATTTATAATAATTTATTAATTTATAATAATATTAATTTATTTATCTAGGTTGCTTCGTTCTCAGAGAAAAATGTAAAGGACGTATTCAGATACCATTGTTTCACAGCCGTATAATTTGTTTTAATTTTAGACTAGCTGGGTGTCCCGGGTACTTTTTCTACTAGCCTGTTTCCGTATTTAATTCCAAACTAATCTAATTTAATGTAAATTAACCGGCATAGAGTGCGGCACTTTTTGAACGCTCATGCCTACTTATCCCATAGTTCTAATCATGTTTTTCGAAAGTCTTTTTCAACGCCTACCGTTATTAACGGAGATATATGCAATTGAACCTTGTGACGTCAAGTCGCGCTGTTGACCCGAAATGAATTTCATTGCCATTTACACATACTCATGATGATTCTATAGGGTTTATAAAAAGAAATTTTTAATTTATATTCGTAATTACAGAGAAATATGTAAATAAAGTTTGTCGTTATGACTTCACTACTTACTCCGATACATTTAACTTATGACTCAAACCATTTTCATGTTGCGCACTCAACCACCCTTTCAATAAGTATGCTACCGATTCGTACGAAACAATTAAACTTATGTATTAAAAACAACCTCCAAACGCATAATTTTCTTTGAAACAACTTTTATCTGATTAGCTGAAACTATGTTGTAATAATATTGGCTTGTCACTAAACCGCTCTATGAGAGTAAAAATATTAACTGTGTGTAATAATGTTAATTCTTTGAAATTCTCAAATATTTACAGACTCTGCAATTGAAAAGGCCATAAAATTCAAAATACTCACATAACTGAGTTTATTGAAAATTCTCACGTATTGCAATTGACAAGTCTATTAAAAGCAGAATGATTAAAAAGTATTACGTTTGGTCTTTTTAACACCCTTCTATATTTCCTATAGTTTGTATTAGGAAAATGTAGTTTGAAATCTGTTGTGGTTACTTTAAATGTGGAAAAATACTTTTATATTTAATCAAATCTTTCGTATTGTTAATCATATACCTTCCATATGTCCTAGTTTTCATAATTTATATTATTTTATAAAATGTGAGATTAACAGACTATAATGTTTTTTTTAATATGGTGGATATCTCTATCTTCAGTGCGTGAATTGCACATTGTATCCAATTTTTTTATATTATGTTACATATGTGTACATCTTTTTAAATATAAATCCCTACACGTTTATGTTATGCATTTCTCGCCAGTACAGTGTTTTTCCTTGGGTCTTTAAGAATATGCGAACGTAGTTTTTTTTGGAATTTGTCTATGCGTTTAAATTTGTATAAAGAAGTACAAATAAATTGGCAGACACACCTGATTCCTTTTTGAAAAAAAAGTTGATAGATTGCCTTCCTCAATAAATCCAAAATTTTATTAACAAAACAATCATTTCAGGTATACTTTTTATACGATGAGCTTACCAAACTTTTCGAATCTGCTGAACAGAAAATGGTGTAATAAAAGTAAAAACGAACATTCGGTTCAGTATTTTTATATATTAAATTGCGGAATATTTCTGTTCGTAAATTTTCGCCTCCTAAACGGCTTGATCGATTTTGATGAATTTTCTTTTTGTAATTATTGGGTCACCTGGATGGAGCTATGGTTGTATTCGGTAGGGGACACTATTGTCTGGATATAGTTTTTTTTATTTTCCGATCCAATCTTTTTGGATTTCTCAGATAAAAAATTCCCAAAATGTAGCTTAGCATTGTTTGACACTTCGATTTCGGATTGCTGAATATTTTCATATTTTGTGAATTGTAATTGCGTGCATAATGAGGATATTATTAATAGATTAATTTGACATTGAACAAATGAAGTGTGCAAATGTGAAAGGTGCTTTGTTTGAATTAAGATTTAAGAACCTGTTCGTTTGGTGGTATTCCATCTAACCTCATAAATAAAACATTCAATTTTAAGCGTTCATTTGTGCGATTTTGATAATAGGGGAACGAAAACGTAAATTTTAAAATATGTGGTGATCTATCTGATTGATTAATCGCATTTTGACAAAGAGATTATGTCCAATGCTAATATAAATAAATTGTCGGGCACTAAGCTAGTAAACGATAAAATTGTGGTAGTGGTTATTCGTTGGGGCAAAATGCGTAAGAATGTCATATTGTTAAGTCATAATATTTAAGGAATACGATCAACTTCACGTTAACTTACACACTTCTGTACATGCTGTAACTGTCCATATAATTATAGTATAGTATGTTTAGACTATAGAATGTAAAAAAATTATTATATGAAGACGAAAATAATGTTGATGAGTATGTATTAAACACAGATAACATATTATAAACGAACTATTATCACTGCTGTAAGATGAAAGGGTTCAAATTATTTTTTCTGACTATTTTATTTACAAACAGTTAAATATTGTAACAGATAACCCCATATTATTGTAACAGAGGATTGTTAACATGACACACCACCGCTATAGCAACTGAAACGAACAACCTAACTGGATTGAATTTAAAGAAAGAAGACCTTTCTTTCGCGAGTTAATATATTTTTATTTTCTCAAACTCCGCATTAATTCCCTGCAAAATAATTATTTCTCCTCCAACGACGTAAACGATAGTAAATTTAAGTTGTATCTCTCGCGAATCAACTGACTTCAACATTTTGCGTTACAGACCCCAATAATAATCCTTCCCAGAGCTTCCGAGAACAATACATATCGCTGGTGGATGGGAAAATTACCGTCGATAATATAGTTTTAAAATTGGCTTAGTTTTATAACAACAGAGGCGATTATTACAATTTATTATAAGTTAGCTATAATTTACCATTAAAACAATTATTTATGAATTTATGTGAGTAAAGCAACTATAGAAATAGCACAATGTAATGTACTAAAATAGCGACAGTATAAAATAGCTTTCACTCTTCTCATATGCTAGTTCAGAATGGAACAGATTATTCTTTGCTATCGATACCAAAAATAATTTATGCGGGGCCACAAATATCCAAATGAAGGAAAGAACAGTTTTGGTTTTGTTGTTACATATTTTATTCATTACGACTGAATTGAATTCACGAATATTAAAATTTTTCTGGTTTACTTTATATATGTGGGTGCCGCACATTTCTCTCATAAATATCCTACACTTCATTTTTTTGTTGAATTGCAACAGTTGTTCCCTGATATATACGAAGTTACGGCGGGTCGGTTTAAGTGGAATAAATTGCTAGCTCGTGAAGCACGTTTAACAATCCAATAACAAGTATAATCCATACACGTGTCCCGTTAAATAACTAATGAACTCTCGGCTCTTTTATTGGATTGAATTTCTGCCTTCTATTGCCAACACACTTTGAGAATATTTTAGTTATCGTATTATTAAGGATAGAAATATTCATAATATGAGCTATTATGACGTATTTCTATGCTAGATATTATCTGAGTTATCTGACAAAGTTTATGACTTTGTTCAATGTGTGCTTTGCCTCAATCAGGTTAATGCACGAGCCTAGCATATCGGCATGTACCTCTTTGTTGCCCTACACCCACTTGTTACCAATTATATCTTTATGAACACCAATAACAATTATCGTTCATTAACATGACTCCCACATTTGTGTTTAACAATTTAAATTCGTTGATGCATGAGAATAAATTTAAATTTGTAATATTTAATGCTGCTGTCCTTAAATTGAGGCAATCTGTGATATAATTTTATGACTGTAAGCCTTCTTCTGCTGAGGTTTTTATCTTCACTTAATTAAGCCCGAGTGAAAACTTCGTACTCTACAAATATGCTAGCGATGTGACAAACTGTCAGTCCAAACACCTTACGTTCTACGATCATTTTAATGTAGCTGAAATCGTTGCAATGACCAAACAATATGTCAAATACATAAACAGAATATTAATAAATAATATTTAACATAAAATATATTAAATAAACTTTAAATAGCCTTAAGAGTCGTATAATAAAAATTATTTAAGACATTTGTAGTCATATTGAAAATCATAAAATGTCTTAAACACAATATTAAAAATAATGATTGCGTTATCTGTTTCCTTTAGTTGAACTTTATAGGGAAGACGTGTTGTGATTGCGAAGATGAACTATATTTATCGTAGGTTCGCTAACTTTCATTTTGGAGTCTACTCAATTGTTATTGTTAGACTTACGTATAATTTTTAGGGAAAGACATAGAGAAAAAGAACAGTCGACGCAGCAGCATTGAAAAATTATCTATCCGAAGATATTTATAAGGAGCAGTTCTGTTGGGTACTCAAAATACTATAAGAACTATTTGACGTAAAATAATATGTTGGGGAACACCGGGCGGAACTGATCATTTATCAATTACAATTTTTGTAAAATTATTAAAAAAGAAAAATGACCTCATAAAAGTATAAAACATTAACTTATAATATTCTTTACGTAATCTAATATTAATACAACTTAAAACAACTAATTTAGATTTTTGATGAATTTTTAGAAAGAGACTAACAAACAAATTTTCCGTTCTGCCCCACCACCAGAGACAGAACGGGATAGGATGTTTTGCGTATACAATTAGCGCAATAAAATTTAATTTAATTTAGGAAAAATCTAATACCTTTTGTGTTTTATATTGTACACTTATTTAGCGTACGGTTGAACGCTTTATCAATTTATTTTTGCAACTTCACAGACTTTGCTAACTATTTTCCTTTTTTCCGTTCAATTTCTTTATTAAACTATTATTTATGGGTACATCATCCTATAAATTATTCTTATAAGGTAAGTCTGGCAATTTTTTTCTCGTGAGGAAAACATTACATTTTGCCTTACAAAGTAGCATCCCGTTCCGCTCCACAGACTAGTTCCAGTTTATGGTTTTTCAACGAGTCTCAACACGAGTAAATTTAAGCCTTATAGTACCTATATGCAGCTAAAGAACGTAGTTTACAAATATATAACATTAAAGAGTTAAAAGCGAGAAGTTTTGTGAATTACCTTCTGTCGAAATGCTGTAAAATTATATAGTCAAAGATGTAAGATGCCAAAACAAGAGTGAATTCATAAGGTGGAGTCAAAACGTAATAAAGTCGGCTGATAGGACTTCTTCCTTGACCAGCTGCAATGATACACCCCTATTTACTAAACTCCAGCATTAGCTAGGAAAAAAATAGGATATCCTGTTCTAACTCGCTATTCGTTCCGCCCCGACTTCCCTTATATACTTTATGTAATTTAATCTGTAACTAGTTACGGTTATCCACTTTTAAATGGAGACAAAAGTAATATTACTCGACGTATCTTCATTTCTCATAATTCTCAGGAAAATACAACAGATAACTCATTACTTTCCTACTTAAACAAAAAAATATTTTCCCCGTTTCACTGATTTGTATATAACTTAATTACACCAAAGCTACCACATGTTGCAAAGCATGAAATTTTGATCTAGGTTTCTTATACGTTTCCTGTATATTTATAAATGTCACTTTACGAGTAATTCACCAAAATAATTTATATTGACTAAAAGCAACTAAAAAAACAGTGCTGAATTATTTAAATCAACCCTTTAATTCATGAATTTTGAAATAATGCAACACAGAGAATTTTTAAAATAATTTAAGTCGTTAGAATCATATTAATAGAATCAAATGGAATTTAAAAAGATGGGAATAACTATTGAGCCAAAAATTGAGTTCATTAGGAAACCAATATGAAACTTCAGAAGTCTCGGTTGGCGTGAATCTAATTAAAACTAGGAAAAAAGAAAAATCACTAGTGTGATAGAGATAAGAAACCAAATCTGCCCCCTTCATGTTTACTATGGAGCAATATATTGTGATAACAACAATACTAATGTATTTTTCATTATTTCTCGCAACATACTTGGTTTCTAATAGGCAGAATACAACTAATGCCTATTTTACACCACCGTTTAATTCAATGAGGTTCATTCTTTCTTTAAGTATCGCCTATTGGCAAATAAATTCCTTGGTCAAACCTTTTCTCAGACGGAACAATTCTTTTAAAATTTCTAATAGACCTGCGCACGCATCGGGAAAACGAAAATATTTTAAATTTAACTCTTCTCGGCCTCATGGCTCCTATTGGAAAGCACTTTCACATATTTTCCACTATGAAACCATACGTATTTGAAATGTTTTTAATTTATTAATTTAATATATAGAATATTTTATACAGAAAAATATGCATTAAATTATATTTTTTTTGAAAAGAAATAGGATAAATTTAAAACATTGGTCTTATTAACAACACTCAGAGGACACAGCACAGGCTATACAAATAACACGCAAGAACTTTTTAGTAATTAAAAAACATACTTTTTAGTAATTAAAGGCCATAAGACTATGTTAGGCCAACCAATATTAGATAACTAGTCCACAGAATAGTTTGCGAAATCTACGAAACAGGAAGAATACTAGAAGATTTTAGTAAAAACATAATTATACCCATACCGATGAAGACTGCGGCTAATGGACATAGGGCTGATAGTTTAGTATCCCATGCATGCCAAATATTAACATATAGGAGAACGGAACGTCAAATAGAATGCGAGTTAGGAGAAATTGAATTTGGTTTTAGGAAGAAAGTAGCGACAAGAAAGCAATATTGACTTTGCAACAAATTTTAGAAGACAGGCCTACGTTCATGATGACATCTGTAGATTTAGAAACATTATTTAATAATGTTAACTGTAACTCACTATTAAGGATTTTGAAGAGCACTGGAATTAAATATCGGGAAAGAAGGCTTAAACAAAACCTCTACAGAAGACAGTCAACAGTAATTAGACTAGAAGATAAAGCGAAGAAAGCCGTAATCAGGAAAAGAGTAAGACAAGGATGCAGTCTGTCGCCCATGCTGTTTAACTTATAAATAGAACTGGCGATGAGGAAAGTTAAGACAGAATATATGAAAAAGGAATCATACTGCGAGGAGAAGAAATAAAATCCCTACGCTTTGTGTATTAGGGAAGTTAGAAGAAGACTTGAAAACCATAATAAATGGCATGAATGTGGTCCTGGAGAAAGAGCTCAATAGGGAGGATTAATAAAGGAATTATGATTACCCATCAAAAAGAAAAAAATTCCTCATGTTAATTACGAATTATTGAATATATATATCGTTCTAAATGTGAACCTCAATGAAATTAAAGAAAAAAAGGGTGATATAGTGAAAGAGCTATGAAATAAAGGTTGGTGTATATAATTCCAATTATTGTCACGTTACTTAACGTAAACGAAAATTTTTAATTATATATATAAATTACGAGGAAAGAACTAATTTGCTGCAAAGATGTGGTAAACAATCTGAGTTGTCTGAAAAATTTCGCTTATAGATCTATAGCACTAATTGAAACATCCTCTATGGCCCATAAATGAGACTGTTAATCCTTGAAATTACGTCATACAACGGTCTCATTCAGAGCAATTAAACCACTTCCCGCTGTGAATTCACGGACTCTGGAAGAGCGAAACTCTGTATCACCACCATTGCATTCCATCTAAAAATTCAGATGCTATTTGTCTGGTTGAACTTGAAATACTCAATGGTTATGTAAATATTTTATTAAAAATTATTTAAAAATCATTAAATCTCGTATGATTATATTAAATTTTATGCATGTAAAATATTGCAAGTTTACAATAAATGTTATCTTAAAATCATTTGAACCTTTTCATTATTACAGCAGTGATAATAATAAATGTATAAATTGAAGAAAAAATTAAGATAAACATTTCGGTCTCTTAGCTTGCGCGACATAGACGTATAAATGTTTAACTTTTCTTGATTACAGTTTAAAACACACCACTTGAGTTTCTAAATTTAGGAAACTAAACGTGTACTAATACTAATTGAAGATTATATTAATAGGCAGTTTTATTATTCATAATATTTAGTTTTTTAATTTCGGCATGTAATAAGTTTTATATCTCCCAGCTATATACTAGTTTACTTCTTCTACCCGGCTTGATTCAATTATAAACAGAACGCCGATGACGCCATAATGCGACACGTATCTGAAATAAAATTTCTAATCTTTTTTAGGTTAATACGTAGTTTCACTTGCAACCAAATTAACTGCTATTCTACCAAATGAATAAAGTTTACATCAATTTTTACAAAAAAAAATGAACCAACTTTTAATTGTTCAAGACAGTTAACAAAATTTATGTTTTTACCCGTGGTGAAGTGATATGTACACATTGTAATATGCTTCACAATCAGTTTCCATGTATATATTTTATTTATCAATAATTTATTTCATTATATTATTATCAAATCAAAATCAGAAAACTTCGCTTTTACAACCTCCATCAGATACCCAGTGACGACATGCTTCCCTGTACTATCCAAAGATGGTTTATTTTTTTTCTTTGTAGTCATATTACTGGCAGAGGGGGAATATAAATCTCAGCGAGAGAATATTTTAAGCTTATTTTCAGAATAGATAAGTATGGAAGCTGCCCACACCTTAATGAGTGCGTTTTGTTCGTGTATTCATAGAACAGCAGTTGCCGGGGAAAATACAACAAAGCGCAGACGACAATCACCATTGTGTACCAAGTAATATCTTTCCAAACAGTATTTTGAAATATAAAATTCACAGCAATTTGTAAATATGTACCATTTATGACACACATCTTCCCGCGTATCCACCCTGATAGAAAATGAGATATATATTGATGAAAGTTTTAAATTATAAGTTTAAATAAAATTTGTAGCTTTAAATTTAACAGTAAAAATTAAAATATAAACGTACACAAACTCTTGAAAAATGTATTATTTATTAGAAATTTAAAGTAACAAATAATGCAAACTTAATTTACTCAGTTAATAGAAAGCTGAGAAGAAATATATCCTATGTTATATTTAAAACAAATACTAATAATTTATCCCGAGACTGCGTTCAGTACTTAAAAAACGTAGAATCGTGATTTTAATGTATTATATGCAATTATACAAATTCACTAAAAATTTTCTTAGTTTCGAATTCTAAAAAAAACTTGAGAATAACAGAAGTCTTCCTATTTAAATTTTAAACATTTCAAAGTAAGTCTACAGGTTTTATTTCCTTTTTAAAACGTTAAGAGACTATTTGCTGATGGTTTTATTGCTCAAGAAACTGTGAAACGCATCTGGGTGAAGAAACGATTTACAAACAGACATTTCCTGTTCAAAGTAATTAAACCGAGACAAAATGTCAAAACTTCCTATAAAACAAGAAAGTGGTTTAACAGAAATGTGTTTCTAAGCATGAAAGAATCAACACGGTTCTTACTAATACGAAGTAATTGTGGAGGGTCTTTTTAGAATGTAACAGAAGAATGTGGCACGCCGGGATCTTTCCACGCTTGATATTTCCGGGAGGGAGCTCCCGTGGTTTTCCATAAATATAAGAAACGTACATACGTTTAAACAGCTTTTTATAATAATGAATTTAAGTCTTGATTTGAGAAAACAGATTACACAGTCCAAACAATTGGATATTTACAGAAACCAAGAAAATAAATGTCCGACAGCTCTGCTTCACCGTACAACGGCAAGCGGAAACGGGACGTCTGCAGACTATTCTCGTTGGCATCAGAAGCTGGATTCCACATGCAACGACGAACGGCAACGCTAGCAGACGAGAGTTGTCAGCAAGCGTCTGAGACTCGCCCATTGGAGTTCGGTCCATATCGCATAGATAAATACCCCACTTGACGGGTAGGCAAAGCGACGGCCTCGATATGAAAACGAGAAAACACTCTCCCCGATCGAGTAGCTCGTGACTATATATACCGCAGATTATCCACCTGGTGGCAGGAAATGCGCCGATGGAGGGGGCTCGTACCAACCGAATTGGTACATTATGAATCAAAAATTTCAATCGATTATGAGATTACTTCAGTTAAGTTGCCACAGATGAACCAATTACGTTGGTTGTGACAGTTTATTTATAATATTTTATAGTCTTCTCCGATGATAAATACTGGAACTTGTACCCATTCATATCCAGCTGTTTCGAGAGTATATACAGTTTCGTGAGGAGTAACTCTCTTGACGTCCGGACAAACACTAGTGCTCTGATATAGCCTTAGTCGATACATCTGATTCTGATATGATCAAAAGAAGTAAAATCAGTATGCAAATTGTCCTGCAGCATCTAGCCATTAGTTCATTTAAGTTTAACTATAACAGAAAATTATGTGTAAATCACATGGCGTAGTGTGATATGTAAATAATTGTGGTTACCACAATAGGGCTTACGTTTTATAAAAATAATTAAGAAAAATTTTAATGTATCGTTACACCCTAGGATATCGTATTAAACGCCTAACGACAACATAACTTCCACTTTTATTAACATGTTAGTGGCCTTTGTGAATGTAATAGAAAACATTTTACATTCGTAACCAATTTTTCTTCAATTGCAGCACCGCTTATGAGATGCTTGAATCGGAGCCAAATGTTTGCAACGTTACGGCGCAATAAGTATTCACTTAGAAGCACAGAGATCTCAAAAATAAAACGCTGCCTTTGACAATAATCAAATATCATGACTGTAATCGGTGAAAAGGTGACTTTTAAATCAAACTTTTCATATTAAAGTAAAATTACCAGCATATGTCAGGTAAATTAAAATCTTGATTTGTTTTATTGGCATAGATAAATATCTATAAAATGAAATATATATTAGTTGAAGTATATTGAATTATATTTATAAAAACAGGAGTTTTAAATTAACATAACATAATATTTTGAATTTATTTGGATTTTCAGTTTTAACTCTCGATGTAATCATACTTAACGGGAAATACAAAACTATGAAGATTATTATTTAAATGGACAACAGAATTAGTTCGCTGTGTAATGGGTTTAATTTTCAGAGTCAAAACTAATTTAAAATGACTTATTCATTAGCAATCTACTTTCTTGTTAAATATGAGTTCTACATTTTATTTAATTACAACTTATATGAATTTTATAGATTTGTTACATTTCTATGGCTTAATAATACCCTTTTTATAGTGCAAATTTAAATGTTGTCATTAAATTTTCATTTTGATTCAGTTGGATGTTCAACTTTGGTATGTAAATGTTGAGGCAGTTGTATTAATTTTGACAATTTACCGATTACGTTCAACTTAATGTTCACAATAGTATTGAAACCTGTAACAATATTTGTGACAGCGATTGAGTCTATATATAAATATATAGTTACCTTACAAAATTTCTATAAATTAATCTTTTGCGATATAAGGATACCTTGTTCGTCGGAGTGACAGTTTTATCACTTTTCCCTCAAATCAGTTTATACAAATTGTAGCAAAAATGATCGATAGCTTACAGGTGGTTGGAGACATTCTGTACATACGTCCTAGAAAGAAAATAGTAGTTTAAATTTTTTATTTTATGAGAATTCAATGTTACCATATTTATAATGGGTAGTGTTTATTAAAAACATACTCTACGGTGCAAGTTAAAATTTTTAAAAGTTTCAGTACGCCACAGAGCGAATTTAATTGATGTAACCAGTGTAATTTTTCCAGCCCTTCATCAGGAACGTAGACATCTAATAATATAAAACTCGACTTCCACCTCCACGTCTTGATACTTGGAAACGAACCCCAAATTTGTATTGCACTTTTAGATTCTCCAGAAACAGCTACATTGATTTGAACAATGATTGGACTTATTTTTTTTTCTCAGGTGACCAATTTTCATAATATGGGTAGTTTTGGAAACATTTCAATGTCTCCAGAATTAACCTTAAAATTGGATTATGAGCTAAGACCTGTGAAAGTAATTGGATAACATATATTTCCGAAAGGATTTTATCATTTTAATATGCATAAATGACAGTTTATGTTTTGCAATGAGCCGGTATTTCACATCTACGATTTAATTCTGACGTGGTAAGACTTTTTAAAGTTATATTAAATTACGGTTCTCAGATTCCTTTGACAAGTTAAGTTCGCTTGACGATGTTATTCATATTTCATAACACTTTGTGTTGAGACGGAGTGTGTATCACGCACCATAGTAAAAATTTACCAAAATAAAGCTGGATGTTTCAAATTATTAGATCCACAATATCGTTACTAAGCTTTCTTTATGAAACAGAATTAAATTTATTCATGGTGTTTAGGGTAGGGAAAATCACGAAAAAATGAAATATTTACTGATGAAGCAAATGAGTAGCGGTATTAATTTCTACAAAATAAAACGAAATCCCAGTGTCAGTGAGCCTGTTTCTGGCTCGTCTTTACTGAAAGACTTTGGAATGAATCGAACTGCTTCTGCGCCATGTAGCTGAAGTCATTAGCAAATGCGGTACTGTCAAAAACTTCCAACGAATACTACATACAATTCAAAGTACCCAAGTATTATATACAGTAAAATATTACAACGAAATGAAGATAATTAGTCAATGATATATTAATTTCAGAATGATGTAAAGTTAACGGCAATATTTAAGCTCTTTGTTTAAAGTTAATTTACATATATTATCATTTGGAGCGAATAATTGGCGAATGTATGGTTTAAGCCGAGACAAATCCCAATTACTTATACGAATCATGCTGTTTGAGCTAGTGTCCTATCCGAGAAAAATGAAACATTTTATTATTTTCAGTAAAAAAAGAACCGACCGGTCATGCACCAGAACTTTCCCAACAAGGCATACTTGCCCGTTATATGCGTTTACATTAAAATATTTCTATAGAAACAATTCCTGAACAAGTGAAAATATTTTATGCCATTGAGAGACCGTCAAAAACATATATAAATTCACTCAATTACCCCAACGCACGTCACATTATATTTTCCAGGAAACATAATTGTGGGATCTGTTCTCTGCTTTTAGAACTCAAAAAGACTATTTGGACATTATGAATAATGGGACAAAAAATCAACCTAGAGGTTTTAGTTCTACCAATAATACGAAAATAAATTCATTTTCCGTATGGAGTGTAAGATACATTGCAAAATCCATAAATTGAAGAGTTTTATTTTCAAAAAAATAAAAGTAGTATTATTACTTCAATCAATTTAGAATTTTATCATAGCATAATAGCGTGAACCGTGATTTACTGCCCATCTATGAGGTATAGTACCTGTATTTCTTATAAATGGAACAGAAAAGAGTAATAACGCAAACAAATTTAGGTTATAAAAATCGTTTTTATTTCCACTTAGCCTGGAAAACAATGGCAGGGAAAACCGTCGAAACGTCGCTGTTCTTCGATATTAACCGGGTGAAAACGCTAGAAATTTTCCTTCATTAAATTCACCCGGAAAACTTTCGATTTATGGTTTTATTTCTGTTATTTAAATTTTCTTTTTTAATTATCAAAACCTAAGGATGAACAATTTTTTAAAAAAATATTATGGTTAATATAGTTGTTTTAGAATGCTACTTAATATATTTCCAACAAATTAAATTGACTGCTCTGCTTGTTCAACATATTCGATTACCTTTCATATCTTTTACATTATTCTTGTAATCAGCAACAGAAATATTCTCTGACTAAGTAAATGTTGTTGTTGTGGTATTCAGTCCTAAGACTGGTCTCATGCAACCCTCCATGCCAACCTATCTTGCGCAATCCTTTTCATTTCCTTATAACTAGCACAACCTACGTCATCCAAAACTAATTAGCGTATTCCATCCTTGGCCTTCCTCTTCTGTTTTTACCCCACACACTTCCCTCTAATGCTAATTTTACAAGACCCTTGTGTCTTAAAACGTGGCCTATTAATCTATCCCTGCTCTTAGTCAACGTCCTCCATATTGTTCGCTTTCCCCCTATTCTGTTTAAAACTTTCTCGTTTGTGATTCTCTTCACACATTTGATTTCAGCATTCGCCTATAACACCACATTTTAAAGGCTTCTATTCTTTTCCTTTCCCCAACTCCAATCGCCCACGTTTCACACCCATATAACGCCACGCGCCATACCAAAATTTTTAGCAACTATGTCCTAATATTCACATTTATATTACCCGTAAGTATATTCCTCTTTTTCGCGAAAGCCTTCCTTGCCTGTGCTATCCTAGTCTTTATGTCTACTATACTTCTACCATCCCTAGTTATTACGCTTCCCAAGTAGCAGATCCTTAACTTCCGTCAAAATATCCCTTCCCAATCTAACACCCTTTGCTATTCCACTGTATCCGATACTACATTCCATTAGTTTGGTTTTCCCTCCATATCCTCATATTGCCATCTTTCACCAGGACCACGTTCATGTCACTTATTATGGTTTTCAAGTTGTCTTCTGACTCCCCTAATACTACAATATCGTCGGCAAAGCGTAAATTTCTACTTCTTCTCCTTGCAATATGATTCCTTTTCCATATTCCGTTTCAACTTCCTTCAATGCCTGTTCTATATATATTAAACAGCATGGGCGACAGACTGCATCCCTGTCTTACTCCTTTCTTTTCTGGATCTTCTATTCTAATTACTAAATAAATATTTAATACTAATTAAGATTGACCTATAAATGAGTAGCAGATAATCTACCCCACAGTTAAGGTGCCAAATAATGCATCGAATAAATAAATATTTTATATCAAGCTTGACATCACGTTACGTCTAAATACAAGGCTGCCAGAACATATATTTGTAGGAAATAGCTGGTTGGGGAATGCTAGTCTTGAATGTTGACCACTGATAGAAATTTTTAAAAAGAAACACATAAATTAAGACATACAAAGATTTTATTAAAATCATTACAAAGTAAAATAAAGTCTTTTTGAGTTAACAAAACAAACTGTGGCAATTAAAATAAACTGTAAGAAAATGATTTATAATGTGAGCATATAGCTTTAATATAGTTTAATTCTTATATAGCAGACAAGGAACAAACAACTGGGTTTGGTGATGCGTTTTTTATCTGATTGAATAACAAAATCAGAAATAGGGATAGGATTAGAGCTTAGTAAACGTATATCCTTTACACGGGAGCTAAGTAACAGACATACAGCCCCTATCCGCCTTGCTCACACACTACAGGTGAGAATCTCAACCTCAGACATCGTCCTCCTGTCTCCATTGTTGCTGTTATCCCTTACGGACTCCGGTAAAGCCGCCTCCCTACTGCTGTAAACTAGAGGTGCATTTCCTGCATCAGGAATCAGGATGATTCTCAGACTTCCGTCGCCCAACGAAACTTCTGAAAATTCCTCCTTGCTATTGCACACAGGAATTTGACTTCAACATTAAGCGTTTACTAGCATTGAACTATTATACAGTTTATAAGATTTAATTTGAAAACAGTATTTTTGGGATGATCCTCTGACATCAATGTCCAGCGGATAAGTCTTTAGGGTTGCCTGGGTTTGACATCCCGCCCTCCTTTGTTTCGTTAACCATAATTTACACATTCAGTCTCCCTTCGCGGTCTCACTTCAGCTCTGCGTCGATACAGCGTCCACCTTGAAATTCCCAAAATCATACAATAAGAGACCTTTTTGCTATTACGGCTTAAAGTAATTGCCCAATTACAGTGGCTGTTCCTTATATTACCTGGGAATTGGCGACCGCGCCCTCACATCAATTACAGAAGCTAGAAAGGGAACTTTTGTTATATTTTACTCAAAGAACTGAGGCGGTCCCGAAAGTTGGGGGACGAGACTTTTTTCAATTCAAAAAATTATTTCATTTCTGACTTAGCCATTCTTTGTTCTATTTATAATAATAAGTTAGATTAGTTCAATTACTTTATTTATAATTTCAAAAGATATGCGTTATCTCCTCGCTCCAACTAACACGACAATGCTGTCAGTCCATAACGAATCTAATTTACTAATTTGAGAAACTAGAATTATTCTCCAGGCTACAGACTCATTATATTTATTTTCACATATAAAATAAAATAACATTTGCTTAATTAAGTCCAGGATGCTCTTCTTGTAGAATTTAATATTTTCATCAATTGAACACAGTAAAATTATTTAAATTATTTTACTAACCTCGTTTTTTATTTAATCTAGATTTAGAAATTTATTGTATGCTAATATTACTTTATAGATTTTAGAATTTTTATTATTATTTTTGCCTTGCTTGTTCAATGTATTTCATTATTTTTGTATCGTTTTCGTTCTACTCGTTATCAGGAACACATTTGTTAGGCTAAATATACTTAATATAATGATATTATTGGATCCTCCAGCTTTGAATTAATACTAGTATGTAATCAACATAAAATAATATTGATATTTATCCTGGATCCTATTTTAGTTATACCAATGAACTATGGAAATAAAATGTAAATAGATTTCCGGACTAGAACGCATTTCTGTGAAATCTGTTCGAAAGAAATACTGCTTTCGTGTTCTGTGAACCAGAAGCTTATGAGGATCAGGACAATTCCTAAAAACAATTAAATACTCTTAAATAGTCTGCTTAGAATTAATTGAAACTCCGCACTATGTTATAAAGTGCTATTGTGGATCTGAGTCTTTTGGAAAATTGCTCTTAAAATTTGTCGTTTTCATTATATGAGCTACTAGGAAAATTTATATAATTTTTTTTATGAATTTATATGAATTTTGTAACATCTACAAACATTGATCTGAAAATATACATAGTATGTATAAAACAGCTTACAATTCTCTGTCCGTAGCTTTAACGTTTTTTCTTGCACCATTTTACAACGAGATATACGACGCTCTCGTACGAAATAAATTTGTAAGTCTGTGGACTCTAAAAAGTGCGTCTGCACATTATCCGAGCTCTTAAACGGCAGTGTTTGAGTTTATTCTTGAACAGGGTCTGTCACCCTTTTTCGGGAGTGGCTCAGGTCATGCGTTGTGGGGCGCATGAGCGACAGTTGCTATTTGTAGACGCTTTGCCGACATCAGCTCAGCGATAAATTACCACGCTTTTTCCCCTTTGTGCTTTTGTGCTGTTTTCTCATATGGAAGAATACATGTTGACTTCAAAGTGAAAATATTTGAAAAGAAAAGATTAACTAATTGAATCCATCGTGATACTGATTTTACATTTAATCCCTGCATACGGACCAAATATTTCTACTCACGCTATTAGTTTTAAAATTATTCAATTGAATTTTATGTCTGGTAAACATTCTGTCCTTGCATTATCAATTGAATATTGTTAAATATTAACAATTTTGAGAAATCGATGGAAAAGCTATATTCAAAGTTCGCTGATAGTATCTGGGAATAATGTGCAACGTGCTAAGTAGAATATTCCCTGGTATCAATGGAGGATTATATAAATAATTTTTACGCTATATTTTAAAATATAAAAATGAACGTTTTATTGCGCTTAATTTTTGTATTGGCATAGTATAGTTACTAAAATAAGTCTTTTAATTTTTGTACTTTGTTCCATAAATACGTCATATATCCTTAATTTATATTGATAAATAAATTATTGAGTACCTATATGACCTATTTTTTATTTGTCTAAGTAAGGTAAAGGAGTCCAAAATATAGAGGTTCGTTATCACAGGACCACAATATTCTATAGTAATAATATTATATCACAGTTCGTGTATCCTGTAGATATGGCATGAGTCAAGGTGTACATTTTTTCCCTTTAATACTGTGTGTTTACTATTAGCAATCAATTTATTATAACTAATAATATTCTATAAGGTAAACTTGATGAATCGCTCATGTTAGCTATTTACAGTTATATAATAATAATAGTAGTATATTATGCAACAACATACGACGAGAATTTTTATTAATAATTCCTGCTGACTATTTACTTTATAACTTAACTGTACATCTTGCACTGAATAGAAGTGGCTAAGAAAAACTTAAATTAACTGGCTTAAATTGACTTTTCTAATTGATATCTGCTTATTCTTTTGTAGTAGTCTGTTAATGATGAAGATCCCAGTTTATATGTGCAATATACAGTTTTTTACATATATACATTGTATTTTCCTTTTTGTGTTGAAGCCATTAATATCAGAATTATTCACAAATAAGTGCCTATTTGTTGTCATATATAACTTTAATGTGTACATGTATTGGCACATTAGAGTGAAAATACCCAATTTTTTGAGGAAAACTCTACATGAAGTTCGTGACGTGACATATTTCTCGGGCAACACACGTTGTCAGCCAAAACAGTATTGTTTTTGACCGTTGAATTGCCCCAGAATATAATTCCATATGACAAAATAGAAAGTTAACTAATTATCAGGCTTTAAATCACTAAATGTGGACATAATCTTACAGCATATGTGACTCAGCTTAGTTTCTTAGGTAATTGAAAAGTTTGATCAGTTCAATTTAATTTATTATTTATTAAGGTATATATGAATATAATAGATAAAGCTTAATTTATTGCTCTATCTTCCGCATCCCCCTTTTCAATTCCCTTCCTATGCTATTAAAGGGGAGTTGCCTGTTTCAGGATCACCCTCATGTAGCCTGTTAACCAAAGAAAATACAGTTTTGTTAATCCATACACTGTAAACCATTTTAATTGGCCTTTTCTAATGTGGTTTGTTAAATTTTACTAATATACTAAGGTCATCTAAAAATATAAGTTTGTAATACAAATATACTATATATATATATATATATTATATTAGGAACAGTAAAAGCCCTAATACTGAACCCTGTGGTATTCCAGTTTTAATAATTCCCCAATCTGATTCATGCATTTCACGTGAACACGAACCTTTTAATACTACCCGTTTCTATTTTATAAGTTTGATTTAAATCAAAGAAACGAAGAACCTGTAATTCCTTAATTTTTTATTTTGTCTAAAAGTATATTGTGGTCCAGATAATCAAATGCTTTACCTAAGTCACAAAATATACCTAATGGATAACATTTTTTATTTAACTCATCTCAGATATATATAGTCTACAACCATACTTCTCACAAACTTGTAATTATTTTATACTATTAAAATATGTATTTCATGTCATTTCCTTCGTTGTAACTGGCGTTATAATGTAACGCTGTGAAATAAAAGTTATATTATATTTTGCCGTTTAATTAGATTTCTTTACACTGTGTAAAACTTTAAGCGGCAAGTGATAGAAATTCTTTCTTCATGGATACGGTTGTTTCTGACGCTTAACAGTATTCTTAATTCAACAAATATGATCACTAATTTCTAAAAAGAAAATTGCGCTCCACAGAAATCAAATTTTGTATCATGGTAGAAATAAATTATATTCCTCGCGGGAAGAGCGATAATTTAGGGAATTCATGAAAAACCTTGTCAGATAAATAATACATTATTAATGAATTATAAAGTATATAAAAGGAGTGATAGTGTGAGGATGTTTATTTACTATTATAATTAATACGTTTCTGCGTTAATAACTTTCTCTCGGACGCAAAAATGATTGAAATAATGAA
Source organism: Eucriotettix oculatus (assembly GCA_034510155.1). Taxonomy (NCBI): domain Eukaryota; kingdom Metazoa; phylum Arthropoda; class Insecta; order Orthoptera; family Tetrigidae; genus Eucriotettix; species Eucriotettix oculatus. The sequence goes on along the minus strand of CM067376.1, from coordinate 219,507,213 downwards.
TGTTTAAGCCTTCTAAATTTACGGCCCCAAACTCTGTTTCTGATTGGTTCTTTCTCGTTGTCCTGGCTGCGGGTTATGATTGGCCAGTTCGTATTTCATTTCCCACTTATGTCACACATCTGGTCACCTATTTTGTAGACTTGCCTCTCATATTTAATTTAACTGAAAAACGAAACACCACTAACTAGACATTAGTATAACTTCTTTGGTAAAATTAGTGATCGGAAAAATCTATCCGTAATTACTAACTGTGCAATTGGCAGGTAAAATCTGTTGAGAAAGTATTTAATTATATATATATGTATATAAATATATAATAGCACAATAATTTACAAACCGTGTCAAACGTTGAATTAACAAAAACCGTAAATGACACGTATATACAACACGCTAAATCGCGAATTTCAAAATTATTACACTGTCCGAATGAAAATCTCACAAACTCTTGAATAACATACATTATTTTTCCAAGAATGTAATTATTCCCCTGGATCAATGTGATATGTATGAAAGCAAAGAGTATTATGCAGTAATATTTCCCAGGTGAGTGAGATGTTCCTGTGTGGAACTAAAGATTGATCCAGGCACGACGTTTTTGTCAGCTGGCTGCGCATAAAACCTAACAATGAAATTGTGTTCATATAAAATTCAATATACGTAGGCAATTACGTTTTGTGCCGCTGGAATGTGCCATAAAAGAGAAATTAGAAAAAATATGGTGCTTTCGTTGTGAACCATAGCGGCCTCACAACTGCGATATGAAATTCTTGCTTGTTATTGAAATGTATCAATTTAATTTTGTATTTTATCAACATTAATAATTTATTTACAGAATTCAAAAAAAAGTAATGAATTGCTTTCAATGCGTCTGTAATCGACCCCAAATATAGCGTTAAAAATGTAATGGTAAACAATATTAGATATTAGACTTTCCGGCTATGAAAAAATGCTGGTGGCTTTGAGCATTAATTACAATTAATTAAAGCTTGGTCTGATGACTTTTCACACAGGAGGGAAAGTTAGATCGTTATAAAGGTTTATTTAATTTATTTTATGATATAAGATAAAGGCGTACTTAGCGATGTCCAAAGATGGTACTTTATGTCGCTGTAGTGTAATAAAATTCCGTTTCAGTACGCCTCTTACCAATGCAATAAACCGCTCTTTCCTATTAATATTTACTGTAGTCTGGCTAACTCCGGCAACACTTTGAAGTTTCTCCGCATAATGAATCTGAGCATTAAAGCTTTGAATTTGCTTACAATGTTTGCCATTGCACTCGATCCATTTCGTCTATTCAAATTAACTTTGCTAATTACTACACAGACTTCTCATTAAAACAATGAAACTGGAACTGGCTTACATGAATAATACAGAACAATTTCAGGGACTTTTAACTAGATTGTTTAATGTTTGAAATGTACAAAAACACGAAAAACTGGATATATTAAGAAAAGGCTAAGAACATTTATATAATTTCGGTTCTCTGAATCCCTTCAGATTCTATTCCCAAGATTGAACATTAATAACTTGAACAAGTAAGGGGTTGGAGACGAAAATAAACAAAAATTAGAAACAAAATATGTTACAGTTATAAAGTAATATATTTATGAAAAATAGTTTTGAATTTGTCTTAAATGATTGATAAATTTTGAGAAATGCTTAAGACAAAAAAATTTTAACTTTAGAATAATGAGTTAAAAAACTGTATGTATAATATATAACCAAAATATGAAATGATAACAAACGAAACCTAAATTAAAATATACAGTATCCTTTAATAAATATAAAAGAAAACGATAATATCTTGATTAACAAATATATTGGCACGCAGTGGTCTTATACAAATTACTCTCTTCAATTACAACATATTTTAAAAAGTACGTACCTCACAAGCTGAACGTTTGATTCTAAAACGAAATTACACTTCCTGTACCACTACGAATTCGTAAAAGCGATGTACGGTCGATGAAGGTGAAGTCTGGAGAGTTTAATCTATCGTCTTCCAAGATGTCAATTTGTCGTCTTGTCGAATCAAGACCTCGAAATGATTTCTCTCTAAATGGTGATCTTCCTCTAAGGAAGCTCCACAATTGTACATTCGGGGAAAATTAGCAATTCCTTTTAATATAGATTGGCTTCACGATCCTTGCGAACAAAGAATAATCTCGTCTTAGCCGACCTTCCGGGATTTATTAGAAACTAGCTCTTTTAATTTTTCCTTAAAACGAAAGTACGGTATCATTTCTATATGATCGCTTCACGGTAAACCTTATAACTCGCAGTTGGTTTTGAACAGGTCCCGCTTTCACACGGTTACAAGAGTAGATGGAGTGAGAATGCTCGCCTTCCTTCTCTCCCTCTTTCTTTCATGCTGCCAAAATTACGCTTATAATAACACAGTAAGTGGGATGAATGGTATAGGAACGCCTAATAGGTCTTATATTATAATAATATCATTATCGAAATGAATCATGCATTAATATGAATGTTAAATTCCCTGTTTATAAACCCACAAATTTTTATTGAAATCCTATTCGAGACATACATATGGACAGACAGACACTTCAATTTTATTTATTGGTACTGACGAAACATTCTACGCACGTAAAGCGTGGAATATTTTGCAATGTTATCTTCACTGCAACATATATTTTTAGATCAAATTGATTCCGCATATTCATCGCACATAATCCTGTCAATTAAAACTGTTAATGTTTATATGGGAGCGTGTTGGTGATTTGAGAACATAAAAATATTATTCTATAAGTGGAACAAAACTATATACAAAGGACGAAAAATTCTGGGAATAATATGTTAACTATGGGTGTAGAGAAGTCGTAAGAACAACAAATCAAAATTAATATTCTGTCAAGATTTTTTTAGCAATCGTTAAGACTTCACATACTGCCTGTTATCACTTCAAAATTAATGACGAGTGTTATTGTTTATTAATTCTTGGAGAGTGCCGCATATAACTTTTTGATTCATAACGTGAGTCGAACCTTACGTCAGCCCGACTCAAGTAGTTCGTTTCTTTTACCCACCTGTAGTGTTAGTATTATGATCTTTGGTGTTTTTTTGATGCCTGGTAGCTGATGTAAAAATTGAATAATTTATTTTATAAAAGTGGCGTTTAGGGCCTGCAAAATTTACAAAAACTAATAAATATTCATACACCGACTCACAAGAACTTCAGTTGTGACTTCATGTCGTGCTGCTGAATATGACAGCAAGTATACTTATTGATTTTTTGGACGTTGACGTAAATTAATAATAAACTCTAAAATATATTCATATTATACTTTTTATAATTGAATTATAGGTTTGATATAAATGAGAATTAAAAAAATACCAACATTAATAGGAATAACGTGTAAGCAGGTTACAGCAGAGACTTTACTCACACATTAACTTTTCTTTCTTTCAACAATTAGAATCTCTTACCTTTCACTGCGCTGTAATTACACCGACCTCCATTAGACGCCAATGTGAGTAGCAGTTAATTACTCTCGTACAGGATGTCACAGGCTCCTAATTGTCCTTTCTGTTTTTGTATTGCGTTTTCACTAGGCCTAGAAAAATGGACCTTTTACGAAGTTCTGAATGCTGTTACCAACGTCCTCGAGCTGGTTCAGTGTCATTCTTGTTTTGACTCAAGGCAAGCCAGACAATACGACACTGTCAGTACAATTACGAATACTTCTTATCTACATTGACATTATACGACTGTCCGATGAACGAGCGTTACATTCAATTTAGTTTCTAATATTCAGCTGGATTTTAATTTTGCTTAAGTGTTATCAGATATACATGGCAGTTAATTCGTGCTATCAATTTCAATCCGCAATAAAATGATTTTCCTGAGTTACAAGTACACTATCTTGGTGCCAGGCGATGCCAGAAATTCATTTACCTGATAAGTATTTAAATTGACAGTAATTTCCTTGTCAATAAGTGATTAAACCATTAGCAAAAGCGTCATATTTTTTAAAATTCAATTTTTACACACCTTGCCATTTTGACGTCATAACCACAACGAATGGCATCCAGAAATCTGCTGATACCTAAATACGGAAAAATACGCAGAAACCGACAATTATATTAATAAAGATAATACGTAAACTAACACTTCGGTCTCATTAGCGTGAAATAATATATGTAGATAATTAAAAAATAAAAATTAGGTGTTTTCAGCCCTGGCCTTTATATAACGTAACTAAATAATCCACCCTGCATTTTTAATAACTAATTAAAAGCATCATTACTTAAATATAATATTAATTCAATTTAAGTAATATAAACCGTTTTATAGACATTATCTTCGGTCTGATTAGCTTAAAGTAATATGTTTTTCCTGACGTAACTGGTAAATCCTTAAATTATACTTAAATATAACTAACATTTACTTTTTGTCGTTCGCGAAACGCCATCGCTACCACCGCCGTTGTTCGCACAAGCGGAGTAGTATAACCTCTGAATGGTATAGTAAATCATAAGGGACAAATAAAATCTTTTAGTAGAAAGTAAACTGTGACCTTATTTTGGCCTGGAAAGAGGAAAGATTAATGTTCAAAATATCAGCAGAAATCTTCTCTGGGAAAAGCACTACAATACACTAAACTTTCATGTCAATCGTATGAATCATATAGAAAATCATAGGGGACGAACATGAAATCGCAGTAGATGGACTGGGGACGATTTTTGATCTAAAAGGGGGAACCTAAATCTTCAAAATATGGGCAGTGTAACGTTTAAAGGGATTCGGCTCTACTTTAAATTAAATGAGCAGGCCGTACAACTTTAAATTTATATTTGAACAAGAAACAACATAAAATAAAACTTATCTCCGTGCTCTTTTAGAAGGAAAATGAATTGAATTTATAAATTGAAATGACAAAGGAAATTGATTCTGTCTGCCAGGGGATGGTGGGCTTATATATATTGGTCTTTATTAATTGATAGTGGCAATGGCTTCTGCTGCGACTTTCAGTAAACGTCTTGGAGGGTTTATTGTAGTTTACCGACACCGCAACTCGTAGGTAGTTTGGATACAACCTTTGGAATCCTTGAAGAAGCTGCTTCTGGAATTTACTACCGCTGGCTGAACACCGATGTTCTAAACAAATCTCCAACTGCTCTCTCTCCTCTACGAGTCACCACAGATAACTCTCCATCCCTCCATCTTTGAGAGCTCTGCAGCTGCCCCTCATCCTTTCATCTCCACGATAACTCAGCAACTGGTCCCTCCTCAATCTAAAACTTACTACGAAACCTATGATTTCACCTTCCCGATTCAAATTTGTTCAATAGCAAACATTCTTACATTTTCTAGTTCGCGAATACGGGGTTCCCACGTCATCCCGAAAAGTCACAAAATGACACGCGTGTCATGTGAGAATATTGAAAGTGAGTGAGAGAGAGAGAACCAGAGAACGAACGAGGCATACCCGAAGGTAAAACCCATCATCAGTCAGAGGAGACACCTCGAGAACTAAGATCAGCTTCCACAGGTATCCCATCCTCACAATGTATGTTTTTTTTTGGATAAAAGGCTACATGAGGGTGATCCTGAAACAGGCAACCCCCCTTCAATAGCATTGGAAGATAATTTAAAAGTATGAGGGAGATCCTGAAACAGGCAACTCCCCTTCAATAGCATTGAAAGATAATTTAAAAGTATGGGATGTGGAAGATAGCTAAGGGTTGACTAGAGCCGCAGGCTATATTTTAAGCCCGTGTTTCACAAAAGAGCGGCAGGGAAATCCCTAGAAAACCTGCATCAAGTAGGCTATTGGGTAATATTCTCACGGCTTTCCGAATGTTGGGAGAGGAGATTTCTGTGGGGTCTCAGCATTTCCTTCTCCGTGTCTCCACCAGTTTTAGGAGGTAGTTGGCCGAATGAGCCAATAGGATAAGCGGAAAACTTTTTTATCGTATGCCCGAGGTCTTCGACTTTAGTACATACATCTCATACTATAGATGAGGTGCCTCGGCATGTTAGAACTTTGAAAAAACTAAAGAGAATACGAAGAATCCCCAAAGGTAAATCTCGCAATCAATCTAGAGAGAAATACCTGCGAGGGAATGCTCCCAGAGTTTTTCTGGCCGACAATGTATGTTTTTTTTTGTATGTGTGCACTCTGGGCTTTATATACGGTGCCAGGTCAACTTCACTGTCTCTTATGCGTTCCTATACCATTACTCATATTGTCACCCCAGATAATGTTAGTGCCGATCTTTAGAAAATTTAATTTCCTTCCCACCTTTCTCTCTGGGAAAACAAGACTCACCCTAAAGACATAAGACGTACGGAAATTGCAACAGAGTAGATTATACCCTCACATAGCCTGTCAAGTGAGATGATTATATATTTTAATATGACTAATATTTTATTTAAGTAATGAAACTTGTTAATTAGTTTCCGCGAACTTCGTGAATGCCGCTGCACGGAAGCATGGGATAAGCGACTCTTAGTAACTTTTAATAGTGATTCCACACTAGAAACGGTGAATCATAGACTGATTTTATAACGTGTAAAAAAAGATATTATTGTTGATACCGGTCACGTTGACCAACATATTATTGTCGATTTCAGTACTGTGTCATGCTAATATGAATAAATACTCGGGTAGTAAGCTATACATACGCCGGATGGGTACGCAGCTTGTAATTAGCAAAGATTGGTTTGCGTAAAACTTTATTCTCCTAAAGGGACCTCCTCAGCTCTTTAATTAAAATATTACAAACTTTTATGTTACTACTGTAACATTCGGGGCCGAAATGAAATTAAAGTTGGGGAACGAGACGTTTCCAAATTAAATTATTCAATCTCTGACTTTTAGACATTTTTTGTATTTTATTTATAACATTAAGTCAGATTAATTTAATTACATTATTTATTAAATCTCAATAGTTTTGAGTCTCGATGTGTCAAGGTGCATAGGATTTTCAAACAAGACCACGATCGACATCTTCAATCCCAAAGTCTTGATATGCACATTCCTGAAATCATCGCTCAATATGAGTGCATTTTTTTGACCATAGATTATTTGTAATTATCTTAATGAATCATATTCTACTACAGTTATTATATTTCAATAATTAATAATGAAGTTAACAATAAGTCAAATCTGACGTGAGGAATTTAATTTTCAATATGAAGCAAACTGTGCCTATATCAATTTCGTTTTAAAGAAAGAAATAGAAACACGAACCTGATAAGATCCAAATTTCTTCGACGCTAGATGGCGTCAGATTAGGTAGTTCATCTTCCGTAAATTTTGTACATAAAGTAGGAGAAAAGGCAACACATAATGACCAACTCTTAAACAGAATACGAAAAGATCAAGTGTTTATACACTCGGTAGTGCGGACCCTTTATTGCGATTTTATATCGTTTGTCAACACTATTAAAGTCTTTGATGTTCCTCAAAGTGGTGGAAGTTATTTGTGGATAATGAGTAGCTATACAGTGCAGATAAGGCTATGCTTACATTTTTGTCGACTTTTGACGAATTCTGGGAACACTTTACTGATATTCGCCGAACGAACGACGAATATGATCATAATTTTGAAACTTTATACCGCTACAAATACAAATCTATGGAGCCTACAATTCTAACAGCGAATACTCTGATGACAAGTTGTTGAAGTTTAAATAATTCTGAATTAGACAACGATAACAATTAAACCCATAAGAATATAGTGATCAAAGAACAATTTTTTCTACAGTTTGTTTAATCATTTTGGGATAAAAATACAGGAAAATAATGATATGAACTGTATTATTAAGATGGAAATTAATTGTTCGACCTTTTAATTTTTCAAAGACTCTAGGCCATTAATTTATAATGATTTTAATCACTTCTGGTACGCGTTGAACTTATTTAGTCTTAAAATTATAACTAATAAGAAACATGCTAAACATTTACATTTTACAGAACATTACCCTTGTTCTATAAGTTTTTTAATATTCACTTTTAATAATTTTGTTACAAACGGAAACTTAATTGGGCCCACGTATAAAAACCAAAAAAGGAATTAGGCAAGTGTTTTCCCGAAGAAAACCCAATCGGACAATAAATTTTCGCATCCCTAATTTACAAAACGTTTTTAAACAGAGCCAAAATATTCTAATATTTCGTATAAAACGACTGCTTTATGGTACAGAGAGATGAAAAAATAATCATATAGGCTAACATAAGCTTATTATATTTATAAATTAATAAAATCCATTGTTCGTAGAATTTCCGTCATGTAACCACTTTCGAATGTTAATTTGTTATTATATATATTTCTTTAGCATGCATTCTGAAATAATTTGTACAGATCCCAACGACCGTTTCTTCTTAATTTTAGAAATATATTGCTTTTGACGTTTGCTGCAGTAAGTCGAGCTAAAAAATGCAGCATAACTTTCGCGTTTTTAGGGTAGCAGAAATACGTGCCAGACATTTACGGAAATATAATTCGAAGTAGAGTGGCAATAAAACTCACACGCTACTTAAATATTTTTATTTTGAAACTATTCGTTTCTCATCATCTGTACACGATTACTTAAGGGTTATTATCAGTTTTTATCAAAATATCTTTATATATATATAAGTAAAGGATTTTCACAATTTCTTTCATTTAATTAATTTTAATCTCCTAATGCTGTTATATCTCATAGCAGAACGTGGGAACCACTGTAATTTAAAGATTATAGAAAGGGAACATCATTTATTCGTTTTCTTAAAACATTATTGTTAGCCTATTGAACGTATTGTTCGGGAGATTTAGCTAGTCGTGTGTTAACACGATGCGCAGTGGAAAACTCGGTCAAAACTCTAGTGGGGATAGACAGCAGATCATTTTTCTTCCGGGTTTTGTTAACGTAACTTGGTATTGTAAAAGCAATTCTGAAAACATTGGCACCAGGAAATATATTGCCGTCAGTTCAGAATATTTTGTACGTCAAGAAATGCATCCGTAAACTGTAATAGCGGAGATAAGTATAGGGTGTGTTAAAAATTCGTTGTCGCAGTCTCCATATCGAGTTCCGTATAGTAGCATTTCGCCAGGCCTATTGGAGGGGTAGTACCTCCTCAAACGACAATACTCCTCTTATACTTTCCCTGCTGCGCATGTAAACATGCAATGTAGAATATCATGAACATTAAAAGATGTTAGTAACATATTCTCTAAGGACTATAATATCTGACAAGGCAAGAATAGGACAGTACTTTAGTGGAAAATTTGTTGTGGGTCGAAATGAAAAACATCCATGAATTCTTAAGTTCAAAACTGGCAATTGATTACCAAATTAATCTATGAATAATTTTTGAAAGGGTATTTACATCTTGTAAGGAAGGTTTTTCGTAAAATTTTCTGTTTTTGGAAAATTGTAGGTAAGAGTTTTAGTCAGAAGGTAAACCGTTGGAAATATTTTCCCGCATTTTGGCTGGACGTCTTTTCACGTCTTCGAGAATGCCTTTTTTTTTCATTGTATGAGTATACCATTCATTTCAATAATAGGAATTTCAAATTATCTGAATTTTAACGTTTTAGTATTGATTGGATATTAATTTTGCAGGTGAGGAAACTGTCAATTAATCAACCACCAGGTAATAAGTTGTAGATAACTCCATGGCACGTGTTTGCGTTTTCGCCGGGGTCGACGTGTCTGGAGGTTTGTTTGTTCCTGAACGGCAGTTCGGTTGCCGCTCACCTGGGGGCGCAATATCAGATCAGGGACTTCCCTCGCTGCAGAGAATCTTCATTTACGCTTCCACATCCGGGACAAATACGAACTTGGATTGGAATGCGCAGGCGCTATTCGTTTCGCAGGTCTCATAAAGTTTTATTTTTGTGTTATCAATTCAGGAATATCACGATAGCCTCTAGTTGTTATAAGCTGTCAAACTTAATGTAACAAAAAATAACGAGAATCTGTTTTTGATTTCATCTTTCATCCCTGAGATGAAAGATAATGCCAAAGTACTGATAATACGTCATCTTCCGACTTGAGGATGCATGCATAAAACGATCAATCGTTTCTATAAATAGTTAAGAATTGCTTCACATCGTCTGGCGACCTTTCGAAAGATTTCCACAATTATCCTTCATGTGACTTGCCTTTGTTCTTTTGCTTATTTACAAACTGCATACAGGAAACCAAAAATTGATATGATCCTCACACCATAGTCGATACTTATTCGTAATGAGTTTGGAATCCTTTTTCCGTGGTTTTTACTAATTATAATGACGTTGATAAGAATTTTAGTTCTTAGTTTATTGAATTGTAAGCTAACTTACGTGACAATTTTCCGATGTTACCGAACTGAAGCACATGACTCCGAACCTTTTGAGTTAGCCTTACTTACCCTAAGAGTACTACGGCAAATATCTACGAACACATAATTCCCAAAAAATTACTTTTTAATATTATTTTCTGATACAGAAAAACTCATGGATACAACGACAACATATATTAGCTACTTTTAATTAAATTAAATTTTTTATGTTTAAACGTGCATTGTAATGAGTACAGTAGACACACACAGACATGGTAAATTGATTAAATACTGTTCCGATACGTATGGTTCACGGGCACTCAAATTATCTATATAAATAAAAGTAAATGTATGCGGCGCGATTGAGGTTTTATATTCCGGACCTTTTCAAACAGTGCCATTATGCATTCTTATACCATTCATGCAGTTGCTGTAAAATTTTGGAGTTTGGCGCTGATCATTCAAGAGAAGTTTTTGTCGATCACTTGAAGATTTAGGATCCTTCCTTGCCGTCTTTTGGGCCAAAAAAGCTTTTACCAGAGAACATAGAATAGAGTAGAAGCGGTAGGCGAAGGGAGACCTCTCCCCACTCCAATACCCTATAAAGGTCTCACAGCGCTGATGTTTCTTAGTAGGTAAACACTTCGGCATTGCTGGAAATCGCTCAGTTTTTAAGTAGACAAACGTGTATCGTTTGCAATTCACGTCCTTCATTATTGTTTCCCTTCGTTTGTTACAGTTTTTAACTGATCACCTTTCGTTCACTTAGTGCGTGCTCATAAGTAAGGCAATTGAAACATGGCGTGATGCTTCGCCGCATTTGGAAGCAGCACAAACGAATGGGACAAAACAGTTCTTTCTCGCATAGCTCTTCACACTTAACTATTCATAAATGTAAAGACCTATTTATTTTGTGAAGGTGATTAATAAATTATTTGACATACTCAATTCATATTTATATTAGTAAGTAAATTTCCTTCTCTGCGAAAGCGTTCCTTGTCTGTCCTACACTACTATATTTATTACTCTGCCCAAGGTAGCAGAATTCCTTACCTTCCTTAAAATATCCCTTCCCAATCTAACACCCTTTGTTATTCCACTGTTTCCCTTGATTTTTCCTCTATTAATCCTCATGTTGTACTCATCATCCAGGTTCACGTTCATGCTATTTATTATGTTTTCCAAGTCTTCTTCTGACTCCCCTAATACTACTATATCATCTGCAAACATTAGGGTTTTTATTTATTCTCCTTGCAGTTTGATTCACTTTTCATATTCCTTTTTAACTTACTTCATCGTCTGTTCTATAAATAAGTTGAACAGCATGGGCGACCCACTGCATCCTTGTCTTACTCGATTCTTGCCCTTCAATTCTAATTACTTCTGACTGTCATCTGTAGAAGTTGTGGATAACTCTTCTTCTTCGATATATTATTCCTGTCGTCTTCAAAATACTTAGTAGTGTGTTTGTGTTCACATTATCAAAGGCTTTATCTAAATCTACAAATGCCATGAACGTAGGCCTGTTTTTTCTTATTCTGTCTTCTAAAGTTAGACGCAGGGTCAATATTGCTTCTCTTCATATAACCAAAGTGATCTTCTCGTAATACGCATTTTATTTCACGTTAGGTTCCCTTATATACTATTTTGCATTTATGAGATATTCAACGTAAGATATTTTCGTATGTAAAAGAATGGGGTATAATATAAATTAATAATAAAACAGGAACTGTCTATATTCAGTAGACAATTACATTACAATGAAATTATTTTGAGCAAATCACCTACCAATTACTTTTTAAGGTGACTATTTTCTTGAGTTACACTATTCATAGTAAGAAAACTAAAAATGATAGTGAAATGTGAAGCCTGTTTGAAAACTATTGAGAAAAACGTCATTACGAATGAGAAAGGCCTACTTACAATAAAGAACCGTGTAGGATTTATATTACCAGATGTGTGTTATTAATATTTGTAAAGTTTATGACAATATATATATATATATATATATATATATATATATATATATAAATGCGAGTTGAAACTACACCATACGGAGACTCTCGCAGCCATGCTTCCACCTCCTTTTATCTTTCCAATCTTCATCTCGAATACATCAGTCCTCCATTGCCTGAATTATTCCTTCATTCCATGTTTTGGGGGTTGCCAGTGAAATATTCTTAATGGCCACCGTTCCTCTGGCATTCGTCTCAATTGTCCATACCAATTCAACCTCCTACCTTCTATTGTAACCCTCATTACATCCTTTCTGTTCTTGTCACACCACAGCTGCTGAAAAAATATTTAGTTGCAAAAAGAAACGAACTCACAGCAGACTCTGCGGCTGATATGATCCTTTTTATGGAACAAAGCATAAAACAAGAGTAATCACTTTTCGGAAGAATAAACTCATTATACGTCACTTATCAAGGAAATTGGACCGCTTTACTTGAAAATTCGAATGCACCATCATGTGAGAACTCTTAATGACGAACTGCACAGAGAACGAATCGGAGCAAGAAATAATAAAATCGTTATATTCAACGGACAATAATTTATTTCTGGTTCGGAATTGTTTAGTAATTCGTAATAGCCATATAATGTAAATATACCAATTATTACAAAAAAATAAGTGATGCATTATTTATTTTTGTCCATAAACGTAGAAAAATCTTCACTTGCAGCACAGCAGTGGCTAGTGTTTGGGGATTTTGGAGTGGGGAAGGGGGGGAGATGGTGCCACTCGCTTACTTCGCTTTCACCGGGGGTTGCCGCTTCTATTCTATTCTATTTTCTGTGGGTTTTACCCTAAAGCCATATAGAACTTTCTACAGGATAGATTATGACCTCAAGTAAGCCTGTCAAACGAGATTATTAAATTGCTGTAAAGCGTGAAATAATTCTTAAACTTAACCAACGTTTATCTAAGTACTGATACCTTTTAATTAGTTAATAATAATTCAGAATGTTTAATAAGCCGTAAAGTAAATGATTGAGGATTACGAAACTGGCGCCGAGACGGAGGTTTCTGCAACAAAGCGTCGCTTATCCTGTGTTACATTGGCGAAAGCAATTAAAAAGTATCATTGCTTAAATGAAATGTTATTTTACGTTTAACAGTTTTATAATCATATTAAATTATACCTTTTTATTAATCTATAAGTATGAAAAATGTTTAAAAAGTGACAGTACAGCTAGATTATATAAGGACAAGGGCCGCACACACTCACTATTGTTTTTCGCTGATATGTGTCTGCAGCTATACACGCTATTTCACGCTAATCAGACCACAGGGATACTTAAAATAGTTTATTCTAATAAATATTGACTTTTACGGTGTACAATTGTAGAATGAAAGAATCGACTCGGTACGGGAGGAGTGATCACTTGTTTTAATTAAACAAGCAAAATAAACCCAGCAAAAACGGATGTTGGAAAATACTCTTTCCTATTTAAGATAATTAATGGCTGAAACAATTTGACTGCAGGAGTGTTTGGAAAACTTCCTCTTACGGGAAGAAAATTTAGACTAAATCGAAACTCTGAAGAGAATAAAGTTTAGTGTAGTGAAATACAATGAAGTGATCAGTTCTCCTAAATCTCTAACAATACACTAAAGTAAAATATATTTATAGTGTTTTTTTTCAGGGAACAAAAATATTATTTCTTTTTCAAAATTTATCTTCTAATAATAGAATTCGATGTATATTTATTTATTGGGTGTTTATATGATTTATATTGAAGTCATATAATTATATTGTTAATTATAGGTAATATATGGTTATTACGACCAAATTATTAATTGTTATTTAAGTACTTTGTATCTGCCTATTTGTAGATTAAATACAAATACTAAATTTTGTACACGTGTTCCCTGGAAGAACGTACGTAAACTTCAGATATTTGAGTGTGAATAAATATTTTTGATATTGTCTCTCCCGCTATTGCAAACTTCAACAGATTTTTTAAACTTATTGTACCTATTTAGGGTACCAGGAAATGTCTTGACTCGATTAAGATTCTGAGTCATCTCGGTTGTTGTTATGAAATTCAACTCTCATAAAGTAAGCACCTTGTAAAGGTAAATTTTCAAAAATGTGACGTCCTCGCTGATGGTTTAATCTAGTAGCTATTTCCTTAAGATAGGCAGCGGATACTATCAAGTAAATTATAGGGTTATGGCCAGGAGGTTTCCTCATTAAATATTACATATAATGGACACCTGTCTTACGTTTGTCAATATCCAAAGCCATGACCCTTCAAATCATCATCTTCTAAGGGAATAAAAGGCAGAAACCATAGAGCCATGCAGTTCCTTCACGCACGAATGTTAATTGACGGCTCCAGTTAGCTGGTGACTTTAATAGCAGAACCACGAGTAGGTAAACATTCGAACTTCGGGTGGAGAGGCTATAAGAGACTCTTCTCATCCCCAAGTAACTAAGTCCCAAGGAATTCAAATCGAATGCCAGTGTTGCCACCGACAGCGAAACGGTGCAACCAAGGGAGTCATTGTTCTTCCAGTCGGGCTTAGGAGAATGCCATAGCATATTTGAAATCGTAGCAAACTTTTCTTTTATTTATGTCGGCTACAATTAGTATAGTATTATCATTCATGCGAACTATTAACGAAAATAGTATATCGGAGGATGGAACGTCAAATAGGATCCGAGTTTGTTTGAAGGAAGAATGTAGGGACAAAAGAAGCAATATTGACTTTGCGTCTAATTTTATGAAGAGAGGATAAGAAAAAACAGGTCTGCGTTCATTGTATTTGTAGATTTAGAAAAAGCGTTTGATAATATGAACTGGAACACACTATTCAAGATTTTGTAGATCACAGTAATAAAATATCGAGAAAGAAGTCTTATACATAACCTCTACAGAAGGCAGTCAGCAGTAATTAGAATTGAAGATAAAGAAAATAAAGCCGTATACAAATCTAAACGCGTGGCGCAATAACGACTAAATTTTTATATCCTACTCTTTATGTCTACAATCCCTAGTTATACGCTTCCCAAGTAGCAGAATTTCTTAACATCCTTCAAAATATCCCTTCCCAGTCTAACACACTTTGTTTCCCTTACTACATTCCATTACCTTGATTTTTCCATCTATTAATCCTCACACTGAACGTTTCTCCAGGACCACGTTCAAGCCATTTATTTTGGTTTCCAAGTCATCTTCTGACTCTCCTAATACTACAATATTATCGGCTAATCTTAGGGTTTTTATTTCTTCCCTTGTATTTTGATTCCCTTTCCATATTCTGTTTTAACTTACTTCATCGCCTGTTCTAAATATAAGTTAAACAGAATGGATGACAGAATTTATCCTTTCTGCTTTCTTTTCTTGATCTTCAATTCTAATTACTGCTACCCGTCTCCTGTAGAAGTTATGGATAAACCTTTTTTTTCGATATTTTATTCCTGTGTTCTTCAAAATCCTTAATAGTGTGTTCCAGTTCACATTATAACGATTTTTCTAAATCTACAAATGCCATGAACGTAGGTCGGTTTTCTATCCTGTCTAATAAAATTAGACGCAAAGTCAATATTGCTTCTCTTGTCCCTCCATTACTATTATCATTAATATTTTGCACGCATGAGATACTAAAGTAATTGTCCTGTGTTGTTCGCATCTATCAGCCCCGCCCTCTTCGGTGTGTATAATTATGTTTTTATTAAAATATTCTGGTATTCTTCCTATTTCGCAGATTTCGCAAACTATCTTGAACAGCCATGATATTTCTTCTTCGGCCTATGATCATATCTACTCCGCTTGAATGTTATCAATTCCTGGCCCTTTACAATTATTTTTTCTTATTCCCTTATTATTGGCATTTCCCTTGCATCGAACACGGTGACCTCTGCATATAGTACATGCCATTAAATTTCATAAACCTGGCATCACTTTAAGCTGTTTCTTTCTCCTACAAAAGCAGCAGAAGATCTGAAATAAAATTAAATATATAAGACTACATTTGTTTGTCTAATCATAAATCAAAATCATGATCAATTTATTAATCCTTAAATTGAGTAAATTGTACCAATCATCAATAAATATTTACACTTTCATACGAAATTATGTATGGATGACCAATTTTACTACTGGAATATTTGGCATACAAAGACGGACGATGTTATATACTTCGAGAAACAACAATTGAAACCATTACTTGGTAAATCGATAATTCTAGTTGAATATTTGAATACTAAAGATGAATGCACCATGTATTAATGAGCCTTTAGTCTAATAAATAATATTTACTGGCAAACAACTGCAATATATTTCTTAAGTTTGATCAGATAATATTTCTATAACATTGAAATACACCCCTTATAATTCTTATATGACTGAAATTAACGAGTTATATACGAGAAATGTCACTATAAACATATATACAATTATTAATGTCATTTCTGGAAATATTTAAAATAATTTACTGTTGAAAATGGTTTCATAAGAACGTAGGAACTAAGAAAGAAACGTGAAATTTACAGTGATCTAGTTGTCTTAAGAAAAGAAGATACTTATTAGTGAATCTGTCGTGCGGTTTGTTATATTTTTAAGCTACCTTTCTGTACTTTACTGCGGTCTGTGTTTCTGAGAATTTCCTCTTAATACGGCTCAGCAGCCCTTAAAACCTGCTCGCTGTGTTAGTTAAGGTCCTGGACACGGTTACTATTTTGCTTAAAGAGACCTTAATGCCTACTTTAGTTAAGTCGCTACACAGAATAATGAGGACAGGATCGCAAAAAATGAAAAATTCTGAAAAAATTTTAATTATCATCTGATTGAAAGAATTTAGAAAATAAGTACGAACATCTTAAAGTACGTTTTACCAGTCAATTCTATTAAGGTTGAATAATTTCGGCCAGAAAATTGCGTTAAGATTCTGTGTTTTCTTATAACCACTAACATTGTGAACTGATGTTCTTTGTTGGAGGAACTAAAGCTTCATTTTCGTTAGAATAGTGGGCCTTCGCCTAGTATCCTACATAAACTAATGTGATGATGAGCTTTAAATTTCACACATTGTAGAAGATCCGGCGTACCTCCGTATTCGAGGATTTAAATGCTTTTTGGGCGCCAGGTATTTTTTAATAAAAATACCAAAAAAGTGGATTTTAATAGCTTTAATCCATTTCAGAACATGAGAAAAATTATCACGTCCGCAACTGCCGACACATCCTTCTCCTTTCACTACCCCATGACGACTTCTCGAGTCTCGCCAGACTCCATTGTTGGCCCGAGTTGCGACAATTGCAACTCGCAAGCTGGCCCGCATTGTTGCGTGTAACCTTTCATGTTACAATATATATATATATATATATATATATATATATTACAGAACTGCTAAACATAATTTTCATTTAGACCAATTGGTTATAAGGTTCATACATTTAAATTAATAAATTGGCCATAAGTTAGAGGAAAATTAGGAAGCATTTGATCAAAAATTAATTATTCAACATTTAGTCTTTAATTCAGGACTTCTTCACGTATTGGAGTTGAAGTATTATGAATTATAAATTTATTGGAAAACATTTAAAGCTGTGTTGTCGAAATAATATAAAATTTACTTAACTTGCAACATAGATCAACTCTTCAATTAATATATGCCAAAAACTGATAATGCATAAATAATTTATGAGTAAAATTTCAATGGTTGCATTGCCTTTTGTGACTCAAATGGGACTAAAGTATAACAGTCATCTTTAAAAAGGAGATATATTGTAGATGATTGACATTAACAAAGTAAATATTTCATAATAACTGAAATCAAATGATAATTTGTAAGTTAACGTAAACCTATTTTTGACATTAACAATAATATATTTTGTTTAAAGTGTTACTGTTATTTTTAACAGTTTTTGATTTAGAATATCAATGAACACCTAATGAAGCTATAAATTATGATCGAAACGTTGTGTGATTTCATTATTATTTATTTATTGAAAAATTAATCTTTAAAATATTCTTAATTATCATATTTGTACACTACACTCGTATATCTACTGGGTGTTTCAAAAACGCAAGAGCCGCTCAAAACAGGTGACAAGCTGAATTTAAAATTATTATTACTGTCTATTAATTCTGTAAAACGTGGATATCAATTAATTAACATCGTAAAAACATGGAAGGGATGTAACGCAAGGGAATTAATAATGTTTTTTTAGTTATAATGAATAAAAATGTCACAAAATACACTTTATGAAAGAGTTAAGTAATAATAGTAATAATCTCCTACTGTGACGTTAACTCGTTTCACACGTCCACCTGGCCCTCATTTTCCGCCGTTTTCCTCCGTACCATGCACGTCGGATCTTTTTGTCTGTCAGTAAAATATTTCGTGGGGTGTAACGCTCTGGCGGCGGAGGCCCGAGGTACTCCGAGACGTAAGGCGGAAGGTGAAGGGAAGCAAGCGTCAGGTGTGAGCGCAATGACGATGAAGCAGTCTTCTAGATTAGGAGATCAACTTGAACGGTCGAGACCAGCCCTGGATCCAGCTTGTACTACATTTGTACTGCACGAAGACTGTTTACGACGAACTATAAAATTTTCTTTCTATTCAAGTCAATAAACTTTTGTTAATTTCTTATAGTGATCTTGTTTTAATATATCCTTGTCCAACACGTGGGCAACGCGAGAGTTCAGACAAACTAGAATACGACGACACAGAGTTTCGTTACACCACATAAATCAACATGAGGAAGACATACGGAAGAAAAATTACGAATTTAACGCGACTAAGATTCAAGATACGTGAACTTTTCCAAATCTCGAATAATCCAGCTACAAACTACGGCAATAGTCAGACTACGCATTCACTTGCATATTTTATCGCTTCTAAATTTTTAGATACCAACTATTGCAGATTAAGAAAGAAGTAAGAAAGTAAGATTAAGGTATTCTTTAGCTACAGTTTACAACCGATACTCTACCACATTAGCCTTTTCATTAATTTGCCTCTGGTTGCGGACGTTTCTCATTGTTGCCGATGGACGAAGACTTCATACCCATCGATTTCTTTTGGATGACACATTTTTTAAACATGAAACCAACGAAAATATATTTTTAACACTATAGAACGTAGCTAAGTGTGATATACGACACTAATATTTACGTGGCAGAGCAGTGAAACTAGTACCAAAATAATATACCACCTTTATTTTCGTTGGATTGGTTCTCGTGGAATAACAACCTGGAATCTATACGGACACGTCCCAGATTTATAACGAGAATAGCGCCTCGAGAATTTTTTAGTATTCTCAATATTCATCGTATAATAGCAAAAAGAATTCACTGCTTAATGGGCGTAGAATCTATCTCTGACAGCTAATCATTTCCACATTCGAGGTGGAATAAAATTGTGTAGGAGGGGTTGCATTTCTGTCGATTGCGCTCACGTTTTGCTACGTGTAAATGTTTTCTTAGCTATACAGATGCTCTCATGGCTATTTCTTAGACCAATACTTTTAGTTTTAGAAATTTATTATCTGTATTTTTTTCTCTGAAATATCCTTTCTTCTCTTATTACGCTTACTAACGTTTGCCTGAACATAATCAACCCCCTACACGCATCCAGTAGACAGGCATAAGAATAATTTCGTTAGGTTATTCTTCTCGTTGCTTCTACTGGTGTAGGAACGTGGACTCTGCAATTAAGATGATTATGCTGAATGTAAGGTCGACAAATTTTTATTCCCCTGCCAGCATTCGAATTCGTGTTCTCTGTGATGACAGAAAGTGATACTGACCATTTCACCATACAAGGTCTATATAATTATGCAAATTAATTTCGTTATAAAACCACATATTTAGGCCTAAGAACACTATTTTTTTTAAATATGCTCAGTTTGCAATCAGAAAAAATTACATAAGCTAATTCGTTAGCGTAGGAGTTAATTGATTCCAACATTTGGTGAGGTCCACTCCAGGAAAGTGACTTTTTGATTAGAATTGGCGATACATTGAGTCTACTGTTATCCCCTTGAGTTCGGAGTGGCTGAAATAGAGAATTGGCAAGTCTTTATACTTTTCCATGGTATTTGATGTAGCGCTCTTTCATGACATTCTTGATCCAGGGTACGACACGGTCATTGTGAATGGTGTTTTCTGTTACGTGCAATGGACAGCCCGCCATTAATCTGAGTAATTTTGAATTGCATGTCTGAATAATAGCTATCTTTGATTTTCTTGGGTATCTCCAGAGCTCCATGGATTACGTTCACAGTGATTTCGATATATTTTTGTAAATTATAAAGATAAATTATATTTTCTACCTATTGATCAATAAAACTTGAATTCTATGTTGATCTGATATCTTTTCTTTTAAGTGAACTTTCCATTTTAGTGCCTTAGTTAGGTGCATACCACGTTATCGTAATGTAGTTGACTGTGGTATTGTTACACAATGAAAAGAGATTACGAGGTATTTGTGCTTTCACATACTAAATGTTGTTTATGAAGGTATATTTACGTTTAATTTTATTTTACAATTTGCAGTCTATTAGTGTGATGGGTTAGTATCTTGTGTGTGGTCAGTATTACGGCATTATCAAACAAAAGTACTAATTTGTGTGTTGGACGTTGATCGTAAATGTACACCAGATCTGATTGGACAATAATGTAACACCTCTCCATTAACTCTAATTGTAAATTTTTGACCACATAGATAATTCGAGATAGTATGGCAGACATAGAGTTATTTTGTGTAGAAGCTTATTGCTTGTCGAAAGCCTGGCTTATATCAAGGAATACTGCAGGACAATAGTTTTTGGTTTCAGGGTCTCATTAATTGAATGCGCAAATCTCCTGGATTGGCGATTTGAGATTTTTTGTAGGAGAGGATCTAGTTTTTAAAACAGTATTTTTCTAGTGAGCATTAAAATTTCAACATTTCCGATATAGTAAAACCCATTATTGAAAGTCAGGACTAACGAATTACGTTTCCATTTAATTCGCTCTTTTTTTTAAGCATGAGCATGGACAGCAAACAGGTCAGATACTCTATCAAGTGTTTGCTTGTGTGAGTAACGTAATGACTAAACGAAAAAGGCAATTTGTGTGACGAGAAACCTTTTAAAATTGCTAGATTGATTGGATTGTCAAGAACACTATATTTACTCGTTTAAAATTGTGCAGGAGGGTATGAGTAATATTTTGATCGTTAAAATAAGGGTTAAGTGTTCACAGATTGGCTGAAAGAGAAAGCAAAACCTGGGAACCTTTATTAAAAGTTTCAGCAGAGTTTAACTATATAGATTGCAAGTTTTGAACGGGCAGGAGAAAATAAATATTGGCGTTTTACTCATTTGCAATATTTAACAATCGCCCGATCATTATGGGGCACGTTTTGTTCTGGGTAGATATTAATCTTTTACAAGCAGCCTGTCATTATTATACAATAATGTAAAATAACATGAGTTCCGACTTAAGCGTGTGTTATAAAGCAGGTTAAAAAATTTAGTGGTTACGACCGAAATCTCCTGTAAGACACAACTTGAATTTATAACATGTCAGATTATTTTGCTTATTCAATTAATTTATTTTAGAATTTTAAATCGTTTCTAACATTGTCAGTAATTTATTTATTTAATGTGTGATATTTTGAAGTTCAGGCAATGTTACATTGCAGTATAACTCAATAGCAAATATCCGCCGGATTAGAGCGTCAGATCATGGATTAGGAACAGGGCCTTAAAGCCCCTAAAAGGTCGGCAGGAGACCAGCCACAAACAGAATTAGCTCAGTGACAACGTTATTTACACGCAGACACACAGCAGCTTGTAAAACTTCCAACATCCATTTCGATTCCTACACTCAATATAACAACGCGCCAAAGCGAAATTCGAGTTCATATTTGATATTTTTGCGAATATTGCAGGTGATAAATTTCATGTTCATCAATGTTCAATATGCTATCAAGATACCAGATACCACAAATCCACAGTCAAACATCATAAATATTCTAAGAGATATGGTGAGATAAAACTGATCTCATTTTCCTGGACTAAGATTATAAACATTATAAACGAACTTCTGCTTACGTAATTTGGATGTCTATGAGTCTGACAAACAAAAGAGCTTCGTTTCCTATATCTAAATATAGAACACTATTCTTTTTTACATTGCTTATTAGTGAAAACAGCAACCGCTATTTATAATGTGAAGAAACTACAAGTAAACCAACGCTTTACTTTTACTACTAGAAATTTCTAACTAAAGAACAAATATGCAGCATGATTTTTCAAAAATTATGAGTACATTCACGAAAAAAAGAATTTGATAATAGGGATGTTAGGAAACGAGAAGGTAAATGAAATAGTTACAGATAAGATGGCCAGATTATAATATTCCATGACGTTGATATAATTGGGAAGTTGAAATGAAAGGATTGGCATTAGTAATTCGATTAGTTGACTTTCATAGTGTAATATGCAGTATTATAACGCTTTGACGCATTTCGAAGATAAATATAGAAGCAACGACAGAAGTGAAACTTAAAAAAATAATTCAAATAAAAATAACGATAAATGGAGCAAGATATGTTAACTTAAAATTATTTCATCAGAACTCAGAAAATACAGAATTATTATTATTGGATTCAGAATAAAAGAAAATTACACACAAGTACTCTTGTTAAATTTGATGAACATGAGTGATATTTATTGTAGTATAGGCAGCAGTTGTAGCGTAGAGGAATTCTCCCCATTTATTTCAACATTTATTATCCAATATTTTTATAAAGGAAGAGATATGCGGCCGACCTCCTGTGGTGTAGTGGCTAGCGTGGCGGCCTCACAACACAGGGGTCCCACGTTCGAATTGGATGTTTGTGTCGTCATGGTCGTGAAGACCGGGATTCAGACTGCTGGACAATCCATACGCTGACCACGTGTCACACCATGCAAGATGACAGTGCGCAGTCGATCCGGTAGGCCCAGGTTCTCAATAGGCTGTAGAGCCGAAGAAGAAGAGGAGATAGGCGGCGAAGCTGTGGAAATTCCAATCTTGGTCAGGCGTCGTAGTGTCGCATCTCAAATCCCTAGTTATTATCAACAGAGAAAGTTTGAGGCTGGTACGTTGACCTGTGGAAATTTCCCCAGGGTCAGCCCCTTCCGTCGAAATAGCTGATCCCGCGATCTGAAAAAAATCAATACGTATTACTTCGTAGTGGGGTGGCAGAAATGAGCTGGGAAGTCGCAAGGGGACTAAAGAAGGAGAGGAAATGGAAGACGTCTTAACAGAGCAGTTAGACTCAAGAAGTATATAAAGAAGGCGGTGTGGGAGAAGAGAAGGAAGGAGAAAGAGAATAGTACAGTTAAGAACGATATCCACAGAGAAGAGAAGAAGACACTTGCAGGAACTTACCGCAAGCAAAACCACCACCAAAAATTCTACCTACTCACTCAAAATTCCCATCTGAGTTATAAACATCTACGTGGAGAAGGAAAACTGGCCTTCCTCGATATTGGACAATGCAAATACACTGTCTTCCGCCTGCTGAGATCACACCTGCCTCTGAAGGAGGAAGAGAAATGCCACGACCAGTATCTGCGATGTACTGAAAGAAATCGCATAGTACCTGATCAAGTTTCGAAGTTACGGAACTCAGAACAAAACATGTTTGTTTTCCTGCTCAATGTAATAAGCGAAATCTCTGTTGCATATACGATTCTGATATTTAAATTGAGTAATAAATATCCATAGTTTTACTGTCATAATTTTTTTCTAATATTTAAATCACCCTATAGATTTATAGTAGACGGCCTAGGGTTTAAAGAGTAACCATATTATATGAAATAAACATTAACACTTTATTACATTTAATTTTTTCCTTAAATTATTTTAATAAATTACTAGCTTACTAGCTTTAAATAGCAAGGGAAGAAAATGCGTTGACTACGGTTACCTGACTTATGGTTTCTACTCACCATTCGTCTAAGTGCCAACTAGATAAACTACAATACAACCACGTCTTTCAGGTGACTCGAGTGCTGTTTACTGTGCGGAAGCACCATTCCCGACTCAATACCTTGACGATATTTGGAGATAACTACTGTTCCAATTAGTGCAGAAAAAAATTCTTATTGTGTACCCCAAGTCTACAAGCCCAGAGATGCGATTTGTAAAAATTAAATAACGTGACTAGTGCTACAAAAAAATTATAGATCATCAATTACATTTATTATCATATTCAATGTGTTCTCCATAAAAATTTTCAAATTTTCAAAGCAATGATTAAAGTCCGTTTCTGTCAGATTGTTGAAAATCTCAGTCACATTTTCTTTTGTCGTTTCCACGTTATCAATTTTTGTCCCCTTAAGCTATGATTTGATTTTTAAGAAGTAAAAAAGTCTGTATCATTACCAATGATGTTCAAAATGTCTGCTCAAGTGTACATTCTCGATTTATTTTATTCTGGAGTGAGAGGTTTAACATCATTTTTTTGCACAAACTTTTGAAATTATATGATTTGTGCCAATTCAGACAAACACTTTTTTTAATTTCTGTGAATAGAGCGAGGTACCAGACTCTAAGACGGCTATGTCTGTGGATCAATTTACCAATTTACAGTATGTTTTCATCCGTTTTGTATGTTAAGAGTTGTCCAGGACACACATAGTCTTTGGTCGTTTCACGTCCCTCCATCCTTGTATAATACTCCAAAAATTTCACTTCCGTACTCTTCTTTTAGAGCTTCTGTAGGAGTTGCCCCCAGTTTTTACAAGAAACTTGTGGTTAACTGGTTGCTCCATCTAAACAATTTTTACATTTTTGCCGACGAGACGCTAGCGCAAGGACCTGAACGGGTGATTGCAACCAAAGAGTATCTTAAATAGATAGAGAGGTCAAAGAAGCGCTGGGGACGTGACGGCCATCCCCACTCCTGTAAGTGTAACTCGCTCGTAGGTTCATAAGGACACATGTAAAAACTGAATTCCCTTCCTATGCTATTAAAAGGTAGCCGCTTGTTTCAGGATCACCCTCATGTAGCCTGTTAACTCCAACCAAAAAAAACAGCGCTTTTTGAGTTGGCTAAAATCCTTCATAAAGCAGCAAAAGACAAATGTTGGATGATATGATTCCCCAGCCAAAAATATTATTGCTTTCTTTGTTGCGAAGATGACTGACTTACCCTGCAATCGCGCTTCCTAAACTATACTCTTCTTCGTGATCGCGTTACCAAGATTGTTGATTTTATTGTTTGCGATCTCTTTTTTATTCTCAAATATGTTCCGCCATAAATATTTGGACGATTATTTGCGGTCGAATACGGTTGACAGGAACGGTCATATAAAAAAGGATCTCTTGTGAACGTGTCCGTCCAAAACTTAGTGGCTCTCTCTCTCTTCGAACATTTATTACCAAAGCGTTCCATTGTGACTACCAATCTGGGAACGATACATCTCACCTGGCTGAATTTAAATATATTGGACCTAACCTTTACTAATCGGACATTCTCATTTTACACTTAGCACGTAGTACAATTTTTCCTACATTAAATACAAAAAAGTACATAAAAGTAAAATATTAAACATTATTGGAAAAAAACACACTTTGCAACGTGCAACAAATTAGGTAGTGCTGAAATCTGTAAGTATAACATAAGAAATTTTAGATGTTTGTTATGTTATACTTGTATAATTTATTAATACCTAATGTGTTACTCCTTAAGAAACTCCAAGAAAAGGAACGAAATAAGTTATTTTTCATTAAACTGTTATTTATTGATTGAATTTATTTAATGATTAGGTGTGGTTGGATAAATATAACTACAATTTTCAAGAAATTTATTTCAAGACAAACTTAGTCAATATCTGGACTGTCTAAATTTATTGCAGTCTAGGACGACGGGTTCTTTATTTCACTTAACTGAAACAAATAAACCCATAGAATAAATAAATAAGATTGTAACCGAGTGCCGTTGCTACTTTCTTACATAGGGAGCACGTAGTGAACATTCGTAACTAAATTGTTAAAAAAAATGTACGCTTCATTTGGGTGCGTCTGTGAAACGAATTCCTTTTGTGTGAGAAATGCTGGAGAAAGAAACGAGATGATATGAGCAGAAAAGAGGACTGGCTTGCATCCGTGCTGTTGCGCTGCCCTTTGTTCTGCGAGCTCCGTTCTTTCGGATCCAATCTCCTTAGAACAACATCATTGCAAAGAGAAAAAAGTAATCAAGACACCTTCCCCAATCATGCGGGCTTGCGTCTACAAACATGCCGAGCTGGTGTTTCCCTCTTGCTTGTCGTCTAAAAAAAACATGGAGAAGTCTGGTCAACAGCTGAAGTCCTCTTGCTTTAATTTTCTTCTTGTCACATTTCCTGCGTATTAATTACGTTCTATTTTCTTATTTAATGTCGAATTTTACAAGTATTCCAGAGACGTCGTTGTTACTTAGGGGTGAAGAAATGTCGTAAATACAATTAATATCGCTGAATAGAGGTTCGTCGGATGCGTTGCCAGTGTTACGTGCTTTGAATTGTGATTCTCAGTTTCACTGCCAACTTAAATCATCACGACACAAATATATCAATCACGTAATCTAAAATCACACTTCCGCATCCCCTGAGCTGTAGCACTTTGGCTGCCATGCCATTCCTTTTGCATTCCCGTCTTTAAATCCTTTGCTAAGCTGTTAAAGGGGATTTGCCATTGTATGGATATTGTGACGAAACTTATGGGTTTTTGTCCTTGTTCAGATGGTTCTATTTGACCTTTCGGGTTACCACGTGGCATGCTGGAAAACGAATAACACGTAACAAAAATTAACAAAGTTTTATTAAAGAAAATAAATAAAACATTTAAAAAATCAACGAAACAAAATAAAATCAAAACACTTTTAATCTCGGCAGCTGTTTTGCATCAGAGAGCAGCCCTGCAAGGCAGGGCTGCAGACGACATTCCACCACCGGTGACCAAG
The DNA here is from genome assembly GCA_034510155.1 of Eucriotettix oculatus. Taxonomy (NCBI): domain Eukaryota; kingdom Metazoa; phylum Arthropoda; class Insecta; order Orthoptera; family Tetrigidae; genus Eucriotettix; species Eucriotettix oculatus. The sequence continues at coordinate 219,479,997 of CM067376.1, read as the reverse complement.
ACGAGAATATCTCGTCCAATCGAAGTCCAGCTAGTCTCAGACACGATTCCCTTCACCGCTCCTACGTCACGGGGTAGTTCCCCACTGCCCTCTGCCATGCAAATACTAAAACAGTCCAAGTAAAGAGCAAGGCGGAACTGAGACGCAAGTGTTCTGTTACTTTTTGTTAACTTTCGGCCTCCTTGCCATCCCTTCTACATCCCCGCTTTTTAATATATTCCTAAGCTCTTAAAGAAGAAGAATCATTGTATGTATGTATTGTCATGTAGCCTCTTAAAAAGTATAAGGAACGGGAGCAGAACCAAAGGGTGTGTATTTCTCTCTCTGTCTGCCTCTCTCTCTCTGGTTCTAAATTAATGTTCCCATAATCCCAGGAACCTTGGTCAGTTTTGAGACATGTCAGAGGTATCTGTTGATTTCCGTCCCCAACCGCACCCAAGCTCTTTGGACGCAGTTGTACGCAAAGAGTATCTTAAATAGATAGAGAGGCAATGAGGCGCTGGGAGCGTGACGTCCATCCCCTCCCCTGTAGGTGTAACTCGCTCGTAGGCCCATAAGAGCCCATGTAAAAACAGCGCTTTTCGAGTCCGCTAAAGTCCTTCTTAAAGCAGCAAAAGACAAATTTAAGTGGATTTTTTATTTACACCATATATTAGTATTTCCAAATATATAAGGCAGAGTATCAATTCAAATGGGAATATTAAAAATATTGAGCATGTTTCGAAATCGGTATCGCGAGTTGGATGCGAAGCTATATCAGTATATTTATTAACTAAATATTAAAAATATATCATTTTCTATTCGCAAATGTTGGTGGAGAATGGAAATGGTTTTTTTCTGGTCTAAATTCTGATAAAATGGAATTTTCTATACGCTTGGACCGACTGGACTTTAAATATTAAACACAATCTCATTAAATTATTGAAATGTTACCTTTTTCAATATGTCATAAAACATTACAATACGTTTTCAAACATTTTGATAGAAAAATAATTATAAAAATTCAAATTACGAAAATGTTTTTTTAAACTATTTATGTATGAGCGACTTATTCAACGCGATTAAATAATAATATAAGGGGCTGACTGTGATAATAAGTCTTGTCGATATATTTAATTTGAAAAAGTAAGGATTATAAATTTTAATTTAATAGTGATAAAACGGCTTTTTGTCTGTTTCTCGTTTGTATTTTCGGAAATAATCGATGATTTTGTGAAAGCAGATAGTGTATAAAAAAAGAGAATCAAATTCTGAACAAGTTCCCTTGTAAGACAAATTAGTGTTGGAGCGATCCTAAGTCACCTGAGATAGATGGCTCTCACTCGTCAACAATTCAACGTGCATTGTTATTCTTGGCTTTTGACACTAGCGTTAATAAAACAAGATACACGACTTTATTTAACACAGGAAGCTTAAGAAACAGAGTGAACTAATAAAAAACTTTAAATTCTCTTTAAGAGCCATTTGCGAAAGATGCTAATGTCGCATCGAAACGTCGGCCTATGTAAATTATATTATGAAAGTACCTTATTTTCAAAATTCAGGTCCTAGGAAAAATAATTTACATTCTGCTCCAACATTTTCGAATAGAAAATTATATATTTTTAACATTTAATTGAGAAATATGCTGATATAACGTCTCATCCAACTCGCAATACTGATTAAGAAACATGATCAATACTTTTAATATTGCCATTTGAATTAATATATATAATTAAATATAATTAATATATTTGAAAATACTAATAAATGGTGTTAACTCCTATATAATGCCACACTCCATACAAACATTTTTAGCAACGATTTCCTAATATTCACACTTATATTACTCGCAAGTAAATTCATCTGTTTCGCGAAAGCCTTCCTTGCCTGTGCTATCCTATTATTACACTTCCCAAGTAGTATAAACATCCTTAACTTACGTCAAAATATCCCTTCCTAATCTAACACCATATGCTATTCCACTGTTTCCCCTACGACACTCCATTATCTAGGTTTTTCCTCTATTAATCTTCCTATTGTACTCTTTCTTCAGGAACAAGTTCATGCCATTTACCATGGTTTCCAAGTCTTCTTCTGACTCCCCTACTACTACAATATCATCGGCAAAGCGTAGGGTTTTTATTCCTTCTCCTTGCAGTATGATTCCTTTTCCATATTCCGTTTTAACTTTCTTCATTGCCAGTTCTATATATAAGTTAAAGAACATGGGCGAAAGACTCCATCCTTGTTGGAACTTTTATAGTATCTGGCTAGTAACAGTGGTCCTATGTAAACCACCTAGCTACTAATTCTAATAGATGTTTATAAAGTGTTAACTGTCTGATAGTATAATAATTACGAATTAATAAGCATGTTAAGGTAAATATAAATACTGAAAAGGCACGTAGCCAAATTTGAAAAACTATACTTATTAATTATGACGTCACCCAACAACTGAATTTCGTTCGCACTTAGCTTAAGACTCACCTTCTGAAAAACCTCGATTCTATTAACACATAATACATTAAACATCCATCTTTTCAGATTAATTATTGTCTTGTTCACTGGGAGAAACCATCAAAGGCTTCGACTTCTAAGAATTCGTTATAGACATTTTGTGTAAAGGGGATTTTTTTACAGACAATGAAACTTCTAACATTTCACCTTAAAGCGAACGTCTGTCGAGTCTCTCATAGCGCTAAATTATTCTCTTAAATTATCACCTCTATGACGTGGTTTTTTAAACTCTCCAGCTAATAATATTCTCTCATTTCGAAGACATAACAAGTTTATATCAAGTTTCTTTACTCTTTAACATTTAATCTTTTTGCCAATATATTCAGGTCTGTATTTGAGTGTGATAACAGCAATTCGTTGTAAGTAGATATGCAAGACTGCCTTTGTCGGTCTCTGTAGTCTAGTGGCTTTTTTTATCGAGGGTAGGGGAAAATCTTCCAAAGACGCCGTGAAACCCGAGTTTCACGGTGTGTGGGATTTTTACTCACTAAAAACCACCTCCCTTTACAACGTACCCCCTCGCGGGAACAACCTGCTAGGCACTACTTCGCGAGGGGCGGATTGCCAATTGGCTTACAACTGAGTACTTAAGTAATTTATAACTTATCTTAAGAATATAAATATCCTTATTAATTTCTAACACACGTTCACACGTCGCGTCCTGCTGCCCTAAGGCATCACGCTTCACACCCGCGCACGCACTTAGTCTTCATTGACACTCACACTTCGGTACACATACACTTCACTCCGCTAGTAGGCGTCTCCTACGTTGTTTCTAGGCGCTGCCTTTCTTCGGTCCTTAGTTTCTCCAGCACCTTGGTGGTGAAGTGCGTCACTGTGTCCCTACCTTGGTCCTGGAGCATAAACGGTATTATTTCTTCTGACTTCGCTTGCCGTCCGAGGAGCTCCTGTAATGCTGCTCTCTCTTCATTGAAGCGCGGACATTCAAAGAAGACGTGTGCCACGTCTTCCACTTCTTCAGTGCATGCTGGGCACCCTTCGTCTTCTATGATTCCAAACCTCTTCTGGTACTGCTTGTAGCATCCGTGCCCCGTCAGGAACTGGGTAAGGTTGTAGCTCAGCTCGCCGTGCTTCCGGTTTACCCATGTTCCTACATCGGGGATCAGCCGGTGGGTCCATCTTCCTTTGTCTGAGTTGTCCCATCGGTTTTGCCAAGACCTGATGGTTTCACGACTCTCTTCCTCCGCGATAACTCTTCTGTCTTCCTCGGCGTTTTGGCGAGCTCGATGAAATCTTCGCTGGCATTCTTCTGCCTCCAGCTCTATGGGCTTCATGCCGGCGATGACGCACACCGTCTAGTGGCTAGTGTCACTGCTTCGTACCACAGAAGTCCCGGGTTCGACTACTGGCAAGGGCTTGGGCGTTTGTGTGTCATCTGTTCCCTAACTCAATAAATCTTACATTAAATATAAGATCCCCTAATGACCTTAGCTGTTGATGCGACTTAAAATAAATATAATGAATACCTTTTGTATTAATCCGAGACACCCGGAAACTTGAAGGAACAAAATAAGCACAAATCGCGTATAGTATTATAAATAGAGAAACAACTTTTAGCGACAAGATATATTATCATAAAATAATTACGGTTTGCGCAATTGAGACGTTATCTGTTCGTCGGTATGAGATGGAGTAATCCGGTACTTACAAATTCCAGATAACTTAAATCGATAAAACAACTTTCTGAAGGACCTGGGAACAGGGATTTTTTCGGATCAAGCATGAACTATATCTACAGGCGTGTCTTAATGACCGAGCTTGTATGACAAGATATTCTAACTGCGCCACCCGGTTTCTGTCAAGACACGTAGACAGTGGATATCCTCCAAGCAGACAGAAAATTCTCTGCCGTGAAATATTGATTTCGACTGCTCTGGCCATCATCATGACCACTACGGGACAGTGAGGAACGTACTAAAATATAATCATGTTTTGCATAACCATTTAAATACTGTATACTTCATCGGATTTGTTTTGAAGCTGTTTTCTATAACTAAAAATTTGTAGTTTCTCTGTCCCGTGAAGCATCTAGCATTTAAGATAAATGCTCATCACGTAAATCAAATAAGCGAATGATCAGTGGACTAAGACAATTGTTCGGAGCAATCCTTTTATATCAGATCGATAGCTTAATGATGCTATATTCTTACTTTCCCGGTGAACGAAGTATGTAAACATGTATAAAAGCAGACAAATCAACCGTGGTACTTCAATGATAATACTTCTACAAGTAAAGTTTAACACTAAATTTCTTTAAATAAAAGTTTATATATAATTAATGTTAAACCACAAATGAAATATAGCGACCTATATTTATTAATAATTTCATGTTTACTTATTAATGGACAAAATCCCGATATTTTTTAATAAATCAATAGTATTTCGTGTTTGTTGACTAGAGCCTTAATATGATATCGTTCATAATATAAAGATTATTTTAACGTACAAAGCACTTTTAAAAGAAACTACTTCATAACTTCATAGTATTTTATAATAACACAGACATCCATTCAGAACCTCCACCTTAAATATTCTAGAAGGTTTGACGATTATTTCCAATCAAGTAGTAAATTCATACAGCGAATAATTTCAAAATATTTTATTCCCAAAATCTACCATGCCACAAACGATTCATACATATAATTATTTTTCATCGATTTTAATATTTAATGACATATAGAATGGATTTTTTATGTGCCAGATGAACAGTTCAAACTTCAAGTGTTTTTATATCCTTTCCTTCTCAGTAGAAATTAGTTTTTAGTATCCTCTGATATTCTGAGAGTAGTCATTCGTCTCAGCCACTAACCTGCATTCTGCCCTCATCAATGATACCCATGCTCAGTTTTGTCATATTGATGGATGCAGTTCGAATTTTCTACTTTTTGTTGGAATATCAGTGTAGTGGCGATGAAACAGTTGCGGATGGAATTTGGTGGTACGTATACAAAGATCAGCTTAGCAAAACTGAAAGGAGTTACCGACGCGACAATACAACTCAGACATTTAAACAAGTCGCTGGGACATTTGAAGCGCTGAAAGTCGTCAACAACTCGCTGGCGAAGAATAACGAGATATATCCCAATAATCGGTGGAAGGTGGAGTGAATATACCCCCCTCCCCTCCCCAGACTCAACACGTGGCTAGTTTTGATTGGGAAGGAATATGTCCCCGTCATGGATGTAAAGAATATGGTACAAGCAACCGGAAAGGAGTGATTTTGGGAGGTGACGAGACACGGACCCGACTTCAAGAGTAACAGATGGGTTTCGGAATATTGTGGTTGGATATTTTACGTTGGTCCTGAATCGGATGTACAGGCGAGCGAAATGGAGCTCTAATTCTCTGAGTCACACTGAGGAGATTTAAGAGGTGACAGTGCTCGTTAGAAAAGCGAAAGTGGTGAGAAATCTTTGAAGGGCTGGAGACTGGACGCCGAAGGGCGGAAATAGTTGTACATCAATGACGGCGGCTGTCATCACATAACGCATATTGAAAACGGCGGTATCCTAAAACAATGAAAATGTCCGTGATTTTTTCAATTTTTCCACGTACTGCCAATTCAGAGACATGATTCGCATTTCAAAGTCATTTTCTTTTGTGAGAAGACCCCAAATATGGGCGACCATGTGATGACATCTCACATCTCTAAAATGATTAGTGATTTTATTAAAGTTATTTAGTAAAATTACTTGCGTATTAGGATATAATATAATAATTTTATTTATAAAAAACAATCACTTAAAGGAGTCTTGCGCGCTATTACAAACACATTAGTTAATTAAAGGGGACGATTTTTAAATATCCGAGGTTAATTACTTATTGGGGTAACCACTTGCAGCAAAGGTTTTCCTCCTTTCTTGACGTACCTTCTTTCGTCTCACGATGCAGGTACTAGGCGACCTTAACTTCCTTCTGTTGGATCACTATCCAGCTTTAGACTTCCTTCTTTCTTCGGGTTGAACTGAAAATTTTCCCTCTGTCGGACCTGGTACTGCTGGTGATCGAGGAAAAACAGTGTAATATCTTCTTTTTTGAGTCCGCAATAAATTTTTTAATGTTTTAAGGAGTAGTTTGTTTTTAGGTAATATTCCTTTAAAACTTATTATTATTAAACAAAAATAGTTATTTACAGTATTTACATAGTCATGAGCAATTAATCTCAGGGTGTCTGAGGGCTGGGTGGCTATTTAAAACAGTGGGACAAATCGTACGGTCAGTAATTCATAGGAAACAAGAATGAAACTACTTAAGTGACTGGTATTGGCTATCAATCTGGATCTGCATCTCAGGTTCTCCTCCACCACGTTCCACGCTCGTTCTCTCTCTAACCCGCTTTCGGCTTTCCCCAAACTTATTTGAGCCTCAGGTATAAGGCCGACAAAATTCACATGACTATGCCATCTAGTGTGACAAGGCCCGAAATATTTCAATGAAGCGGGTAGTTACTACTCTCTCAATACAACAGTTTTCCTTCTTCTTCCCTCTGACCTTCCTTGTTCTCACAACCTTTTCGTAAAGAGCAACAATTTACACATCCCTTTCAGCTCTTGTTGTACTCTCCAGCATCGTCCTCCCTTTCAACATCTCATCCACTCTCCAGCTTTCTCTTCCTTTCCACGTCATGATCAAGTCTCCTCCTCTGTTTCCTCGCCTTCTCAACTTCTTGCACAACTCTTAATATTTTTCTATCTTCTCGCCTCCCAGCTAAACTCGTACATTCCCCTTCTCCAAGGGAAAGAACTATCCCACGAGATGTTTGTTCCGGCAGTCCTCATGAGTCCTTCGTCCAGCGCGGGAAAATTTCCACGACAAAGACAAGAGTGTCCTTCGGAAATTTTAAAGGGTGAACGTTCCTTCAGGGAAAAATCCGCAGACAGGCACGTCTCCCGACCAGCAGCCTGGCGCTGGGAAAAAACACATCTTACCTGCCTGCCGCTGAGGTAGAATGTTCTTGCTGAACCTTTAGATCATTCAAAAATCGAAAAATTCGAGTACAATTACGGAGGGGTCCTACTGTGCTTCAGAACATTCAGATCTAACTACCATTTAAATAAATATCTGAACATGTTAGCCTTTTAAGAAGGTAAAATATATTTAGGATAAAATCTTCACGGTTGACCAACCGGGTCAGGTTGGACATTTTCTGCCGCCGTCATCAGGCTGATGGTTAACCGTGAAGTTTTTAACCAAAATATGCACCGGGAAAGTCTACGTTCATTAAAATGTTTTAATTATTATTTTCATTAAGCCGGAATATATACTGCTAAATGTATTATTGACTTCCATTGTTTAGTTTAACTCCCATTTTCATCAATACAGTGTGATGAAGAACCTCTCCGTGTGTTTTCATGACGAAAATAAGATAGTAAAAATGGTTCCCGTTGTACCTTGATTGTATTACGTGTCTCTGACTCTGCTCGTATTTAATTCCGTTTCATTCATGCTGCATCGGTTGTGGAGTTTCGCTTGTCTTTGGCATAATGGACGAACCACGACTCTGTGCTGAAAGATGGATGGACGCCGTGCGTGCATGATTTAGCACTGCAGATTTTTTCCCCCTGCAGCATGGCGCCCTAAAGTGAGTTGACGACCCTGTGGCCGTTAGCGATTTACGAGAACCTAAATCCGGAGATGCTGGCGGCACAATCAGATCCTCGGGGAAATTAACAGCTGGTGCACATTGTAATATCATTCAATAACAAACTCTGGACTGAAGAATCACTGACTATAAACATGCCATCGGGGGGGCATAGTTGGGAATTCTTCACAACAGCACTGTGTCAGGTGTCTTTATTTGTTTTGGATAAACAATGCCGTCATAAAGATGTCTGAGGTATTTTTCTTTCTCCAAAGATAAAGACGTAAAAAGACTGTTGAATGTACTTTGATTAACTGAAACTACAAATTTAAATATACGAGGGAGCTATAGGCTGAATTGTAATGATAAAAAGACGGCAGAAAGTCAGCATTAAATATATCACTATTTATTCATCTCCATTTTCAGACTTCTTTTTATATATAAAAAACATGGTTAAAGACTTAAAAAATTTAGTAAAACATATAAATTAAAAAATTGTAACATAGAACTTATTTTTAATTTATTGTAATATTATGTTTGTAGTAAGCCTGAACAAGTCTCAAATTGGAGATAAAACGTCGCTTTTGTGAATAAATAGTGATATATTTAATGTTGACTTTTTATCTGTTTTTTATTTATTGTAAATTTTAAAGCCAGAAAAGTTTTTTGTAATGTTTCCTGTTAAGCTGTAGTTGAAATAAAGTATCAGACTCAAACTGTAATTATTTAAAATGTGTTTGTTTTTGGGATTAATTTTGTTTCTTTTTAGGTGAAACTTAAAAATGTTAATGATGTAATTTTGTTAGGAGATGAGCATTTCCATCCAACCGGAAGCTAATCGAATAAAACAATATTTAGATTGTTTACAATGAATATATGTCGATCTATTGTTGTTTAAGGATATAAATTTTCTTTTCTCATTTTCTGTGGTGTATCCAATGTAATTTAGCTGAAAATTTTGACTAGGAATTTTGTATTCAACTTTTTCCTGGAATATCAGTTTTGAATTTTACTTTAATTTATATTGTGTTCAATTAATACGCATGAAAGTGCGTGAAAGTTGACAGAAAAGTTAGTGTTCAATATACAGTATTTTATTAATGTGAATATACTAACGTTTTTAACATCTGATAGGAGATTAAAAACATGAATAAGAATTTTATGGATCATGATTACAATCACGATACAAATCATCAGATGATATTGAAGCTGCAAAAAACTGTAAAATTACTGAAAATAAATTTTTGTACAAACATATCGCATTTAAAGGGTTTTACGTTTTGTCTCTCAAACATTTTCCCATAATTTTGCAGAGACTGTAGCAACCATGAGGAACAATAAAATATCAAGTATTCTTGAAATTATAAACTTATTCAGTTTCTGTTTCTAACTACAATCCACTATAGTTACATTTCTGGGTTTAATTAGTTTGTGATCTTAACTGGGGCGTTACAAATCACTGCAATGTTTGTGACGATTCAACGTATAATTGCTTTGTAAACCAATTGGAAGGGATTTATTAGCGCTCTTTCTCTAAGTCCTCATTACAACATTCAACGAACACCACTGCTTTCTTCTTAATTGACTCCATTTTAAACAGCAGTTTGGGCGTAATTATTGAAGTCTACTGCTAAGAGAAATTACATTTATTTGTACCTTTATTAGCGTACTTCCTATTGATTCCGTCCCGTTGACAGAATCCAAATCATTTTGAAGTGTTATTTATTTGTAACTTTTTTTTTCAATATTCAAACAGCGATAATATTGTCTGAAAGTTTGAAATATCCTCTTAATATTTTTGGGGGGTCTCTTGTGTGTAGTTTCAACACAAGAACAAATTTATAGAACTTCTGGAAAAATAATATTGATAATTCTGTTTCTTAAAAGAGAAAAATTATTAACACCCATAACTCATAGTAATTGGCACTAGGAAAGAAAACACAAGACGTGTTATTTATACAATTAAAATTCTGCTGAGTTTAATTCATATCTCTGCAGCATTTGTTATAGAAGTAATTAACTCGTTACCTTCTACGAAGGACAGTCATTAATTATAGAGACAAATTAATCTAGTTAGAACACAGTATTTTTTATAAAATAAGACTCTTACTACTTCTCAACACAATCCCGGCGAATATTAATATACTGATAGATGAGCCAGTTTCCCACAAATTCTTTCTCCTTCTCGTTTTTTTCCCATGTAATACCAAACAAATTAAAATCGGAGGAAGCAAAATGTGGACTTTAAGGAGAATGAGCTAGTATTTTCTCAGCCCATTTTCCAAATTGTTTCTTTTGTCAGCTCAGGAAACCCAGTTTGCACTTTTTTTATGTACTTGAGCTTGTTACTGAAAAGGTTATGAACTGTGCCAACAATTACTGCACATTTTTTTGATTTATCTTCCGCAGTAATTCGTCGGTCTTCCTGAATAATGTCGTCAATGTGGGTTACAAGTGAAGCAGTTGACGCTTGAACTGACCGGCCAGGACGTTTCACGTTAATCAATTATCAGTGATATATATAGCCGTTTTTTAACTGCTTTACCCGGTCATAAAAAATTCCTCTGCCCATAAAACTGTACTGTAATATATAGAGTAAAATCATTGGATGAAAGATTTTAGCCGGCTTTCTACCTTCAGAAAGCAAAGAATGGATCACTGTTCGTTGTTCAAGTTATGTATTTCAAGCGGAAATACCATTGTTAAATGGAATTTTTAGGTTATGAATAAAACTATTTCATCCATCAGAAGCTCTCTATCATCGCAGTGATTCCAACCTGAAGTCATAAAAGTACCAAACCCCTTCTATGAAACTTTTATTTTCTACATCAAATTTCCTCTTTAATTATTGAATGTCCCTCATATTACTGTTGTTTTAATTGTGAATGGGATTCCGTGTGGTTGTCCCGGTGAATATTATTTCCTGCATATTTGGAAAACCTGTAATATATATCCTTGTCAATTAATCTAGGGATAATATAGTTATTAACACAATTAATAACAGTCTGATAACTTAATAAGTTGGATGTGTAACAAGTTGTTTTTTCTAACCTGAAAACGCTGAGAAATGACAATCGGAAAACTAAGGAAATATTATTGTTTCCTTCAGATAGATTTAATCATAAATAAAATGAAAGGAGAATATTAAAAATAAGAATGAATTTACAAGTGTTCCAAATATTCTGGTAAATGAAATGTAGAAGATATCTCCGAATAGGCAGTTAAAATTGTTTTTGTCTGTTTAAGTATGAAGGAAAATTATTAAAAATTTTAAGTAGGGAAGAATTGTTTCACGGTACGTTCAATGTATAACAGTAGGTAAGTTTGATTGAATAGAGTGAATAAATTCAGAGAATATATTCATAAAGTTACCAAAAACGGTTACTACATTGTTATTGTAGATGATGCATTGAAAAGTTCACTTCCAATAGTATTAGGATTCAAATAAAGAAAAATCACGCACCTTAAATCAGTTGTATCGTGAGTGAACGAAGAAAGTATGAATTAAATTTTTAATTTTGAGCATTGCTTATTACACCCATTCATTTCAGATAACCAGGCAAAGAGAAAATTAACAGAATGCGGTTTTATGATCTGTGTAACATTGATTTTCACTTACTATTTACCGGCAGTTTCATTTGCGGGTTTATGATTGTCTTGCAGAAAATCTTTATTACTTATCCAATTTCCGGGAAAGTGAGTTAAATTTTACAGCATTCTTGATACCGATAATAACGCAGCAATCTCCCATTATATCCAGCTTTGCGTTTCTGTTTTACGACAGTACATTTTGGATTCCCCATTACTCACTCTTATCTCTGAAGATTTATATCAACGAAAGAAAATCTTAAATCACGTATGTCGCTCATGAGGTTATTTGTATATCGTTGTAAATATAATTAATATATTCTTTTAATTTACATATATATTTTATTGCTGCCATTCATATAAATTATGTGCTGTAGGTATTTATTATAATATTTATTATTACCATCGTTATTAACTTTGAAGAAACATTTAACCTATTTCTGATTCCAGAAGGTGGAATTTTCCTCTAGATAGTTATTTATTTACTTGGTTGATTCGTTTGCATTGTTGGAATGGATACTGCCATTCATGAAAAACTGAGCGCCCCTTTCTGAATGCAACACGTAAAGCACATTTGGCTCAGAGTGTATATTTGATTCTGATTGGTTATTAAAGAAAGTAACCCCTACCAGTAATAGATGCCTAACGAGTAATGCAGTTTAAGAACCAATTTTAATTATAATATTCCACTGTTTTTTCTGTCCTTATTTTAAATAAATGCATAATAAATATTTACTAAAACCATTACATTGATTAAAAACAGAAAGTTTAGCCCTTAACAGGTCAGTGTACCTATATATACCTCATACGATTCACTATTATATTCGATTGGCTTTGAGCTTTGTGTGTATAATAATAAATGTTAATCTCCTTTCATAGTTTCCTTTACTTTATAAATCAACTTTATTTATATTCTGCAAAGTAATTTTTCTCCATCTGTCACCTTTTTGGTCTCTTTAATTCCTTAACGCGTATGCGAATATGTTCAGAACGTTTGGCGAACACCCAGGAGGATGAATATTCCCTTGGCAGTCGGCAGCAGCAGAATTCGGCAAGATGCCACCTTCAAGAAACTTTTCATGTTTGCCAACAATTGGCATTTACAAATTGAAAGTACATTATTGTATTCTAAATTGAAGTATTATAATTTTCTTCACTAGAAACATTTGTTAACAGGAAAATACTTTATAAAGTTATGTTTTATTACTGGCTTTTATAAATAATAAATGTGTAATAGTATATATATATATATATATATTGCGACTGTGAATTGGTACCTCCTTCCTCAAGACCGCCTTTATCAGCATCAGCTTAGAATTTTCAGGGACATGTATAGAAATATTAGGCGAACAACTCCATAATGCAGATAAGATAACAAGCTCAAATTGTTTGTTTCTATAAATTAGATTTCATGAAAACTTATAGATTATCCATCTGTTACTATCAAGATAAAAGTAATATTAGGGATATTAATAAATAGTAAATCAGCCTACAAGTAAAAATATATTAATAAGATATAAGATAACGTCTCTAAAGAAATTAAATAGATAGGAATTAGCGACACTTCTCAACAAAATAAATTATGTGATGGTTTAATAAATTCTTGTCAGTTTCATATTTTCGTTATTCTTTGACTTTCAGTATCTTTGTTCTTATTACTTCAGTCTTTTATAAATATTGACATGAGTCACAAGTGTTGGTCGAAACGCCTAGGTAGTGTTTTTTTTCAATTCTTGTTAAAATATTTTTAATAGTTGCTATTATACGGATCGTTAATTCTTATCTACTTTGAAACAAATTTAGTATAAACATTAGCTGTTTCACTATGTTTCGTTACCAAATTTGGAAACTCATCTGGTGAAAACCAAAAAATTTAAGAAGATGAAAATTTTGACGTGCATGTCGTACAAATTCATTTCAGGTTGGTTTTAACTGTCATAACGATCACTTTGCTTGTCAAACATGTACGTAAAAGTTTTCATTTCCTAAATTTTCGATTCTTTAAAATTCACCAGATTAGGTTCCAAATTTAGGAACGAGACGTTAATGAAATTTATAACTTATTGGCTGATTTTATAACAAAGTGCCAGACAATGTAACCCATTATACATTATTTTATAAATGTCTATGGATGTTTGTATATATTTATCTCTGTTTGTAAATATGTGACCTTGTAGAAAGCGTCAACGTGTAACTCCACTGCTATTCATATTTTGTTGGCCGACATCCTGTGGTGCAAACATAAAACTTTCACACTGGACTTTGCCTGGTAAATATGGAATCACGGGCCTCATTACTGTGTTGTTTTTGGTCAAAAAGTTACAAACGAGCGTTGAAATGTGGGTACGTCCAGTATCATGCCACAGAAGCAGTTACTGTTTCTTCCGGATTGCTTCACGCAAGCAACGATAAACTTGTAGGTAGTACTCCTCATTGATCTTTTAACCTTTGACGTTAAACTCGAAGAAAACAGTAAACATATCCTTCACATTCGACCGCACTTGTCGAGGATTTTTGGTCTTTGGCGTACCAGAATGAAACCATTGCGTCTTAGTATCGACGTGTTTCATCACCCGTTATGACACGTTTCCGTAGATCTGTATTGATGTGGACTTCATTTACAGTCTCCTGAGCAACCTCCATTTTCCACTGTTCGAAATTCGACAATTTAGGAACTAAATTTGCTGTAACACGTGCCATACCAAAACAAACGAAAAAGTTTCATAGCATGAGCCGATTAATATGGCATCATTATCAGCGACTTCTGTGATTGTGAATCGGCAATCGTTCATAACCATTTCACTCACTTTTTTCACGTTCGCATAGGTCTTTCATGTGCCGTGGCGTCATCTTCAACGAGTTCGAGGCCTTCTTGAAATAATTTATGTTGCTTATGTTTTACTCATAGTATATTTTTCAAATTCTATATATAACATTTCTAGTAATTTATTTTTACAATTTAATGCTAATTCTTAAGTTCATTTTTAAGGAAATAAATAATTACCGATGGTATCGAAACACGTGTAACATTTTTAACAGCTGACAACTGACAACATCCGATGTGGCTAAATATGGATAGGTAATTTTCAGATATTGGTAACATCACAACAACGAAAAAATTACACGAATTATATTAATACAACCCACTAACTTATTAAATTCCCCTTTATTTTGTAAACATACCTCATAACTGTAAAATCTGTTGTGTATTTTCCCTCTGTCTTATTTAGGCGAATTCCGCTAATATTTCTATTGTTAGGAGGAAAAACTTGGTTCCGTTGATCTTCCTTCGTCTATCCATTTCTATTATATGGAAGTAGCCACAATTTGCATTACCTTGAAGATTCTAAATCGTACTGTCAAAAAAACTATTAACACAATGTTAAGTCCTTTAATAAGTGTATAAATACACGAATATGTTATAGAGTTTGATGTAGTTGTATGGCGAAATAATAAATACACAAATACCTGTTAATAATTCTTACTTTGCGTTACTTCTGTTGTGTACAGCCCGCCTCATGTGGTGTAGTGCTTAGCGTCGCAGCCTCTCGTCAACAGAGGTCCCACGTTCGAGCCCTCGCGGGGGCGTGGATGTCTGTGTTCGTCACGGTCAAAGAAAATCGAAGCTAAGACTGAGGGAGAATCGATACGCCCGATCACGTATCACTGCAAATTCGGAATGATGATAGTCCATAGTCGTCCTGGTAGGCCAAAACCCTCAAGAACCACACAGCCAGGAAAATAGTAATGTTAATATGTCGTGTATGATCGGGAGTTGTTGTCAGTGTATAGTTCTGTTGGAGTTCCCGTGCGTATATATAGACCTATAATCTTGCATTTAGTGTTTGTATTTTTTATCTTCTGCCACCAAATATGTACTAATTCTCAAGTAAAATAAAATTTTTCTTACATTAGTCAGTTACATTATAATGACCGAATTATTTATTAGTATAACTATGATTGTATTTTTATTATAAATTCCCCTTGAATTAGTGTTTTATCTAAAGATTAAACCAGCTCTAGAAACGACCTTGTGGCAATTCCAACCGATATCAGTTATCCGTCAGAAGAATCCTCTGATAAGAACACCGTAAAAAGCCGTCGCAAGTAATTAATAACGAATTTTAACTATATAAAACTAAGTGTATATCAATCTAAAATAATGTAATGTTCTGGTAAAAATTATAATCTTTAAACTTTCTTTCACGTACTTAATTAATTACAGATACATATAGGACTATGAATAAATTCATCTCTATCGCTGTCAATGAATACATCATTGTCACACATCCAACCCAATGATAAACCAGTTTTATACATAATATCATATTATCTTATGAGTCTATCCTTAGGCTTGAATTTCGTTTGTCAGATTTTTTAACATGTAGGGAATAATAAATTCTCAAACATTTCTCTGTCTCGTATTTGTTTAAAGAGCGCAACTTTTTCGATGTGTATTTCCTGTTTCAGTAATTCTTGGGCTTCCGACAATGACGTTTCGTTGGTCGTCACAGCCATCGTTATCAATTGTTTACAGTAAACACTTGATAACGATGGCAGTGACCACCATCGAAACGTCGCGGCCAATTCCTTCTTTCATCCGGTTGGAAGCCCAAGAATTACTGACACCATCTCTATTTATTCATTATGCGTTTTTTTGTTAATTTAAGGACTTCTAAGAGGTGAGAATCCTTCTTCGAAACATCTTAGAATCATTAAAGTTACAATTCTCTGGTTTCAGGAAAGAGTCAGTAATGTGTACTTAACCTCTATTACGATTAATGTCTCGAAATTTAACGCTATAGGAAATGAGACGTTGTGCCTATAAATTACACGTTATTATTAAGAAGAGAAACATTCGTCAATCTACGTTATATTATGAGCAATCTCTGCCAGGTGAATGGCTGGAGAACTTCCTCTAGCATTAGAAAGTTCCCTCGGAAGTTTGAGAAAGGAAGGAGGATGCGGCTAACAAGATAAAGTTTTTCTAAGACTTACACATGGTTACTGAGGAACCATCACATAATCTGACGATGGAACCTTAGTTTACAAGAAATGGCCATGAGTCAGAAATAAATTAATTATAATTCAAATAGGACGTTTTGCCCCAAACTTAATATTATAAGTAAGATTAAATTCATTATTTCATTTGTGATAGAAAATATTTTCATTGACTTAATAACACTGTTTCATTTAACAATTTTCAGATTATTAACACATTTCTAAATTACGCTTATTTTGTAGACACAAACGATTGCTTTGATTTATGGCTGTCAAATAGTATAGAGGTTTTTAAATGCTAGAATGTCAGATGCAGATTTATAAACTAGGCCCTCTAAATGGTATAAATGTAGTACATTGAAATATATTGTCAATATTATTTGCAGAATTCATTTTTATTTTTCAGATCCGATATTTAGAATAATAAGAAATACTTTATATCGTTTCTTTTATGTAAAGATTATTCTAGAAAACATATGAAATATTGCCGAATTCGTTAATATTATCAGACTTGGCCCAGTTGGTCATGGGATTAAAAGTTGTTTATAATGATTCTGGGGTCTTCCTATGTTATTAAAGGGGAGTTGCCTGTTTCAGGATCACCCTCATGTAGCCTGTTAACCCAAAATATAGGTGGGGTGCCTGTAGGAGTTTTCTCTCGCAGTCATTTTCCTCCAGTGTGACTGCGGGGCTCACCTGACTATGTCGGGGGTATTTTGGGAGGTTTATGTACTGGGGTCGAAGATCTTGGGCATAAGGCAAGAGTTGTCCGCTGATCCCATTGGATCAGTCGGCTAACTGCCTCCTAAAACTGGTGGAGACACGGAGAAGGGAATGCAAACTCGTCTCCCGCCAATCGGAAGGGCGTGAGAATTGTACCTAATGACCGACCTACCTGATGTAGGTTTTCTAGGGTTTTCCCTGCATCTCTTTAGGTGAAAAACCGGGTAGGATTCTTAAACTATGGCCCGGGGGCCCTAATCAACCCTTGGCTACTTTGCTATAGCATCCGCATCCCCACTTTTCAATTCCCTTCCTATGCTATTAAAGGGGAGTATATATATATACATATATATATATATATATATATTCCGTCAACGGCTGTAAAGTTACTGTGCCCTATTTTAAAATTTTGATCACCTTTACTATAATAATCAACTTCTGCCAACAATGATAAAATATACCCCATGTTTGTTGGTCTGCCTATGCTTTAAAAACAGCCCTTATGACGTTGTTTTATATTTAACGACCTAATTGTTGAACTCCTCTCATTTCCGTGTGCCTCGATCTAATATCGTCTGAACGGATCCCAACAAATACAGCCGAAGGACGAACGAGAGATTTATATGCAAGTTCGCGTGTTTCAGTGATTTCCCTTTAGTGTATCGACTTCCAGGCTTTCGAAGTTCATTTTAGAGTCGGTATTACTGATCAGATATATGCTCAAGTATATAGTTACTGACTTGTACTGTCTTTATCACCGAGTTTATAATTGAGTATCAAACTCCTGTCCAGTCATTCAAAAGGGTGTGAGACTCCAACCTACCTGATGCAGGTTTTCTTGGATTTGCCCTGCATCACTTTCAGGTGAATGCCGGGTAGGATCTTTAAACTAAAGTCCTAGTGGCCCTAGTTAACCCCCTTGACTGCTTCCTTTTCCCTTCAGAATCTCCCTTTCAAATTCCCTTCCTCTTATTTTAAAGGGTGATTACCATTAACAAATGCCGTTCTCTTATTTTAACCAAATCTTGTTGCAAAAATTCCTATTAATCTTACTTTTACGTCAGCAACATCAACAAAAGTCCTTCAGTAGGACCACAGTCTGAAGAGGGTGAGAAAATATTCCGTAATATTGTACTTTGAAAAAAAGTATCATTAATAGTTTATTTTTTGATTAAAAATAAGCCCGTTAATGGGTAGACACATAGGGGAAGACAGGGCGAAGCGGGATAGCGGGGTAGAACGGCATACCCTATTTTCTTTCCTGGATAGTGCTGGAGGTTTATAAATAGGAGTGGAACATCTTAACTGGTCAAGGAAGAAATCCTGGCAGCCAACTTGACCAAGTTTTGACTTCTCGTTGTGAATGAAATCTTGTTTTGGCATCTTCCATCTGTGACTTTATCATTTTTGCCGCATTTCGAAGTTAATTCACAAAACCCGTAGCTTTTAAACATTTAATGGTATATATTCGTAAACTAGGTGTCTTCAGCTGCATATAAGTTACGAATAAGGTTTAAAACTATTTGTATTAAAGATCGGCGAAAAACCTTAAATTCAGACTAGCGGGTAGGATACTACTTTATAAGGCAAAATGTTAAGTGCTTCTCAAGAAAAAAGGGAAAACTGTCAGACTCATCTTATAAGAGTGAGCTACAGGATGCTGTATACCAAAAAGAATAGTTTAAGTAACTGTAAAAATGTTAGGAAAGACTGTGCAAAAATATCGTTTTGAGAAAGGAAAAATTGATAAGGCGATCAACCATACGCTAAATAAGTATAAGAAATAAAACACAAAGGTATTACGATTTTTCTTAAATTAAATTTTACTTCCCTAATTGTATGTACTTAACATTCTATCCCGGGGAGTGTGGCTGGCAGAACGGGAAATTTGTAAGTTTCTTTTTAAAAATTTATAAAAAAGTTAATTTGGCGTTTTAAATTACATTGATAATAAATTAAGTAACTAATAGAATTTACTGATGTTTTATACCTCCATAAAGTCATTTTTCTTTTTCCATAATTTAAAAAAAATTGTTAGACAATAAGTGTCCCATTCTACCCCGACTTCACTATATACATTTCATTATTAAAAGCAGATATTATAATAAAATATTAAGTTATAAATTTGAATTTCTAATTCATTTCCGACTTGTTTAATTTAAAAACATTTATCCGTTAACACAAGTATCTTATCAACACAGAACGGTATAGAACTTTTGTAGAAAATAATGAACTTAAATGCAGGTATGAAAAGAGGAGATATTTGAAATTCATTAGCAGTGGTATAGAAATATATCGAAAAATGTACTCACCAGATAAGTAGAGACTAACGAACCAAACGTCTTATAAAAGAAAATAGATAAGATGAAATGTAGGCTCTGAACATTTAATTGGGATATTTTAAAATTTAAATGCACTGCGAATGAAACCTTGACATTTTGATCATCAGGACTTTTATATAATTTCAGCTGTTCTGAGACGAATCTTCCCAATCACTGCATATATTTTCCGTCGTGATTGGTGAATTATAATCAACAAAAATAGGCTTCTTGGAATCACTTGATGTGAAATAATAAGAAAACGTTTGGTGAACTTAGTCATAGTAATAAGTTATGCTTCGACTAAATACAAAGGAAATGCTAAAAAGGGACTCATTGACTGAGCGCCATTTGAAAATAATGGTTTTCCTGACGACGTTGAACTCCACTCGTCTCCGAGGCAGCTCGGAGCTGTTTCTCAAATCAATATAACTCTTGCGGCGAAAGCCCATAAATAATGCATTGCTTGGAATACAGAAACTATGTAAAGTACGTACGTACGTCTTGCCATTACAACTGAAGTGTTAAAATGTTTCAAACATTAGGAAGACATATCATTACCACGATATAACACACAACGAACAGCTCTAGGGATACTAAAATGTCAATTCTATGCTGCAAGTAATCTATGAGAGTAATGGAAATCGTGAAACGTGAGTAATTGAATTTAATTATTATTTATATATTGTAACGGAACACTTGCGCTTTGTTCTCTTTGTCGGCCGTTTTTGTGTTTGGATAGCAGAAGGGCAGCCGATAAGTCGAATGGAACCAACAGAACTAGGAAGAAGAACCATATGGTCCGTCACATTATGTACTTTTGTAATAATTAGCATTTTAACAGGTTGGAAATCCCAGATATTAGTCATAAGTTGAGCGGTATAATTGCCGCTTATTCATAAGGAATTTATTTTTCTCTAAAAAATTTAAGAATTTGTCTATTTAATGTAGTACGTTTTGTTGTTCACATCTTTTGGTTTTATTATTTTGACTGGAAAGGATCACAAAAGGAAAAAAAATATGTTTCAGTTAATAAATGTTTTATATTATTTCCCTTTTGTCGGTTATATCAAATATTAATAAAATATATATATGCCTTGTTTAAAGTTGATTATCTAATAGTAGATTTAATATAGCTGATTTTGGTGGTAAGAAAGCAAGAAATAATTTAATATCAATAATAATAATATAAGGGATGATTTGTCATATAAAATGGAATCACTGTATGAAATTGTTTATTAAAATCTGTTGTTCCGAGAGATAGTTGTTGCTTCCTAATTGAAACTCTTTATATAACATACCTAACTTCAATCAAGTATCATATTTATGTTTCTTGATTTCTCTTTTTGTTTTCATAATCAGAATTTCAAATCATAATACCTCTTACAAATTTTAACATAATTGCATCTATAATTATTGTTTGTGTTGCATTATAGTGTTCATATGTATGAAATGTTTGTGAAATAAAATATTTTCAAGCATACTATAAATATTTATAACAGTACAAATGGTAATATAAACTTAATGTGGTCTGAAAGGAATAATATCTAATTAGAAGTCATTGGGGTATATAAATTTTCACGTATAAACTATAACCTTAATTAGAAGAGAAAAACTTATATGGACTATAGGAAAAAAATTAGTAAAAACTTTTGTTATGCTTATGTGTTGGTGACCTCGAGTTTGCACTTACGTTCATAATCGACCGTCATTTTTATTGCAATGTGCTACATCCACAGCCATTTCTGGTGCCTTAACTGTTCCACGACGTCCGTAACTTTTGTAATACTCCGCTCAGAGATATTCCACTTACCATCTTCTCATTCTTTCCATAGTATGGAGTGTCCCATAAGCCATTGCGTTGTTTGCTTTTAACATCAACGTTTTTGCAATTCCTCTAGTACATGTACTATTGATACTAACATTAGAATTCTTTACACCCGTGCGTGATCCTTTTATTGGCTGCTACATTAAGAATTCTGTTTCGTTTATGTCATAAGTACGAATATTTACCTAACACGCTTATCGGAAGAACGCTGCTGTTGTAGTTTTCGTTCCTTGACTGGTCTAAGCAACCCTCCTAATTCATTATGTTGCAAGACTTTTCACTTCTACATAACTACCATATCCCTCATTCTCCCTAATATGCTTAGCGTATTCCATCCTTAATTCCCTCTTCTGTTCTTATACCACACACTTCCCTCTAATACTAATTTTCAAGACCCTCATGTGTCAAAGGGGGTCCCATTAATCTATTCCTTCTCTTGGTCAAAGTCCTCCATATTGTTCTCTATTCTCTTATTCAGCTTTGAACTTCCTGATTAATAACTAAATCTACCCATCTGAATGTCAACATTCTTATATAGCACAACACTTCATAAGCTTCTATTATTTTATTTTCTGAAACTCCTATCGTCCGCGTTAGCACCCATATAATGCCATACTACATATGAACATTTTTAATAATGATTTCATAATATTCATACTTATATTTTATCCGTATTCCTCTTTTTTACGTAAGCCTTTCTTTTCTTCACTATCCTACTCTTACGTCTACTATACTTATACGATACCTAGTTAATATGTTGCCTGTAGCAGAATTCTTTACTTTCTTCCTTCATAATATCCCTTTCCAATCTAATTCCCTTTGTTATTCTACTATTTCCCATACTACACTCCATTATGATGGTTTTCTCTCTATTAATCCTCATGTTAAACTTTCTCCAGAACCACGTTCATGCCATTTAATATGGTTTCCAAGTCTTCTTCTGACTCTCTTAATGCCACACATCATCAGCAAAGCTTGCAGTTATTTTTTCTTCTTTCAGTATGATTCCTTTCCCATATTCTTTTTTAACTTTCTTCATCGCCTGTTGTATATATAAGTTAAACAGCATGGGCGACAGACTACACCCACATTTTACTCCTTTCTTCATTTATTTCCTTTCTTGCCCTTCAATTCTATTTACTGCTGACTACCTTCTGTAGAGATTATTGATAACTCTTCATTCTAGATATTTATTCCTTCCCTCTTCAAAATCCTTAGTAAAACTACAAATGCCATTAACGTAGGCCTGTTTTTTCTTATTCTCTTCTATAATTAGACGTAGAGTCTACATTGGTTTTTGGAAGAATGTAGGGATGACATAAGCAAATTCATCTTCTCCTAAGCTCACGTTATATTTGACGATCCATCCTCCTATATACTATTTTTCTTGATATTTTCACACATGGGATATTCTTCCCTCGCTGGGTGATCTTATCAACTACGTTGGAATGTTATCAATTCCCAACCCTATCAAACTCCGTCCTTAAAATTTTGTCCCCCAACTTTTTATCATCCACCTCCTCTTCTTCTATTACTGACTGATCTAGATTTACATCTTCTAGATGTTCCTTCCATCTTTCCGCTTTTTCTTCTTTATCTAGAATTGGCTTCCCATCTGCTCTCCTGATGTTCTTGCCAATGTGTTTCCTCTCTCCGAAGGTTTCATTAGCTGCGTCTATTTTCCTCATGAAATATTCAACGGCTTTACATTTCTCTTGGAGCCAAGCCTCTTTCACTACTTCGAACGTCCTATCGATAGATTGTTAAGACGTCTGTACTGCTCTTTACTAATTTCATCTCGTGCGTTTTTATATTTACGCCTTTAATCAATTATTTTTATTATTTATTGTGTTATCCATGCTTTCTTATTGGTCTGAGCTATTCTTCCTACTTTTTCGTCGGACTCTCCACTCGTTTCTTTCTACAAGAGTGTTCATTTCTCTTCTGTATTGTTTATTTCTCCTTTCTCCAATAATCTACTCTTGATTTCTTCTTTGAATCTCTGCTGCACCTCCTGTTGTTTCAGTTTATCTAATATACATGTTTTTGCTTTAATTCATTTCTTGAGTTTCTTCATTTTCAGCCTGCATTTCATAATCAATAAATTATGGTCCGAGTACACAGCTGCTCCTGGTGTGTCCAGCAACCGATTCATATATCTCTGTCTCACCATTATGTAGTCGAATTGATACCTGCCCATATCCCCCGACTTACTCAACCTGTAAAGTCTTCTTTCATGATTTTTGAATCTGTTATTCATCACTACTAATTTGTGCTTTAAGAAAAATTCTACTATCCCGTCTCCTCTTTGATTCCTTTCACCAAGTTCATGTCCCCAACTACATAACTTTCTCTTCTCTTTCCTATTGCTGCATTCCAATCACCCATTGTTAATTTCTATTTATTTGACTTACTCCACTATTTCTTCAGTTTCTTCGAAGATTTTCTCAATCTCATCTTCCTCTTCGGCATTTGAGGGCACTTAAATTTGTATTAGGTTTTGTATTTGACTTTATGGTAACTAACCTTTTAGCATGTTGTTCACTATAGTGTAGAACACTAAGTTAATGTAAGTTATGACAACGCTCTTCAGTTGTTCAATTACCTACTCTTTTCATAATACATTAGATTTTCCAGCCAGAAGCAATGTAAAACATGCGAATGAATGGTGATTAAATAATTGCCACCACTTAACATTACTTTAATCGCTACTAACTGGTTACACGACCTTCATATGGGGATGAGACCGTTTTTTATAAATATTAACGTTAGGGTTATCTTTTGATTATGGTGTATTCATTGATAATTCATTGTTCCAGCATCAATGTTTTAAACCTTTATTTACATCTTGGTTCTGTTTCATACTTCACCTACTTACATGCCCTTAACAACAATCGTTTCGTTTATCTTGTACTATAAATTAATAGTAAATCTCGAAGACTGAATATTAGTATTATCCTTTTCATTTGGCGTATGACAATTTTAAATAGCCTCAGTGTCAGCTACCGCTTCAGCGGAAAACAGTGTAGCCGTTTTCGTGTAAAGAGAACAAAATTTGTTCAAGCACAATTTTATTTACTAGACAGTTCAATGAAATTTTTTGGGTTTTCCAAAACTCTTGCATGGGTGTAATAAAATTTGCTAAAATGTTTCAAAGATAAGTATTTATTTATTCAAAAATGATCAAAATATTTAGTATTATTAGAGAGTTTTCAGTTTGCACTGACCATATTCTGTGGAGTAAGAGAAAAACAAAATGCAGAATTTAATATGAACCTTGATATAATATTATCGAAACATAAAAAAATTGTTGTCATATCTCTTAAATTGAATGGAAGTCCTTAGTAAAGATTCTTTAAAAATAAGAATAATGCAGATTGAGTGGAAAGGCTGAGCACCTGATGCAAAATGCCATAAAATAATTTGAGTATTCAATAGCACGACGTCGCATCCTTCCGGGAGAAAGCACTTGAGATACGAAAGCAGTTGAAAGCATTCCTCTGTACTGAGAGCATTGATTTGGGCGTGTTGCCAGCCATATCGTCAGTACAAAGACTTCAAACTAATCGCAGCACTCGATCGCTCCACTTTCCGACGCTACTCATTCTGTGAGTCAAGGCCAGCCATGATAATCTCAACGGACAAAGAATTTGAACCACCGCCTAGATATTGGCTGATACGATTTTCTTCCACTGTTCCAGATTACAAAGTACGTATTTTTAAAATAAAAAAACACAGATACGGTCAGCGAATGTTACCTTCAGGTTCTTAATCTACAGGACATTCATTTAAATTCTCATTGAATTTTGTTATGTTTTTCCCTACCAACTAAGTTTTAGTTTCTTTCTTTTGTACTCTTAGAATAAAATACGTACGCCATATTGCATATGTGTGATCTATAAACGGTTACTTTGCGAACAATTAACATTTTGAACATATTAATTCACTGAAATGACTCACCAATAAAAATGTCCTAATAAGAAATTCAAGATCAAACAAAAATATTTAAGTAATATATTCCAAAACAATGTCAAATATTTTCAAATCGTCTGCTCTTATATTTCCCGGACTTCCAAAGATCCCAGGAAAGCCCACTTTTAGCAAATAATTCAAATGATGCATACTTTCATGAAGAGATTTTAAATCTAAATAAATTGTGATTACAAATAATGCACGTCGTTTTTTTGGTAAATGTCCTTTTTAAAATATAATCGTTACATTCAATAAAATACGCCGTTTGCCTCGCTGCGGCCAGCGATCACAATCCTCTCCAAAGCACTTCAGCCTCTCTATCTGCTTCTCCAGTTCGCGCAGCCGCTACATCATGCGGGTGAGTTATTACTAAAATGACTTACCGATGCAGAACTTGTGTTAAAAAATTCAAGATCAAACTTAAATAATAAGTAATGTATAGCTTTAAACCTCATATGCTGCTGTCATATTTGTGTGACAATTATCAGTCGGCCAACTGCCTCCTGAAAGTGGTGAATACATGGAGAAGGGAATGCTGCGACCCCACAGGAAACTCATCCCCGTCATTCGGAAGGGCGTGAGAATAGTACCCAATGCCCGACCTACCTGATGCAGGTTTTTTACGGTTTTCCCTGCATCTCTTTAGGTGAAACAGCGGGTAGGATCCTTAAACCATAGCCCAGGGGACCTAGTTAACCCTTGGATACCTTGCTCTACCATCCGCATCCCCCCTTTCAATTCCCTTCCTATGCTTTGAAAGGGGAGTTGCCTGTTTCAGGATCACCCTCATGTAGCCTGTTAACCAAAATATAAAAAAAATGTATTCATATTTGTGTGACAATTATTTATACTTGATATCTAAGAACTTTGTTTATTGGCCGTTCTTTCTAATTCATAAAATATTTGGTATTGATTGTGGGAGATTGTAATTATCTTAATTTTAATTGAACGTTCCGTCATATTCATGCATTTATAAGGCACCGCACAGGGGACATTATTTATAAGAATTATTTTGTTGCAGTTTTATTTACAGGATTCAAAATTATTTATCTGCAGTAAATTTTTAGGTTTAGGTTCCTACGAAGCCTAACTTTCCCTACTTCTAAAGTAAATATTTTAATATTATTTACGCACCAATAAATTATCGGAATATTATTATATACATTTCAGGTAAATGACGAATTTCCGTAGTGTTCCAATAATATTTCAAATAATATTTGTGATTTGTGAAATTAAAGTCTGACTAAATGGAAACATATTGTAAATATTTGTATTGTATTTGTAAGTTTCATTATATGATTTGGCTAAATTGTTTTGGTATTTTAGTAGTTTATTTAACACCAAAAGAAATATACAGATTTGATTGAATGCGAAGAAACCTTTCTCCCAAGGTACTGTTTCGTGAGGGAAATATAGGCAAAAGTTTGAGTGACAAATATGTGACCAAGTTTTTGTAATCAAAAGTTTATTTTGACTTATCTGTAATCCAGAATTTTATTCAGTTTCTCCCTTTCCTTTGCCCTCGGAGATAATTTTCACGGACACACACAATAAACAATAAAACACTTTGCTCTGCTTTTAATATCACTTCATTTATAGCTTTTAAAGACGACTCTCGTACTATTTCTCTTTACATTTATCTCTCACTGTCCCCTCGGCTACTGTCTTTCCCAACAATATTTTGCCCTCGTCCTGAAGCTCTTACTTATTAAAATTTTAATTCGTCCATTCTCCTGCGACAGCATATCATTACTGTCGAAATCTTAAAAACATACTGCTTACTTTGGTGTCCGCTCTGTTACTGTTGTAATTTCCACAGCACACTCGGCAAAAAGAGTCACCCAGCCATAAACCCCCCCCTCTCCTTGGCCTTTGGACTTCTCGCTTTACCGATCTAGATGTTGCAAAATACGCCACTTTGTCCAAACTTTAAATTCCAAAAATTATCTTGGGCCTTCACAATTTTACCTCATTACAATATTACATACATTAATTTACATGAAATGATGGATTAAAATTATAGTGTTTAATGTATTTTATTTACTAAGTTGTATTAGAGAATGATATTTATTGCACTACTATAGAATATAATAATGCATCATAACTGATCTCCATATGAGTTTGTCGCGTGGCCAAAGGTAGCGCCTCTGTAGACAGTTTTGGTCCCTACGTAACTACGTTTGGCCTTTATGGTACAGATAATGCTTTGTAAAAAAGAGGTATTATTTTAGGCTTTTTCTAAACACTGTAGGTAATAGTAGAAATTGAGAAGTGATGTTCAGCAGGCCGGGAAATATATAATTTTTACTGTGCACCTGAGAGAGACGACACGAGAGTTATTTACAATTAATTGATAGGTGTTGTATTACTAGATTTGTGCTACCTTCTAGTAATAACACTTTAAAACATAATGACAATAAGACCCTGAAAGTAACAACAGCGTATTTAATAATTTTGAGGGTTGCTATCCGGTGTTTCATTAACGTTTGAGTGAAGAATAAAAATAGTGTGTCAGGCTGTGACAAGACACAATTCAAAACTGTGGACTATTGCTGCTGCCTTCAATCTTCTATTGAACTGAATATTTCTATAAGAAAACCAATTCTTCGGCATAATGAGATTCCTGTAGAATGGGTTTAAAAGTAAGCTTGACCTCACGCTGAAATTGAAATTCCGTTGAATATGTACTGAATTTAGATTTTCTCTTGAGGAACGAAAGCGGAGTTGAATGAACTTTTCACAGAATTATCGAGCTTAACCACGCCAGGTTATTCTACTCAAGATGAATATTTAATGATCTGGAAAATAATATCCTACAATCAATATGCGTAGAACGGATACAACAGGAAACTCTAAGCTAAAAATACAAAGCATTAAGAATCGCTAGTTTTATCATCACGCGACTGGAAACATAAATTAAAGATAAAATGGCCAAAAATCAGAAACAGAGAAATTTAATTTCAATCAAAATGTTGCGTCGCCAACTTTCGGAATCTCTTTATTTTAATTATTTTATTTGTAAACCATTATATTTAAATCTTAAGGAAAATAAAAAATAGTGAAATTATTTTATGTAGCCCAGGGTATATTTAAAACAATTTGATTGAAAATATACGCACATATGGCTCACTGAATACCATATATGTAGTCTCTGTTTTTACTGTATGTAGTTATCAAAAAACAGTTTGAAAAAAGTAAATTAACTGCTAATATTTCTGGCCACTAGATCATATACCATTCATTAAACCGATGGAAATGGGAAAACGGATCTGATTTTGTAAATTTGAACGTGAAATTGCAAAAATATATGCAAGAGTATGTGTTTACGGAAAGTACTTCTTATATACAATATTTTAGTGGAATTTTAAAACAGTGTTTACTTAATTACTGTCACTTAATTGCAAAATGAATAATAGCACTTTCGCACAGTAACTTAAGTTACATACCTTTGTTAGGTTTAATCCCTCCTATTTTAAGTAAATCGAAGAAAAACTAAGTTAATATATTAATTTATAATATTGAATAAGAGCCTTTGTTACCACAAAGAGAAACACAGCCTCGTAAGTCAACTGAAAACCTACTTGAAAATTTGATGTTAATACAGAAATAAAGAAACAAGCTGACAAAGCAATTAATACAATAAAATATATTGGAAAAAAACGTCTGTAATAATATTATTGGGAATATTAGTTATATCTTACTGATTCGGATAGTATGAGAGTGAAAGAAACAGGATGTCAGCCGTCAAGACCGGACGGACTGGAAGCCAGCAATTTTTTATTTTATTATTTAATCTATATTTTCTGTCTGTTTACATCGAGAATCCAAATAATAAATAAAGTTTCCTTTTCTACTTTATACAATGATAAATAAATAGTTTAGACAGGTTTTTAGGGGGTACGTAATAAAGGGGATGAGGGGAGGGATTGCAAGTGGCACAGAAGTTACGTATTCACAGCTAATATGAAAACGCGTTTTCTAGAGAAACTAGGTCTAAAAATGTTTTCAACAAATGAAAAATGATGTTGAACCTTTTTGCTAAATTTGCGGTGAATTAAGTAAAATAAAAGCAAAAAAAGTAAACTTGACAACAAATATAAATCTATGTGAAGCACGTGAAGTTTACTTTAAATTTACCATTCCAAGTCATTATAAAATATTAACACCTCATTTCTCATGTAGTAACTGCAAAAAAACATTTTAAAAGGCAAGAGAATACAGAATAACTTTTAACGAAAATTCAAATATATTTTATTACTTACGGAAAACGTGTAAGATTTGTTGATGTGTATTGTGGATATGGTTTTTTTCCAGCTTGGTACGGAGCTTGCTACCGTATGAAGTTTGCAGTAAAAATGATATGATTGTGTAGTTAATCCACGAAAACGTCGGTCTGGCAAAAATGTCAAAATCATTCAGTAGCCAGATCTACCAACAACTTTCCATCCAGAGCTGAAGAACAACCAACTGCTATCATGGTCGAATCAGCGCGAATTGAACCACACCTCATTAATTATAAAGAGCTTAAAGTCTTAGTGAGAGATCTAAATGAGCCTAAAATGAAAGCAGAAACGTTTACCTTCACGAATAAAAAAGTGGAATTTGCTCAAGATGGATATCAAAACATCTGATCAAAGAAAGCGTCATGAAATGTTCTCTGGCTTTTTTACGAAGGAAGACGGACTTTGTTATTGTAGGGATATGAAAAGTTTGTTTGATGCAATTGAAATCCTTTAAGTTCATTCCGAATGGCGTATTTTCGTGCTCTGCAAAAAGCTTAAAAGCTGTCCTCTTCCACAATGTAAGTAAATTCCTATCTCTTCCTCTGACTCGTTCTGTAATGCTCAAAGAAATCGCTAAATTGTGTTTCGTATTTTTAAGAATGAAGAGTATGCCTGGCCAATGATATGGAATTGCAAAAGGTTGGTTTTCCATGCTACATTTGCTTATGGGATAGTAGAACAGATGCACTGCACTACCAACGGCATTCATGGTCTAAGCGGACCGAGTTCCAGTTCCATAATGTCAAATGTAAACCGATTGTGAAGCCGATCGTGTTTTGATGCCTTCCTTGCATATAAAATTAGGCCTCATGAAGCAATTTATAAAGAGTTTACATCATGATTCTGAAACTTTTCAATATCTAAAGAATTTTTTCCTAAATTGTCAGAAGCCAACATTATAGCTGATCTTTTCGTAAAAGAAAATAATGGCGAATGAAGAATATCTAAAATTACCAGATAAGCGTGGTACAGCTTAAAAGCAGTGATTCATGGATGTCTTTAGAATAAAAAACTGGGAAATACAAAGAGCTTATTTCCTCGATAACATCCATTTCATGGATCCCGTAAAGTACACATGGGTTTAGTTTAAAGGTAAATTAGAGACATGTTCAGAAGAGCAAAGGGAACGGTTTCACCAAGATGTGATGGACTTTGAACAACGTTATAAAGGGCAATATAATGAGAACATGATGGATGATTGCATTAGGGGGCTAATCAGATAAAGTTCGTACACACACAAAAATCAAGTACCAAATATATTCCTTTTTAAAGATGTATAAATTCTTCAGTCTGAAGATGATGGCAGAGCAAGCCATCGAAACGTCACTGTTAAAATCTTTGACCCGGTTGGAAACCCGAGAAGAATTTACACATGCCATTGACCGGGAAAGACCTCGTACATTTTTAAAGATTTTTTACATCCTTCTTTTGTATTTGTAGATTTATTTTTTACTGTTTTATAAAAAAACATATAAATTAAGTTTTTTCTTCTTTTCTATATATAATTGAATGTATAGAAATAAATTTTAGTTCAAAATTGCAAACAAGCAAACTTTAATAGGTAAATACGAAATCTGGCCTTGATTATCGTTATTGACTTTAATTTGCTTATAGCGCTGGTATAATAATACCAATATATTAGAGATAATTTATTTCTCAATGGTCATGAACAAAATTACAATTTCATTGCCAGGTGACGCGTATATGAAGGACAAAATACTTTCATTCATAGTTTCCGTTTGTACTATAGGAACAATTAACGTCTATGAAAATATTAACGACCCGTAAATATTTTAAGCATAAAGTAGACGTTTCGACCATCCATTGTGGTCCTTGTCAGTTAACTAAATCAACCATTATTGACAAGTACCAACACGGAAAC
Organism: Eucriotettix oculatus; assembly: GCA_034510155.1. Lineage (NCBI taxonomy): Eukaryota > Metazoa > Arthropoda > Insecta > Orthoptera > Tetrigidae > Eucriotettix > Eucriotettix oculatus. The sequence continues at coordinate 219,448,301 of CM067376.1, read as the reverse complement.
GTCTACTTAAATTTTATTTTAATCGAAAATTTTTGTGTTTGTCTGTTCTGCGGGTCCTTAATTCTTCATATGTATTCCGTTTGTATTATTGTATCTGCAATTCGATCCTCAAACAATATTTTGAATTGTATCTATTAATTTTATGGGCATGTGATGATTAGTATGTCGGAATTAAAAAATATTTATAAGTTAAAAGTGGGCCAAGGTATACGAGACAAATTATGTACACTAAAATATCAGTTTTAGTTGTTCGACAAAGATGATAGGAATCTAGGAAACATCATTTTAAAAATCATTAGCGTATTGAAATTTCCATGCGTTGATAAAGAATAAGTTTAAATTATGTGAAAGTTTAACTGATTCAGAATATTAACAACACAAATGTTACTGCTTAGAATAGATAAAAGTTGCCATCTTTATAAAATCAATATCCATTGCTCCTTAACAATGATGTACAAAGCGACAAAGCCCGTAAAATACCCATTACTAAATCCTTATTCCTCTATATTTTAATGTATTTGGCTATCAGAAACTCTAAGACTAATTGTTTCGTGCTGATAACAAAATTTATAAAATAGAGCCAAATAAATAAATTTAAATACAAATTTTTGGGTTAAAAGTATAAAAATTAGACAAAGAAATAACCAAATTGCAGACAAAAAAAAGTGATAAAATGAATATTAATACACAGTTTCTGTATTCTTTGACGATTTTGTTAGGCAATTCAAAAATTCAAGAGTCGTAAGGAGATAACACCCAAAACATGCAAGGAACTCAAAAATATTTATTTTATAACTTATTTAGTTGTGCAATTTGTCTAATTCTTTGTCTAATTTGTAAAATTATTTTAAAATCATGAATATGTAGATATTTAAAATATTTATTTGAATAATTTTGTATTTTTTCCTTTCTTTACAGTTGAACAGTGTTGTGTAATTGGCGACATTTAGTTTTATGCGTTTAATATTTAAGCGAACTCCAAAATGCCCTCTGTAAATTCACTGTAATGATATTTGCTAACATTAAGTAGGGTATAGTGAGAGGTATGTGTTGAATTATTTAAAAAATAATTTATATGCAGACCTATACGTTATAAAGCATACTATTTTTTCAGTTGAGGACTTGTGACAAATAAATGTAAATCAAAGGAAAACATTTTTCTTGAGTGTTTACCTTGCGCCTAGGATGCTAATCTCGGTGGAAAATATCCATGAATAAAAGGACGCAGAGAAATATTTCCACAAAGAACGAAGAGAATTAAATAATTCAATCCGTAAGCACCAGTTCATGCAAATGAAAAAAATATTTTTCGTATTCCTATCACTTATGGAAAGACAATGACAAAAATAACGTCCTGATAAATGCTCGAATTGTTAAAAAGAATTCCCCATTAAAAATGATAGAATCATGTTAACTAAATGTGAAACTTACGTTTTCATCCTTTTTACACTAATAAGCTTAATTAATACTGACAAAAATCTTTTGCGTTATTGTTGTGGTATTCAGTCCTAAAACTGTCCTGATGCATCCCCCCCACATGCTTATATATTTCTGCGCAAGCCTTATCACTTTTACGTAAATACCTCATCCTTCCTAATATGCTTAACACATTCCATCCTTCATCTCCCTCTTCTCTTATTACCCCACACACTTCCCTCTAATGTTAAAGTTAAAAGTCTCAAAACGTAGCTAATTAATCTATCTCTTCTCTTGTCTTCCAAATTGTTCTGTCTTCCACTGTTCTGCTTAGAACTCCTTGGTCTCTAACTCTATCCTACCATCTTATTTTCAGCTTTCTTATGTAGCACCAGATTTCGAAAGCTTCTATTCTTTTACTTTCTGCAATTCCTATTATCCTCGTTTCGCACCCATATAATGCCACACTCCACACGAACATTTTTAGTAATGATTTCCTAATATTCATACTTATAATAGCCGTAAGTAAATTCCTCTTTTTTTGTGAAAGCCTTCCTTACTTGTGCTATCCTATTATTTATGCACAGTATACTTCTACCATTCCTAGTTATTATGCTGCCAAAGTAGCAGAATTCCTTAACTTCCTTCAAAATATCCCTTCTCAAATAAACATCCTTTGTTATTCCATTCTTTTCCTCTTAATCCTCATGTAGTTCTCATTCTCCAGGACCACGTTTATGCCATTTGTTATGTGTACCAAGTATTCTTCTGACTCCTCTAATACCACGATATCATCGGCAAACCGTATAGAATGTATACCTGATAAACAGATTGTGATTGGCGTAAATTATTGAAACAATAAGATTTGTGTGATTGTTAAGTGATTTGACTAGTATTAAAATTGAAATGGGGGGGGGGGTAAAATAAATGTTTTTATGTACTAAAATGCGTAGAATAGATCTCGGATACTATTGAATCGCTTGCAATAGCCTAAATACATCCCTTAAATAAAAGAAACGACCTACGTTTAAAATATACTTTTATAAAAATGATACTGAGTTCACAAATGCATCTCAATCGTTGATAAATATCTCTTAAAATTTAAAAACATATAAATTTAATATTCTTCTAGATTCAAAGGTTTTTACCATTAACAGAATTTTTAAAGTGCATTACTGATGATTGTGTAATAACGCCGCAGATCAGGCCGGTATCGATGAACGGACGAAGTCAAAGATATTTTCATTGAAGATAATGAAGCCTTTGAACTGCCTTCATCAATGATGCTTTGCATTTTAAAATGTAAATTTATGACCTCTTCCCGGACGACGAGTTTATTCTTCAACTTTGCGCTACCAAAAGCTGAAGATTCGTTTCTTGTGGACTTATGGAAGGTCGAAGAAATGTCGTTAATCATTGTGACAGCCGCAGCCGACAAATGACTTGCGTTTTGGTCTGCGCAATCTGCACCCCGATCCCCGCCCCAGCGCCACTTCCGCGAACAACCCCGCGCAATTCTCCCCGCAATAATTGATCCTTCTATTTCGTCCTGTGACTCAGGAGTCATTACATTCTTGTGTTGGAAAATTGCAGCAATAGCAAAATATGCGCCATTTATACGCGGTAAGTTCTGAAGGAGAGTGTAAGTTATGACTACATTTACAATGATATTTTTTTATTACAGTTTATTTAAAATCTAAATAAATATCTTTTTACATTTTTTCTGTGTAACGTTTTTCTAATGGATTTGGTTAGCACGAGGATAATGTGCCGGAATACGCCATTCGTGTTATTTCCAGTGGACTCGCCCATTTTTCGGGCGTGGTAACGGAGGAGGTCGCAATGTGAATGCAATATTGAAATATCGATCCTTTTCATATTCCTTAAGTCTTTCACAAACTCCATTACTTACAAATACTGTAAATGCAGTCGGCAATTTACAAATTACGCAGTTATATATTTATTTTTAAATGAATAAAAATTTCTAATAACTCGGAGTTTTATACTTCAATAAGCCAATAAGTCCATCGATACATTTATCTGCAGCAGCTTTCGACTTTCATCATCCTCGTCTGCAACTGAACCTTTCAAAGTTAAAACATCATTATAATACAGTTTCCACTACAAGTTTGTACTCATCGAGTACACGTCGCAACTGAACAATCATACCAAACTCCAATATCAATATTTTTTTTCTTTAATTTTTTGCTACTGCAGATAAATGGATTGATGGACTTTTTGGCTTATCGAAGTTTATTACCAGAACATACTCCTTGAATATCTAATTTATAAAATATTATTTTACAATCCATAGCATTACGTATATGAATTTTAGTTAATTCTCAGGAAACGAATATTAATTTTCTACGCTGAAGACGAATGGTATTCTTTCCTCCGCGTCCTATAGTATTTTTCTATTGTAGCAAATAGGATATTAAAGTTAAAAAATGTACACCTCTCTTCAACATCTCAATCAAATAATAAATAATAACATCAAATGAAATATAATTAGTTTTCAATACCACCGAATATAAAGTAGAAAATGACACGTATAAGATTTATTGGCATAATGAATTCTCTGACGGAGAAATGGAATAAGTCAGTGTACCGATATAGAGGGAAATACAAGTTTTAAATACTCACAGCTATGAAAATAAATTATTGAGACGGACCGCAACAGACGCACAAATAAAAACAGCGCACAATTATTCAAAATTTATGCCACAAATAAAATTGAGGTGCCCGTTTGTCTGAAATAGACTCCAAACCAGCTCAACAGATTTCAATGAAAACTCAAAGGATTGAAGCAACTTAAATTCTCGCGTTTGTTCCATTTTGATATTTTACAGGGTTCAGAAGATAATAATATAAATATTTATAAATGCATTGAATTGCCACCCCAAAGCCGGACCTAATCACGACTAACTGCTAGTTGTAAGATTTGCGTTCCTATACCATTCACCCGATTGCCCTGGAATTTTGGTTTTTAGCACTGGTCATCCAAAAAGTAGTTTTCTGTTCATCTTTTTAAGAATTAGGTTCCTTCCTTCACCCCTTTTCACGCTAAAAGAGATTCTCCCCTAAAACATATAGAATTTGAATATGGATAGATTATGCCCTCACGTGTCAAACGAGATAATTCAATTGCTGTTAAGTGATATAATCCTCAATTTCAACTAAAATTAAGTAATTATTATTTTTAATTTGTTAATAATAATGCAAGATATTTTATAAGTCGCAGTGTAGGTACCAGTAGACTTCTTGAGTCGATTAAGATACTGAGTCATCGCGGGAGTTATGATGGGGTGTGAAGAGTTAAATTTTTCAGAAATGTGATACTCTCGCTGATGGTTTAGTCACGTGTTGACAAAGAGATTACTGTCGAATTAAATACTGTAGGGAGCTAATATAAATGAATTCCCGGGCATCCTCGGGCACCCAGACAGTACATAATAAAGAAAAAATCTTCAAGCATAGAGTAAAAGAAAACTTCTAAATAACACAGAAAACCATTACAGTAATGTAAACATCGTGAAAAGTATCTACTGATTAAGAACAAAAAGTTGTATAAAGTAAAAAATTTCATTGTTTCACATTTAGCATGATTGATTATAGTATTTTATACTATATCAGAAGGACTTTCGGCTGTTCAGGTTCAAATATAAATATTACAAATCTTTGGCCTTATTTTTACATGAACCCATAGAACTAGAATTGAGTTAGTATCACTACATGATGTATTCAATCAGTGAATTTGTCGATATTTTACTTGGTTTAGGAGTGTGTAAAAGAGTGTATCAAGCCGCTGCTCGAACATATCGAGAGCGGTACCCTAATCGCCTGTCATCCTTCAGATTGAGTTATTCGCAACATTGGAAGGAGTTATAGAAGAGGGAGAATTTGTCGACGATAAAAAACACAACAACAAAGTATTAATCCTGATGATCCACGAGCTGTGGCCAGATTGGCTATAATCCATATGAATCCTCATATCAGTTTGAGAGAAATCGAAGGGGATTTGAAGATACCAGGAACACAGCACAGAGAATTCTGCGATCTGGCCAATACCACCCGTAACTTTAACTCAAGAATTGTCTGAGCAGGACAGGCAAAATCGTGTTGATTTTTGTAAGTGGGCCTCAGAAAGATTGAATGAAGATCCAATTTTTTTTTTCAGTCATGAGGCAACGTTTCAGAGTCTACAAATCTGTCATTATTGGTCAAGCGTAAATAATCACTGGACTCATCACATCGATCATCAGCTACGTTGGAAAGTGAACGTGTCGTTTAGGATTGCTGATAGGCCCATACCTATTTAATGGGAATGTCAACGGACAGAACTACTTGGAATTACTGCGTAATCAACTGCCAATTCTGATTGAGAACGTGAACTTGCAGACAAGACACAGAATGTAGTTTCAGCAAGATGGTTCTCCACCTCATTTTACTCGAATAGTAAGAGAATTCCTGAACAGTTGCTTCCCAAATTGTTGGTTTGGTCAGGGTGGTTACGTTTTGTGGCCTCCAAGACCACGGGATCCCACGACCCTCGACTTCCACCTTTGGGGTTTCACCAAAGATGCTGTTTACACGAATCGGCCGGCCATTCCAGTGGTTTTACAGAGAAGTAATCGTGATGCTATTGAACGCATTACACCACAAGGGCTGTAGAAAATTTCCACCATCGAATTAAGTTGTACCTGCAAGTCGACGGTGGAAACATTGAACATCTCTTGTAAACGCTGACCAACTTCTACACTTTTCGCGTTATATATTTCTATTTTAGCGCAAGGGATGCGTAGCAGACTTCACCTCCACGTTGCTTCTCCTGGGTCACGCTTAAGTCTGTACCTTCAATATGACCACAGAATTCGTTTTTGTGCCATTTTTAGAGAAAAATTAGTGGAAATGACATGAATGATGAATTATCTGAAAACAACTCAAGACAAAAATATTTCAAAGATGTGAATTATTCGGTTGGCACATTACAAAAGAGAACGTTTTGCTGTCAACTTGCAAGCATGAGTTTAAAAGCTCAGAATAGTTCGTGAATCGAATGTCCCCCTCGAAACCCTACTACTTGTGTATTGAACGTTTTTCGTTACCTGCCAGAGAAATTTGGCCGTACTGTTTCATATGGGACACCCTGTGTACTTCAAGCCGGTTTACATAACATTTCATAAAACAATATTTTAATAGATATATTGCGCCTGAAAATTAGTAATTAAATTAAAATTGTGGTATTTATATCAAACAACTTAAACTATATCAAAATTATAATACTCAATGTTATTTCCGACCTTAAGTGTCCTTAAATGTGATCTAATGTAAACAATAGTTTTTTAAAAATAATTTAATTGGTCAATCGACCTAAAAAACCACACATTAATAAAGTTGGAGTATTTATCTTTCAAATAACATTATATGATTTTTTTATTAAAACGTCCAAAGTGTTCATATTTACTGCTATTTTTATTTTAATATTAATATAAATATATTTTTCACTTACACAAGGTACATTTCCCTTCCTCAAAATGCTCTCTTTCCATTTTCAAATTTACGGCTATATCAATGACACATGAATTTGGTTAATGTGAGTAGAAATGCGCGTAGTACGACTTCAGAATCCATTATTTGTCATTTTACCGTATCTGAGCAACGACTGTATTGATCCATAGAACAAATACTACACTAATATTTAGTGCATGACTTTCGGATCAATTCCTAGATACGTGGGACCTAATGAAAATCCATTCGAGCCAACCTGCGACTCAACTGATGGATAGTCGAGATAGTCACATTGAATTGAATCTTTTAGACCACGTGTTTCAAAATTATAGATAGCTGTGAAATTCTTTTAATGATTTTTTTTTGTATAGAAAAAGGAAGGAGAGAACGTCTCGAGCTGAGGCAGCACTTTTCGCCCACAATAATAGTTATGTGGTTTGAAAAACAATTGCATTCTGAATGCATCAAAATGATTTCATATCATAAGAGTTACGCAATGAAGTTGAATTGTTACTTATCATAAGCACGGTCTGATTCTTTAGATATTTAAAGTCTGCTTGACTACTAAAACACAGCAGTACAGAATAAGTTTGTAAAAAAAGGAAATTACATTAGCATTGGTTTACATTTCAAAAATAATTCCAAAAATACAAATTCATATTTTAACTCTTCCGTATGTTATGAGGGTGTATATAAAAATAGTTGTTTTGTAAAATGATAGTGGTAATGGCATTGTCGCAAACTACTTCTACAAAATAAATGATTAAAAGAAATATATCTTTTTATTTCCTGCGACTGATATAAAATATAGGTCCATTTAGTTAAGAACTAAAAGACGTTGAAACAGGTGACGTAATTAAATACTCATTTTTTCTTGAGATAAGCTTATAATTTCCCCATAAATAAATACATCATTTCAGGGTTAATTGAATTCATCGACTAATTGTTCTCAATTTAAAAAAATTAGTCCTGACAATCCCAATAATAGTCAAATGCAATTTGATTTTTAACTAGGACCTGTTAATCTCATATAAACGTAACAATAGAAAAACGTTACTACCTCGGCCGTGCATTGTTCTTTCTTAGTTGTGTGCAGGAGCTATCTCCATCAAAGAAAATCTGAAGGTCTTCAACACCCCAAACCGTCTTCAACAAATTTAAACGCCAGAATAAATTATTGGAATGGATTTTTACATACATCATTCTGTATGATTCTATTTAGAAATGCAGCTCATTTATTTAAATATATTGCTTCAGAAAACAAGCTTTTGTATTCCAAGTACCACATAAAAAATACCAGATTTGTTATAAAAAAGTATTTATAGTATTGCCAAAAAATGGGGAAATTAGTTAAAATTTTAGAAAACCTTTTACAAATTTTGATTTTGGGATCACTTAGAAAATTAATATTAAAGTTATTAATCTCATTATATAGAGTAAATAGGTAATTCAAGAGGAAAAATAACGTACTGTGGTACATCAAATTATTACAGAAACGTTACATAGGACAAATTAATAATGACCACTTAAAACCAAATAATCATAATGGTCTCCGCGAATAGAAAAGGTTGTAATACTAGCCACATAACTAAATTTACAGAAACGTTATCTATCGGAATTGCTCGTAATTTAAACAACAGAAAAGCGGTTTAGAAAATCATATTAAGTTGAAGAAATTTTATAATACATTAGTTTTGTTATCTAACTTTTGATCTAAATTTATTTTTGAAATTGCCTCAATATGCATGAGTTGTTTGATGCCTTGACGACTTGGGACACAAAACTACCGTTGTTTTCCTATTTGTCTGTCAGTTAAAGCACGATCGCCTTAAGCCAAAGAAGTCTATTAAGATTGAAATGTCGCGTAAGCCGGTATATTAATCAAAAGACTTATGGTTCAAATTTCAATTTTATGACGCAGGAAATAAGAGTGACGGCACTTGTTTCTTGTCATTTTTATCCTCTTTGATATTTTTTAAAAATTGACGTATTGTAAAATCATAGTTTTTCGTGACATAGATTATAAGCTGTAAGATTGAGTTGCTAATTTTTGGATTGATATATCGATTAGACTCTGTATTTGGTTATCAGGATGAATTATTTCACACATACATTATATACGTACCAAACTTACGGTCTCTGTTGAATCTAGATCTCATCACACAACTAGTAACTAGGATATCCAGTAACACAGTTCTCAGTACTCGCACAGACAGGTTCACCACACAGCTAAACAACTATAAAGATTGTTTAGCTACTTATTTCTCGCATCGCTGTTGATTTTACAAACCCACTAAAGCGTGATATTAAATTGTTGGATAAACGGAGAAGGGAATGCTGCGACCCCACAGTATATTCGTCTACAGTCATTCGGAAGGGCGTGAAAATAGTACCCGAAGTCGACCTACCTGATGCAGGCTTTCTAATATTTTCCCTGCATCTCTTTAGGTGATAAACTGTAGCCCGGGGGCCCTAGTCAACCCTTGGCTACCTTGCACTACCTTCCGCATCCCCCTTTTCAATTCCATTCCTATGATATTAAAGTGGAGTTGTCTATTTCCGGATCACCCTCATGTAACCTGTTAACCCAAAGAAAAAAAGGCGGCAAGAGTCGCATTGTTTTGGGGAAATCAACACCTTATTACCTGGGGACTCCCAAAATAACGTAACTTGTTACTCCTCCAAGAAACTTGGGAAAATGCTATGAAATAATTAGTAAAATTGGTCACATGATGAGTGACATCCAACCAATGACAGGAGATCGTTTGTCAACCTCCGAGGAGCTCAGATCGTGTGAAAAGAGGTTCCGTGCTGGCGCATGAACCATCAACAACGAAAAAGGATAAATCTTGGCATTTTTATGTCTCAAGACAAGTTGGATTAGGTTTTTTTTCTGACGTCTTGACAATACGCTATTCGCACACATCTTGCTAGCAAAGCGCAGTCCTTACGCCTGGATGGAAGGAAAGATGAGGAACTGGGCAAAGGTCACTTCAAATAGCAGTTGCGCATCACGGAATATTTCTATAGCATGCGCGAGCATCCCTACGATCTGCAGATCATTGACTTATCTCGAAGACAACGTCAACAAAATTTTGTATCTCTCTTTGGTGAAAAATAAAAACTGCTACCGGAAAACACACGAGTGCGTCTCTAAGCGAGCAGATTGTATTTGCTATTCTTTTATGCCATAAGTATTAAATACTTTCAGGGTGCCCGGCGTTGTCCAGGAAACCATTTATATTAGCCCTCTATAAAATTTAATTCAACAGTAACATGTTTGTCAACGCGTGATTAAACCATAAACGAGATCGACACATTTTTGAAAATTAACTTTTTCACACCATCTACTTTATGAGAGCTGAATTTTGTAATAACCACCGCGATCACTCAGTATCTCAATCAAGCCAAGAAACCTACTGGAACCCTAAATAAGCACCTTTATACAAAAAAAAATACAATGAAACAGTCAATTATATTTATAAGTAGTAGATTCTTGAATCACATCTTTGACATGATTAGCGTGATGCAATTTATATATACAAATGTCTACGTTAAATAAAATTGAGAATGCACGGCCCTGGTATATATTTAACGTGTCTCAAAATATGAATATGAAACATTATTATTAACTGTTTAAAAGGTATCATTACTTAAATAAAATGTTAGTTATATGTAAGACGTATCCTGTAGCATGTTATGTATGTTTTAGTGGTAGGACCTTTCTTGGACTGAAAGGGGGAAGAAAGGAAGATACACCTTCAAATTATCGACAGAATCCTTTTGTGGAATGAGCCCTAAAAACACAAAAATTCCATGAAAATGGTTGAATGGTATAGAAACCGCGTAAGGGACAAACCTTATAAGTTGCAGTGCAGTTTATGGAGGCACGGTATATAAAGGCTTCGGGGCACAGCGTACATTGTTCAGACTCAGCAGTGAAAACACAGAGAAGTTATGGAAAGTTCGTGAGGACTGAGTTCCTGCTAGTAGTTTTACTCGCACTCTTGGCCCCAGGCCAAGGATTTTAAATTTGGTCTCCCACAAAGTGAGACGACTTTAAGCAGTTTCATGAGTGCATGCATTGGAGTCACAGACCTTGGGTTGTTCTCTGATCACGTTTGATCGAGCCAAGGAGCCGAGTTTGTTCAGTTCCCACAAGAATCCAGTCTCACGTCATCAGAAGGTCGTGGGATTAGTTCTACATACCCAACCTACCTGATGCAGATTTTTATAGAGTTGTCCCTGCATGACGTTATGTGAATAAGCAGGTAGGATCCTTAGACAGGAACCTAGGGGCCCTAGTCAACCAGACTTCTAGATCCCTCGTTTTCCCTTCCTTCCTATGCTATTATATGGGAGAGCCACCAAAGCGGATAATCCTCATGTAACCAGGCTTCTAAAAGTATACATTGCCTTTTTTGGGTAACAGGCTACATGAAGGCGAAACAGCATGCATCGCCTTTCATTAATATTGGTTAACTGAAAGTTCAGCCTAGCAAGAAAAATTCAATTTCTATATTAATTTATTTCCTTTTATATTAATAAATAATAGTTAAATAAACGCCTTATTGCTTTACTAGCGTTCAATAATAATTCGTTAAAATTAAATGTTTAATAGAAAGCAATTAATAGAGAACCCGTTGCAAAATAGATATGAAAATGAAATTTCGTAGTAGAACGCTTATGTCCTAGACTAGGATTAAACGATTAAATGTAGTGCCAGTAGATAAGAAGAAGCTTTGTTCGATGTTGATTAAGGAGCTTAGTAATATAAGAATCCGCTGGAGGGCAGCGATAATTACGGGTCTGAGGCTCGACGCGACGAGACGCGACGCGACGCTAGGCGACGCCTCTTAGGTGCGAGGGCCCTCAGCGTTCACTGTAAACTGCGGCCGTATTGGCTTTCGCCCCCGGCTCGGCAACTCCAACATTCCCTGCACCGCGGACGGACGGAATCTTGGCTTCTCAGTCGCAGCAATAAAAATCCAAACACTACAGGCAATCGCCAAGTGCCAAAAAGCAACTGGCTTGCAACGTGCTTAGGCCAGTAAGTACTTGACGAATCAACAGGGAAAATAAACTATTATTGGTTGTTACAGTACGAGGTTTTTCCCGGTGAATGGCGTGTATGAATTCCTCTCGGGTTTCCAACCGGGTCAAAGAGATCATCAGTGACGTTTCAATGGCTTGCTCTGCCATCATCTTCAGACTGAAGTATCAAATTCGGTAAGTGTAAGCATTCATATAGTCAGTGCTTGCACAGACTTACCTCGGACTATATAAATGATTACACTTACCGAATGTGATACTTAAGTCTGAAGATGATGGCAGGGCAAGCCATTGAAACGTCACTAATAATCTCTTTGACCCGGTTGGAAACCCGAGAGGAATTTATACACATTATTGGTTGATTTAATTACAATTTCTCAGCATATGTCCTTTCATGTCGATACAGGGTTTCTCTAATTTTTTCAAGCTTCCCAAGAAGAAAGCTTTAATAGCGATTATTTCGGCAATGATTTTGTTTCCACGTGTAATGTTTATACGCGAGTCATTTTTTTAAGGTTTCTAAATAAAAAAAACGTCGCCGCGAATCAAATCTATCCAATAGGATGGCAGCGACAACAGATCAAATTTCATTTCTGGAATTGTCCCTATTAAAACTGCACAGGTGCTGAACTGTACACTGTATTGATGAAAGAGCATTGTATTCTTGGGAAAATATTGACGTTCCTTCCATATTTGTTTGCTCAAACGGTCCAATTATGACACACAATAATCTCCACTCTCCATTTATCGTTCATACGATTTGTAAATAGCCGATTTGGTTAATTCCCTATACTTCCAAAAAATACTGTGTCCATCATTTTCCCAGCCAATTTCACCGTCTTTGTCTTCATCGGAGCCTGTTCACTTGCAGAAACACTCTATGTCTAGTACTGTTTCGTCTAGTGATGGGCAAACTACGGCCTGCATAGTATTTTTGCGAAAGGAAATAGTTCACAGCAAGCTGCTAGCTACACATACAACTTATGTATGTTGTAACATACATTTTGCTGAAAGTAACACATCTCTGTCTGACTGAGAGTTTGTTAAGCACTGACTGCATGCTAAAAGTTTGCGATATTTTATATCCTGACAAAAAAAAAGATTTGAAACAATAAGCTTAGTATCACAATTGGAATCAAATATTGACAAATTTAAATTCTGCTCAATTACTATGGATGAATGCTGCGATACTGCATAGTTGCTATTATTTGTAAGAGGTGTTGGTGAAAACTTCTGTACTACAGAGAAACTGCAAGAATGAGGTTGTTGAAGGGACCTTGAACAGGGTCAATTTTTTCATGACTTCATTAAAGGAATTTCAACTTTGAAAGTACCTATAAATTGCGTATGTAATATGCCAACAGAGCGAGGAATGCCACCGAAAAAAAATCTGGATTTTTTGGGATCTTTAATGAAAAATATTGATATAAAGATGTTATATTTCTATAACGCTTTATCCATTAAGACGCCCTGAGTAAATCTGCTTTGGATTAGAAACCTGTGCTTGACGTTATTGTGAAGCTGTTTAGTATTAATCGAGCTCTAGGGCTTACTCACAGAAATTTCGCGAGTTTCTAGGTTTTCTCTGCATCTCTTTAGGTGAAACACCGGGTAGAATCCTTAAACCATAGCCCGGGGGCCCTAGTTAACCCTTGGCTACCTTGCTCTACCATCCGCATCCCCCCTTTTCAATTCCCTTCCTATGCTATTAAAGGGGAGTTGCCTGTTTCAGGATCACCCTCATGTAGCCTGTTAACCCCCCAAAGAAACCTTGCTCTAGGAGGCACTGCGGGAGTTTTCTCGCAGGCGCTTCACTCCAGAGTGACTGCGGGGTTTACCTGATTATTTCGGGAATGCCTCTTACTCTCTCTGGTTTTTTTTTCAAAGTTCTCACATGCCGAGACACCTTCACCTATTTTAGGAGGTATATGTACTGGGGTCGAAGACCTTGGGCATATGCCAAGCGCTGTCCGGTGATCCCATTGGATTAGTCGGCCAACTGCCTCCTGAAACTGGTGGACACACGGAGAAGGGAATGCTGCGACCCCACAGCAAACTCGTCTCCCGTCATTCGGAAGGGCGTGAGAATAGTACCTCAATGCCCGACCTATCTGATGCAGGTTTTCTAGAGTTTTCCTTGCATCTCTTTAGGTGAAACACCGGGTAGGATCCTTAAACTATAGGCTCTAGTTAAATCTTGGCTACCTTGCTTTATTTTCCGCATCCCCCCTTTTCAATTCCCTTCCTATGCTATTAAATGGGAGTTGCCTGTTTCAGGATCACCCTCATGTAGCCTGTTATCCCAAAATAACTGATATATTGTAATACTCTAAAGTAAGGTGACAGCGAGTTTGTCAGCTGAAGGGCGTAATAGTGACATTCTTCCTTGAAACAACCCCGAGTCTGTAGAGTATAAAATCCTGGAAGTAACCGCATGGCATTTCGACATTACATCTTTACGGATCTTTTCTGCTACAAAAACAAGTGCAAGCCAAAAATCAATTTATTGATTAAATGCGGAGCCATCTCAAAGGATTTAAACTACAACTTGTTCTATCGCGAATTAGCTCGCTAAGAATGCCTTGTATCTTGATGTTGAGTTCATTATCCCGATGATAAAGGAAAAGCTTAGAGTGAATTTTAACGAGGATTTGAAGACGTCAGTGGCATTGAAAAAGACTGAAACTTTCAGTATGGATTTTAATGTGAACTGTGAAACAGTGAAACTGAACCTTGCAACTTTAAATGATTGAATTTCAATGTAACAGTCAACTCAAACAGCCGTTTCTTAATGTTTCAAAATTAGAGTTCTACAAGTTTTTGTCGAAATACATTTCCCAAAATCTTATATCTCATGCCCTTAAGGTTACTGCTATGTTTGTTTCATCATATAAGCTTACATGTGAACAGGTGTTTGCTATCACATAACTTTGACAGAGTTCCCTTAGAGACAGACTGACAGATGAGCATTTATTTAACTTCTCTTCTAAAAATAAGTGCATTCCAGTTCGAACCAAATTCACAGTTTCATTCATAATCTTGCAGTCATTAATATGGTTTAATATGACAAAAAATACAAGTACTTTGGAAAATGTATCATTGTTATTTTGCAAAAAAAAATTATGTTGGGCAACCTAATTTTTTTTCCTTTGACCCCGTCTTTAAAAAATTTGTCCAACACTGGTTTTGTCCATGAAGTTAGAAGCCTGGTAAATTACCAACACAAAATACAAACTGAAACACCTGCCGCTTCAACAAAACTAGGAAAACACATGAGTAAAGGACAGTCAGAGAGTCGCTGTAAGAGGAAAGCAAACAAAGGTTTGACAGCTTCGTACTCAGTGTTCCAACCCGACCAACTCAATATTCCCCACGGCAAAAGACAAGTGGACCTAATGACCCGTTCGCACGACCACAGTTGTCAAGTGAGTTAATCATCTTGGCCGCTTTAATCAGCTCTTTATAATTCGTTACATCTGTTAATTACAAGACAATTTGGATTAATATATCTTAATCTAATAGTTTTATGACGATTTTCATTTGTCTAATCACCTTGTGCCGACCTCTTGTGGTGTAGTGGCTAGCCTCTAGTTGCTGCCTCACAACCCAGAGGTCCCGGGTTTGAATCCTGGCACGGGCTTTGAAGTTTGTTGTCATGGTCGAGAAAACCGGGATTAAGACTGTTGGAGGATCGATAGGCTGACCACGTGTCACTCCAAATACGGAATGTGTCATGCAAGATGACAGTTCGCAGTTGACTCGGTAGGCCCAGCCCCTCAATGGGCTGTAGAGCTATGGAGAAAGAAAGAAAAAAAGAATCATCTTGTGGCTAAATCATTATTGGACGTCAGAATCTACTTACCGATTTACTTGTCCACTTACTACTTGATTGAATCAATTACAAATTGACTCGGTGTGAACGGGAAATAAGAGAACATTCATTCTTAAATACTAAATACTCTTAAATACTAGAACAGGCAATGAAGAAAGTTAAAACGGAAAATGGAAAAGGAATCAAACTGCAGGGAGAAGAGAAGTCAGAGGAAGACTTCTAAACCATAATAAATTGCATGAACATGTTCCTGGAGGATTAATGGAGGGGGAAAGAAGGTAATGGAGTGTAGTATGGGAAACAGTGGAATAACAAGGTGGAAAGGGATATTTTGAAGGAAGTTTAGAAATTCTGTTACTTGGGCAGCATAATAACTAGGGATGGTAGAAGCGTAGTAGACATAAAGAGTAGGAGAGCAAAAAAAGGAAGGTTAGAGCCGAAATGGGAATTTATTTACGGGTAATACCAATATTAATATTAGCAAATCTTTGCTAAACATGTTTGTATTGAGTGCGGCGTTATATGGATGTGGAACGTGGACGGTAGGGTTGAAGAAAGGAAAAGAATAGAAACTTTAAAAATGTTGTGCTATAGGAGAATGTTGAAAATTAGATGGGTGGATAGAATCACTAACGAAGAAGTTGTAAGCTGAATAGGGGAAGAACGAACAATTTGGAGGACGTTGACCAAGAGAAGGGATAGATTAATAGGCCACGTTTTAAGACACGAGAATCTTGTAAAATTAACATTAGAGGGAAGTGTGTGGGGTAATAACTGATGAGGGATGGGATGGAATACGCTAAGTAGATTAGGGAGGATAACGTACTTAGGTCTTATGACTGAATACCACAACAACAACAATTAAGATTGAAAACTGTAATGCTTACTTGCCTAAATTACTTCATAGTCCATACATTTAAGTGGAATTAGTAACTAAACTGTGCCAGATGGAATTTTTTTCATTATTGTTCCCTTAATCAGTGCAAAGAAACTTTTTTTGGCTCCACTTTAATCCGTATGACCCCGTATATGCTAAATATAGCTTACCAGGGAAAATTGCTCTGAAGAAAAAAAACCCTTACTGCTGGTTAGCCAGAGATATTACGAGTGTTGCCACTCCTCGCCTTCTAACGCAGTGTCCAGTGTAGGCATCCTGTTCATTATATTGGTTCATGTTAATGAATCCATATGCAGGACAGCGTGGGATTTTTACCGCCATAATAAAAAGCTTCAGTTAATTTGAATGAAATCTGGTTGTTGTCTGGTTTGTATTTTCGATTATTTCTTTTCGAATTTCAAATTGTTTCAAGGCTAAATTAACTCACATCCTAAAAGTTGTGAAGGTTCCAGTTTTCGGTAGTCCTGAAAGGTGTCATGCCAAAAATCACATTCCCATACAATGTGATAAGGAGTTTCATCTTCCTATTTGCAGAAAGAACATGTAGGAGATTTTATTAATTTTAACTGTTTCAATTTAGAATGATATAGTCCGTGCCCAGAGAAAAATCTAACAACTTTTGTTGTAGTTATGAAGCTGCGTCGTAATCGTAATTCAACCGTAGGTATTAATTTCTTTGACCAAATGCATTTTTTAATATTGTCCCATCTGGTTCGCCTTTGTCAACGGCCAATCTGTACATGTATCTTTGGATTGTACAGATTTGTTCGTAATGTGGTAGACTATGTTTGGATTGTTATGCTTAAAGTAGTACAGTGCTGCCCGCTGGAGCGCTGTCACGTCTATTTGTGGAATGGCAGTAATTATCTGTATAGAGTCAACCGCAGTCGTTTTGTATGCACAAAAACAGCGGATTAATATTTTTCTTTGCGCAACTAATAAAGTTCTTTATACATGAGTATGAAGAAGTCGATGTCCTATGTAAGCATATTCCTTCAAATATTGATTTGTAATATAGGATGAATTTTGATGGGTGTGTTTTGTAAACATTTTTTGCCGAAGTTAGAACCTGATTCACGACGGAGAAAAGAAACTATAAAACAATTTAATTATATATTAAACAATTTTCTATTGGAGACCCCTGTAATTTTCCTTCAGCTAACTTTTTTAATGTATGGGCCATTGGAATGAGACATGTTCACATCAAAATTGCTGACTAAAATGTTGGACTTATTTATCGTTAAGTCCTGTTGTGTAGCAGAATAGAATTAATTTTTATGTGACTGTAAAAGAAGGTAATTTTTTTTACTAACTACACATTGCAACTTTAATGGTCTTGTAACGTTGCTGGGCCAAAGTTGCAATCCCCGGGTGCAATCGAGACGGTCGCGTGTGGAGATGGCGTAAGTCCGCGATCCCTGGGCACTACTTAGCGTTCTGCAGTTCCCAGAGAAGCGGACGCCGACGCCGACGCCGACACCTACGCACGCCATCCTCGGGGGCCAATGCTCACAGTCAGTATCGCGCTTTATCATCCAGCCATGTCCCTACAAATACTTAACCAAATGTTAACGAGTGGCAATCAAAGCAAAGTGACTACAACACTCAACGGGAACATATATCTAATCATTGTTGAGAACGACGTGAGAAAATTATAGGCGAAAGTCTCTCATGTGAAATCAGTTGCATTCAAATTTTAATAATACTATCCCAAATTCAAAATTATTTTAATTTTAAACATGTCCGACTCGTTGATATGAGAAACAAAACGTTGGCGTCATAAAGAGTCGCGTTAACAAAATTTCTACTCTTTCTTAATATACAAAATCGTTGATTTACTTGCAATCAAAGAAGTAAGTAAATCTACAAATGAGTATAGTTTATATAGCTTTTCAACATATGTATGTTGAACAAGTTTGAATGAACCAACACAATCGACACACAGTACAAATTCAACGTTTTAACCATAGTGTTATTTTATGTACCCTGTTACAGTCTTCCCAACCAAGGTATTTCCATCATTATCTACCGTTTAAGACTCATCTCTCTCTCCATATATTTTGTCTCAAATCAGATATACTTCGTTACAATCCTGATCTCCAGAGATGACACACCTCCCAACCAAAGGTGATATATTTTCTTCCTCGTCTATGGGCAAAGATTTTTTTCTTTGTAGTCATACTAAAAACTCTCATGGACCATAATGAGCTTATACTTTGTTGTATTTGGACAAATATTTCGTTGGTCCAATAACATATCTTTCCATGAAAACGAAAATACATTCACTATTCGAATTTTCAGTTTCAACATTTTACAGACATGAACCTATTTCCATACATTTTCGTGTTTCTTCCATAATTCGTTTGGAATCGAGTGGGTTTTACATTATTTTAGCATTTCGTGCAGTAAGGCAGTATTTGGCAAAAACCTTTTGGTTTGCCTGTCTAATGAATTATAACTGTAATTAAAATACTTTGATCATTCGTCCACTGATCTGGGGTTGCAGTGGTGGTACGCCGGAACTCAGTTCAATGAGAACCTTTATTACGGCAACTTGGAAATGGGGAAAAAATCATCAGCAGAAATTAAGAGATGTTATGGATAAATAATACCTTAGTACTGTCTTTATAGCACATTAGCAAGACTACGATGACTGCTTCCAACTTGGTATTAGCTTACGCTATCCAGCATCTAAGGGCAACTTCCTCCCTGACGATTCCTCTCCCTAGGTCTATACAACGGTCACTGGTTTCTTCAAATATCAAATTATCAACTCCTATCCAGAGACAAAATAGCAGTCGGTCCTAAACTTTTATTAGTCATTAAAACGGCAGAACTGAAGTTTTTTTTATTGTTGTATGGACATGAAATAATTTTATTTTAATAAAGTCAAACCGACCTTCCATACAATTGAGAATTGGCCAGTTTTTTTTCTTTGAAATTTAAAAAAGATTCTAGACATGTAATCCACCATTTACAAACTTAAAACTAAAAAATTCATTATAATGTTAATTGGCAAGTATTGGTTAATAAACAAAATTTTTGTTGTGAAACAAGGCCGAGAAAATAATATTACACGTACAGCACCAGGATATACATTTCATAAAAAATCTGGTACTTCAGCAATTATTCAAAAATGCTCATAAATGACTCGTTAAAAAGAAGAAATGTAAACATATATGTTGTAATTTGTGTAGAATTTTCTTCTCACCATAAATCAAATGTATTACATCTCCCTTGAGTTTATTGGTCCTATTATTAAAATTAAATACGTGAGAACGTATTATAGATTCATTGTCTTGAAGAAGTTAAAAACGATAAATTTGACAAAATATAGAAATCGATTTTCGTAGCAATATTTCTTGAATTGTAGGCTGACATTTAGCTGATTCAACATGTGTTCCAGAACTTGCGTCGCTTCGAGATACATGAGGATAATTTTAACTATTATTATAGATCCTAAATTAGAAAAAGATGCAAAAGTGTCTGAGCTGTATTAATATCATTTTCATCAATGAACATTTAATTTATGCTTACTTTTATTTCGTGTGTTTTTAATTTCAAGGTGATTCCTTTTTGTGCTGTGTATTCGCTTTGTTGGAAAATTATTTCTTGTGCAGTTTCATGGATTGATTCTACAAAGCCCCGTCAAAGGACAGATATAATTATTTCAAACAATCTATACCTGTGAAGTTGTTTAAAGTATTTCGAATGTAACAAAAAGCCTGCCCTTTTTGCCCACCAAAATCAATGGTTCACAGCAGAACGCCGAGAAAGCTTTGTAGCTTCCAGACCTGGAAAATGTACGCCTTTAACCCACAGTTCAGTTTAATATGTGATGTAAATGTATGCAGCATATGAACCATCTCTACTCAGGTAAAATTTTACAAAGCTATAAAGTGAGGCACCATTCCTCGTCCTATACAAAGCGTCGTAAATCGGTTTATTATGAGTATTATATATATATACATATACACACACCTAACGATTTTATAAGAAGCGTTGTGCTTCAGTTAAAATCATATGTGTAATTGTTCATCATCAGTCAATTTCTCGTGAATAGTGTAATGACTTCTTGAATCAGAAAAGTCATTAATAATAAATTAATTCACTTTTCTTCTACAATAATATTCCTGCATCTTAATTTATCTACTTTTGTATTATTGTCTTCCTGTAAATATGTTTAAATTTTTAAAGTATTATTAATATTATAAAAGCATTATATAAAAGTATACTAAAGACTAATAACCGAAAAAAATGTTTAACACAGATTTAGCTTCACTATTCGAATAAAACTGTAATAGAGAGCGAAGGTTTTCCCGGTGTATCTGCTGCTTCAATAGTTCTTGGGCTTCCAATCGGGTGAAAGTAGGCATTGGCCACGGCGTTTCGAAGGCGGTCACTGCCATCGTTGTCAAGTGTTTTATGGAATCCATAGCCATAAAAACAAACTGTGGCAAATTAATGAATCGTGAGCAAAGCTTGGGATCCGGTGGATGCCCCCGAGGTTCCTAGACGTACCGGCGATGCTCACGATACTGCGGAGGGTCCGATCGCGTTAGCCGCTGTAGTCAGTCGCACACGGACTGGTGAGGAGGAAGGACGCTATTGGCTGCGGACCAGAGCCAATCAGCGTACGACACGCTCCTCGATGCCTGGAGACAGGTATTAAAGAGCGACTCATATCCCCGGACAGACAGTAAACACTTGACAACGATGGCAGTGACCGCCTTCGAAACGTCGTGGCCAATGCCCACTTTCACCCGGTTGGTAGCCCAAGAACTATTGACGCAAAACTGTAATAATTTATATTGCTATTACTAAAACACTACTGTTTATGAAGTTTGCAACACCAAGAAGTAGACATAGGATTACAATTAAACTTATTATCTATACTAGAGAAGTGGCATGGGCTTGGATGTTTGTGTCGCGAGGACCGGGATTAAGGCTGATGGGGAATTGATACACTGACCACGTATCACCCCAAATTTGGAATGTGTCACGCCCGATGACAGTCCGCAACCGCCTCGGTAGGCCTACGCCCTCAAGAGGGCTGTTGAGCCATTTGAAGAAGAAGAGACGTGTCAGTATACAAATGATTAAAATTACAGAGCTGTGCATGATTTCAGTACGTTCGCTGGGCGAAATGTCTTGTGAACATGCAGGCGAAGGAAACTGTGATACCCGACGTTCTTCGAAGACGGTTTTCACAATCTTCGCCACGTGTGACCGGGCATTGTACTGCTGAAATATGAGATGTGACGTTGGCTGAAGAAGAAGCAGTACTTGGCGTCTACAGCCTCCTTAATATAGAGGTTGCAGTTCAGATTGCCCTGAATACGTACGAGACGAGATCGCTCGTTGTATCCAATGGCGCCCAGAACCATCACAATACGCGTTTGTCCGCTACGCCGCTCAACAATGCAGGCTCTAAGGTTGCGTTCACCACTGTAGAGTCTAACACGTTTCCGGCCATCATTGTATGACAAGTTGAAGCGGAGCTCGTTCGAAAAAACTACATTTTGTAACTCAGCACACCAGTGACGGCGTTCAAGTGCCCATTGCAGTCTGAGGAATTGGTCGTTTCTGTTTGGTCCGTCACAGCCAAGATGGCGGTCGTTCCATGATGTGGTCCAGAACCCCATCGTCCCTAAGATAGACCCTCTTATCTCCGTGATTCCATACAAGCATCACTGTCAAAACCTGTAAGAACTGCAATGTCTCGGTATGATAAACATGCTTCCCGGAGACAAAACATTTTTCCCGTTCTAAGTGTTAATATTGGACCCTTAAATTTTGACAAGGCATACTTGCACAAGCTTTTACGTTTTCACTTTGGATGGAACCTGTTTACTTAACAAGCCACAACACTGCCACAAGCAATGTCGCTGTTGGGGCCACGCGTACGCCATTTCTCTAAAGCTTTAGCAATTATTGGTGGTATAATGGTCTACAGTCCCTTGAGTTTCGATTCGTTCGGGGCATTCTTTGTGGATGTTACGTTTTTCAAAAACAGTACTGTATATTGGCCCAGAAGTCAGTTAATAATTCATAATTACCAAAAAGTAATACTAATACTAATCTTCCATTACTGTTATTGTTAATAATGCATATTTATTTTTCTAGTTGTTGTATGTACAGAGGAACAGTGGTAACGAAGTCTAAAATGAAATAAAAATTGAGGGAAACTATAAAAAGAGGCAAATTGTGAGATGTATACGCATACGCAACATTTATTTCTGATATCTTGCGATGTACTATAGTAAAATAGGTACTGGTTGATAACGCACCACTCCCCCCCCCCCCGTCGCCACCACCGCCTCAATCTCTCTGTCCCTCACCACTCCCTCCTTCCCCCCTCTATTTCACACACCCTAGCAGTTCTTGCATCAGTCCTCTCAAGTATTAAAAACTAAGGAGCCCTTTTATTGCGGTGACAAGTATATGTATATTTTCTTCGCCTCCAATGACGAAAAATAAAACTGTAATAATTTGTTTTTCATATAAGTCACGCGCAAATTGGTCACTTTATTAGCTCGGTGCAAGTTTGAAGACATTCTGTCGGCTTCCAGAAACTGTTTATAATTACTGACTGCCAATTCAAAAACTGTCCATGTAACTGTAACATGATTACTCTCTAGTATTACAATACTATTTGTGTATGACTTATTTATTCATTACATTATGTTACAAAAGATTCATATATTCTCTTCCAGAATTTCACAACTTGGTACACTTCTTGCTTGTATCGTCAGCTTGCATTAAGTTCAATGTTAGTTCTGGTTTTATATTCTAAAGGCCTGGATGGAAGAGACTTTTCTTTACACATCGGTAAAACATCCCAGTCGTTTTCTCCAAATTGACTCTTAAACCCAGTCAAATATTTTATGGTAATTAATCTACTATTTCATTGCTCTCTTAACAACATATCAAAATATCTGCGTTTGGTACCTGATATAAGACCTCTTCACCATATCAATCTCAGTATTATATCTCGTGCTTTCCGTTTAAGTTCCAATTCACATCCTTCATTGTTTCTTCAAAACATGTAAGTGATATTGAGTCATCACGACTGGCCTGACTATCGATCTTGAACTCCATTGTCTCACTCCAAGTTCTCGTAGAGTCGCTGTATATATTTTATAGTCTCTATATATGACTTGCCCTCTGAGTATTATTATAAAACTTGATATACATTGTCGTTTAGTTTATAACAATGAGCTATATTAATATTTTCCGACTTTTAATTATTCTTCATAGACTATTGTCCTCATCGTTAAAGTAAACAGTCTTTTCAATCTTATTTGTTATTTTATTTGAAAATACACTCTTAATATTGCCAATAGCCATGAGTTGGATTATTTTGTAACTCTCCAACCTTGCTACCCATATATATATATATATATATACGAGTTGAATAGAAATATAGGCTGTGGAGATTTGTCACATTTCGATTCATCATTTAATTGCTTCTGTAATATTATTAATATTTCTTGAGGGCCTACTATGTTGGTAAGGAAAAGTAGGGCAACGTAAGGATGATACCAGATTCTCATTAATCGAACGTAGCCAATTACATTGTGCATGTTGTGGTCTAGCTTCCTTGCTTCCATTTACAAATTGTTTCTTAAAATACGCGTTCATTATGGGAAGATCGATGGCACTCGTAGAATTGCAAAAATGTTCCCGCGCTCATTTCTTTTCCAAATCAAAGTGCTCGAAGTAATACTCTAATTTTTTTTTGTTTCTTCCTACCTTTGAATTGAGTTCTCCCCTTTTGGCGAACTCCATTACTTAAGACGCGGCAGTTGTAGATTCAAGTCTATAATCAACTGGAGGTCTGGAAATGTTTGCCTCTCGGAGTGTTTTCGACTTTCCAGAAAAGCAGGGAAAAATAAAATTAAGCCATTTTTTAAAATTGCGGCACACGTTCCACTCTAGCCTTTTTATGCATTTATCATCTGAGCCCTGGCGTTTCTCGTGTATGTAATTATATTGATTTTTAAAAATTAATTCATTATATTCTGGTCACTTCAAATATTGTGGTACATCCCCGCCCCATCCCCACCAAATGCCAAACTTCAACTTAATGGCCAACTCGAAAATATGTAAACCTTAGACCAGTGTTTCCCTATCATACCCCACCAAAGTCTTAGTAAAATAATGATCCCCTCAACGCAACATATAATTTTTTATTTTTAAATTGGAATATTCCATACAGTAAGTCTAATTACACGAGTTCAGAATTTAAAAATTAAAAATCAGTCACAAAGAGATTACGAAGAAAACTACAGTAAGTAATGAAAAGTCCGTGTCGATCTCATTGGACTGATATTACTGCATTGTGATTATTTAAATGGTTTTCTTCTTTCTGGAGATTTATTGTTGTGAAAAGGAGCTTGTATGCTGTTAACTCGTTCGGGTCATTTTCAAGGCTAATAAGTATGCAGTGTCAAGCAGGAAAGAAAGAGTAAAACCGCACGAACTTATACATAAATCCAATAAATTAAAGTATAAAATAAATTATATGGTTCTTCTACAATATTTTCATGTGTATCAATTATTATTCAACGTTAAAGAGTTTCAAGATTAAATGAGAAGTCACTTCAGGACATTTAAGTTCCAGTACTTCCGCGAACAATCAATTTGCCCCCAACGATCCCATGTTGGGAAAAAACACCTTGAGGGAAGTCGAAAAATGCCCTCTTTACAATTTTTTTAAAAATGCGCCAACAGCTGAGGTCGTTAGCGACTACTTTACCCTTTAACGGATCTTATCAGACTTGTAAGGGTTATTCGATGTAGGAACACAAAGACGCACATAGGAATCGAACCCGGGGCCTCAATGGGTCGGGGCAGTGGCCTAAGCCACTAGACCATAGAGGCCACGCCATATTACCAATTTTAAAATAGTGATTTTTAGGTAGTTTAACCATTTCTCGGAAACTGATATGGATGTTGTTGTGGTCTGATGCAACCCTCCATGACAACATATCCTGCGCAAACCTTCACATTTCTACATAACCACCACATTCTCCTTAATCAGTTTACAGTATTCAATCCTTGGACTCCCTTTTTTGTTCTTAACCCACACAATTCCCTCTAATTCTAATTTTGAGACCCTCATGTCTCAAAACGCTGTCTATTAATCTATCTCTTCTCTTGTTCTCCAAATTGTTCTCTCCTTCCCTATTCTACTTAAAGCTTCCTGGTTACTAACTCTATCCTCCCATCTGATTTTCAGCTTTATTCTGCAGCATCGAATTTTTAAGGTTTCTATTCTTTACCTTTCTGCAATTCCTATTTTCCACGTTTCGCACCCTTATACTCCACACGAACAATTTTAGTAATGGTTTCCTAATATTCACACTTATATTACTCGTAAGTAAATTCCTAATTTTTGCGAAAGCCTTTTGTACATGTGCTATCCTAGTAATTATGCTACCCAAGAAGCAGACTTTATTAAATTCCTTCAAAATATCCCATACTACACTCCATCACCTTGGTTTTCCCTCTATTAATCCTCTTGTCGTACTCTTCTTCCAGGATTATGTTCATACCATTTATTTTGTTTTCCAAGTCTTCCTCTGACTCCCCCAATACCACAATATCATCATAAAACCTTAGGGTTTTTTATTTATTCTCCTGTTATTGATACAGCACTGAATTTTACACAGTTTCTTAATAACCTTTGTATTTGTTGTGGAAGCAGAAATAATTATTATAATAATAAAATAATTTATCTCCTCACACAGACTTTATTTCCTTATAAATAATTTACAACAAAGCTTCAGTATATTTTCATGCCTTCTTTAGGTTTTATTCCCAGTCAGTATTAGATCACAAAACTAGAGGCACATGATATTGAAACAAAGCAAGAGAGATCCGAGGCACTGTTTCACTTTAACTTCTCTCAACAGTGCTTAAAGACAATCTGCGAAAGGTCATAAATTGTCTTATTAGTTTATGAAGGACGTAATTTAAAACATTAAATTTATAATAACAGTATTAAATTATTTTTTGTGTAAAATCTTAGTTGTTTTGTCCCTAACTAATAATTCAAACAATTTATTCTGCTTTGACTCACATCACATAAGGTTAAAAATAAATTTCAGTTCTGTATCTGTATCGGTTTCCAATAAAATTAACATTGCCAAGATCTGGCTCTCCGACTCCCCTTAAATAATTGATGCATGTCGGAATTGAAACGAACGACAGCTATAACTATGGTTTCAACGGCAAACTTAGTCTATTTTGAATTAGTTTTCATGCAATCTTAATATCGGTGCTCCTGTCCTTGCAGTTGGAGGTTGAAATAAAGATTTAAATGCATGATTGTTATCATAATCATATTTATCAATTTCCAAAAGTCCAAATTCAACACAAATCAGAAACCATTTGTGTATTTCACAATTAACTCCGTTCGAGACAGTGACTGACAGTATTCAATTCTTCGAGCTCCAAAATATTCGAGTCCACATAAATCTTAGTCGTTATCACGTTATTTTCTTCGCCCCGGCCCATAAAAGTCTGAATTAATCGTCATGGCGATTGTCGTAATTAAACTCAGTGACTTCCATAATCTGGGATAAAAAAATAATCGTGATACTTTTGTATTAGCTTTCTACCTCCCCACCCTCCAATTAGGCGTTAAAATATCGATAGTGACGCTATTAAATTAGATTAATTAGATTCAATAGTCATCTGCTAAGGAAGTAGGACAAGTAAAATTGATATTAATTACAAATACGAATAGAATAACATACATAAATGCAATTGATATTTAATATCACCCACCTACAGTAAAATATTTAATCGACTCTAAAAAATGCTCACATAAACTCATATTAGTAGGGTTGACGTATCCAAACAATTTTTATTGTTAAATATGTAAAAGGTTTGGTTGAAATTTCTGTACGCGTTTAAATTTCGATTTTTAATTTTTGTAAAAGTATTTCATACACACGAATTTAATTCCGTTTTTTTGCTGTAAGCTAATCAAATTTACTTTATGGAGGCATTAGAGCTGAATGCAAGTTGACTTTGACATGTTTGGTGGCGGACTTCTCCGACAGTTAACGGAGTTCTGCGTTGCCGTAGGGGACCAACATTTGAATATTACCAGTCCCCGAGGAGAGAACTTCACCAAGCCACGATTCACACACGCACTATAAAACCCTGCTCTCGTATAAATACATAATTACAACACTCATGCATATATTTTTATAGTCTGCACAATACACAGAGTGATGTCAAAATAGTTTTTTTCCCCCACGGTCAAAACAAAAGTTGTACAATTGTCACATATCTGCTTTAATGACACCAACGACGGGTGTATAATTTGATTCTATCCCTAATTTTTGTATATTTCTTTGTAAAATATAAAAGTCTACATTTCTTAAGTAACTGTAATTTCCTGCTATTTGGTGATCAGTTAATTATTGGAATGTAAACCTGTCTGCTCGCAAAATTCATCCTTAAAGTGATACAACACCGCATTACATCAAAGATAAACTGTCGCCCTTTTCTTTCCAAAGCCGATTTCAGGTATACAACTAATGGAGAACGTCATAATACAGTTTTAGTAATTTAAGTAATAGTGCTTTGACAATTAATAAGTATTAAATGAGCAAATGTTATGGTTCTTCATTCTATCATAAAATTGATTTGAATATTTTAAAGGTTCCCCGGAACACAAAAAGAAAAATGAAATAGTCAAAATAACATTTAAACTTTATTATATTAATTGATCTTAAATTCTTTGATAGAAATTATTCGGAAATTCACCTCGAATAATCCTTTAACTTTATAATAGTGCAAAAAATTTCGGTACGTAAATTCTGTTGTCGACGAATATCGGTGAAATAGGGTTATAAAATATTTAAAGAAATATAAACATGTTATGATACAATATTATCATTTGAAAGGAAATTTACTTACTATTTCTCACAACATAATAACAGAAACACAACATAAGTAATATATTCTTAAAACAACTGAGTACATAGAAAATACTTTAATTTCATAGAGTTATCGTTGAGTGTTACCAAAGTCCGTGCTGCAACACCTATGTAATGTGATAAAACATTGAGCTTTGACTTATATAATTTTTAAATTGTTGTCACAGTCCAAGTGTTAGATATAAGATTTATCAGTGCATAGACTCCGATAAAGAGATTTTCACGTAAGAGTTTTAGTTTCGCTTCAAAACTGAACTTGTAGAATGGTGACACTCCATCCTTCATAAACATAGTAAAATGGTGCCTGATAGTTTTAGGATAGAATTGTTTAGCCAAATTGTGCAACGGGACGATGAAACTCGCTGTTGCTCAGTTAAAACGGAACCTCTGCTTTAAATATTGTAAATAAAATCAAATAAACATGGTATACGATTCTGTAGTTTTAGACACGAAGATCAAGTGATTTGGCTTATACCTTTGATTAAAAGAATCTAATAGGGTTTTAAGAGTAGAAAACCAGATGATTAATTCTAGATTGCAAAAGAATCTAGTTCAGTACTTCTCTCAGATCAATTCTTCTGCTTTACCCTTTGTACTGTTCGATATAGGAATACAGTCATTGTTCTTCAAGAATATAATTTTCTTGGGCTCGCTTTGTTTTTAATGCAGCCATGCAAAATTTGTGTTTACTTCAAGATAATAGAAATATCTGTAAGTTAAACATTCTAGGTTGACCGACTGTATGAGGGTGATCCAATAAGTGGCAACTCCCATTTAATAGTATAGAAAAGAAATATGAAAGGGGGATGCGGAAGGGAGAGGAAGACAGTTAAGGGTTAACTAGGACGTCCTGGCTATAGGTCGAAGACCTACCCGATATTAAATTAAAAGAGAAGTACGGCAAACCCTAGAAATCTTGCTTCAGGTATGTCGGGCGGTTGGTACTTGTCTCACACGCTTCCAAATGACAGGTGTTTTCTGTGGGGTCACACATTCCCTTCACAAGTACTAGATTTGCTTAGGAGGCAACTGGGAGACTTTCCAATAGGACCAGATCTTACCGTATGTCAAAGGTCTTGCGATTTCGAAACATATACCTCTCAAATTGTCAGAGTTGCGTCGGCTTGTAAGAACCTCTAGAGAGGAGGCATTTTTCTAGACTACTTAAGATGATCTCCTATATCTCTGCAGGTCCTTTCACTTAAGAGAAACATGCTGAAATAGTTGTATCTTCCACAAATGACGTGTCTACATGCATCAATTAATTACATGGGGTGAAATACGTTTCATATATGCTGAAAATAAATTTTATCACGCACGTAAAAATTTGTAACGGTAGCAAGAACAATGACACAAACTGGAAGTTTCGATCTCGTCTGGATGAAACTAATAACAGTAATCAAGATTGGGGTTGGATCATCGCCATGAAATTCCATTTGCGTAATAACTTGATTGAACGTTAAGTCCAGATTGGTAATTATTGAGGGTAGTATGACAGATCTATAGTTTATGTCACGTCAATAAAATCTTGAGTTTATTTTAATTTAGTTTGAGTAAATACAATTCAATAAAATACAAAACATTTCGTCCCTAAATTTAGGGACATTTTCAGTTGTTTGTAATGTGCAATTGCATTGCAATGTGCATTTCTTTCTGTCATTTCGGCTCTGGTCATAGTACTAAGTTTTCTGTTAAGGTTTTTACGAGGACCCTAAGACCTAAATTTGGAGACGAAACGGTTTTAATTAAGTTTCTATTTCTGACTTTTGGCCAATTTATTGTTTAGCAATAATGTATTGAAAATTTGTACCAAAATTGAGGCAAGACGGGAATTTATTTCTTCAATCTTACCAGCAATTGTAGGCGACGTAATCAGAACATTAAAATCAGCAAGTTATCGATCGATCGATCGCGTGGAAGAACCATCAGAAATATAATGCAGATAAAAATGCAGTATTAGTAGCTAAAGAAATGAAAGGTCTGAACTTATAATTTGCCGTCGCAGCCATCTTCTCGTAAGTCAAATTTCAGTATTTAATTTACTAATCCAATATCCTGCTACCATCTCCAGTAAATTTTAGTGTGTAATCGGTTTATTACTCTGCGCTGACATTTCTCGCTTGAATAAATATTTTTCATTATAAATTAGTAATGTAGTACTTGTGAAGCTCTGAACTGAAATACGGGAATTCCGAGCCCCGTTCCCTATTCTAAATTCTGTCGTTCCCCCTCCAAGGCTCACTTCCGCAATCGATGCCGCAGCGTGGTTCAACGACTGGCGACCGCCATTCAGGAAATAATTACACCTCGCCGGCGTCACGCACCGCTTTCTTACGCTCACCCTGACGAGCAGTAACCAGTTGCCCAAAGGGCCGTCATACTCACACTTCCTCACCTACAGAAATTCATTCCTCCCCTCCCCCGCCCCAGAACCTCGTGCTTTACTCGTCAGTTTCTTCCATCCGCACGGATGGTGGAACCTTTGAGGGAAGCAAACTCGGCTTACATTTTTTATTTATTTCCCACGCGGAATTACTTTCATGCAACTATTCTCCGTTTATTTTTCCTTTACCTCGAATCAAATGGCCCCATTTTTAATACAGTGGAATGGGTTCCACTTCATAACCGTAGCCATCCTTTTATCTAGTTTTCCTCAATACTTTTCACTTCTCAGTTTGTCGCAGAACTTGCAATTTTGGCAAACGAAAATAGGAAGATGGAAAGTGAATGCTTAATTAATTTCGACTTAGGTATGACAAGCACTGAGAAATAATTCCACTTAGTACTAGATCCTGGTGTTTGGGAATTTCAATTTTACCACGTTAATAAATCATATATTTCGTTACTCTTGGTATTAAAAATACTAAATGTTAATGTCTTCGGTAAAAGGGACAATTGTATAATTACTAATACGGCCAAATTATATAGAAAATAAATATAACAGTGAGCTAATGGTTCGTGATAGGGGCGAGGTTAATTTTAATAAAATAGATTATGTAATTAGGGAATCGTTTGAATTTTTATGAGATTTCATTTACATCAGAAAAGAAACTGCATAAGATACATAACTATGAACGAATAGTCAGAAATTCATGAAATTGACATTGAGTTTACGTTATTGTTGTAATAAATTTACTGTAATGCGTATTAGCAGAATAAAGATATTACCCTAGCCGTGGATTCTCAGGTTGTCCGTGAGTCATTTACATTCATAATTTTTCTAATGATATTTTCTAACCGGCCTGGGACAGAAACAGTGATAAATACCGTGATGTTGCGATTGATGGTTCGATGAATCACTGTTGTAAGAGGTTTGCTGTAGTTGCGGTGAGATGCAAGTTAGGTCACTCAGACGAATGCTGGATGTACTGCTAAGCTTATTGGATGATGGACATTTATTGCTGCAAGAATGAATCGAATGAAATTTGCTGTAGTGACATCGTATGGAAGTTACGAAACTCACTTCCAATAGTACGTACGACCTATGTGGTTGTTTCTAGACACATGTTGATAGTGTCGATACGTTTCAGCTCGTTTCCTCTCCTTTATTTCGCTCTTCTTGCACCAACCCCCAGAAATCCGGTATCTGGACATTGCCTAAGGTTACAAATCCGGCCCTCGTCCCCAACGCTCATGGGTTCAATTCGTTTCTCAACAGTCCTTCGTATCCAACCGAGCTTCGAAAAATTATTCTTAACTAAATATCTCAATAAACTTGATTTTACTAATATTAATTGATAATAACCTCTTCGATACTGGCAGATTAACGATTTTGACGAGATATCTCGCTTCCTAGCCCCATATTTTTACATTATAGACGAATATATTTTATAATTTATTCTATTAGAAATAAATAAATACAGTTTGATGCAACTATTTTTATTTACTTTTCACGTGGTATAAGTGAAAACACGGTGTTACGCATATAGTGGCATTAAAAGGCCTCGGGCACGATGAAAGCGGCAAGCGGTGAGCGGTGGGACTCCGAGCGGCAGAGTGGTGAGCGATGCCGGCTACGATAGAGAACCCTTGAGCGGCATCACCCTCTGTTTAGTACAGGACGCACTCTTCGTCATGGAGTCGTCGTGTGAAGTAGCAAAGCTTCTCTTGCTCAGTGACAATAGTAGCCCCCTTTTATGGGAAACGAATTTTTAAAGAAAGGCAAGAGAAAGTTTAAGAGTTAATCCCATAATTTAGGAGTATAAAGTTTACGTGAGAGTATCACCATCTTTTTAGAAATTTAAGAGATGACGAAAATAGTTTTTTCGAATATACGAGAATGTGTATGCGAACATTCCATTACGTGCTAAGAAACACTAAACCATTTTAATGAGACACTTATAATTAAATTTACATCTACAGTTTTATGAATAATGTAAGTTGCAACAATTGTTTGATTGATTATCGATGCAAATGACGCTAAAATTTTGAAAACTATTTGCCTTTCGAAAAATTAAATCAAAATTAAACTTCTTATAAAATAATCTTTAACATTTAATAAACAAATTAAATGATTTTTTACTAATGGAAATTACAGTGGCCTCGTCCTGTTTTTAGTGCATTCAGTTGGACTCGAGAGTTTTTTATAGTCCCTGTCGCTCAGCAGGGGCAAAAAATTAATGTCCGGGGTGAGCGGCAAACTGAGCGGCGGAATTCGAACCGCTGTGCCGCTTACCCTTGTCGTAGCCAGTGGAACCGCGGACCCATTGAATTTTATTGGAACATCAAAGTGAGCGGTGCCGCTCTAACTACCTGCTCCCTGCCGCTTGCCGCTCGCCGCTTTTATCGTACCCGAGGCCTACACTTCTGACAAAAATACCGTGCTCCCTTACGTTTTCCGTTTTCTTTGCACACGACGCAACGTTTTTTTGGGCACTTTTTCTTTGGCGTCTCCCGTGTTCTTACAGTAAGCATCGAGACTTATATCAAAGTGGATGTCTTTTACTTCACGTTCCTCCTCGTTTATTATGTGACGAGCAATGTTCTTCTAACAAACCACGAATGATGTCTTCTTTTATTTGTAAATAACTTTCATTTTCTTCGTGGAGGCATTTCCACACTACGAGGGAATTATAGATTTCTATATCTAATAAATGCAAAAAGTACTTCTTGTACCACTTGAACTATTGATGAAATATGAGTTTAGTCAACACTAAACTCCTATTCTATGAATGACGAACTACGACTTCAATATCTATTAACATTCAACTCACAACACATACCATAAGCGAAAACTGAAAGGCAAAACACAGAATATTTCGTCTATAATGTCAAAGTATTAGTGCTAGGAAGGCAAATATCTCGTCAGAAGCGTTAATCGATCAGTACCGAGACGCGAGATATCTCGTCCAGGAGGTTAAACTAAGATAAACATGTAATTGGGGCTTATTACATAGTCGTCCATTACAGCCTGTAAAAAATATATGTAACTACCGTCTGTTATTGCATAAGCAGTAACTGAAAAGTTATGAAGAAAATAAAAAAAATTACAAGTTCTTAGTGGATCATAGAGCAGAAGTGAAACTCCTATAATAAAATATTACAAATAAATAATAGAATTCATTTACGGCTCTCCACCCCTTTGACACATTTTACAGTTTATTTTCTGAGACGCAACCACCTGTGAATATTGATTCTCAATCACAATATCACCAATTATTTGCAACAACCAGCGTCTAAAATTGATATACATTTTGTATTCCCATATTTTAATTCATTATTATTAAATTAATAATGTTATGATTTTATATTTTTCTGTCATTTTAGAACTTTGAACAAAGTAAATTCTAGTACAACTGGAAAATATGTAAAAGAGTGTGATGAAAAATATGGAAAAGAGAGAAATCGTAATTCATCGTTGTATAGTGTAACAGAAGCGTCGTGAAACAATAGAGGAATAGAATAAATAAAAATCTGACGAGTGGTTTACGATTCGAGAAACGCTAATAAGATATTCACTCACCTTTGTGAATCATTATCAGTAAAGTGGGTTGTTTTAATGTGAAAATTGTGTTCCTGCGATTCCTTAAATTAATTTATATTAGGTTGATTATTCTCATATACAGTTCGTGAGATTCTACATGGCGTATTTACATCGCAGTAGGGAAAGGGGAGTATTGTCGTTTGTGGAGGTACTAACCCTCCAGGGGCCTGGCGAAACGCTACTATCATTGTTAAGAACATACGAACGGGATATGGAGACTGCAAAGACATAGTTTTAACACACGATATACTTATTATCTATTACATTTTAAAGATGCGTTTCTTGACGTGCTACATATCCTGAACTGACAGCTATATATTTCCTAACGTCAATATCTACAGAAATGATTTTACACTACCAAATTCTCTCAACAAATAACGGAGAAAAAGTGAGCTGATCTCTACCCCCACTACAATATGGGTGGAGTTGTTCTCTATGCATCGTCTTGAAACATGACTATTTAATTCTCCTGAACTGTACTGTCATGTTTCTTTAATCAACGAAGAAATTCAGAAACCAGCGTCACTGTTGTAAGGTAACAGACTCGCTGGTTTAATATTCTGCTACTAATACTAAGCCCCCCTCTCTCTCTCTCTCTCACACACACACACACTCACTCACTCAGAATACGTTTGCCTTGCTGCGTTGGAATACATTGATCATGTTACTATCAGAGTTCCAGTGTGCGTAAAAGAGAGAAGCAATGGGTTCCTGAATATATTTACAACTGATTGGAATGAATTATTTGCAGGAGATTTGTGAATTGTCTTGTACTACTAAGAGGATTAACGGCTATATTAACATACAGAAAAATGATGTTTTCACTCGTACTTGCGTAAAATAGAACTGAGCAGAGTGATTACATTTCAGATATAGCAGCAGCCTCTTATTATTTATTGAAAATTAAGTGGATATATTGTTATTTAAGGAGTTTTAGACATCTTATAAAATTATTTCTACTAGCAATAATTAATTTCATCGTTAGATATACGCATTTTATCATTACTGTGAATAATATGCATATATTTGTACTGGATAAGCTTGGGCTTTCAGTATATTTTGGAATATATTTTTATGAAACGTATTTTTATATAAATATCAGAGACATTTTCTCATTTATATTAACTGTTACATCGAAAAGTAATTGACTTAAGGAAATAATTAAATGCAAAGGCGTTCGGCGTTAAAATGAAGCTCGTTTATCGTCGGGGTGGAAATTTTATTAACGTTCTCTCCACGGAGTTAATCAGTTCGTCATAGTGATGGATTCCACGTACATTAAGATGATTTGAGATATTTGGCTGTTACTATGATTAACACATTAAATTGCGTATTAGTGTAACTCATTAAAAGTGTTTTTTATACAATTCTTCTTAAAAGTTCCAAAAGTAAACGGTAGATCAAATTTTAAATACATTAAGAAGAGTCAAACATACTAAGTGATTCTAATGTTTTTCTAAATATACTCTTAATCGATGACAAACGCGGTGTAATTGCACTTGTGTCAACCAACAGACAAATTTTTTTTTCGTTCCACTTACCGTATAATAATAAATGTAGATGAAACCGATAAGACTTTGAACATTGACTTAATTAAGTATATAAGAATCAAGATATATGGATAGTCATTGAATCCATTTTATGAAGCGTGTAATTAGATTAAATGAGTTTTAGTTAAATAGTTTGAGGAAGTCAATAAGTAATGTTTAGTGTTTCTATAAGTGGCAGATATAATTTATTCAGTATTTTGTCCAGTATTAATTTTTGTTTTTAAGAATGTCTATTTTTCTGAAAAGGATTCGGTTTAAAAATATAATGTTCCATATCTATATATGTTCAATAGTTTGCAATATTATCGATAAAACCAATAATAATAAAAATAATATAATAATGTCGGTTTTTACAATTCAATAAAATTGTTAATAATGCATATTTAGCAGAAAGTGACATTATAATTAAAAAAGACCACGTTTCCACCACAGATTTTTGGAATTTTTTCAAGTGTATGACTGACTATAAATGTACTGAATATATAGTATAGGTATAGTCATACGCTTGGAAAGTTCCACCAATTATTTATGGAAACGTTGTGTTTTTAATAATTATAAAGTCAAATTGATTGTTAAATTGGCAAAATTACAAATTGCGCAATAGTAATAAAGTCACCAAAAATTTATCCTATTTAAATTTGAGCTATTCAATCATTTAATTTTAAAAATCATCACTCTGTCACTTAAATTCAAACTTTTTCTATCAATTATTAATTTTATCTGATTAATTTTATACAAAAATTTATCGTGCTAGGTATATAAAAAGAGATCGCTGATTCATTATAATACAAAATCCACGGTATTAATTTGTTTAGTACTCCTGTTATATTACACGTTTTACTGGCGTATTATCGTATGTCTTACGGTCATAATAAAATCAAGACGATATGAACATTTACAATGACGATAATTGTTCAAGAATAATTAAATAATTTTTCTGAGAATTAAATATATAAATAATTATTTAATTAGACTCTTTGTCAGTATTTTTATAATTTAAATATTTAATATTACGACGTTTTGTGTCTCAATTGAGATCTTCATGTAAAAATTTAGCTGTACACAAAACGTCACTCCATGAACTTCTTCGACCGATATATTAAATTATAAAAATACTGACAAAGAGGCTATTCAAGAATAAATTAATTGAAACCTTTATCTATTATAAATTAATTCAATTTGCTTTAGACGTATGAAATACGACTAGTCAAATAATATTAGTGTTCCTCTTTACTTTTAACGCATTATTACATTTCATTCATGAAGAAGAAAAAATGGAATATGATTATAGCAACTTAATATCTAAAGCTATAGAATTAAATGACAAATGATTTTAATAACATCAGAGTCAATGTGGAAAAAATATTAGCAAATAGGTTTAAAAACCACACAAAATTACTAACACCGACATTACTGATGACCAAATTTTATCTAGAACTAACAAAATGAAACCAGTTGAAATTAATCAGGATAATAATAAAATATTCCCAAAACAACATCAAACAATATTTTAGATTAATCAAAAACCAGCAATAAACCAGCAAAATTTTTCTGAGAAAAATAGTAACACAGATTACAGAGGATACTATCAAAATTAATGAGAAACCTACTTATGTACACACATTACCATATAAAATTGTGAATATTTTTAAAACAATTTGAAGTGAACGATTTTAATTTACTTTTAAACCAAATAATCATCTTAAAAACCTATTAATGAAACTGAAAGATAATATTTCTTTAGAGAATATAACGAATGTAGTTTATAAAATACACCTTGCAAAAACTGCGAAAATCATTTATTGGATATACCACAACAAATGTTAAAACGAGAATGTATAATCATAAGCAAACATTAAAAGCCAATTCCAAAAGTAGTACATCATTATCATGCCAGGTAAAACGAACAATCACAACTTCTCATTCAATAACGTACGTACTTATTTCACGAACAACTTTAAAAGAAAGCTCAGATTCGCGGAATCAATTTTTTTTAATATACTTAGAAATAAAATAATAAATTTTAGAAATGAAGGAAGTGAAATTGGAAGTCAATATATTGAGACTATCCATAAATTACAGTCATTATAAAATAATATTCAATATTATACCATAATTAAAAAATATTTAAATATAATTTATAAAATATATATTATTACCAGTATATATATACGACTAACATTTCTTATACTGATGTTTTACGCCAATTTTAAACAGACAACGTGTTAAGTAACACAAACATTTTAAAAGTTAACAACGTACTTTGTACGGATAATAGTGTTAAAATTAAATTATTTTTAAGTACAAGGTATGTAAAAGTTTTTATTTATATCCTTTTTAAAAATCTTATATCTCGTATTTCTATCAAAGATTTTTAAGAATTGAATTGTAGCCAATAATTGATTGATTTGTATACCAATGTTATCTGCATTAGGATGCCGAAGGCTACCACTTTAGAAATAAAATAGCTTCTCAAAACCATGACAGACAAAGAGTTTCTTATCCATTATATCAGTTTATATCCAAACGCATCCAATATAGCGCATATCGCATGATGGGAATATATCCGCTGTTAATTAGAAGACGAAATAAATAAAACGAATTTAGGCAAACATATTTCTTTGTTCACGTCATCATTTAATAACTTGTGATCAGTTTTGTAGGCAACATCACTCACATTGGAAACCAGCTTGATTAATATGAACCACGATTCAGTAAAAAAGTTATAAATTGAATGAAGGCTATTGTACAATTGTATTCTTGAGAAGTAAATGTTTGGCTCATATGAGCATAATTACGTAAGACCTCGGCCACGATAGTTTTTGGAGTTATATTCCTTATGATTTTGTCAGTATTACATTTTACAAATTTATATAGAGGGTAAATCGGGGTGGAACGGGACACTTATTGTTTTTAACAATTTTTGTAAAATTATTGGGAAAAAATCACTTCATAAAAGTATAAATCATTAGTTTATTCTGTTACATACTTAATCTAATAACAATATAACTTAAAACAATTAACTTAGAATTTTAATGTTTTACAAAAAGAAATAGGATGTTTTGTATGTAAAATTAAATTTAATATAGAAAAATCTTAACACCTTTGTGTTTTATCTCTTGTACTTATTTAGCGTAGGTTAATTCCGTTATCTATTTTTCCTTTCAAATAACTGTTTTCTCGCTAAAATGTTTTCCTTTTTCTAGCTGAGTCTGCCAGTTTTTCCTGTTTTTCTTGAGGATAACAACAATTTGGATTTTACAGTAATATCCCACGCTAGTCTCAGTTTAAGGTTTTTCACCGAGCTTTAATGCTAGTGGATTTAAACCTTATACGTAACATATATGCAGCTAAAGACACCTACTTTACGAATATACGAGTATATCATTAAAGAGTTAAATGCGAGAATTTTAGAATTACCAACAGTCGAAATGCTGCAAAAACTATAGTCACAGATGTACGACGCCAAAACAAGAGTAAATTCACAAAGTGGAGTCAAAACTTCTTCCTTGACCAGTTACAATGTTCCACCCTTATTTATGAACAGCCAACACTATCCAGTAAAAAAAGGATATCGGGTTCTACTCCGCTATCCCGTTCCGCCCCTAACAAAAATTTTGAAATATGTTTACAGATTTACATACAAATTATCTCTCGTGTAATTCGACCAGAGCACTTTTTAGCAAATCCCGAATTAGCAGAGCCTTAACATGTTCCACAAGTATGCAAAGGAAGAAAAAATACACAATTCTTGCGGTTTTAAAGGCTACTTGTTGCGTTAAGAGATGAAGCCAACAACACTCTAGCCACCTATGTGAACGTTGCATTTTAATTTCCCGTCAGATATTAAACCTAGAAACAAAGCTATGGGGGGAACATTTTATAGATGAATAATTATTACTGTACTTAAATATTTAATTAATTCATTTGGTTAATTTATTGACTCAGCCAGTTTTCACTAGCAATAATCCGATTTCGGATTGAAATTTGTTTCGAGTAGATTTATATGAAACATTGAAGAGATGAATGGGGAAGCGTCATGCTATTTGTAAAGTAAGGTGACAGTGGTCCAATAAATAAACTACGTAAAAAATTATAAAATCAGCTAACAGATTTAGATTATAGCCTTATTCTTGGCAACTGACCTTCAAATATCCCCTTAAGCTAAATAACAAATTGGTAAAGTTGCGTAAATATAAATAATGTATTAGTAAATTTCAGTTCATATTAAACAAAACTTATTCTCAATAGTGGAAAGAAACAATAAAATAGAAATATTGCTTTCTTAGAATAAATCATTGAACTTTTGGTGACCGAATCGGAATTTTAGTAGCTGTGTATTTGTGCCATAGTAATTGCAAAGCTTTTGTGATACATGATTTTACTAAATTTAGGGTAAGAACTTTCGAATTTTGTATTCAACTTACACAGTACATATCACTATTTTAGAACGTAGAATGGCCTAATTGGAATATTATAAGTGTAAACAAGTGTATTCGAAAAAAATCATTTGAAATTTATAATAACATACAGAAATTATGAGAATTTATTGCAAGTAATTACAGTTGATAATGATTCCTGTTATAATAAACAAATATGGAAAGCAAATGGAAGATAGGATGGATCCGCTTCGAGAAATAATCCCTGTTCGTCGTCACGTAAAATCTTTAACGCCGACGCTCTGCAGTTCAACCCTTGAAAATTACAAATTAACATATTTTCAAAAATAATACAGAATCTGTCGGATGTTAATAATTTTACTTGATGCAATAATATTTTGATTCCATGTTGATACATTTTTTTCATATTGAATTGTCCTCACTCAGTGACAAATTCTTTGTTCCAGGTGCTGCCCGGGCTGTACGTAGGAAATTATCGGGATTCGAAAGATTCCACTCAGCTCGAAAGATTCGAAATAACACATATCGTGGCCATTCATGATGCCGCTAGGAAGCTGCACTCGGTAAGATGAAATGAAGACACGTAGTTCCTGATTACGTCAAACTACAAGATAGTGTATATATTAGGATATTAAACTGGATACTATTCTTTATCCCTTTTTTCAGTTTTCTTCTATATCCCAACAATTAGACACCCTTAACGTATTTTCCTTCCCTTCAGAAACATTCTTATTTAAAATTACGAAATAAAAAAATCTTGTATCTAATATCATAAAATCCCACTATAATAATTACTGCTGCTCTTTTTTCAAAATATATCCATATTTTAAACCCCGAAATATTTTTTTTTCAGTCTGAATTTTACAAAATAAATATTTTATAAACTATGCTGAATTTTTTTATCTATTTTGAATGTCGAAGTTTTATTTTGGCAATTGCCATAGTCATATCTAAGCTGTGCGTCAAAACATACGTATTAGTATAAATAATTCGTGCAATAGTCTACGCATTAGAGAAAATTTAGTTTGTGAACGACGTATCGTACCTAAATTTGGAACCTCGTCTGGTTTGATTTAAACAGGAATGCAGGAAATAAAAATAATGAAAATTTAGACGTGCGTGACACACAAGCAAATATGCCGAAAATGTCGCGTGTAACTTACTGTTAATATATGTTTATATTATTTTTTTTGTATTGGCCGTTGTAATATTTATATAAAATTTTAACAATCACATATTGTAACTAATAAATTTTAATGCTTTTTAAATTTATACATCCTATTGGCTCAGTCGGTCAGCTGCCAGTTGAAACTAGTGCAGAGACTGAGAAGGGAGTGCTGCGACCCCACAGTAAACTAATTGCTCTCCCGCCATTCGAAAGGGAACGAGACAAGTACCCAACAGTCCGACTTGATGCAGGTTTTCTAAGTGTTTTACCTGTAACACTTCAGGTGAATACCGAATAGGATCCTTAAATTATAGCCCTGGGCCCAGTAAACCCTTGGTTGCATTCCTCTCCGTTTCGCATCACCACTTTATAATTTCCTCTCTATACTATTAAAATGGAAATGCCAGTTTCTGTATCACTCTCGTGTAGCGTTTTACCAAAAAAAATTCTTATGAATAAAATTGTCAGTTAAACGCTTTTTTATGAAAACCATATCTTAAATGACCGAGAAAAAATTATACTCCATGGCCTTTTTCTGAGCTTCAGTTAGAAGCAATCTTCTCTTTTGAATAGATAAATACTTTAAATTTGTAAAAATTATATACAGTAAAATACATATCTTGTACTCTGCATACTGATTAAAATCTTCAGGGAATGAAAGTATCACTACATTTTAATTAAATATAATCCAGAAAGAACTACATGCATGAGATTATTTCCCAAGTATTTACTCGCATTATCCTGGTATAGTACTGAATTCGACACTAATCACATCGCATCATGTCCTTATACGGAATCGAGAGCGTCACGAGTTTTCACGTCCATTACCCTGCCTAAGCTGACACGGTGTTATTTTCATCACATACGGTGTGGTGACTCACAGTGTCTTAATCGAGTCAGTAAATCGAAAATAAGGTTTACAATCGGTACATTTCATCCTCCGACACATTAAGACAGCCGAAATTAGTCCGGATACCCTTAGTCAGTCACTGTACCGTGAGATAACCAAAAATATTCCCCTTAACTTAAGCGAGACAAAAATACTCCGAGTACCTAAATTAAGTCAAAATTACTTACGGTATCTTACGACTGTAAAAATGCCCCGATAACCCGAGATAGTGAAAATTATTGAACCATGTGAACAGCCCCTCCCTCCACCAGTCCTGCTGGAGTACACCT
The DNA here is from genome assembly GCA_034510155.1 of Eucriotettix oculatus. Lineage (NCBI taxonomy): Eukaryota > Metazoa > Arthropoda > Insecta > Orthoptera > Tetrigidae > Eucriotettix > Eucriotettix oculatus. The sequence goes on along the minus strand of CM067376.1, from coordinate 219,405,355 downwards.
TAAGTTACATATTTATACTCAGTGACACCTATAGCCCCGGAATAGACAGCAATCTTGCTGTTTTTGCTTTATTTTTGTGAATCCCTCTCTTACATCAATACTAAATTAAATTTCCTCCAATCCAAAATACAAAAATTCGGAAAGTATTTATTCCTGAAAATATTGGTCGTTTAATCATTTTGAAACATTTATGCCCCTATTGATGTTTGTTTCTGGGTCTCAGACAACAAGTGTACTAAGTTTGATCGAAATTCTTCCTCGCGATTAAGATTCAACCATCTGAAACTTAGCAACTTGACACTCTTTTTGAATGTCATAATTAAACTCAGTTACTTCCATTACCCCGGATTCGATATCGTTTTCTTCTTATTTTTATGTAACGCCTCTTTCCCCTGCCATGGCTACTCCTTCCACAAGCTGAACGGGATTGAAATTATACACAAATAGCATCGGAAAGACATTTTTAATCTCAGGTACCCTGAAAAATCTTTATTTGACACAAATATCGGCCGTTTTTTCAAGATTTAAAATTTACGTATCCTCTACCTCCTACTTTGTTCACTTCCCGGTCGCAAGGAACACAGGTACAAAATGTGTAAATCTGTATAAAGAATATATGTAGTGTCTGTTTGTCTGCAAGTTTGGTCAGGTGATGGTTGAACTTAACTGAAATTAATTGAATTCAGACCTTGTGATTTTCAATAAAAATTGGTATATTGGACTGGAATTAAAATGGTAGTAGTAGATAGAAACATAACAGTAATTTAAGAACGTGTGTTGTAAATATTTATCTAGGAAACTCCTATAAATATTTTTGGTGATTGGATTGTTCATGTTTTTAACAGGTTACATGAGGGTGATCCTGAAACAGGCAACTCCCTTTTAATAGAATAGGAAGGCTACTAAAAAGGGGGATATGGAAGGAAGCCAAGGATTGAATAGGGCTCCCGGGCTATATAGTTTAATGTTTCTACCCAGCGATTCACCTAAAAAGATTCAGGAAAAACCCTCAAGTAGGTTGGGCTATTGGGTACTGTTCTCGCACCTTTTCGAATGACGTGACAAGAGTTTTGCTGTGGGGTCGCAGCATTCCCTTCTCCGTGACTTCACAAGTTTTAGGAGGCAGTTGGCCGAACAATCCAATGGGATCAGCGGATAACTCTTACCGTATGCCCAAGGTCTATCAACACTAACAAATAATCATTTAAAGTATTTTGTTACTCTCAAGGGTGGTTATAAATGTACTGATGTACTTAATTCTCCTTCAATTATTCTCCCCTAATTTATCGAGCAAGCTATATGTGATGTGCAATAACCATAATTTTTTAATATCTGAAATTGTTTCCTAATACATTGTTAATTTATGAACTTCATCAGGTGAACATTATTATGTGGTTTTACTTGATAAATTATAGTTTGACATTGTATTAATAACAGATTTTTATTGAAAAAAATATAATTCTCAGCATTTTCTTTTACAAAAAATAAAATTGTGATAGATCATTCGTTTTTCTTCATCATACTACAGTTCTTAGTAAAACAAATTACTCACGTTTTTATATTGTTAGTGCACAGTTGGAAAAATACAACTTACAGTAATGTGAGGCTATATGAGATATTTTCTTTGAGTTTATTCGTTCAAATTTATTAATTCAGTCGTGGCTCCTCCAGCGGTTAATAAAAATTTTCTACAAGCCAATTTGTTGCAACTAATTTACTTACAGTGGCAGAATAATCACAAGAGCCTCATTAACATGTACAGTGCATGTATTTCATATCATACAGAAATTGCTACATTACAATTTTTGCTTATGTGGTCTGTTACTTAAAGGCAGTATAATTACGTCAAATAATTTCAAAACAATTTTTATTTATCTACCTCTGTAGAAGCTAAACTACAAGCTAGAAACTACAGCTAGAAGCCAACCAATCGGCATGAATGTTTTGTCCACATCCATAATAAATTATACTTATAATACTTTTTAAAATATTTCCATCAAGTTTAATATTAATACGGGATAAAATAAGTTAAGAAATCGATTGTAAGGACGTGCTGGATACTGAAAACTTTTAATTAGCTGTACTTAACTCTTACCAATCCTACAATCCTACTGCATACGTTTTAAACTTCTTCTGCTTGTTATCTGGGAAGTCGAATTTTACATAACAAAAATACGAATAGTTGGGACCTTACTATGCATATAAAATTTACGTTGCAGTTATTAAGTTCCCATTATATTCTGCAGCGTAAGCGCAAGGAAAGTACGAGAGGCTATTACTTCGGAATATAAACGAACGAAAATTTCACGGAATGTAAAATACTGTTCAAATTACGTATTCATTTTACAGAAATTTACTCGATAAATCCTGCTAGTAGGTTGAATTAATTGATTTACAATTAAGTTGGCATGTACAACTTGACGTGTCACAATTAATTTTTTTTCAAATAACAACGAAAACTTATAAATTATACCTCGTTAATAAATTTGTCTGTATGTGGGTGTTTGTATGTATGTTCCGCATAAAAATCTAAAACTAATTTCGACGAAATTTGGAACACGTGTTCTTTGAGGGTCTGGAAATCAGCACTGTTGGGTGGGGTAAGACTTGACTACCATCCCTAGGGGCGGGGGTTGAAGGAGTAGTAAATTTTAATAAGCAAACACTGCCAAAATTTTCATAATATATATGCATTCTTGTATCAATAAAATTTGATAGTGTTTCCTTCGATACTGCTAGCGCATAATTTCAGTCTCTTCCATAATAGAGGGGGAGGAGTTGCATCACATAAAAATAACCATAAAACAATCGAGATTGGGCTATAAACCGGTGTAATGTAAGCCGCTGAGTTTAATTCTGACATTAATAATCCAATTTAAGTTATAGACTATTCCACTAAGAGAGGTTGGAAGGGATAAAAAAGACTTCCACATACTTTTAACACACATTTTTAACGGATGAAATATTTGAAAATAAAATTTGAACACGTGTGCTTGGCGACTACAATTTTGGGTCATTAGTTTCTCCTCTTATGCTGCTAACGTATAATTTCAACCCCATCCATAATCGATAAGGGGTGAGAGTGGAGGGACATCACATAAACATAACTAGAAAACAATCGGGATTGGGTTCTAAAATGTGTAATGTGAGTTTAATTTTGACATTAAAAATGCAATTTAAGTCACAGTTCATCCCCTAAGAGAGGATGGAAGAGTGTAAAACAAACTTTCGCATTCTATTTTTAACGGATAGAACAATTTTGACGAAATCTTGATCACGTTTTATTGGCGATGGTACGGTAGTAACACTGTATGGGTAATACCCGGCTACTATCATCTGGGCAGGGTTTAAGGGGCCGGAGATTTTTATGTATCTATAAAAGCCGTTATTTCCTTATAATATTTATTTTTCTGAGGCAATTAATTTTATAGTGTTTTCGCTTAATTTGTTTTCGTATAATTTAACCCCATTCAGCGTCGAAGTGGAGTATTTATAGGGATGGTGTGTAGAGGGCATATTTTTTTATTATTAAAAGAAAACTTTATCTGTACAGTGTACAATTTAGTTATGATAATATTCTTTACTGACATAACTTGACACATGCAATGGGGAAACTGCTCAATAGCAGGCTCCAGCATATGATTGTTTACAAGAATTTGTAGAATTTCTTTTAATTAATGAGATGATTATTGAGGAATTAATGACTAATTGAAGTTCTGGTTTCGCAGCTCGAAGAAGTCTGTTGGACGTTATCTTTTTAGTCTTCTATAGTGCTTGGGTTGAGGAAGGTTGTTTGCAGTATCGCTTATTAATAGGTTGCTGTGGCCTGTCATTGAAGTGTGGAGCTTAAGATAATTGGAGTTGATGGATTGGAGAACTGTAGGAATGTCTAAATCGCTGTGTAAGATGCTGTTTCTTATGTACCATGGTGCATCTGAGATTATTCTTAGTATTGTGTTCTGGGATGTCTAAATTCTTTTGACATGAGATGCAGCCGCAGAACCCCATAATCCACAGCCATATAGCCATATTGGCCGTATTATTGTCATATATTCGAGTCTCTTTAATTTGATTGGTAGTGGTGAGTTTCCAGATAATAAAAACTTTAGTTGTTTTAATCTGTTCCTAACTTTTTGAATCACTAATGAGATGTGTGGGGCCCTTTTCACCAAATAAGGTAATCGGGTAGTTTGAAATGTCCCTCTTATACGTAAATTTAAGTATTTTACACTTTTGAAGTGATAGCTTTACTCGCCACTTTTTACACCAGTCTTCGACGAGGTGCACAATAGTTTGGTATCGAAATACGTGCACTTCTAGTCTTTCAGTTTGATTCTGACAATAAGCATGCGATTTAAATGACAGTTATACTTTGACGGAGTAAGACACATTTCTGTGTAAGTTTAATTATAGTGATTATCAGTGGAGTAAAGTAAGTTCTGTTACAATTGCAGCAATTTCAATCGAAATTAGTTTATATGTCACTTACATCCAGTTTGAACACTTGATGGGCAAAATAACCCCTAGCTCCTTCAGGGTCGCATCTCTTACTACCTTATGGCACCGAAGTTAATTATTACCAAGTTAAAATACCGTACGTAATTTTGCCTTTCTTAATAAACAGTGAGTGTTTGTTACTCTATTCGGTTACCGGAAATACTTTTCGACACCCTTAGACTACTGGTGGAAATTTATTTTTATTAAATGTTAATCGAGTTAGGAGAAGATCAGTTTGGTTTTAGGAAGAATATAGGAACAAGAGAAGCTATATTGACTTTGCGATTCATTTTAGAAGATAGGATACGAAAAAACCGACCTACGTTCATGGCATTTGTAGATTTAGAAAAAGCGTTTGATAATGTGTACTGGAACACGCTATTAAGGTTTTTGAAGACACCTAGAGTAAAATATCGAGAAAGGAGGCTAATACATATCCTCTACAGAAGACAGGCAGCAGTAATTAGAATAGAAGACCAAGATACATAGCAGAAATCAAGAAAGGAGTAAGACAAGGATGCAGTCTGTCACCCATGCTGTTTAATTTATATATAGAACAGGTGATGAAGAAAGTTAAAACGGAATATGGAAAAGGAATCATACTGCAAGGAGAAGAAATAAATACCTTACGCTTTGCCGACGATATTGTCGTATTAGGAGAACAGAAGAAGACTTGGAAACCATGACATGAACGTAGTCCTGGAGAAACAGTTCAATATGAGGATTAACAGAGGGAAAACCAAGGTAATAGGGTGGCGTTATATGGGTACGAAACGTGGATATGCGCAAATGCTGAAAATCAGATGGGTGGATAGAATCACAAACGAGAAAGTTATAAACAGAATAGGGGAAAAGCGAACAATATGGAGGACGTTGACTAAGAGAAGGGATAGATTAACAGGCCACGTTTTAAGACACGAGGGTCTTGTAAAATTAGCATTAGAGGGAAGTGTGTAGGGTAAAAACAGACGAGAGAGGCAAAGGATGGAATACGTACATCTTTGGGAGGATGTTGGGTGTGCTAGTTATAAGGAAATGAAAAGGCTAGCGCAAGATAGGTTAGCATGGAGGGTTGCATCAAGCCAGTCTTAGGACTGAATACCACAACAACAACAATAGAATATTTTAACAATTTTAGCCCTGCTGTGTACCGGGAATAATTTTTACTCTCTCGAGATACTGGGAGTATATTAGAAGTTCATATTGTGATGGTTTCGATGCCCGTTGTTGACCCAGAATTAAATAATGTACCGGTATAATATAAATAAATACCCGAGAAACGCCGGGTCCGCAGCTATTATATATATATATATATATGCATATAGTATTTGTATTTATTTCTTAAACTACAATTGGGCGCAAGCCCCGTGGCAGATGCATTATTAAATATATATATTACTGCTAATCTAAATAAACCATTTTCCTTTGTAATGTTTATACTCCTGAAATAAGTAAGAAACTCGACAAAAAAATATATTATGTTAGCACTTCACTTCACTTTGAACCCGTCCTAGTTGTTCTACTTTTTCGATCCTATGACCTGGCCCGACACGCACGAAATTAGCAGCTTTTATGAACTTTCCTCAATAATTCTATTTGATCCCAACACGCAGCCCCGTATTCAAAAATTGGTGTAACTGAAGTTTAACATGCTATCTTCTTTTGATTTATAATTTCCCTTTTTAAGTTCCTCATTATGAAATGCAAGAATTTCACATTTTTCGGGCAGTGAAAATCACCTGCCCGCCCTACCTAAGTCTATTATTGAAATATAGCTCGTCAACCTTGGAATTAGTTCCTCACCTAATCTATATTCCGTCTCATTTATCAAAGTACGGTTTGGAAACGAGATTGAGCTGCTTTTCTTTAAATTGATTTACAGTTTATTTTCGTGAACCCAATTGTTGACCTTAGCTAGATCGTCTTGGAATACTAACATGTCTTGCTCGTTCATTATCTTTCAGTAGATAAAACAATCGTCCGCACAAAGTCTGACGCAAGATTTTAAATTGTTTTGTTGTTGCATCTTTAGTTAGCTCTACTCTGTTGCGAAATATCTGGGCGTAACTTTAAACAAAGACTTAAATTGGGGAGAACACATAAATTCAGTAAATGGGAAAGGGTGGGGGGCGCTTCACTTTGTCAATAGAATACTGCGGAAAAGTACCCGAAAGACCAAAGACATCGCTTATAGGTCTTTGGTTCGGCCTATCCTTGAGTATGGGGCGGTGTGTTGGGATGAGATACACGCGTTGGTCAGGGTTCAAAACTGGGCAGGAAAAGCAAATATTTCTAGAGGCACGGGCAATCTGGAGAAGAAATTGGGCCAGACGAACCGAAACTCGTATTCAGTTACCAACATACGTAGCGAGAAATGATCATCCATTTAAAATTAATCAGAGACGACAACGAACGGACGTAGGTAAATACTCCTTCGTAAATAGGACTGTAAAAGACTGGAATGATTTGCCTGAAAGTCTACTAGCGACTTTTCCGAAGAGTGTAAAATTATTTAGGGAAATGGTTTAACTTAATTTATTCAGGCTTAGAATTAGTGTTTAAGTATTTGTATATTGAATGTTTATATTAGTATAATTTTTTATATTTCTTTAACGTATATTCCTTTATTGGAATATTAAATTTATGTTGCCACCGGGCTCAGCACATTGTAACGTAATAAATCTATCTATAATATGATTTCGCCTCTGTCCACTTGCACCACAGGCGAAGCAGAGTTCCGTGATCAGTTTCTCTGCCGTCTGAAGGTGCATCAAGAGTAATAATAAATAAATAAAACACGGCCGAATTAGTCAGCAAATGAAGATAATTAGTACTTAATTAATATAAATACTTTGTGGATTTCTTCAGGTGAATTTTTAAAAAGGTGAGCTATTTTCACAATGAGAAATTTGGCCGTATTTTTATTTATTTTTTATTTGACTTTAAGTCAGAAGAATTGTGTATAATGGACAATTGGGGGGAAACGAGTTTTTATTTTTAATTATGCTAATTTATTACGTTAACATTAAAAAATTAATTTATTGTTTTCAATTACGACTAATACAAATTTATGGTCCATTAAATTCCACGACTAGCTCAGATTTAAAATTTAGTAACGGGCTCAAATCTATTTACAAGGTCATGAATATTTGGCGTTGTTGTGCAGCAGGAATGCAATGGCACTGACACACCTGAGACTAGTGTTTCGTAGGCACCTGCATCCTTCGCACAGAGCTGTCTTCCTGGTCTCTAGCGATTGTGTGGACGAGCTATCCCAGATGCTGGTGCCGGGAGGCCCTCTCGGTGTAGGTATCGCCTTCCTTCCTTCTCTGGGCGTTTACGTCTTGTTTAAAAGCGTGTCGATCTATTTCGTCCCTCCTTGCTTCCCTATATGACGCGTGCTAGATAACTAGTATGAGCAGAGATACTTGAAGCTGATGCATTCCCTTTCTCTCAATTATTGGGGTAACGAAAACTTGCCTTTCGAGGTTGATAGACAAGTTCTCTCTTTCTGATAGTTTTACAGAGACTCCCTGCTCTCTCCAATGGTTTACTTGTGACTTCCTCCACTCCACCTCGTCTCCTCCCTCCTTCAAAAATCCATTCCCGAATGATTTCTGTCCACTCACGTCAGGTCAGTCTTCTCATCTCTACCATGAGGGTGGATGCCAGAACACATGACCCCCTGCTCCAATCTTATTTCAAGGTTTCTCCGCGGTAGTCATCTGATTTTGCGGAGGGAGAAACGTCCTTCGAAATTTTTGAGCATTTAATTCCCGGGGCAGAAAACGTCCGCTTATCTCCTGTTCTTAGAATTTTTCACGATTCGATTAGCTCTTCACCACCTCACCGCCGTCTAAAAGGCATGTTATAGTCGTCTGACTGGCATTAAAAGGCATTTGTCCACCAGAGCGATTCTTCTATTACTGCTAATTGAATTAAATCATAATCAATGTCTTACTTCATTACAGATGTTTGTACCACGTCATGGTTCTTCATATGAAACTGTACAGAACTTTCTCAACTTTCATGAAGTGATCTGTCACTGAAGAACCTACATGAGCAATCCTGAGATGATATTTAGCTAATGCATCGTTATTCTAATGAAGGTGAAACTTTTTTCAAATCATCAGAGCATGGAATATAATCATCCAGAAATTCCAGATAAATTAAAAAAAATACTTTTGTATTTGCAGAATCGCACGAAATAAGTACGGTTTAAGTAACTTAGCATTTATAGGTACATAACACCGTAACCTTCTAGACATCAGTACCTGTGCCATTCCCTCTATACGATTATTTCTTTGATTCAACAATGCCAAATATGAATTTGTACCAGAATCCTTACATTTCACTGCACTGTAATATACCTACACCAATAAATTCTAAGTTACTTAAACCTAATTTGCAGAGTCACAAAGAAAAAAGTACGGTTTACTCTTGAAAAACAAGAAAGGTGTAAGAAACTGTATAATAGAAAACCAAAGTCATTGCCAGAATTAAAACAAGGTGAAAGAGTATACTTCAATGAAAATCGAAAAGGTAACTGATTACGTGGTACAATCTAAAGTTGCTCAAAATCTCCAATTATAAAAAAAAATTCAATAGAACAAGGTCAGGCAGGAATACTAAAGCATCAAATAGGCAAACATATTAATTAAATGTCAATAACTTAAATGACTATTGTAATTTCTTTTTCTTTGTCTAATAAAGTAAAATTCAGTTTAGTAAAAAAACATTGTAACTGTACTAACGAATAGTTAAAAAAAAGCGTGTTGTAAGGTTGGTTGACAAAAGCCATAGTTGGCAGTACTATATTGTTTCTTTATTATATTATCTTTGTACATTATTGTTCTTTAAATAAATCAGCCATTAAACAACAGAGTCGTTTCCACGTTACTAATAAAAGTTACAATCGTCAATACACTTTAAAAAAAATGTAGGCTAACACTTGATTGTGACTCACAAGTTCTCATCCTGGAACATTACCTGGAGAAGTAACTTTAAGTGGACGTCGGTTCCTTAGGCTTTACGTCGCATTAATCCGAGGCTCGATTTTCTACAGATCAAAACATGAATATAACACTTCAAGAGAAATCGTTTCTTTTTTTGCGGTGGTATTTGGAGGAAGAGCAGACCGGAAAGCTCGTAGAACAGTAGTCAAAGTGTATTAAAAACCAGTGTGACTACTGAAAAATGGTAGAAATATTCTTTTGTTATCGTGAATTTATTTAAAAATTAGTCCATTCAATTTTTGAGACACCCACACAACAATTATAGCTGGAGCCACAAAAATATAATATCGAGGCCAAGCAGCAAGCATCCTTGCACCACACACCTTGTGAAGCGGTGTTGATAACTTGTACATAAGTAATCTACTCACTCGTATAATTCGACATGAGATTATCCAACGTAGCCTGAAGAGTCCTTTACCAACAAGAAGGGAAACATAAACTTCATTTTTTTATTTCAAGTCACATCAACAGCTAAGGTCATTAGCGACTACTGTACCATTTTGGGGATTTTATTTTCAATGTAAGGGTTACTCGAATTGGGAACACAATGAGGCACACAATCACCCAAGTCCTTGCCAGGAACAGAACCCCGGACCTCTTCTGTGGTGACGCTACCATTAAACCACAGACGCCGGTTAATATAACCTTCGACAATGTGAAAAATTAGTTTCTATTAATAATTTACAATTTATATATCTATGACCTGGAGTATTTAATATATATTGAATGCAGTCAGTTTCAATGGAATTTAAACGAAGGAGTTCTAGTCATTAATCAACTTTGTTAACATATAAATTTTAAAATATTCAATTTATTAAATTGAGAACGAATGAAATAAATATTATGTTAATAAGTAGGACAACCTAATTCATTTCGTTTAAGTATTCAAAATCCTGAGAGAATAAGCTGTATATCTTAAAATGAATGTGAATGGTCGAGTGCGCCATTTTCCAGGCACGTCTCGGTTTGATGCCAATGAGAAATCGTGCGACAGAGACTGCTAGGACTTGAGGGGCTCGTGTTTTCTCATACCCAGCGCCTCTCCTCTCCTCTCCTCTGCTCTCCTCTCGTCTCCTCTCCTCTCCACACCATGGTAATAAAAGCTCCCTCTTGCAGGTGCGGCGCGCGTCTTCCTGCTCCAATTCCCAAGTGCGTGCTTTAACTGCGCAAACCAAACTGCAATTCACATTTAAAGTGATCAAGTACCAATTAATACCCACGGGATTTCCTGCTTATTATCGTGGCCCATATTCTGAGAATTATATTTATAAACTCTGCGACAAGGTGGGCATACTTAATGATAATGTAATGGCAACATTTCTGTTATAGCACTAATCAATACTCATTAAAAATGTGTCATTATTGCTTTCGTCTAGGAACCCACGTTTCCTTCCCCTTAATATGTTTGTTTACATGTTGTTCTCTAATCTTCAGTACATTACTGAGTCGACAGAAAGCTCTGCATGTTTCCGGAACGCATTGACTGTGGTTGCTGCTGGTTTTAACTATGAGGTTATATATTTTATATGAATACATTAGACTAAATTAAACTGGCGGAGACACGGAGAAGGGCGTGAGAATAGGACCCAGAATCTAACTTAAGCAGGTTTTCTAGCGTTTGTCGTGCATCTCTTTTACGTGAATACCGGGAAGGATCCTTAGTCAACCCTTGGCTACCTTCCATTCTGCCCCCCCCCCCCACCTTTTTTCAATTCCTGGTCTGTTTCAGGATCACCCTCATGTAGGCTCTTACCCAAAAACAGTCAAGAGCGGAATTATTGAAAATAGGGAACGGACATGAACAATTGTAACTAAGGGGCCTGTAACGTAAATCATACTATAATACCACTCAGCTTGTATATTTTCGTGTTCCAGGATGTTGAATGCAGTCGGGATTCCACTCGGGTACCGATGTTAGTTTGCCACAACGTTTCGACGGCTTTCACCGCCATCTTTGGTGAAGTGCGCAATTAATTCAGCAACTGCACCGGGAAATCCTAAGTTCTCTATTACAGGATGTTGTTGGGACCTTCTGCCCCGTACGTCAGTTTTAATTACCGGAACCATCTACTCGTTGTTCAAATCTCAAAGACTCAGCCAAAATCATTGAAGACAATCATTGAAACATTTAAAATAGTCATCCGCTACCACACTTTTTGGAACAATACTTATACTACAAAGTATTCACAACTTTCTGTCTATAATATCTTTGAGAAATATCTAAATTTCAACCAGGCCTGCTTCTTTCAACAGTTGAATACTTATTTTTTCATCTTTGACTCCACCTACGTACTGCCGGGAGTGAAGATGTGTCATTCGTCAACAAGCGGATTGATTCCTTAGACGGCGTTTGGGGGTTTCTTGCATTTATCCAAGAGTCAACCCAAGCACTTGGAGGTTGGAAATTTGACATACCGACTGTACCAGCTTCTGGTCTTGCATCAATATGTTTTTCTATAGTCCAGATTATCTTCTGGGATCAGTTGTCGTAGTTTTGTTCTAAATTCTCCCTCATCTGGCTATATAAAATGCTTTAATTAAACAAACTGTCCTCCTTTCGTTGGGAAATAAAAATTGAATCTTTAATAATTAATAAAGAAAGTGTTCTTAAGAAACCCCGAGTGTTTCTGTCTCTATTATGTTTCTTCTGAGTCTCTAAAAATACCGCTAGATATTTTTAGATTTTTAATGTTGTCAGCAGTATTTTTAGTCTTTTAAACTCCTGGGAGTTTATTACTTTATTAGGGTACCGGGAGTAAATTCTTTATTTCTGTTAACAGGCTGCATGAAGGTGATCCGGAATCAGACATCAGACAAGTCTCCTTTAATAGCATAGGAAGGGAATTGAAAAGGGTGGATGTGGAAGGCTAACTACGGCCACCGGGCTATAGCTTAAGGATCCACATCAAGTAGGTCCGACTTTTGGGTACTATTCTCACGCCTTTTCCGTGTCTCCACCAGTTTTAAGAGGCAGCTGACCAACTGATTCAATGGGTTCAGCGAACAACTCTTAACGTATGCCCAAGGTCTTCGACCCCAGAACATACACCACCCAAAAACACGTAAAGGTGCCTCGGAGAGTGAGAACTTTGAAAAAAAGAGCGATTATAAGGCATTCAGGTGAGCCCCACAGTCAATCTAGGGGGAAATACCTGATCTAGGGCATCGGAAATATTTTCGCCTCTATCAACGTACCTGGCACATAAATCGTTCAGGTTTATACTTCTTTTAAGTTCTGTTCTTATTATGGCACCAGTAGATTTATTGACTGGATTAAGGCACTCTAACTCATTACACCGGTTGTAATAAAATTAACACTTTCCGAAAGGTTCTTTTCCTTCTCCTGTCTGCAACTCCTATAGTCAACGTTTCGCACCCATATAACTCCACAGTCCATACGAACTTTTGTTAAAATGATTTCCTATTATTCGCACTTATATTACCAGTAAGTAATTTCCTCTTTTTATGAGAATGCATTCTTTTCCTGTGCTATCCTACTCTTTATGTCTACTATACTTCTACCATCCCTAGTTATTAAGATTCCCAAGTAGCAGAGTTAATTTAACTTCCGTCAAAATATCCCTTCACAATGTAACACCCTTTGTTATTCAACTATTTCCCATACTGCACTCCATTATCTTGGTTTTACCTCTATTAATCCTCATATTGAACTCTTTCTCCAGGACCACGTTCATGCCATTTATTATGGTTTCCAAGTCTTTTTCTGACTCCACTAATACTACAATATCATCGGCAATCCTTAGGTTTTGTAGTATTAGAGGAGTCAGAAAAAGACTTGGAAACCATAATAAATGGTTACAGTATTATTCTGTTTTCCATATTTGCTTTAACTTTCTTCGTTGCCTCTTCTATAATAAGTTAAACGGCATTGGCGACAGGCTACATCCTTGTCTTACTGCTTTCTTGAGTTCTGCTTTATTTCTAATTCTTCAATACTAATTACTGCCGGCTGCCTTCTGTAGAGGTTATGCATAATCTTTCTTTCTCCATATTTTATTCCTCTTCTCTAAGAAATCCTTAATGTGTGCTCCAGTTCACATTTTCAAAGGCTTTTTCTAAATCTACAAATATCATGAACGTAGACCTTTTTTCTTATCCTGTCTTCTAAAATTAGATGCTAAGCCAGTATTGCTTCTCTTGTCCCTACATTCTCATTAAACCAAACTAATCTTCTTACAACTCGCACTCATATTATGCTGTCCAACTAACAGAAGTCCATAATTTCCTTCAAAATATCCCTTCCCAATCTAACACCCTTTGTTATTCTACTATTTCCCATAATATACTCCATCACCTTAGTTTTCCTTCTCTTAATGTTCTACTCTTCCTCCAGGATCAAGTTCATGCTATTTATTATGGTTTCCAAGTCTTCCTCTGACTCCCCTGATACTACAATATCATCAGCAAATCTTAGGGTTTTTATTTCTTCACCTTATATTTTGATTCTTTTTTAACTTTCTTCATCCTCTGTTATGTATATAAGTTGAAGAGGATCGGCGATAGACTGCATCTTTGTCTTATTCAAATTTAGTATAAATTTTATGTCGAAATGTGCGAAACAATGGAAGTCTATCAATCGCGGTCACGACGAAACTGCACGAGAGTCCATATTTGAGTCGTCATTGTTCTTCTTCCAAAGGCTCAACAGTCCTCTTGAGGGACTGGGCCTATCGAGACGGCTGCGGACTGTCGTCTGGCGTGACACATTCCGAATTTGGAGTGATACGTGGTCAGTGAATCAATTCCCCAGCAGCCTTAAACCCGGTCCTCGTGACCATGACGACACAAACATCCAAGCCCATGCCAGGATTCGAAGCCGCGACCCCTGAGTTGTGAGGCAGCAACTAGAGGCTAGCCACTACACCACAGGTGGTCGGCATATTTGAGTCGTCATTGTTGCAAAACTGAAGAAAATATGACCCACCGAATTTTTATTCCAGTAGAACACCTTGCACTGAAATATAAAAACGTCTATTTATGTTTGAAAAGTTGCAGGAATGTGTTTGATAAAATGTAAAGTGGTACTTTTAGCCAGTTTTCATTACTTTTGAACCAATAATGAAGTATATTAGTTACATGGTACAGAGATCATTGTTATATAGCCTGGGAATCTGTTGAAATATATTGGCGTGATTCTGCTTACTTTAGATTTTACGGAACTTCAAAGATGGTACTAAACAAAAAATAGTAAAAAATCACCTATTTTCCATGAAAAATTTATTGAGAGGGCCAATACATATTTTTTCTCATACCATTGTAAAGAGTAAATTTAAATGTATTAAAACCGCATCAGCTTAAAAAATCTGACTGAAATAAGAAAATCATCTATTAAACATATAAAGTGGCTTAGTGACGAACTTCATAAATCACCATTGAAAAAGTATCACCTCATAAAAAGCAAATTAATTTTGGTAATGAATATATTGCCAATTTTCTGTGATCTAGTTGCTAGCGTTGCTGTCTTACAACCCAGGGGTCCGGGGTTCGAATCCTGATGTTTGTACCGTTATGGTCGCCAAGACTGGGATTAAGACTGCTGGAGAATCGATACGCTGACCTCGTGTAGCTGCAAATTCGCAATGTGTCATGCTAGTTGATAGTCCGTGGTCGACTCGGTAGGCCCAAGCTTTTTTCAAAAAAATTACAATGTATACATGTTAAAACTTTCTCCGGCAACTGGCGTAGGCTGACTCAAGTTGACCGTTCGGGATGGGAAAATTGCATCAAAAATATATATGAAAAATAAATTAAGAAAATCTGGTGACGTTAAATTTAAAATCCTCATTAAAGATAGATAAAATAGTCATTTAATTACTAGTGTATTTAAAAATATTTCAAAACTGAGAAAATACCTCTTACTATGCAATGATAGGAATTTGATTCTTGGAAGCTGGTGGTGAAAGGCGATGTTGTGGTACGCTGATAATAACTTCTCTGTTGTTGGATCAGTCTCGGTGTTGTCCCAGCTCACCCAGACTGCTAGACTTAGCAGATATTTGCCCATAGGCAAACTCCATGAATGTAACAGAGGTGGACTACAAGATTCGATCTCGAATGTCCGGGGAGACAAAATACCAAGTGTTTGGAGCCAACTCCTGTATCCTTCGCCTGTCGACCCAGGTTGTTCTTTCCTCTGCAATCCAACAACACACTGTTATTTGGTTCAATCTGGAGCACAAATCGCTGTCTATAATGGTACAGAGATCATTGTTATATAGTCCGGGAATCTGTTGAAAATATTGGCATGATTCTGCTTACTTTAGATTTTACGTATTTTCAAAGATGGTACTAAACAAAAAATAGTAAAAAAATCACCTATTTTCCACGAAAAATTTGTTGAGAGGGCCAATACATATTTTTCTCATACCATTGTAAAGAGTAAATTTAAATGTATTAAAACCGCATCAATCTGGAGCACAAATCGCTGTCTATAATTTTTAAAGAAACTCACCCCAATCGGCCGCCAATTTAATAATTTTCCGCCATATTGCCCCTTGGCGAAATAATTTATGCGGGAACACTCAATCAGACCGTCTTTGTGTACGGACAATTCACACTTAAGTGCGAAAAGAATGCTTTCTCCAAAACCTGGAGTCAGGTGAAACAATCCCCAATAGTTTCACGTTTCTTACCCTCCCAGCGAAACTGAAACAAAAGACGCATTTTTCCAAGCGACCAGCCAGATAAACAACGAATGTAACACAATTCTTGAAATATATAAACTTATTCCACATTATCTACTTAATCTTTAAACATATGACTCATGCGGTTTACTACAAATACAATCATACTTCTAATGCCTATTCTCAGAATACAAAAAGCGCCTTTGTAATAGTCTGCTTTCTATTGTAAGATGGAGAATAAAATTGTATTTCTATTTTAGTTGTTGACAGGTCTCACGAGATTTGCACGTACCGCACAAATAATTTTAAATTAAAAAGCATTCTTTGGACGAGTATTATATAGGTGCTAATAAATAGTTGGAAACGCTGTTTATCTTTATTCTAATCCTCAGTGAACTCTGCTTAAACTTCAGTTACAAATTACCGGTGTTCGTTTCCTAGTGCGGTGAGAAGCAGCTGTCTTAGAGTGCTTCATTAAGATTTAATAGTTTCATCTAAACTGGTATACGGAGATCGGCACTTCCGAGATTTCTCCTGCGACGTGGGAGTACGGTTAAATACCTTGTTTCTCGACACAATTTCCTCTTTAATTACAGCCCTTCCCATGGGTGAGAATATTCCTCGGTGAAGACGTTTACGATGAAACATTGTATCTAAACGAAATTTTGATATTATATTGAATACATTACATCACAAAACAATGTAAATTATACTGTCATCGGAGATACTATGAAGCAAACTTCATAAAAATATACTTATTTAGTAAGACTCAATCTATTTTCTGGGCATTTTGGGCAGCAGAAAATCAAACATACGCACCAACGATTAATTTACACTTACGCTCCTGCATTCGGGGTCTCCGTGTTTTGGGGCGGATTCTTCCTCTGTTGACTTCTTCTTGGTTACCTGGGACTGGTTTCATGGAATCAGGGCTGGTCCCACACCCAGATTTTCTTACGTGAACAGGAGCCAAGCTTCTGCTGTCTCCTCTCAATTTGGTTTGTTATTCAAAAAAAAATATCACTCCTCTCCAACTTCCTACTTCAAAGTTTATTCCTGACTGCTGCTTTCTCTTTCAAAGATTCTTTCCCAACTCTTCCTCCAAAGATTACTTCTTAACTTCCCAATTTCTCAGTTAGTGTATCGTCACTGATCAAATAATATGGCAATTTCCACTTATATTCATTACAAGAACTTGAAGCATGTGACTATAACTATGATAAGTAAGAATAAAATTCTAATGAGGTTAAACCAAGTAGTGAAAAAACTGAATGCAAGTTATAAAAACGGAAAGTTATATATTGAAATTCTTGTATTGAATAAACACAAAGCGGCAGATTATATGTTTAGAAATGGCGGAAAGCTTTTTAAGCGACTTGATTTAATAAACCAAACTCTTCAGGAGTTTTTACACTAATTTTTAGTTTTGCCATGTGCAGTAATGTATTGTTATTAAATGATGTATACTAGTCGAAAAGAAATGCAACAACTAGTAAATTATAAAACTTTTATTTCATTATCTTTTCAATACTTGAAAGGAAATGACGGCATTGGAGTTTATATGGGTGTTTTAAAATCAAGTCAACAAGTGTTAAATTATAATTATTTTACAATTTTTAAACTTAAAAATTCAGTATTAAAATAAACAATTACAATGCTAGCGTATTTAATCTCTATTTTAGTAAGAAATCTTAAAATTTGAAGTAAGAAAGTGTTGCGCAGTAGAACCCGCGTCCAATTTTTTTTATTATTTACGGAAACTTAAATAACAAATATTTCGGCATGAGCATGTCGCTGTCCAGGAAGAAAGGGGTTTTCCGCACACCGTCTTGGCGGCTCGGAATCTAAACAAAGGGACTGCGGCTGACACTTGGACCATAAAGCTCAGACACCTCGTCGCCGGTTTCGGAATGTCTTAATCTGCCTGAGAATTTGGTGACCGGGTGGCGTGTGTTCCCCAAATGAAGCAAGGGATATGATTGGTGAACATCCATCCCTGCCACCTTAGTGATAGGTGTCGCATAAGTGGCGACGAGGTTTTAAAGAGGCAGGCGGAGACAATTTTAGAACAGATTTTTGCAGGTGATACAAGGTGATGGCGAGAGGATATTGAAGGAGAGTGGTGGAAAGATTTTTGCAGGTGATACAAAGTGATGGCGAGAGGATATTGAAGGAGAGTGGTGGACGGATTTATGGTGATACAAGGAGGTGGAGAAAGGAGATTGAAGGAGAGTGGTGGAGAAAGAGATTGCTGGTGATACAAGGTGGTGGCGAAAGGAGATTGGCAGCAGAGAAGTTACGGCGAGAGCAGATTTTGTGAGGTGGCAGCGGAGAGATGGACCATGCTTTGATCAGTCCAAGAAGCAAGGAAGAAAGGTCTTAACAAGGGAAGAAAGAGGAAAAAGTGGAGTATCCTAAATTCTGGCAGCAGCTATTGTCGACCGGCTGCTTCAAGTTCCACAACACGGAAATTACAGCAAGACGCCTATGAAAACAACTCAGGTTCGTCAACGAACAGAAAATCTGCTACACGTGGTCACCCAAACCATTAATACCCTGAGATCTTTAATACAATCCCATTTTAATTAATTATTTTTGTACATAATATATACACGCACGACCCATATTAAAATTATTGTGTTTACAATTAATATATGTATATATTTAAACCCAATTATTAATTTCATTAATCAATATTCCCCCCATCATTTACAAAAGGAAATTGAAATTAATTGATAGAAAAATAAAATAAAATAAATTTAAATGAGCGGATACACATGAAATTTCTGAGTGCGGTTGTTGACTTAGAATGCTCTACCAAGGACTATTCAAACCCTGTCTCAGAATAAACCGAGGAACTCCTAGCGTTGTTTTTTTACTGAAATATGCATCAGCACAGAGATCAACTGCAATCAAAACAGTGAGTAATTTATTTAATATAAATACACTGTGAGTAGTACTATGCGAAATCTGGTATGGCCTGTGGGAGTTTTCTCTCGCAGGCATTTTTCTCCAGAGTGACTGTGGGGCTTACTTGACTAGGTCGGGAATGCCTCGTACTCTGTTTTTTTTCAAAGGTCTCACATGCCGAGACACCTTCACCTATTTTAGAAGGTTTACGTACTGGAGTCGAAGACCTTGGGCATAAGGCAAGCGTTGTCCGCTGATCCCATTAGATCAGTCGGCCAACTGCCTCCTAAGACTATTGGAAACACGGATATGGGAATGCTGCGACCCCATAGCAAACGTATCTCTCGTCATTTGGAAGGGCGTTAGAATAGTACCCAATGTCCGACCTACCTGATTCACGTTTTCTAGGCGTTTCCCTGCATCTCTCTAGGTGAAACACCGGGTAGGATCCTTAAACTATAGCCTTTGGCTACCTTGCTCTACCTTCTGCATCCCTCCTTTTCAATTCCCTTCTTATGCTATTAAAGGGGCATTGCCTGTTTCAGGATCACCCTCATGTAGCCTTTTAACCTAAAAAAAGTACTATTCCATGTTTCCAATTTTATACATTTCTGTCTAAAATATGGTTGATTTTGTATTTATTTTTATGTTTAACAAAACTTTCCAAACCTACAACTGTTAGAAAAACCTCACTCATAAATTATGAAACCAAAATGATTGTTTTTTAAGGAAATGAATCTTGACAAAATGGTTGTTAGCGTATTTATTGAGTTTCATATCGCGCATACATACTTTAAAACAGTGTTAAATATATGCAATAAATATAAAACAAGTTATAATATAAAACATCTGTGTTGAAACTATACGAGAAGGAGCAGTAAATTAGGTAAAAAAATAAGACTAGAAGTATATGTTTCATTATTCATGTGATTAAAAACGAAAAGAACGACAACCCGCACAAACCAGGTAACGATTTCAGTTTCCTTCCTTCTCACCAGCTTTTTGCAATAAGCTTGATATTTAGTTTAAGATTAATCCAACAGAATAAACATTGTTAGTATTTATTATTTTAATTCTTTACGTGTGAAATGAAGTAAAATTTATCTCCATTTGGCTTACACTTTACTGCAATTCCCAATAATAATCGGATTATTCTTCTTCCTTCGCTCTGCAGTCCATTAGGGCTTTGGCCTACTGGGTCGACATGACACATTTCGAATTTGGAGTGATAAGTGGTCAGCGTATCGATTTTTCAGCAGTCTTAATCCCAGTCTTCATGATCACAATCATCCAAGCCCATGCCTAGATTCGAACCCCGAACCTCTGTGTTGTGAGGCAGCGACGCTCACAGGAGATCTGCACTAATTTGATTATATAAGTTAAATTGTATATTATTACTGTAGGAAGTTATGCAAATCATTACTTCCTGTCCTAATAAGATCGAAATCGTATATAAATATACTTCAAAAAATCTGAGTAAGTGATGCGAAGAAATTTTCCTTTTCAGGGATTCTCTATTCTTTTTCTATACAGACCCCCTTCACAACTTTTTATGGACTCTCTCCCTCCCGTTACATCTTTATTAGAAGATATAAATAGAGTCACGAGTCAAATATTTTTACTGAATCGTCAGTTGATTTGAGCGATGTCTTGCGGCTCTTACGTTTTTCAGTCAACTGACGAAAGTAACATGGATCGTAGAACCATTGTGTAGTGTTTACTTCATCACTTATATATGTCTGCAACTTGGCTACTCATTTTTATAATTAGGTATAAAATAAAATAAATTATGTCAAATTGCATTGAAACATCCAAAAAAGAAGACTTCTTTGTTTTCCCTGTTACAAACTTGTGTTCTTAACATATAACATCTTTTGGCGTAACGTGTAACAGAGATTTTATTAGTGAATCTTAAACGTATGTTTATTTTCAATTCATATAACATAAAAATTAGTCAATGGAGGAAATTAAAAATACGAATACGTTCTTCAGCTTGAAGTCGAAAGTCCCCAATGGCCGTGGCATTAGCCAGAAAGAAATGATTATTAGTGGTTCATGAACATTTTTATGTGAACTTTTACATCAATTGGAAGAAATCAGTCTTGCGTTCTATCAAAAATATGTTACTGCCAATAGAAAACTAAGGTTTAAACTGAAAATAACTGTTAATAAAATGACACCAACTTTAAACAAAAAAATTAAAAATAAATTAATATGGTTGACACTGATATGCTACTTATGTACACTACATCTTGTATAATTAGTTAATATGTGATAAAAGTAATGTCTTTGTGGATTGTTGACAAAGATAGGTATACAAAAATTAGCAGAAACACTCACAAAGAATAAGCAGAAAGATCACTGCACAGTGTGATTAAAAGAAGGAAAATAGGGTAATGTCTAACGATGAAAAGAAAATTGTCCACTTTACACTATTGGGACCAATTTTTAGATTAGCGTTAATTTTAGTAATCTCACTTCATTGCCAACGCCGACCTGTAAGAGGAAACGTTGGGACAAGTACTTGAGGTAGCGTATTCCATTATACGATGGATCTAGTAAGAAACGAAAATTTCCTACGTCTGTGGAATGTTTTCGGGCTTAAATTTTTTGTATATTATTCCCTTTATTGAGACAAATCGGCTTCTTAGATTTTATTCTAATATCACCCCACATGGTTTCGCGCAGTCGGTCTCCTTCTCTCTAGAGTTTCCCAACCCAGTTATAAAACTTTCGCATTTCCATGGACTTTTTCCGGTATGGTAAATGTTGCTGCCCGTCTTTGAACTCTCTTTACAGCATGCATGCCTACGATACAGATCACAGCATGATGAAGAAATATATATTGAGTTGCCAAACAGTATTCCCGTTACATACGCGTCGACGGAGAACCTAAAATTACATTGTTATATATATGTATATATAAGTAAATTTTCCTCCAGGCAAAGGGAAAATATAAAGTCAATAGGTCCATTATTTGTTTGTAATTTACAGTTGGCGATCTTTGGGCCGAGTTCCTTCCGGCATAAATGGTGTAGCAGTAAAATCGTTTATTTTTCATTGTTTGAGTGGCGTGGACGATGTGTTTGGGTCACTGTTGGGGCGGGGCCTGTCGTGCATAATTTGGGCGATGTCTGCCGCGAATTTCGCACGCGCTTCCATTCCGCTAATGGAAACAATGCCAGGCCAGGGCGGGGTTATTTTCGCCTCGAAAATTTCTCACGTTCTGAAGCTCTTTCATTGGGCTCGTTGTTTATGGGTGACGCAGTAAATAAGACTTGTATTAGACCGTATTAGCCATTGTAATTTAATTTATAAATCATCACTAACTGTTTACTTCAGTCCCATAGATAATAATTAGGAGTGTTCTTTTAACGCGGCATCATCTTGAGACGTGGAGTGTACTTTATATTTTAGTAATTGATTTAAACGATTACATTTCAATTTGTAACAAAACATAAATAGAATGCTTGGATCACTTAAATAATTAAGCAGAAATGTATAATTTCTCACCCGCAATGAGAAATTACTCACATTTGGGCGTGAATTCTTCTTGCAAGATACCCCGGATTCTTTTAAAAGCATTCGTGAACGTAGCGAGGATAAGGAAAGTGCAGGAGAAGAATTACAACAAAATATCTTGGTTTCTAATTCGTAAAATTATATCTGGAAGTAGTTTATTAAAGATTTACAATTAATAGTTACCCTCATTAAGTTACAAAATATGAAAGAGAATGATTTTGTATGATTTATTATTACTATTCTACTTTATACCTGCGGGCGTCACCGTACTAATTAGCATCGACCCGCAAACCAAGTGACAATAAGAGTGATCCTGATACCAGCTGGTTTGGAACACATATTAGCAGGAATAATCTAAAACATTAATGTCTATTATTGAACACAATAATATAAGTCAATCAAGACAGCTGTTTATGTGACTATTGATGCACATGGCGCAGAGGGCGCAAGCGTGTCAGCTGATCGGAGTCAATGCGCTCAACTTAAAGATATGATTGCGATCAAGGGGGGGATATCTCTATCACGCCAAAGACAAAGAAAAAAATGCAACTTAAAATTAACGCTTATCATATACAAGGCAAAACAAATATTACTTCCAAAACATGCTATATTCTCACAAACAAGTTTTCTCCCACTAGTGATATATGAAAGTTATATTCACTTATCTATGGGTTCTTCACTTTACAGAACCTTTCGGTCCTTGTACACACGTTAGCACACGAAGTATGATGACAACGAAATTGTTATATTCGTGATCAATGTCGTAATTAGTGATAAATAAATGTATTGTAAGAATTTCACCTTATTAGCTATTTTGTGGCGCAGTCCACAGATCGAACTTCGATCCGCTCGCTCACGCAGCGTGACAGGAACGACCGATCCTTTCCGGTAACCAGCCCAGGACCTCCTCCGGGAACGGCTGCTACGAGGGACGTACCGACTGTGATGGCCCGCTGGTGGTAGCTGAATCGGGACTCGCCAGTTGGTTACGATCAGGGATAGATACTTCGACTATTTTGCAACTATCTCCTTAGCAAATGCAACCGTGGCGTCAAACAAAATTCCAACTTGAAAATTTACGACGCCTTCCCCAAAGCCCGTGTGCTCCCGGCGATTGCCGTCCCGCAACTCTCTTGTTGACTCAATAATGGAAAAAAATAAAATTAAAAAAATGCCTATCGCATTGTTGGACGCCTCGCTCCACGGAGCAACCACGATGTCCGCATCGCTCTTTTTATAGACGTTCTGTGCATCTCTGGGAGACCGTTACGCTTATATTATTGCGTCACGCAATATGCATTGCAACGGCACGGCTGTACGAAGATAATATTGAATTTGAGGATATTAAGCCAAAATTAATACATAAAAGATACGTTTAACAAAAATATCATTTTAAAATGAAGGTGAAAAACGTTAGGATTACCGTAACATGTAATGGGATGTTACAAATGTAAGTAAAGATACGTTTATTACATTACTTGAGGGTGCACTAACTTTAGAGTCCTGAGGGTAACACTAAATTCATATCTCTACTCCAGAGGGACCACTTTTAGCTAGAGGGCCGAGTAAGCACTTGTTTATGTTTTCCAACAGCCTTAATCTATTTCTGTTATCAAAACAAACCTATATTTAAACCCAGGTTGTGTAAATGGTGCAAAGTCATCAAAATGGTAGATGTTTACAGAGGTGGCATTGTGATACATTTCAGGTGGTCTGAGAAGAAAAGGTCATATTACCATAATTATTTCGTTATAGTATCAGGGGAGTCAGAAGAAGACTTGGAAACAATAAATAATGGCATGAACGTGGTCATGGAGAAATATGACGATTATTATCGGGAAAATCACGGTAATGGAGTGTAGTATTGGAAACAATGGAATAACAAAGGGTCTTAGATTAGGAAGGGATATTTTGAAGGAAGTTAAGGAATACTGCTATTTGTGAAGCGGAATAACTAGGGATGGTAGAAGTATAATAGACATAAAGAGTAGGATAGCACAGGCAAGGAAGGCTTTCACGAAAAAGAGTTTTATTACGGGTAATATAAGAGTGAATATTTGGAAATCGTTGCTAAAAATGTTCGAATGGAGCGAAACATGGACGATAGTAGTGGAAATGAAAAGAATGGAATCCTTTGAAATGTGGTGCTATAGGAGAATGCTGAAAATCAGATGTGTGGATAAAATCATTAACGAGAAAGTTCTAAACAGAATAGGGGAAGAGCGAACAATATGGAGGACGTTGACCAAGAGAAGGGATAGATTAATAGGCCACGTTTTAAGACATGAGATTCTTGTAAAATCAGCATTATAGGGATGTTTTTGGGATAAGTACAGAAGTAGGAGGACAAGGACGGAATCCGCTAAGCAGATAAGGAAGGATGTGGGATGTGGTAGTTATGCGAAAATGAAAAATATTGTGCAAGATACGTTAGCATGGAAGGTTGCATAAGACCAGTCTTAGGACTGAATTTCACAGAGAATCGAATTTCTAATCGGCTATGTGTCCTCAAAATTTGTCTAAAATCCTCAGTTTTCGATCCACAGGCGCATAAATAATTTTATATCGTGTTGTACCTCCAGGTAACGGGGAAAGGGTTGATCCACCTTGGAAAAAATTACTGATAGATCTCAGTGAATCAAAGAGAATACGTTCTTATTCGTTTCTTCAAGCTGAGTACGGAATTTGGTAGAGGCGGAAAATCATAAAGAAAAACTCCTTTCAAATTTGTGGAAAAAACAGAGAATTGTTGATATTTTAACTTTTTCACATATATACAATGTTGTTATTAAAGTTTATTTTATTTAATACTTTAATGTGTGATGAATGTTACTATCAAATGCTTATGTGCTTTACAAATGAGAAATTATTAAATATTAAAATTTCCTCACGAAAAACTAAAACTAATCCCAAGAAGTTTATTATTTCTCGGGGAACTAAGCTCTCTGACAACGATAGGTTAATTACGACGCGAAATTTTTATAATGTAAAAAAGATATAGGTGGACATGGTAAAAAAGTTTGGGAAACTCGGATGTAATGGAGTGGAGGATGAGGACAAAGGACGGATTATTTCGTTATAATTTGTTCAGTCAGTTGTTTACGGCAGTGTAGGGGTATTAAAGATATCCAGGTAATAGTTTTAATCTCTCTGTACAACAAAGAGATCGAATTTTGAGTTTAACCAAGGAGAATACGAGTACTTTGGTGGAGTAGCCGTGGGACAGTAGTAGCAGTTAAAACAGTTCATAGGCACTAAGAATCCGTAAAACACTTTTCCACGTAAATTTTACAGAAATATGAACATAAATTCCGATCTACAAGAAATATCTTTTCTCGAATATCTCGCTATACATTGTAACTCTTATTTTTAATCATTTCATGTACGTTTAAATTGCACATAAATCGAATAACATCTTGTAATAAAAATAATCACATGAATATCCAGCACGGTAACTGCAAAACCTTACAATTTTGTCTAAACAATACATTAATTTTTAATAACCACATATAAAAAAGGGGCCGATGACACTTTTAGGACCGTGGCACACTTTAGAAATAAATATCTTCATGCGCACCGTAAATTTCAAGACACGACAGAAACATTCTCACCCAAAAGAGACTATTTTAGAATACTAAAAAGTTCTTAAAATAAAATGGTGTCCATTCAAATTACTCGTTTTACGTTTTTTGCCTTTAAATGAAACTTCATTTTTGTTACTACGTTTCTGACATTGCTGTTATCTTTCTGGGGCTGAATTCCTTTGGAAATGTAGAAATATTTGAGCGAGATAAACAAAAACATAGATATTAACATAAAAGCAAATACGTTATTTTACAATTGAATGATTTTAGTTAGATTTTGTAACCTTTTATGGGTGATTTTGATTCTACTTTAAATTATTAGAGCATGTAATGAAACAATAAGAATGTTTAAAATGTTGATAATATATTTAACAATAGTAAACATCAAATAATATAAATAACTTAACTTCCTTTTCTTTTAAAAATATGTATTTTAGAAAATTAAATTAAAACAAATGGATTCTGTCTCAAAGTGGGGCTAAATTACCTGGTCATTACATTCCGAACTTTAATTGGTGGCAACTGCTACCGTAGCATGAAGCTAACGGCTTTGAGGGATTTCTGGTTCATTTATACTTTACTAATGGCGACACCCGAACCTTGAAGGTAGATCTGCCGGAACCTTTCAAGTCATTAAGTGGTGACACATATGGAATTGGATACCTCGTCTTTGATACACCAATTGTTTCATGTCCGCTCACCACTTTAACTAACTGTCTTAAATCTCTTTCATCACTTACCCTTTCTCGTTCCTTCTACAACTGCCCGGAGTGAAATATTAGAAACTACTGTCTTCTTTGTATTAAATCTTATTAACCATTACTTAACAACCGCTCCATAAGACAAATTGATAAGAACTCCACAACCACGCTTCTCGACAATTCTTCCCTTCATCTTACCGCACCTTCCACAACTAATTTCACTGAATCTTTTTCACTAACCTCGAAACCTCCGATTTAATTTTCCTTATTGGAATTTTGGTTAATATGAACACATCTTACATTTTACGAGTTCCCAATACGGGGTTCACACGTCTCAGCGGTGAAAAATCACGCATCAGATCATTCCTCATTCTGTGAGAAAGATACCAGACGTGTCAAACTGTATTGACAGAAACTTATACACCACATTTATGACGCTGGCTTGGTCCGAGGCGGCAACGAACACTCGACGCAACTCGAAAAAATTTAGCTCAACAAAATTATTCAATTAAAATAAATAAATAACCCCTTTAATAATTTATTTAACATGTGCTCACTTCAATTTAATATAAAGAGTTTAAGAAATATTTCCATAATGTTAACTGGTCTCATTAAACCAAATTATGGTTAAGAGTATAGGTCTGTTTGTAAGCGATATACATTGCGAGTTTCTTATCGGATACGAGTTTACAATATTTTTGCTTGTCCTAGGTAGCAAGATTGACAAACTACGCTGTATTTATTGTAGGTGTCAATTGTATCGTTGTAATATTTGGTAATAAATAAAATAGTAGATTCGTAAATGATGGCTTATTGTTACTATCTGAAACATTTGAAAATAACTTATTTTATAAACATTTTGGAAATATTACAACTATTTTATTACCCACTTTCACTTCATTCATCGGACGTTTAGTCGCCGTTTTGTAACTTAAATAGGTAATCTATTCAAATGTTAAATTTTTGAAGTACGTAGTTATGAAGTTTGACAAATATATGTTAATATGTATAAAAATTCAAACTGGACTGCCACGAAGGGCAGTTTCAATTACTATTGGTTTAAAAAAATCCCAAAGAAGGCGATGAAACGTCAGATGATGAAAAGAAAATCTTTATAGTCTGTTATTGGTCGTTAATTTGTAGACCGTGAACACCGAGGGCCAATAGCTGTATGGTTATTATTTATATACACCTAACTTCGTTGTTTTATTAGTATTCTCTTTAAAATTGTAAAAGACGTATATATTTTTCCATATTTCCAATATTGTTACAACTAATTTTCTAATCTCTTTTTATTTCCTCTTTCTATTACATTCCTCTACTTTTAAGAATTTTAAAATTATAGAGACTAAAGTTTCATAATGAAATGTGAGTAAAGCAATTAAATTTATTATTATTTCGTACTGGAATGAAAGAAAGAGCAAAGAATAAAGAAACGAAAACAAAAGACAGTAAATGTAGATGTATGGACTTGAATAAAACATTTTATCCCGTGGTATCTCGTAACTAGGCATTCGAATAAGAAAAAGTAGACAAATTTTGTTACGAAATAAACAACTACATTTTCGTGCGTTCGAATATTGTTGGTGTTTGTAAACAGAGAAAAAAAAGTGGCTAATTTATTTATAATGTACTCATAAAATACTTTTAATGATTATTGCAGAAATAATTGTTTAATTAAATCTTGAACACCTCAAAATGTTGCCAAAATAAGACAACATAACTGGAATCATTTAATGATTTTGGTAGCATTTGTGCTAATTTGGATATCTGTTTTCTGTAATCGCAGTAAATCTTAATGTGGTTGTAGACCAAAATCAACTAATTAATTACACTACTTAAACGAAGAAGTAGCCAATTAACAGACAAAATTAAGAGAAAAAAATCCTCTTCAAACATTCTTTCTTTTCATCGGGTGATTCTAAATCGAAAGACTCACAGAAAAAATTAAATGTGTGCTTGATAGTGCTACAAATCGAATAGTTAATTGTATGTGTGTCTTTGTTGGAAGATAATATACTAAGTTAAGTTAGTTGATTGCTTTAAATATACAATTTACCTACTCAAACAATTCCACGTAAAATATTTTTACTTCATTAACCAGTTTCTGATACAGTTTAATTTATAATTTCATGAATACGTTCATGAGCTATTATTTTTATATATAAATTTTGTATACCTTCTTACGTTTGTGTAAACTTTATCAGAATACATATTTCTGCTCCATAGTTCTAGTTTTCAATTTTCAATCCCATTTAATGAAGTAACAAGGATTATGGAGTTAATTTCATTCTACAAACCTTTGTCTTGTAAAATTATAACAATTCACAGGGAGTTTCTTGTAGTTAGAATCAAATAACTTCATATTTTAGATACGGTGGCAATAGCAGGGCTCGCTCGCAGCTCCATAAGCGGCAATCTAAAATTAGAGTTATGAGAATCCCGTAATTATATTTTGAAGTAACAAAATTCTGAATTATTTACTTTGCAACAGTGAGAGATTTATAGTTTAAAGGAACTGAATGGTTTTAAAGCTCCACGGCGTAAATCTTTTTTTTTGGTTAACAGGCTACATGAGGGTGATCCTGAACAGGCAGCTCCCCTTTAATAGAATAGGAAGGGAATTGAAAAGGGGGGAGGCGGAAGGTAGAGCAAGGTAGCCAAGGGTTAACTAGGGCCCCCGAGCTATGGTTTAAGGATCCTACCCGGTGTTTCACTTAAAGAGATGCAGGGAAAACCCTAGAAAACCTGCATCAGGTAGGTCGGGCATTGGGTACTATTCTCACGCCCTTCCGAATGACGGGAGACGAGTTTGCTGTGGGGACGTAGCATTCGCTTCTCCGTGTCTCCACCCTACAGAAAACTAGTCTCCCGTCATTCGGAAGGGCGTAAGAATAGTACCCAAAAGCGACCTGCCTGATGCAGGTTTTCTAGGGTTTTCCCTGCATCTCTTTAGGTGAAACACCGGGTAGGATCCTTAAACCATAGCCTGGGGGCCCTAGTCAACCCTTGGCTCCCTTGCTCTACCTTCCAAATCTCCCCTTTTCAATTCCGTTCCAAAGCTATTAAAGGGGAGTTGCCGGATTCTGGATCACCCTCATGTAGCCTGTTAACACCCCCCTCCCCCAAGAAGATATTAATGCACTCTAATTTATGAACAAATACTACAAGAATGTAATTGACATATCTTGCTGCATAGGAAACCCAAACGTTAATTTAAACTATTTTCGTTAAACACTTATCCAATGAGAAACTACGAACTTATTGACTATATATAGTCTACTAATATTAGAAGTTTTTGTTGACACCAGCTACAATTTTGGAATTTTTTCTTAAATATCTTATATTAAATATAACATCACTGCAATAATTACAGTCCTTCGTCTTTAAGATATCTTATTTGCTTCTATGTGTATATATGTATAATTTTATTTATTTCGCTTATATATTTCAACACTTCCATAGTTATTGTATGAATTCTGGTCTTTTTTGGATTACTTTTTTACTTCAGTTATCTTTATTTATGCAATTACTCACTACACATGATGACAACGTGTTGTAATAAATTAAGAACCACTGTGCCAGCATGCCGCCTATATGCAAGCATCTGGTTTAGGCAACGAGAGGGTCACACACACATTCACACAAGTAGGTAATAAGTGCAAAACGGACTGCCATAACATGAAATCTTGCACATTAGTAAAGAGTGGAATTAACTGTGAAATTATTGTGTTAGATACATACTACTCCACAAGGACATAAATGTATGTGTATTTTGCAATTGACATAGTTAATATTTCGAACAGCAGAATATTCTCCAATCAAGTAAATGCACGTATAATATTTAATGCATCGCTGTCTTCCAGCCATCTTTGGAACTTGAGATATTGAGCAGTATCGACAAACTTCCAACTGTTGCTCTGCAATATTGTTTCCAAGTTGTTGAACTTCGTGTGTTATGAGATGTAACCAAAACAAATATTACTTCTATGTACTAAAAATTACACTGATTTGCATATCGCTTTCTCGTAATGCATATGAGCAGTAACTTTGTTTCATAACAAGTATATCAAAACATTTCAGAGTTGATCCATGCCTTCATTATGCTGCACGAAGTTCTCCGCAAAGTTAAATTGCAGATGTAACCTTATTTGAATTTGGTTTCTATTTGTATATTAAGACAAAGCGCTAGCCCTCCGATATTCATTTGTCATGCACCAGCCGATATACAGATTATCTACAGAGATTCATAAAACAAAACTAAGAAAAAAATAAAAGTTTTAATAAATTAATTATAAATAGATTGATCTTGAGTAGAGACTATATATACTAAGTTATGTTAGTTAATTGACTTAAATATTCAATTTACCTACTCAAGCAATTCTACGTAAAATATTTTTACTTCATTAACCAGTTTATAATGCAGTTTAATTAATAATTTCTTGAATTTAGTGTTATTGTAAGTTATTTATTATTCATTTGAGTTCATAAACTTTCTTTATTGGTATGTTTAAAGTCGCAGTAACATATATTGTTCTTGGCAACTGTTAATAAAATCAATACATTAATTATTGTGCTATTCACTCCTAAGACTGGTCCTATGCGATCCTCCATTCTAGCCTATCTTGCGCAACCCTTTTCACTGCCGCATAACTATCACATCCTCCCTAATCTGCTTAGTGTATTCCACCCTTGTTCCCCCTCTTCTGATCTTGCCCCACACATTTCCCTTTAATGCTATATTTTCTAAACCCTCATGTCTTAAAATGTGACCTATTAATCTATCCCTTCTCTTGGTCAACGTCCTTCATATTGTTCGCTCTTCCCCTATTCTGTTTAGAACTTCCTCGTTAGTGATTTTATCCACGCATCTGATTTTCAGCATTCTCCTACAACACCACATTTCAAAGGTTTCTATTCTTTTCCTTTCCCCAACTCCTATCGTCCACGTTTGACACTCATATAACGCCACGCTACATACAAACATTTTTAGCAACGATTTCCTAATATTCACACTTATATTACACGAAGTCAATTCTTCTTTTTCGCAAAAGTCTTCCTTGCCTGTGCTATCCTACTCTATGTCTACCATACTTCTACCATCCCTAGTTATTACGCTTCCCAAGTAACAGAATTCCTTAACCTCCTTCAAAATGCCCCCTTCCCAATCTAAAAACCTATGATTTTCCACTGTTTCTCATACTACATTCAAATAACTTTGTTTTGCCTCTACTATTCCTCATATTAAACTCTTTCTCCAGAGACACGTTCATGACATTTATAATGATTTACATGTATTCTTCCGACTCCCCTAATACTTTAGTATCCTCGGCAAAGCGTATTGTTTGCAGCATGATACTCCGTTTTAAATTTCTTCTTCTCCTGTTCTATTTATAAGACTGCGTCCTTGTCTTACTCCTTTCTGGATTTCTGTTTTCTTTTCATGATCTTCAACTCAAATTTCTGCTGACTGCCATCTGTATAGGTTACAGATAACTCTTATTTCTCGATATTTCATTCCTGTGTTCTTCAAAATCCTTAATGGTGCGTTCCACTTCACATTATCAGACGCTTTTTGTAAGTATACAAATGCCATTACAGTAGGCCTGTCTTTTCGTATCCTGTCGTCTAAAATTAGATGCAAAATCAATATTTCTTCTCTATCTCTATTTCTTCTTCTTCTCTCTCTCTCTCTCTCTCTCTCTCTCTCTCTCTCTCTCTCTCTCTCTCTCTGTATATATATATATAAACTTACCAAACAGTGGAAAACATTCTAATGGATAGGATTAGTATTCAATAAGTGCCTCCAGATCTACAGACAATTGCGAGTTGAATATATTCCTGATCTATAATTCTATATATTTTTTATTATAAACATTTTGCGCCGTAATTAATCAATCTTTGAAAGCGGGCCTTATTCAATACCATCTGCGAGGTATACGCTTAGATATTAAAAATAAAATAGATACATAAATAATACCATACTTTTTATATATTCCGAGAATTAAACTTTATATAAATTCTGTATTCTGTTGTGTTTTTTAGGACAAAATAGTAAGAGCTATTTGTCCAATTGACTGTATCTGTGTACTTTTCTGTATATATGTGTTCATTTAAGGTATCGGTACATTTCTTGATACAATTAAGATACGGCGTCATTGCTGTGGTTATGATGGCATAAAGCATGTGGTGTGAAAGAGACTGTCGAGGGCATAACAAATTTATTATCCTTCCGTTCTTTTGTTTCATAAATACCAAATTTCTCAATTTTGTAAAACAATATAACATATCTATTATGTATTCATCCATAATCCATTTTTTAAAGTACTATTAACATCCAATAAACATATACGATCACCTTATTGTAATCTATGAAATTAATTATAAAATTTTAGTCTGGTGATATATTGGTCATATTGACAGGCCTTTCATTAATAGAATACAAGGACTTGAAACAAATTTCACATATTCTAATTGCACACTTAGCATGTTGTTGTTGTGGTATACAGACCAAAGACTCCATGCTAGCCTACCTTTCTGCAAACCTTATCATTTCCGTATAACTAACACATCGTCCCTAATCTGATTAGCGTATTTCATCCTTCGCCTCGCTCTTCTGTTCTTACCCCACACACTTCTCTATGATACTAATTTTAGAAAACCCTCCAAACGTGGCCTATTAATCTATCCCTTCTCTTGGTCAACGTCCTAAATATTGTTCGCTCTTCCCCTTTCTGTTTAGAACTTCCTCGTTACTTACTCTATCCACCGATCAGGTTTTCAGCATTCACCTATAGCACCACATTTCAAAGGCTTCTATTCTTTTCCTTTCCCAACTCCTATCGTCCACATTTCGCACCCACATAACGCAACACTCCATACGAACATTTTTAGTGACGATTTCCTAATATTCACACTTAAATTAGCCTTCCTTGCTTGCACTATCTACTATACTTCTACCATCCCTAGTTATTACGCTTTCCAAGTAGCAGAATTCCTTAACTTCCTTCAAAATATCCCTTTCCACTGTAACAGCATTCGTTATTCCACTATTTCGCGTGCTACACTCCATTACCTTGGTTTTACCACTATTAATACTCATGTTGTTCTCTTTATCCAGGATGGCGTTCATGGTATTTATTATATTTTCTAAGTTTTTTCTGAATCCCCTATCGGCAATTTCTTAATTTCTTCTTCTTGCAGTATGTTTCTTTTTCCATTTCCTTATTAACTTTCTTCATCGCCTTACTCCTTTCTTGATTTCTGCTTTCTTTTCTTGCCCTTCCATTCTAATTACTACTGATAGCCTTCTGTGGACCTTATGGATCACTCTTTTTTTCTCGATAATTTTCCAGTTCTCTTCAAAATCTTTAATAGTGTGTTCCAGTTCATATTATCACATAGCAATATAAACAAATATTTCTTTAAAATTCAATCATTGAAAATTTATCCTTGAACTTTTCCACAGAAAAAGTCACCTTAATTCCACAAACGTCAAATAATATAAATTTGACCTTAACGGAACTATTAACTATACGTTACAAAATCTGTGATATGTGTTAAATTTGTATGTTATATTTACACTAGAACTTACTTTTCTTTTCAATCACAGGTCGAAACGCAAAATAACTTAAAGTAACAGTAAAATTTAGTGTTGTAATAAAGGTAATTGTTCTTATATTTATAAATATATAATTAATTAAACAAACATAATTACTGCGTATAATATAGTCCTTTAGCAATACTAAAATGTGAAAAATATAGCCCGAACAAATAATGATAATAAAATTAAGTTGTTTAACATATTCGATTAGCTATATTTTGTGTAATCGTGGTATATGCCACATTATCGTGTAGGCTGTGACGTCATTTCCGTGTCAGAAAAGTTACAACTTGTACCTCTTACAAACCTAAGAAGTGATATTTATCGACAATTGTGCGACTTTTCTGTGGTTGTCAGAGTATTTTCTAGTGATTCCTGTGCTCCTTTTCGACAGTTTCGTTCTGCTGCCCCTGAATTTTAAAAATAGTTTCGCAGTGGTTGCATTTGTATATATTTAAAAACCTCTGTCAGATCGTCAGTATATATGTTACAGCTTTAGGCGTCCAAACTACAGGTCCGAATTTGACCAAATTCGCCACACGTGTTCCTCAGGTCCCGAAGCTGTCCACTGTTAATTTATTTAAGATACTGCTTATATATATGTAAAAAATTGATAAGCATTTAACGTAAATGTTTTCGTGTGCCATACACGCATTGAGTTCTTCTAGTGTGAATGCGTGTTTCCTAAATTATTGATCTATGATACTATATATTTTTAAAATTATAAACTTTTTTCGTCGTAATTAACCTATCGTTCGCAGAGAGTTAAGTCCCTGATTAATAATAAACTTCTTTGGATCGTCGATATGATGTATAAGTAAATTAATTTTATATTTCGCGTCAAGTAAATTTTAATATTTAGTTATTGCTTATTTGTATAAGCAAATAAAATATTATGTTTTTATAGTTACATTATTCACAGAAAAGTATTAAATTAAATTAACCTTAATAACAATAATACTGTATGTATGTGAAAAAAAATGAAAATGTCAACAAATCTCCGTTTTTTCCATGTTTTGAATGTGTTCTTTCGATTGTTTTGCGCCCCTAGCAAAGTCCGTACTCATTTTGCAGAAACGGGTAACGGCCTGTATGTTCAAAAACAGCATTACGAGGGTTAATGAAAATGTAGACCTTAGCATAAATTTAATAAGCATGGATTATTTATTTAATGCATATGAAATATTATTTCTGTAACATGTGATTTTATATCCCGTGTGTGCAGGATAAGCACTATTTGTGCGTGATGGCGTCGGATACTCCGGACCAAAATTTAACACAGTATTTCCCACTGTGCAACGACTTCATCCACGCAGCTAGGCTTCGAGGAGGCAACGTGCTTATCCACTGGTGAGTAACATCACTAAATCAATTTTTTCTCAAATTACCTTTCTGCCGTTACCGTTTTCCACTGATATAGCAGAATGATAATCTCAGACGTGCATTCTGATTTGAAGACAATGGAGTAGAAACAATTTATAAATAAATATATAGAGAACACGAAAAATTATCGTACAAGGAAATAAGAAAGAAGAATTCCAAAATTGTGCAATTCGTTTTGCACTGTCAGCTCTTATTTTCTTAATGCTGCAATTAAGCATTTCTTTCTCCTAACTGGGCGATTAACTGACAGCCATATTCCATTAAACATTCCGGTTTTTTGAAGTGACGCGTAGTCAGCGTAGCGATTGACTTTCAATCTTATCTTTCTTTTCTTGACCGCTATAAACACTAACTTCCATGCCCATGCATGAATTTGAACGCGGGACTTGTGATTCCAAACGGCAACAAAGACCACTACACCCGAACCGGTCGGCGAATACATTTATCACATCATTCTAAATTTATTTTTTCCTAAAGGTAATGACAATGAGTTCTTCAGAACACAAAACTGTTTTAATTGCAACAACGTATAATTCCGATGTAATACAATGTGACGCGTATAAAATTTGTCGTATATTTTATTATATTTAGGTAAATTAATTTACTATATTAAGCATTCTGTACAAAGTTTCCATAGATAACAGATCCTGAGATATTCGCAAGCCACAGTTCCGGGATAAACCCGACAAACACAGTCATAAACTTGAAGCGTGACAAGGCGCCTAGTATTTTCCACGGATTTTTTGCGGCCCGATGAAAAACCCAGGCCAACCAACTTCAGTAAGGTGGTTGACCCGAAAGATTGCTACGGTTGACCCCTCCCAAATTTTGAATTTTTGGAGAGGAAGGGTAGGGACGCCAACCCCATTGGAGGACCTGGGAAAGTTAGAAAAAAAAGGGAAGACCAATGAGGGTTTTGGGAGAGGTGAGTTCGAGCATGGCGGAAGAAGATAGGTGACGCATTGCGCATGTAAAGGAAGGTGAAACATGGCGCAAGCCAATCACAGCATTGGCCATACTGGCTTACTGAAAAGCGGCTATTCAAACGTTCCTTGCTGAATGGTTTAAAATACAGCTGGAAGCGTGCTTTTGGTTACTTAAATGCATCAAACTGAGAGCACTACTATTTCTGTATACTTCCTTGAATTTAATTGAATGATTAAGAACAAATAAATTATTAAAATCAACCTTCTTATATATGAATTAATTTTTTGTTCAAAATGAGTATCCAAAATATACTTTTTAAACATGTATTTAATTGTAAATAAATGAAACAAAGAATGGTACAAAGTCCTACAAGAAATAATTTTATAAATGTTATAAATAAAACACAAGGAGTGGCAAAAAGTCAGAAAAGAAGAAGAAGAAAAGTATCCTTTTCGTCACCGCACCTTAGGATCCTCTCCAGTTCTTTATTTAAAATACAAATATTTCTTGTTACTTCTGCAACGTCCGGTAGTATTTTAATTAAAGAACTGAGGAAAGACAAACATTGTCAGTTAATAGTTTTGTGACGTGTATCTTGAGTGCACAGTTTATTAATATTCAATAATAATTATACAATTATTGTGTAATAGCGCAGTAGGACCCCTTCCTTAATTTTATTTAAATTTTAGATATTGAAATGATCGAAATCCAGCAGTAATATTGTAACTCGGAAAACAGGTAGACAGGCAAGCAAGAGGTGGGTTTTTCCTGGTGCTATGGTGCCGGCTTGGAATCTGCCTGTTTGCAGATTAGGCTTATTTGCTGAAGGAACGTCCACCTTTCCAAATTTCCCAAGGACTCTGTTCTCTTTATTTCTGCAACGCCCGGTATTATTTTAATTAAAGAATTGAGGAGTACCCTAAAGTTCGAGGACGAAAAGTTTTCTTTTCAATTCTGACTTTTTGCCACTCCTTGTCTTTTATTTATAACACTAAGTCAGATTATAAAATTACTTTATTTATAAAATTATTTCATATCTGACCTTTTACCATTCTTTGTTTTATATATTTATAATTAAATACATGTATAAAAGGTATCTTTTAGATACTTGTATAAACAAAAAAATAATTTACATATTAGGAGGGTAATTTTAATAATTTATTTGTTCTTAATCATTCAATGAAATGTAAGAAGATATACAGCAAGACTTACGCTGTCAGTTTGATACTTTGCTACCAACCAAAATCACGCCTTCATCTGTATAGGAAACCATTGAACAAGGAACGTTTGAATTGCCGCTTTTCAGTAAGCCAGTATGGCTAAAGCTGTGATTGGCTTGCACTGCGCAACAGGTTTAATGCGTCACCTATCTTCCTCCAACATGAGTTCGAGGCGGAGAGGGCCTCGTAAAGACGATTCGGAAAAGAGAGTTGGAGGTGAGAGGTCAGAGAGGAGCTAGCGAAAATGAAAGACGGACTATCTGGCTTCGAGGAGTCCTGAACCACATCAAAGTCCTACGTACTTCACAGTGCCGACCCGGAAGTTACCTTTGAGTTGAATCCAGGATTGCCGGTCAACCAGGAAATTAGGGGAGGATGAATGCTAAGTAAGAAAGAAAAGGCAATAATCTCTCACTCTCCTTTGCGTATAAATACGTCATACAGCTCTGAGCTAACTATATTTAATTTACTAATTTTCTATGTTATTTTCTTTGGTTAGGGCTCAGCTGGGCAAATAAAATTCATTAAAATTAATTAATTTCTATATATATTATTTTTTGGAAGCTTTTACATTTGTTAATAATAAATCTGTTTGAAATGTCAAAGTTAAGACACGGACCCATTTAAATATATACTCTAAATTCTTTAATATATTTAATTTTAAAAAATTACAAAAAAAACTAGTCACAACAACTAGGACGTAGGAGTAAGGCGATGGATATTATAGAGATTGCTGAGAACGTATCTTATACTGTCATTTTGTGATATTTCCTAATGTCGTACGACTGAATCCAAAGAATTTCCGATTTAACTTTAACTTCTCAGGTTTCTTTAAATTGCAAAACCTCTTCTATCATATAATTTTAACTATATAGTACTATGAAAATTGCTGTACCGTTCACAGTATTCCTTCACATTCAATTTTGATAAATAACTTAAATGAATAAGAGCTTGCAAGAGCATAGATATAATTTTAAATAAATTCTCTGAAGATTATTTAAATCTAAAACAACATGGTGAAGTTCACTAGGTAAGTCCAGATACAAAACATTCGGGATCCGATCATTTACCCTATGCACGTATTTCCGAAGACAATATTCCAAATGACATTTCCCGACGGTAATTATCCTGATTTACGTTTGCCCAAAAGGACATTATCACGATTGACGTTTTCTCGACAGGTCGTTATCGGTATTGACGTTTCCCCAACAGGATAGAATACCGATTGACGTTTTCCCGCTAAGTCAATAAATATTCCGAAGTGTATTGTTCCGTAAAGTGAAATTTACTAAAAGCATAATTTTAATAGAACACTTGATATGTTATTAATATGCAAGTTTTTTATTTCACACTATTTTTCGACGCGGTGTAGGTGGTTTAGCATAATTTTGAAATGCCACTCCTTTCCACCCCGACCCATAGAGGTGCAAGAGTGGTCTTGAGACCTCATTGTTCGTTCCCGGATCTTAACTATCTTCAGTTCCAAGTATGCTTGAAATGGTTCCGCGCAATAATTTAATCTTGATAAACCAAATAAAATAGATTGTAGACGGTTTGGTGGGTAACAGTCTATATGAGTGTGATCCTGAAGCATATGAAGGGAATTGAAAAGTGGAATATTGACTAGGGCCCCCGGGCTGTAGTGTAAGGATTCCTACCTAAAGCTGATGCAGGGAAAACCCCAGAAAACATGCATCAGGTAGGTCGGGCTATTGGGAACTATGCCTACGCCCTTTTGATGACGGGAGACTGGATTTTTGTGGTTGTAAACGGGCCAATGAAACTTTTTTTATATGGCGCAGCGTGTGAGTATTTAAAATATATTTTTACTTAAATATGACATTCATTAAATTTATAAGTCCAATGACTTTGTTAACGAGTTAGCAAATGACCCGCTATTTCACCATGGAATGTCGTACTTTGATAAATCAATTTTTTACCCTGCAGCAGGTTTACATTCGGCGCATATTTTACCGTTATCTGTGTACATTCGAGTGCAATGACTCAGTTCCCTCACGCGAAGATAATAGCCAGCCAGCTGCTAGCTTTAATGGGCGAACCAACTACCTACACTATTTCTCCTTACGTTTGATAGTCAAGCCCTACTACCAAATCTAAAAATATAGAACCTTCAATTGCGATTTACCAAATACAATGTATTTTTATTAGCTACATTCATTTTGTCGATTACATACGTATAAAGCAAAAGTAACAGGGACAAATGAAAATAAGGGTACTTGATGGTTTACTAAACTGGAGCAGTTTAGAGGCAATTAAAAAACTAAAGTGATTGAAGAAATCCATTCAAACGAAGCTCAAATACTGCGGGCGGAAATACTGAATTACGAAAGTAGAAGAACCAGATAAATAATTCAAATACTAAACTTTCAGACCCCAAGTTACTAGAGCGTGTCACCAATGTGGTGGTAAACTTACACCAACTAATTATTAATCAGTATTTTGATTTTATATTGATTTAAATAAAAGCTTTTATTTCAATTTTAAATATAATAACGTAATTTGCATACATTTAATCATTAATTCAGTGGAATTGATAATTTACAATTTTTATAATGAGTTATTTTTTAAAATAAAACTCAATTTTTTCCCATAATGCACATTTAAAAGGAAAATAATAAATAACTGCTTATCGGGGTGACTAAAAAGAATATTTCAGTAACATCTATGTCTACTCACAATAGAATGTGAGCGGACTCTAAGGAATGAAAAAATTCAAGAGCAAGACGAGAACGGTGTTCATACTAAAGATCGGAGAGTGCCATTACCCTTGTTTCCGATGGTGACCGCCGATGGTGATTGGTGTGGCTGTCGGAACTTATACGGGACCGATTTTTCGACGTCTTCCTGTCTGCGTTACGGACGCACTGCGTCGGTAGGAATTTGCTTCGATAAACCAGATGTCAAAATAGTCTTCTTTCACTGGACTAAAACGCACCTTTGGTGGGTTGCTTTAAAAATGAGGTAGATTATTAAGAATTAGTTTTGTAGGTTTCTTGGACCTACCTGTCTCTGGCCAACGCTTCTGCCAGATTGCCGAAAGACTGTCTTTTTTTCCAGGTAGTTCTTCTGTTTACATACATCATACATGCCGACTAGCTTTTGCATTTATACAATTTTCCCTACATAACAGGGCGCTTACAAAAAATAAATTATTGATACATTTTAAACTTTCTATTTTCTATTATAAACATTCTCATTCTGTTCGTAATTTTTTCTGTCATACTTAGTATCATTATTACGTGGAGGTTTTAAATAATTTTCAACCACCCTATTTCTCCTGAAGTTCCAAACAACTTGTTCCTAAGACGTAAATTTTATACATATTTAGAACACCTCTAGCGCAGTAGAACCCCTCCCTAATTTTATTCGAATTTTTAAATTTTTTGAATGATCTAAGGTTTAGCAAGAGCCTTCTGGCTCGGCGACAGTCAGGTAAAATATGGTTTTACCCGGCGCAAGGATGCCGAACCGGAGACGTGCCTGTCTGTGGAGTTATAAGTTTAGGCTTGTTTGTGCAGAAGGAACGTTCACCCTTTAAAATTTCCGAAGGACACTGTTCTCTTTGTAATGGAAAATTTCCCGCACTGGACGAGACGAAGGACTCGTGATAATTGGCGGAACAAACATCACATGGAATAACGCTTTGCCTTGGAGAAGGGGAGTATACGAGTTTAGCTGGGAGGCGAGAAGATGGAAAAATATTCAGAGTTGTGCAAGACGTTGAGAAGGTGAGTAGGCAGAGGAGGAGAGTTTATCTGGATGGAAGGGAGGAGAAAGCTGGAGAGTGGAACGGATATCGAAAGGGAGGAAGAAGCTGGAGAGTTGAAAGGAAGTTGTGAATTCTTTCTCTTTAGTGAGAACGTAATGATAACAAGGAAAGCTGGGTGGAATAAAGAGGAAAAAATGTTTTTTCCTCAATCACCGGCAGAACCAGGTCCAACAGAGGGCAAATTTACAATTGAATCCGAAGGAAGAAGAAGCTGGAGAGTGATCTAACTCGAGAAAGTTCCGGTCGCCTAGTACCCGTTTCCAGAAACGAAAGAAGATAAAAACAGGTTCCTCAAAATGAACTAAAATCTCTGCTACACGTGGTTACCCCAATAAGTAATTAACTTTCTGATATTTAAAAATCCTCCCCTTTAATTAATTTATTTGTAGTAATAGCACTCAGGACCTTTTTAAGTGATTGTTTTTTATATAAATAAAATTATTATATTATATCCTAAAGCGCAAGTAATTTTATTAAATAACTTAAATAAAATCCATATTCATTTACAACATGTATTACATAAATAATAAACAATTCAGGTCTTTAATAAAGAAAATTTAAATTCATTTTTAACTACCAGCTTTTTACAGGTGGTTTTCTGTCATAATTAACCTGCTATATGCGTCCATTACAAGGGAATATTGAACACAATCAATGTCTCTAAATAGAACTTTTAGTGCAGCGCTTTTAATGCATTTATAAATATAAACATTGAATGGTTTCCATTACGAAGGTTCCTCTGCAACGGTTTGTTATCCATTTGAGTGTTTCCGTTAGACGTATTTACTAGTTATATTGAATTATATAGCTGTAAAATAAGATTCTTCTTGCTATCCGTAATTTCTAAATGTATTCTAATTAAACTTGTAAAAGAAAGTTTGATTCAGTCGAACATTATTTTATTATGCCCAGAACGGTATTCTACAATTATTAATCATCCCAAGTTGAAAATTCTAATAATAATAAAATTTTCGGATATGATTGATCGGAATATTCCATACCGTGGCCTGTATTTTACATCTTATATGTCCAACAATTCCTGGTAATTTTAAATGTCGTTCGTCGACACCGTTTGAGGACGAAACTTCAAACGCCTGCACTCCACTTAAATTCTCTGAACGCTGAAAGAAGGACAAGACAGCCATTAAGATTCTCTTGTTCTACTGCGCAATGCTCTACAAAGAGGATTTTCTTCGAGAATTAGGACTTCTGTGCACGAAGTACGAGTATATTCCCTAGCAAGAGACGTGCCTTCAACAGCACTAACAAGCAATAGTGGCAATCTTACCCTTCTACACTTCTAATTTAATTTAAATCACGCTAAAAATATATGAATTACATTCTCGCGAACCAAATGATATTTCAGTTTAAAATCAGGAGAAGCTAACATACCAGAGACGTTGCTTACGCTCGAAAAGATCGGATATTAAAACAGAA
The DNA here is from genome assembly GCA_034510155.1 of Eucriotettix oculatus. Taxonomy (NCBI): domain Eukaryota; kingdom Metazoa; phylum Arthropoda; class Insecta; order Orthoptera; family Tetrigidae; genus Eucriotettix; species Eucriotettix oculatus. The sequence goes on along the minus strand of CM067376.1, from coordinate 219,362,122 downwards.
AAGAAATTCGCGGTAACGTGTAAATATGTCACGTTACATCACGTCAGAAAACCGCGTTGTACCAATTCACCGAGACCAATTTGCTGTAGTTGCCAATCCGCAAAGTCGGTGCTGTAGCATTATTATATTTTGTTTCTTTGGTGTTATTGGCAAAGAAACCTTATTAAACGGTTCCTGAAGTATCTTCCTACCAGGGGCATGTGCTGACCTTTGCAGTTAGGGAACCAATAGAAGTCAATAAATGTTGGAATTATAAATAAAGTAATTGAATTACTTATAATTATAAATACAATATAAAGAATGGCTAAAATTTAGGAATGAAACTTTGAGTAGTTCTTTAATTAAAATAAAACAAAAATCTCATGTTGGTGCTGCAACATCCGGGGTCAAAATTTTGTTATATTTTAATTAAAGTACTGAGGAGCTCCCGAAAGTTTGGGCACAAAATGTTCTCAAATAATTCTTTTCCATTTCTGACTTTTGGCCAGTTTTTGCGTTTACCGTACATTATTTGATCGCGATAACACCAAGTTCAACCTATGTGAATGCAGAGTATTTACTGGGACTACAGTATTTTCCTATCTCCTTTGTAATCTGGATCGAGGCAACATTGACAACTCAGGAAATAGAAATTTTTGTATTACTTTACAAACAGAAAAGGTGGAATACGATGGAATTTGGCATATGACTTTCTAGTACACGACCGTACTTAGCGATTAACTGAATCAAATCTCTTTAATTGCATTTATTGGCCGAATCAGCAGATTCATCTTGGCCCCTGACATTCAGTTCCCGGTTCCCCGAGGACAAAAACTACTTCAATAAGTCTTTGCAGAATTGCGTAATTCTTTTTCACTGTTTCATTGCGCTCCTCATGCTGCATCAGTAATTTTTCATTTCATTCTTTTCAATGTATCAAAAGTCTTTAATTTCTAAATACATTGAAAATCATAAACTTTATAGTTAGACCTATTAGTCTAACCTCATTAGTATGCAAAATCATGGAGCACTTAATAACTACGCACATTTGGGATGCACTTGAATCTTAAGGGTGGTTCTTTAAAAACCAACATGGATTTCGATTGGGTTTTTCGTGTGAAAGTCAGATAATCAATTTGTTTCAAGATCTAGCAGACGAAGTCGTTCGTGGTGGTAGAATAGACGCCATTGTTACTGATTTTGCAAAGGCTTTCGATGTAGGTCATCACGACATCTTGATCCAGAAGTTAGATGGGACAGGTATTGACAAAAGAGTAGTTCTCTGGCTGCAAGAATTCTTAACAAATAGGCTACAACAAGTCAAAGTTGGGAAAGAAACTTCAGAACTCGGATCTCGGATCTGTAACATCGGGATCAGTTATTGCCCCATTATTGTTTCTCATTTTATTAATGATTTGTCTAATAATATAAATTCTAAGGTCAGTCTTTTTGCAGATGACTGTGTAATTTACAGGGAAATAACTGGGGAACGATACAGATCTGCTCTCCAAACTGACTTAGACACTTTAACTACATGGACTAAGCGAAATAAAATCAAAATCAACAATAGTAAAAGTAAAGCGATTAGTTTTCCTAAAATGCGCCTTGATATATAAAATAGACGCGGAAACAGTGATCGAGGAGACAAACTGTAAATACCTCGGCATTTATTTTAACAGTAAGCTGGGGGCAGGTAAACTATGCTGCAAGGAAAGCGTGGAACACCTTGCACTTTGTCATGAGAACACTCAAGAACACTAAAGAGATGGCATATTTGTCATTAGTGCGCCCACTTATGGAATATAGTGCAGTATGCTGGGATCCGTACAGGATATGTCAAATAGAATCCTTAGAAAGGGTGCAAAGAAGGGCCGCAAAATTCGTACAAATAGGACCTGGCATAGAAACGAAAAGGTGGGGTACGCTACAGACAAGAAGAGAAAGAGCTAGGCTACACATTTTCTACAGAGCTTTTGCAGGTCAAAAAGCATGGCAGGGAATCCGAGATAGAATGAAAGAATCGACTCGGAACGGGAGGGGTGATCACCTCTTTAAATTACAAGAAAGGAACCAAAAAACAGACGTTGGAAAATACTCATTCCTAAATAGGACAGAAAATGACTGGAACAATCTACCTGCAGGAGTGTTTGAGGAACTTCCTCTAACAGAAAGAAAATTTAGACTTAATCTAAGTTTAGTGTAGTGCAGTGCAGTGACGTGATCAGTGTTGCGAAATCTTTAAAAATATACTACAGTGAAATATATTTCCACTGTTTTCTTTTTCAGGCAACAATCATATTCTTCATTTTTAAAAATTCATCTTATAATAATATGATTCGACACTTTTTATATTGAATATAATTATACATTCAATTATAGATTAAATATGGTTCTTACGACCAGATTATTAATTATTGTTTAAGTGCTATGTATCTGCCACCGGGCATCTGCCCATTTGTAGATTTAATAAATACAATACAATGCAAGATTGTCTTTATATAATTTTGTGAAGATTACTCAAACCACAGAATCCAGATTTGTTCCAAACAGATTTTTTCAACACGGAAGAGCAAACAAGGCCAAAAGTACTTCTGGTCGAATGTTTCACCACATCTCAGCTATTCAATGCTGCCATATAACTGTTCGTTAAAATATCATGTGAAATTTTTATCTTTAGTTGTCAAAAAAACATAGAGAAGTGGTTGCTTTATGTTTAACAATAATTTCCTTCTTTAATGAATGATGAAAAGAAAAATGTCCTTTAGAGAGGTTCATACACTCAGCTGACTAAGTAGAGTTCCCAGGCCTTGGGTCCAGACGCTGAGAAAGTATTGCTTCCAATTTCATCTTTATTTCACGAACTTTAAAGTCGTTTCGCGCTAAATTTGAGCCAAGAAACCGTTCTTATTGATACACAGTATATATTCGTATCGTACGACGCACAGCATCAAACAAAATACCTACAACTTTTTTTCAAAAAGGAATTCTTCAAATAATAGTACACGTGAAACCATGCCTTCTCAATGTCGAGTGGGATCATCCGAGGAAGCTTGTGCTTCCAGCTCTAAGGTTCCTTTCTGCTGCACCAGGGTGCAGTGGTGAGCAGATGAATTCAGATTTGCCGCCACGTAGGAAAATAAACAGAGTAGACACATTTTACTTGAAGTGTTTTGAAGTATAACATTTTTGTTTAGAAATGATACTGGAAGCAGAGCATCCTTTGCTTCTCACGAAGAATCTCATTTCTACAGAGATTCCGAACTCATTAGGCGACAGAGTTTCTTTTTTTGGAATTTGTGTTTCATCTAACTGGCAAACATAGCAAGAACTCCATCTCAAACCCAATGTTGTGTACTATGAAGTTCTTCAATAATTACACGAGCATCCGAATATGGTATGGAGATGGTGTGGTTGCTGACGAAAATGGAAAACAAGAGAAATAAACAACACCAATTTGTCAGCAAACAATTATCCACTGTTAGATACATTGTATTTATTTAAAATTTACCTGATGAAGTCCACAGATATGGACAAAATGTCGTAGTTGTATTCAATAAATGTAAAATTCATTGTTGACAAATTAGCTGCTTTGTTTATTTATTAATACCAATTTTTAAGTGAATTTTAAACAATATTTAAATCTCGGAGTGAAAATTAACCCAGTTGTTGTTGTTGTGGTATTCAGTTCTAAGACTGGTCTGATGCAATCCTCCATACTAACCTATCCTGCACAAGCCTTTTCATATCCTCATTACTAGCACAACCAACATCCTCCCTAATCTGCTTAGCGTATTCTATCCTTGTCTCCTCTTCTGTTCTTTACCTCACACACTTCCCTCTAATGCTAATTTTACAAGAACCTCGAGCTTAAAACATGGCCATTAATCTATCCCTTCTCTTGGTCAACGTCCTCCATATTGTTCGCTTTTCCCCTATTCAGTTTAGAACTTCCTCGTTACTTACTCTATGCACCCATCTGATTTTCAGCATTCGCCTATAGCACCACATTTCAAAGGCTTCTATTCTTTTCCTATTCCGCAGCTCCTATCGTCCACATTTCGCACCCATATAACGCCACGCTCTATATGAACATATGTTCCTAATATTCACACTTATATATCCGTAAGTAAATTCCTCTTTTCCGCGAAAGCCTTCCTTACCTAAGCTATACTACTCTTTAAGTCTACTGTACTTCTACCATCCCTAGTTATTACGCTTCCCAAGTAGCAAAATTCCTTAACTTCCGTCAAAATATCACTTCCCAATCTAACACCCTTTATTATTCCAATGTTTCCCAAACTATACTCCATTACCTTTGTTTTCTCTCGATTACTCCTCATATTGAACTCTTTCTCCAGGACTCCGTTCATACCATTTATGGTTTCCAAGTCGTCTTCTGACTCCCCTAATACTGCCATATCGTCGGCAAAGCGTAGGGTTTTTTTATTCTCCTTGCAGTATGATTCCTTTTCCATATTCCGTTTTAGCTTTCTTTATCGCCTATTCTATATATAAGTTAAACAGCGAAAGACTGCATCCAGATCCTTTTTCCTTCTTGATTTCTGCTTCCTTTTCTTGCCCTTCAATTCTAACTGCTTCTGTACAGGTTCTTTCTCGATATTTTATTCCTGTATTCTTCAAAATCCTTAATTGTGTGTTCCAGTTCACATTATCAAACGCATTTTAAAAATCTACAAATGCCATGAGTCTACACCGGTTTTTTCTTTCCCTGTTTCCTAAAATTAGAGGCAAAGTCAATATTGCTTCTCTTGCCCTTACATTCTTCCTAAAACAAACTGATCTTCTCCGAACTCGCATTCTATTTGACGTCCCATCCTCCTATATACTATGTTGTTAATATTTTGCATGCATGAGATACTAAACTAACAGTCTACTTCGGTATGGGTATAATTATATTTTTACTAAAATCTTCTGGTATTCTTCCTGTTTCGTGGATTTCACAAAGTATCCTGAACAGCCATGATATTGCTTCTTCGCCCAATGATCTTATCAACTCCGCTGGAATGTTATCAATTCACAAAGTTCGGATCATCAGTTACCACCATGCATTTTGGTTATTTTCATCGAAGCAAAATATTTACAATTTGACTTATAACATTGTCGTCTGTTTAAAATAAAGCAATTTATAACAAAGATATCACCGGACTCCAAAGGTTTATCCCATCTGCACCGATATTAAACGTAGGCGCAAAACGCTTAATACTTATTTCAATGCTTTGGAGCCTGACATTTAAGATTCGTCACAGGTTAATTCATTAATTTTAAGTCAACTAACTATAATGACGAACCTTATTTTAATATCGTTTGAAGCGTATGACTATATTCCACCGAATCAATTAAATGAATCCTAATTTGGCTACTATTCATATTCAAAACAATCTTAATATATTTTCCGAATAAGAATCACTTGAATATTTTGAGAGATTAATTTTTAAATACATCGACTATTCATTAACTAAACTCAAACAGCACTCTCATAATGTGCTGTTAAGTGACAAATAAGTAACCGCGATTGTTCAAAATCGACGTAAATCAAAATGAATGCTTTGAACGATCACATTTTCTTGTAGTACATTTTGGAACCTATGTTTCTAACATGCATGTTTGGTCTTTAGCAGTTCCGTTATAAAAATTTATTTATTTTTTCACAGCCAAATAAATTGTTCCGGCTTTATAATAGCCGTAACGTAATTATACTAATAAATCTAAACATTCTTACAATTCTAAAATATTGCTACATGGTAAGCAACTTTGATGAGTTAGCTAGAAATTAGGATACTGCAAAGTGAGTGTCCGGAGTAAGTCGGGTATTATTTGTATTAGCTCGGTACAGTATTTCGTTAAACACTAGCAGCGAGCGCGTCCAGGTTTCAACATTTACATTTTGATGCTCGACGGAGTGTTTATTTCATCAGAATAGTTACACAGGTGGCATTTTTATGCTTTCTACGTGGAAACATAAAATCTATGTGTATATGTGTAATGAAACATATATACGACGGAAGACTTATTTATAATGTAGCTCAGAAAAATATTTCCTATTTAATATCCCATATTTCTACTATTTGATAAAAATATATTCAAATACAGTAAGAAATAGGCGGTGCGTAATGTCTCGTCTTGGTCTGACGCCGTGGTGTCGCGTTTCAAATTCCAAGCTCGAGCCTACAGCCAAATCATGAGATTTAAGCTTGTCAGCCACCCGAGGGAAACGACCTGACGAAAAACAAACAAGTCAGTCCTTCCGTCGACAATTGGACAATTAGACAATTTGACGTGATTGGCGTAGACACGTTACGTGCAGTGGTGTTTTTTTCCATTGTGGGGTTGACAATCAAATAATCTGGGACGTCGCAAGGCGACAAGAAGGACAATTCGCGACTCGACTTGTAAGGAGGAGGAAGTCAGAAAGGAGAGGAGAGGACAGAAAGAAAGAGATATTAAGAGAGCATTGTTAAATTATTTGCCTGAAACAAGAAGGAGAACCGCTGAGCTGAGAGAAAAAGACGCTTTCAGCAAGTCACTTAAAGACAACACAAACCCGCCTGCAACTTTACTGTCTTAGCTGAGACTTCAACATCCTCATGGAGATGGATAACTGGGTTTTCCTCGACGCCTGACACTTAAAATCAACTGTCTTCCATCTACTGCCCGGTGAAGTAAAAAAGAGATTCGCCACTATCTGCACCTGCCTCATGCACCGAATTCTCAGACGGCGCCTGGTACCAGCTCAATACTTCGAGTCACTGAGCTCAGAACAAAACATGCTTGTGTTCCCGCTCAACGTTATAAGCGAGATCCCTGCTGCACGTTTGTTTTCTTTCGCTTACATATATGACTCTTTTAGTTAATTTGAATCTCACGTAAATAAATACCCTGTGTTTAGCCGTCATCATTAAAAAAATTATATTGCCCTAAATTACTTTTTATTAGAGGAAATTAATTATTTGTTAAATTAAATTTTTGTTCTTTCAATCCCCGCTTTTTCAATATGTAAACTGGCCGGACAATTATTACAAACTTTAACATTTGGGAACTATCGTATACATATCCATGACATAAATTACTAGTAATTACTATAGCGATTTTATGTCTAACATGTGTCGCGTGTAAACTCAGTCGGATGAAACTGGAAGAAAACCATAGATATTGAGAAAATGATGAGCTAAGCGTAGACATATCTTTAATAAAAGTTAATCAACCTCACATGTTTTGGTCCCGATGTGTAACCTCACCAGACACATCAATACAAAAGTAATAATAGGCACATATTAAAAGAAGAAAATTCATAATTTTCTTTTGAATTTATAAAATCCATAAGAGCGGAAAAAAGACCAACATCTAATTACGCTAAAAGAATACAACTTTACGATTGATTCCATTCGATATTTATAAATAATTATTGTAAGTGGCTTGAAAATTAAATTGTACCTACAAGAAACGACCAACTGTCAGTCATAGTCATAGTCTGTTCAATATAGTTGATTGAAATACGCACTCGGTCTAATTTAATTAAATAATAAGATCAATGTTTTTAAATAATTAAACGTGAAACACTTGTCAAGAATATTGGTTCCAAGAATTTTGTGGCTTTAATTTAAAAAGACTATTCTGAAAAATGTTTTGTTTGTACAGAAACCCATCATTTATTTATTTATATGGAATCTCGTGAAGTATTATTACCGTATATTAGCGTAATTCATTAAATAAAAATAAATCTCGTTACATGCGGATTAGCATGAACCTATATTTTGATTGTGTTCGGAACCGTGCTGTTTAAACCTTTGATGAAAGATGGAGTAATTATTGTTATTGTCTGCTCTGTGGCCGTGAGTGTTGCGAGTCTATTCTTGCAGCACGCTGAACTGCACAATACATCCGCCCCTCTTGGGAATACGTCGCGAATCTGCGCCAGGTTTGTAGTTGCTCCACAAAGCCACACCCACAAAGTTCACAAGATAACCATTTTTTGTAACGATATGCCAAACACTTCACCGTGATGGTATGCCAACTCGATTTATTGTTCAGGAACCTGAAATTGCAAATGTTTCAGTAACAACTCCGTACAATTAGAAAAGATACTGGGAAATTTTTTGAAACAAGTTTTCTAATATACCTTATTTTAGTGCATTTATCTCGATTATCACATTTTACTCACCAATTTAAATAGAAACGTGAAAATTTACGGTGAATATAGTAGCCAATACATTGAAATTATTGAGAATATATACAATGTGCATATTTGTATCTTCATAAAAATTACGTGTTTACGTGTCTTAAGCAAGTTATATTTTTTTCTACTTGCGCCAAAAAGAAGATATTTGGGGCTTCTAAATAATACAGAAACCGCTGATAGTTGATAGATTAAAAATATGTATTTTACATATTTTCAATCAAATAAATATGAAGAGGTAAGAAGAAATGTGCAGCAATCATCGATGTTAGTGAAATTATATTAATTATATCATGTAATGTAATGTGTAAGGTGGATAAACTATTTTAAAATGAATAGTTACTATAAAAATGTGAAAAAATAATACTTGAACATTTATTAATGACAATATGCACTAATTTCATCACTTCTAAGTTACAATGATTAACATTATTTATTTTACACTATTTACCACATTATATTTCTTACTAACTAGATATATGAGTAGAGAACGTAGATTTTCCCGACGAAGATGCTGGATGAAGAGTTCTCGGGATTCCAGTCGGGTGATGTCGTTTGTAATCCACAACGTTACTATGGCTGACACCACCATCTTCTTCAGGTGAAGATGGCGGTGTCAGCCATAGAAACGTTGTGGATTACAAACGACATCACCCGACTGGAATCCCGAGAACTCTTCATCTAGATGAAGTTCTATAAGAAGGGTCGTTTAAACGGGTCTTCTCATGGAGCAGAATAAAAAACCCAAATCCTACGCGGAATTGGCAGTACTAGGAAATCGCAAAAGGCTACAAACAGTGTAATTACCCTTTCTTCTTATAGAATCTGCAACTAGCCACTGAAGTCTGTCCTGCCCCTCTTCTTCGTTGCTATCACGAACGCCTTGGTGCCCCGGGCTCGAGCACGCCTTCCTGCCGTAATTCAAAAATCCGTTCGCAGGGTAATTTCTTACTATCCACTATAAATTTTCACGCTTATAGCTCCCTCTAACAATTCAATCTTAATACCTCTTAAAGCACAATCTTAATATCCAATATTTAAGTCTGATCTTAATGTTCACTCTTAAAGGCCGGTCTTAGTGTTGCAAAATCCATTTTCCTGGGTTTTTAATAGCTTGTCCCCACTTCATTAATTCGTTTCTGTCGGTAGCGTGACCGATTCCTGCCCAATAAAAATGATTTCCCTATCGTCTCTGGTAAGAGCCATTCACCCCTCTCCACCGATGTTTTGAGGAAAACACCGTGTCGCCAAACAACCCGATACCACCAAATCACAAATTTTTGAGAAATGTCGCGCCAACTTCAGGGGGTTTTATTACTCCTGTCTTTAACATTCAGCTTCTCTCACGCCGCTTGCCTTCGATTCCGTACCGCAAAATTCCGCATTTAGTTGTGTTTTACCATAACACTTGTAGTGCGGAATATTTCACAACAGTTATCTGGAATAATGATGTTTTAATTTCATTGTGGCAGACGTAAGTAGTTCCGAAATCGCAAAGTAATTTCTTAGAATGGCGGAAATCAATTTTAATTCTCAAAGGGTTTCCAGTGTTTCATTGTATTCGTTAAAAGAAGTTTAAAGCGACTTCCGCGTCCGACGCTAAAATATTGATTTGCATAACTCAATATTTCTAAAGGCCTGCTTTTCTTCTTTATAGAGCTTCATAAAATATGCTGTCAAGTTTCTAATTCCATTGCAACTACATATTTTATTAAAAATTCACTAACCTGCGAACTCAGTTTTCGCAATTTGTTGTGATTTTTTATTTTTTTATCTCTTTCCTTTGTTGCGATTTAAGAATACTTTTTATTTTGTCTATTATATGTTATATGGTTTTTCTTTGTCCTATTATTACTTAAATTCTGAGTTAAAATTTGGCACCCCAGCAGCGCAGTTCGTAGCTGACAGCCGACACTTAGCGTAGCAGATCCCAACAATTCTGTTCTTTCATACTTTTTCTAGATATATAAGTATCCTCGATGTATTGGAGATATCATAGTAGCGTCTTGGTTTGTTTCATTCTGTATAGTTTCCTCAGAATTCATGAATTGATAATGAAGCCACACTCCGTTACATAAAAAGAATCTCACTCGGAAGATTTACTTGTACTTCCCCACTGATTTAAATGTTCATAATGACGGTAGCTTACAGTTAATCATCCCTTATCACGTGAATTAGATTTCCAAGACTAGGTTGGCGATCTCGCCAATATCACTAATTTGATTAAAGACTTCTTTAATGTTATTTTTCCTAATTATTCGGTGCCCGGGGTTTTCGGGTATTTATTTGTATTAGCCCGTTTATGAAAAACGAAAATTTTTGACGCGTCAATTTTCTTAAAACGCGTTTTAAAATTTTGAATCCTGAGCGTGGAGAAGAGTTGAAGCTTTAATTATGAATTATGATTCAGTATATAAACAAAATAATTAAGATATCCCTCAATATCTCAACATAAAAACCATTAATTATGTGTAATGTATGCATAACTTCGACAAAAGACATTCAGCATTTATTAGAATTGAAGATCAAGAAAAGAAAGCAGAAATCAAGAAAGGAGTAAGATAAGGATGCAGCCTGTCACTCACGCTGCCTAACTTTAATTTTGAAGAAGGGATGCAGAAATTTAAAACGGAATATGAAAAGGAATCATACTGCAAGGAGAAGAAATAAAAATCCTACGCTTTGCCGATGATATTGTAGTATTAGGGGAGTCAGAGAAGACTTGGATACCATAATAAATGGCATGAACGGGGTCCTGAAGAATGAGTTCAATATGAAGATGAAAAGAGGGAAAACCAAGGTAATGGAGCGTCGTAGGGGAAACAATGGAATAGCAAATGGTGTTAGATTCGGAAGGGATATTTTGACGGAGGTTAAGGAATTCTGCTACTTGGGAAGCGTAATAACTAGGGATGGTAGAAGTACAGTAGTCAGAAAGAGTAGGATAGGACAGGCAAGGAAGGCTTTCGTGAAAAAGAGTAATTTACTTACGAGTAATAAAAGTGTGAATATTAGGAAATCGTTGCTAAAATTTTCGTATGGAGCGGGCAATTATATGGATGCGAAACGTGGACGATAGGAGTTGGGGAAAGGAAAAGAATAGAAGTCTTGGAATTGTGGTACTATAGGAGAATGCTGAAAATGATATGGGTGGATATAATCACTAACAAGGAAGTTCTAAACCGAATAGGGGAAGGACAAACAATATGGAGGACGTTGGCCAAGAGAAGGGATAGGTTCATAGGTCACCTTTTAATAGATGAGTGTCTTGTAAAATAAGTAGTAGAGGGAAGCGTGTGGAGTAAGAACAGATGAGGGAGGCGAGGGATGCAATACGGTAAGCAGATTAGAGAGGATGTGTAATGTGCTAGTTATGCGGAAATGAAACCACTTGCGCAAGATAGTTGTGTGTGAAGGGTTGCATCAGTCCAGACTGAATACTAATACAACAACAAAATATGTAATTTTTTGTAATTCTCACTTATGATAAGTTATTGCTTCGACAGTTTTACAATCAGTCAAGTCTATTAAACTACAAGTTTCATATAATTTTTCGTATTTAACTATTATTATATACACAAGTTTCAAAAAACACACTCAATTTAAATTTATCGAAAATTCTCCCTCGAAATTTGTAGGCAGTGCAGTTGACAGCAAAGCAATCTAATTATATTAAGCTAAAAATCTGACCGATTGTCTTTTATTGTCCTTTGATATTTTCTGCCGTTCGTATTGCAGGATATAATTTGGCAACAGCCGAGTTTGACAGCAGAGACATCTGCTGAGGTTCTGTGCAACACGTCACTTTAAAAGGTTATTCTATATAAAACGGGAATATACAAACATGCGTATTGTTTTGTATCATCCTTCTATATATTCGTGTTGTTCGCTTAATAGGATGTAATTGATCAAATGTGAGAATAGCACATTAATAACAGATAACCTGCATATTGAGGGCTTCCAAATATGGAAGATTTTCCTATTTAGTGACTCTTCGACGTCTCATACTTACGCAAAATGGCACGTTAAAATAATTTTTGGTATTAATTCCTTTCACGTATGTGTTATGGGTTTCTCACCCCCTTCCCCATACCTAGTGATTTTATTTTATTAAGAATATACAAACTTATATAATTCCTTATTATATATATTTACATCACTTATTATTTTCTCAGTTTCCATTCAGTGACGATTATTTGAATCAAGTAAATACATTCAATAATACGGTCGGCTATATCCTAAAATAAGTTAAAAATAAATACTTTGTATCGTACAAACACTAATGTCTTATTAATACCATTTAAAATCTTAGGTTTTGATCTCTAGTAAGAGCATATTCATTGTATAGGCTACTAAACACAAGACAGATTACATTTCATTTCACATTATACTTTAACATTATAAACGTCCTATTCATTAACAATTATATACATATACACTTATGAATATACAAAATACGAATATATGTGTACTCGTATTAAATATTTCCTTTTATCGGCTTTATGATGAATATGATCTCATTTTAAATTGATTTAATTAAACTTTAATGACTGTATCAAGGTTTTATTTATTATTTTCAAAATCTATATATCACAGTCAACATTAGAATCGATCTTGCAATGTATTCAAAAAACGGTTGCATCGAAATATCAAAAAGTTTCGACCGGAGCGGGAATCGAACCCGCGACAGCCATTGAAGTCTTAAAATTAAGCCGTGAAATATGTTATTTACTAAAATACAATGGATGGAGACGGTTCGTATATGACTGGGAGCCGACCCGGATAGCTCAGGTGGAAGAGCGACCAAGTACCGAGTCGAGATCTTTCCTCCCTGATACTTCAATTCCCTTTCATAGATCCATTGTTCTATAACAAGAAACTATTTCCGAACTACGTCCTGGATTCTACAATTCGAAATGAATGGATTGTCAGTCTCTTCTCTTAAAACTTATATTGCTTACAACTGGTAACGTCCAATTTCAAAAATTTATTTTTATTAAAATAAAATATTATACAATGTTTAACTTGCTACATACCATTTGAAATAGAAAATCTAGTTTCTTTTATTTTCTATACAGTAATAAATATGGGGGTATAAACTATTTTATAATAAGGAATCGTTATAACAATGTGAATAATATTAAATTTGACATTTCTCTATTACAATGTACTCTAATTGAATAAAATTTTATTATAATTTAACCATTAACACTACATATTTACAATATTTATACAAATTAAATATTTTGTAAACTAAATACGTGAGTTAAAAATGGACCTTCTCACGGAGCAGAACTGAAACACAAATCCTACTTGGAATTGGCCGTACTAGGAAATCGGCAAAAGGTTACAAACAGTGGGTATTACTTATTTTTATCAGTTTAACATGGAACTTCCCATTAGAGTCAGCTCTGCGAATCATCGTTGCTAGTACATGGGTGTCCCGGACTAGATTGCTCCTTTACCCAATTGTTCAAAAGGCCATGGCCAGGACACTCTTCAATTTCCAATTGTTTGCTCTAAATGTTCAAAAATTAACGTTTAGTCTTATCTCCGCCGAATTATATTTAAAAAATGGCCACTCCTTCAAAATTAAATAAAAAGGGCAACGTACAGACGTAAGAAAGTTTTCATTCGTAAATAGGTAAATACGCGATTGGAATTCCTTGCCTGACGACTTTTGCGGGTAGCGTAAATCAGTTTAGGAATAGGCTAAGAAAAATTAAGTGAGTATTTTTTTTAAGAATCAGTGAAGTGATAAAAGTGAAGTGCAGTGAAGTGATTTTTGTGTAGCACCTTTCTTTCCTTTTTCAGATAAAAACTACACTTCAAAATTCTTCCTTAGTGTAAACTTTTTGTAATTGTATTTGTGTTTTATTTTTATTTTGTGTTTTCTTTGTATATAGCTGCCACCGGGAAAATGCCCAATAGCAGCTAAGTAAGTAATAATAAAAAGTCCCGATCATAATGCTCTTTCAAGTATTGTCTCAATCAACACGTCCTTGATGTCCAGAATCCATTTTTCTTCCTTATTTCATAATCCGTCGGTGGTGGGACCCGATACAGTCCAATAAAAATTCGTATCTATGTGCTGTTGGAGCCATTTGTCCCTCTCGATCGACATTCTTAGGCAAAAACACCACCTTCCTTCAACACCCGATGCCGCCAAATCTCACAGAATTGGAAAAATCCCAAGTCAAACCATCGTGTCAGATGTAACCTACAACTTCCCTCACGCCACATGCCTTTTATTCCGTACCGCCAAATTCCGCATGTAGTTGTGTTTTACCATTACAAAATGTCTCAAATAACTTTCTAAAACCATTAAGTTTTTATTATATAATCTTGCAAAATAGATATTGTATAAAAAATTTATGAATTATTTTGTACCCATGTGAGTTAGAACAATAAATATATAATTTGTTCGATAATATTTTATTAGTTAAACCAGCTTTCAGCGCCAGCCTTATTCACTTGTTATCACATACATAATATAACATTTTAACCTTTTTTACATCATAATTAAAGATAAACTTCAAACCTACTGAAGACTTGGTTGGTTTTTATTTGAAGATATTAACCTAAAAAGTGTTGACATTAATAATATTAATATAAAATACCTAATTTCTGTGCCTTATGAATATCATAGAAGATCGTTACATGATTTTGTGCTGCGTGCTAAAGGCAAATGAAGATATCAGAGAGACGCGCCATGTGAGTCATCGCTACTAACCTAACCTGGTACGCCATCGCGTGCAGCAGCGGCCCATATTACCTGCGCCAAACTTTTATTTCCGTGCAGACATGCTTTAACGGAATCCAACTACGCTAATGTCAATAATTTAGTTCGTAAGGAAATCTAAAGGACGGAGAAACTTAGAAAATTTCTCTCCCTCTCACTCTCGCATCATTAGCAGTTTTTCCTTATTTATTTCCCCAGTTTCCCGCCAAATAAGACCTGGAAGGCTGGAAGTTGCCTCGTAGACTTTGGGGGTAATTTATATAGGAAATCAGTACGCATTGCTGCAAACAAGGTTCCGCCCTCTAATTCATTTTTAGTATCTGTCTTAACTCTATGCTTTGTTGTACTTGCTCGTTCACCAGAATTGTAGGATTTCTGCACGCAAGTGAACCCATCCATTCCAAACACGAGCATTTAAGTTTTAATTGACAAACGTAGGATTTTTCTGTGAATCAACTTAAAAAAATTTTCTTCGTTTTTTAAACAGGTCAAAGTTTTAAAGATGGAAGGTTTTCCCGGAGAAGAGAATAAATAAAGATTGTCGGAACAATTAACGTCTATAAATAAATAAATATAAAGAATTAACGACCAGAAAATTTTTTGAACAAAGTATACGTTACGCCCATTGTGGTTCTTGTCAAAAAACTGATATATTGTTTCTAAATAAAAAATATTATATAGAGAGATGAAAATGAATTAACTACATTTATTAATAGACAATATACAATAATTTAATCAAATTCAGTTTACGAAACGGGCATTGTTGATGATTAACATTATATACTATATACAATTAAATTTCTTACAAAACAATATTTCGACACATGAGATCCATTCTCAGGTCGTGTTTAAAATTCTTCTAATAGACTAAAAATTTTTCAATACGAGGAAATCGGCAGAAAGGTTACAGAGTAATAACCGTCTTCTTCTTTTCCTGGAACTCGCCACTCGTCCACAGATCTCGTACCTTTCGACTTTTCTGTTGCTCATTTAATCTTCTTATCCACGGACAGGAGCAAACATTCCGTCCAGAATCAACCAAATTAATACTACCTCACAGATCTAAATAGTCACTCCGTCCTGCTCTTGGTTACCACTCTCTCTTCCTCTCCCCTCCTCTCTCGCTATCAATCACGCTGTCTCTCATCACCCATCATTATTCAAATGGTAATTGCCAATTACCAATCTCTTAATTTACAATTCCTTAATGTCCAAAACTCAATATGCGTCCGTTTTTAATAATTTTTCCCCACCATCACTTGATTTCCTTCAGTGGAAGTGGGGGACGAAATCGTCTCCAATCAGAAGCATTTGTTTAGCATTTGGAAGGAGCCATTCATCACACTCTACCGCTGTTTTGTCTCGTGACAGTCTTAATGACTTTAGACAGCCCAAACCGACGCCAAACTGTCTACGTTTTATTACCTTGTCTGCTACCTTCTTTAATTTCTCTCAAGCCGGCTACCTTTGATTTTGCCTCAACAAATTCCGTATTTCGTTGTGTTATACCGTAACAATAAATTTGGTAGGATATTCTACAGATCTTACGCTTAGTTTTCTATGTAATGTGTAACTCGATGTGTCATAAAACCTTTACAATCTAGTCGGGTAATGGAACACAGAATAATTCAAACTAAGTACAGGGTGTTTCATATTGAAAGAGACAAAAAGAAAGCCTTCCAGCGCAGTAATTACTTTATTTTGATAAGGCATATTTACTGTCAAGCTAATAGATGTTCTTTACGTTCCCCGCCCCATCCAACCAAAGACACAAAAAATGTCAATGTGGTAATTACAGTTCATGTCACACTCGTGATAGAATATCCTCTGTTAATAGTTAGTGTTCTTCAGGTATCCGCTGTTAGTAGTGGAGGCAGGGACACTTCCTCTTTAACAAAATTCCAACGCAAAATTCGCAAGGGATTAGATCTGGGGATCTCGGTGGCCAACAAATGGCATATTGTCTGGTCCTGTTCGACCAATCCAGCGAAGGTGTAGAGTATCGTTGAGTGGCATACGTAAGCACCGACTTGCTGCAGAATGAAGCCGGAAACCGCTTCTTCCAACTACGGTGACCATCACTGTGCTAGCATATCTAAGTCAATGAACCAGTTAATAGGTTATTCCACGAAGAGAAATGGAAAAAAGATACTTTCGGATTTGGCTTGGAAAACATAAACTTTTGGATAATCCTACTGAAGTTTCATCAGACCATGTAGTTCAGATTTATAATAGTTACAAAATAAAACCTTATTTCCTTCAAGTGTTTATTTAATTTAGCTGCCAAAAGAGTAGCCTGCTATACGCCATAATCATCTTGAATTATCCATATATATAATTTAAAGATATAAACAAAAAATGTGAATATACAGTATATATGTGAAGTAGAATAATTAATTATGCTGATTTAAATTTTGTTTTGGTATTCAGTCCAAAGACTGGTATCCCATGATTAATTATGTTGTAATGTTTTTTTTAAGATGAAATTGTCATGAAATAATATATATCTGTATAAGTATATAAGTGTAAGTTGGTTATTTTAAATCATGTCAACTCCTAATCTGTTTTTTCTGTAAATTCCGAATGAGTTTGTTGTCGGGCATTCTGATCGATTAACTGATTGATAAGGTCCATGTCCATTTGAAATTGTAACTATATATAATCTATTTTAAAATCTTGTTCCAACATGTAGTAAATACAGGGGGATAATACTATTTTACTGAAAAATTATTATAAAATAATTTGGCAAAAGATTACAAACATTGGTATTGTCTGGGCCTTGTCGCTGACCTCATCTGGACTTCCTTATTGAGTGATGAAGAGCGCTTTAGAAATCCGGACTGGATGACGCCTTCATTCCGTTATTTAAATGCCCTCGGCCGGGGCGATCTCCAATTTCTTTCAGAATAAAACTGCTTAACTTCTCATTCATCAACTCGACCACCACGTCCTTAATGTCTAATATTAACCACCACGTCTTTAATAATGTTCTCAAACTCTACGTCCTCAATAACGTCCTCCAATAATATCCTCCAAAATCCATTTTCTTTGGTTTTTAATAATATTCCGTCGGTGGCGGGGCTCGATATCGTCCATTAAAAATTCTTATCTGTCCTCTCTGGGAC
Source organism: Eucriotettix oculatus (assembly GCA_034510155.1). NCBI lineage: Eukaryota > Metazoa > Arthropoda > Insecta > Orthoptera > Tetrigidae > Eucriotettix > Eucriotettix oculatus. The sequence continues at coordinate 219,344,082 of CM067376.1, read as the reverse complement.
TAGTCGTTTGCCCCTCTCCATTGAAGTTTTTGAGGAAAAATACCAACCTTGCTCTCCAAGTCTCACGTGCTTCGGGAAAACCCTAGACTTTTATTACTCCTGTTTCTAACCTACGACTTCTATTTTGCCTCTTGCCTTTGATTCCGTAACACCAAATGTCGCTAGTATTTTCGTTTCATCGTTACAAACATCTAAATATTATATATATGACAATAGAAAATATTACGGCTTTTAGCTCTTATAAATTATATAATAACTTGATGTATACAAAAGTATTTCATGTATGATTAATTTAAACGTTGCGTTTGGTTTAAAGTAATAGAAATTAAATTATATTTCTTACACCACACCTACATAAATCACTTTAGTAGATTTGATTAAGTAAATTTTTTTACTTATTATTACTAAATGAGACGTTACAATACAACCTTAAAATTGTTATTGTTCAACGCCTATTAATGTGAAATGATTACTTACTTATTTCGTATTTTTAGAATTATGCAATCTTATTTGCTATCCAAGCAGACGTCTGCTTCACAAAATAATTTATTATTTGTGATCTTGGTAGAGTTTAATGTACATTTATAAAATTGTGATATGAAGTTCTAACGCAAAAATGATGTGAAGTGAACACAATTAAAATATTTGGCATTATCAATCACGCTTACTAAAAAATCTTTACGAGCGTTAGAGTACACCACCTCTTAGGTGTTAAAGTAACTAGCTGTACAAGAAGAATAATGGACTCGGTTTTTAATCGTGTTTTCTGCTCTTTATTTATTTCAGCGTCGCTTTTAATAACAGGGTAAAAAGGACCACCTCATTCATTCATTGTGCGATGCTCAGAAAGGATGTTCCCGCAAAAGATATACGACGAGGTACGTCGGCGTATCAAACGAAAACTTAATTAGGTGCTTAATTTTAGCAACAGTTTTCGATTCTGATTCGTAAATGGTGTCAACGCTGCGTTCAGAATGTTTCTGTGTTTGAAAAGAAAGAGGAATGATTCATAGTTGGGAACAATTCCGTCACGTTTCGACGCTCACGTGATTCGTGTATCTGTTATACGAAAGAAAACGACAAATGTAATTTTTATACTATTGGCATCCAATTTAATGGAAACATCACCTTCTGGTTGTTTAAAGATGTTTACAGAAAATTCAAATAAGACTATACTTCGGCCCGTCAAGATGACAAAATTTTCTACTTTTGGACCTTTATTGTTTAATCCCTATCCATAAGTATCTATTAAAAATAAAAGCCTCTATTATTCATATATTATCTAACTGGGCGCCCGGCGATACCCGGAAATTCATTTATGATAGCCCGCAATAGTGTTTCATTCGACAGTAATTTCTTTGTCAACGCGTGATTAAAACATCACCGAGAGGATCACCATTTTTAGAACTTTCCTGTTACCTTAAGCATGCACATACGCATTTCTTCGCCCTCGTTCGCGGAAAACAATTAATTACTTAAATAAAATGCAAGTTATATTTAAGATACATAAAGAACTCGCTTGAGCTTGACAGGCTACGTGAGGGCATAACGTATCCTGCTGCAAGTTCTATTTGTTTACAGGGCAGAACCTTTTTTTGGTCTTAAATGGGGAAAGAAAAGCATCTAACTCTTCCGAAGAATGACAGAAACCTTCTCTGAGCTGAACACTACAATACACCAAATAAACACTCCTACTGAAAAATAGTCTGAAAAAATGTACAAAATCGAGGGACACTATAAATCTTACTAATATAATTACGTTATTTGCGTTTTGATTTTCCGCACTCTTCAACTCTGCCCCCAAGGGTGGTAGTAGTGTCTTTCCCCTACAGCCCGGTTTGCAAGGAACACGTGTTTAAATTTGGTCGAAATTACTCTGTTTCTTAATCGGTTCATCTGCATCTGACCTTACAATGTTTATATGTTACCATTTGTCGGTAACAATTAAGTGACGTAAGTCGAAAAATTGAGACTGTTTAAGGGTTATCTTTCCTGGTAATGAAATGAATGTCAAATTTCATTATATGTTTCTTAATTATAACGAAAGGAGGTTCTTCGGTTAAGTATATCAAAATCCTGAGCTTGATAATAATAGAGGAAAAACATCCCACCAAACTGTATAAGCCACATTAGACATAGATTTTTCTACAAATATTCGATAGTTCTAACGATGCAGAAACTTTCAGAAACAAATTACTTAACTTTACAGAGTAAAAATTAGTTTATGACAGACTGTGTTTATAAAAAATTAGTAAAAAATAATTTCCGTTCCAATTTGCACATTCTTCCAGTTGTTACTTGACTGAAAAGTAATTGAAACTTGAAATTTATAAACATTTATTATTTCAAGTCACAGTCTAAAGATGATGCTAGTAAATACCAAAACGTTGTTCTAAACTGAATTTCTATAGAACCGTCCGTTACAAAGCATAATCTACGTTTATCGTATATAAATAAGAACGGAACATAAAGTACATTAAATATATAAAGATAGATTAACTAATAAAAGGAATGAAACGGAATACAACGCGTATTATTAAAGGAAAGGCGATTAAAAATTGTTTTCAGGAATAAAGTCAAACACTACGATATACTTCAAATGTCTGCCTTTCTGAACGCCCTTCGAGTATGTTTTGTTTGGACGACTTTTTATTTTAATTTTGAAAAACGTCAAAATGAAACACAAAGTTTTGATGGCAGCATGATAGGGGAGTTTATTTTCTGAGAATCCGAATGTTCCGAAGGCCCGCGACCCTTCCCGAGCAACTTGCTTGTTGCCTGAGCAACATCGATCAGAAGCTTTGTCCACAGCGTGATCGTTGCTTCCACTTAGGCACAAAGTGTGTTTGTTCCAACAGCTGTTGCCCCAGCACAGGCGACACAAACACAATATCTGCTTCATATTGCAGAGATAATGAATGGTTACCCTTTTCCAGACGTAAGCTTCAAGACTGAAGGCAATGCAATCAGGGGAAATTCGATATTTATAAGAGTAACATACAGTTAGTATGACGCCGCACTCATATTAGATACAAAAGGCAATGGCAAGTGGTTGAACATTAGAATTAATTTTCTTTCACATGGGAATGTTTTCTTCAGCATAAAAATATTACCTCATAGTAATTTGGGCGGGATGAGGGATATTACGCGTTATTTGGTCACCGTGATATTTTCAAGGCTTCATTCCCAAACCCTTTCTCACGTCATTTCCAGGTTTTCGCGTAGGCTTGACAACAAACAGCGCTTCACTTTGTAAAACATTTTCATTTTCTGTATCCACACCATGAAAAAAGTTATGTAAATTTCGGGACGGCATTTGCGATTGTCATGTACAAAAAGAACGACCACGCAGTCTCGCTCACGCACGCCAACACTCCCACACGCATTATTTTGCTTGGTAACCTCCTACGCGTGCATTAGTACGCACCAAAAGGTACTGTTAAATATCACGACTTCTGTAAAGGCAAAACAGGTGAACATTTACGATACTGTCTTCAATTAAATTTCAAAGTTCAAAAAGTTAATTTCGGAAAGTATGGAACTCATCTATTGTAATCCATAACGTTACGGGAAAACTATTAACGAGGTTGATGTAGTGTACAGAATTTATAAAGTTATTTTACTTTAATTTAATAGCCTCACATTGTTTTAAGTCAAATTGTAACGTACTGTAAAAGAAAAGAAATGGGTGGGGACAAAAATTTTAATTCAATAAATTATTAATCGCAAAAATTTGCAAAATCAAACCAAACTATTGTCTCAATTCCGCTTGTATCTATGGACATTGTTAATGAAATGACCAATGTACTAAACCCACGTGATCTCCGTGTTTTTTTTCGGTAAGAAATGACATAGTGAAAAGTTTTTCAACAAAATTGTTTTAGCAGGTAAATAACTCGCTGATAGTGTACCAATAATGATTCTGTAATAACCATTTGTTTACTTTTTTTGTAAATATGTAAATATTTCATAGTTGAGTATGACAAATTGCCGAAAGCTCGTGCGTTGTAACAACAGTTTAAATAAAATAGTTTGGTTTGATCTTGCAAATTTTTGTAAACCAAGAAGTTGTTTGCTAAATATTAATTTAAAGAATTAATCTTTATTTGATATCATCGGGTTATTATTTAAACATTATGTCATCTACTAAAACATATATAGGAAATTTAGGGCGATGTAAATATTGAAAACATGATGGTTAAACTCTGGGTATTTATTTGCATGAGACTCAAATTTACTATATGGGTCATATCTGTGGGGGGAAAAAACAAAAGTGCAGCAGAGATCTCGTTTATTACGCTGGGCAGGAAAACGAACCCTTTTTGTTCTGAGCTCGGCGACTTGGAGTCTTGATCAGGTATTAAGCGATATCTGAGAAGTTGAGTCGTGGCACTTCTTTTCATCCTTCACGACAGGCGGAAAACAGCAGTTTTTCACTCCCTGGCGTAGAGAAAAGCTAGTTTTCCTTCTCCACAAAGGCGTTTATAAGTCAGCCGAGAGTTCCTGGTGGTCTTATGTTTGGATTTCGATAAGTTACTGAAGCGTCTTCTTCTCTTCCCTGCGGATCTTCTTCTTCTTCTTCTTCTTACAGAATATGAATTTAGCTGAATTTTCTGTCTTCTTCTATCTGTCAGTAGACAAACTGCTTTATCTAGACATCTTCATTTTCCTCTCCTCCCTAACCTACATCACCTTCCGAGTTGTAGTATGAAGTGTCCTCTCGTTTCCTTCCGACTTCCCAGCTCATATCTCAGTCACCCCACTACGGGGTAATACACTAATTCACGTGACGTAACTACGTTAATCATATTAAATTTTTCAAAGCCGCGGGATTCGCAATTTCGAAGGAAGGAGCTGCCACTGGTAGCTAACTAGCCTTAGTCCTCAAGCTTTATCCGTAGGCACGAACTTGGGACTTAAAACGCGACACTATGGCGCCTGACCAAATAGGAAATTCTCTTTCTGTATGTATTTCCTCTCATTGTATAAGTATTGGATAATAAATGTTGAATATTCCTCTGCGCTACAATACAATTATTTTAACTTCATTTCATTACTAATTATTATCATATATTACCACTCGTACCTGAATCAATTTCAACCGAGACTTTTATACACGTCTTACACTAATTAATATTATTTAATAGCCTCACGTTGCCCTGAATCAAATAGAAGAGAATAACAAAATAAAATATTTAATATTATTTGTTCAAGGGGGATGTTGATACTCAACATTTATTACTACATTTTAAACAAAATATGCTTGAAATAATCAATTGAATTGATGCGAACAACATGAATTTTATGGAACATGAGACTTTTCCGGGGTCTATTATGAGCCACCAATAAACAGAACGTAAAGATTTATGTAAGCAATCATAAATTACAATTATCTAAAAGAACACGATATTTGGCAGTAGTAGTGAATATTACTCAAAGTTTTTCACAATGATTAGAAATTCACGAATTCAACTTTTCGAACAGTTTGCCGCCTTGGCAGGTATTATATCCAGTAGATGTCATTGGCATGACCAGATACTATGTGGGATATCACCCGACTCTAAGGATTTGTCTCTCTCAAGCTAAACGCGCTTTTAATTAGCCTCCGGTCATGTATTTAATTATCAGACCCACTCAGGCAGCACATATACGAACACTACAGATAGCCCCACACCTGCTACGTACCTTGGTTCGACTAACACCAAATATTAATTCTTTTATTTCTTTCGTACCACGTTACTGTCAGATATAGAACATCCTCGTGGGTTCACGTCCCGCGTCACCCAACACAAGTGCCGATGACCTTTGAGCCTTAACCATTACATCACCAATATGTTGGTTCGTTAAATGTACAAGCGCAGTTAAGAAAGGAGAAAGGTGAGTGGAACTTCCCCTTGAAGCGTGCCTGCGCAACACTACTGTCATTGCTGAAAGCATATATTATATTCTTACGAACAGTATATGCAGACTGAGGCAACGTCTTTTTAACACACCCTGTACGTATTAACTCTTGGCTTTTACGGACGAGTTTCTTGACCTACAACCTATCCCTAACTGAAAATAGATTTCCTAACGCCAATGTTTTAGATTTTCTTTTTCACTAAAAACTTGTCTCAACAAAGCCGCGAGGTAAACTGAGCTCTGATTTAACTCCACTACGGTATGGGGGATGTTATCCAATGCTCAACGTGTTGACACACGACTAGCTAATTCTCCTCAGTTATATACAAGTGTTGAGCAGTGACCATATTCCCAACCAACATTGTTAATTTTACTGGCGATATGATTATTTCAATATTGTTTCCTAACTTAACGAGGTGGATGTCGACAGCCCACGGCTGGCGAATAAGCGAATTCTTGGCCAGTAAACAGAATGCCTCCTGTTTATTGCGGCCATGACGTTACCCGTGACGACAACAGATGGAATGAAGGGAAACTGTCTCATTAACATAGTTAATTGATTAATAGTCGACGAGCATTCCACATGTTTTCTAAGACTTTGATTGTCACGCCTCGATGTTCGTCCGAGTAAGAATGTGTAACACAACTGGACTAAATCTCTTATTTTTATGCCACTTCATAAATTCTTCTTCCTTGGCTCCGCATCCCATTCTGCGCCTTGGCCTACCAGATCGACTGCGAACTGTCATCCTACATGACATATTTCGAATTTGGAGTAATGTGTGGTCAGCGTATTGATTCTCCAGCAGTCTTAATCCCAGTCTCCCTGACCATAACGACACAAACATCCAAGCCCATGCCAGGATTGAGGCAGCGACAGGAGGTCGGCACTTTGTAAATAGTCTGAATTTATCTCTAATAATGCATATTATTTTCTAATTTATCTTTGAAATTATCGAATTGTTTTTATTATATGTACAACTATATTAATTTGAGAGTTATTAGTGTGCTATTTATAGTTTGATCTATAGTATTGTAGGAGAAAAGTATAAATAAATACAATTTCTGTAATAATAACTGACAACTCTCCTTCCTCCAAATTTTAAAAAGTATTCGTATATTTAACGAAGCCATCTTCTGTATATAATTGAATCAATATTATCAATTATTTTTGCATTCTTCCATGCTGGATATATTGTTTACATTATACACAACATAATTTTTATTGTTATTGGTATGTTCTATATCTTCAACTACAGTTAAAAGTTGGTGCCTCTTCCCTCTTATAAACATAACTGTTCTTTCGTTGATGAACAATTTTTTCCAATAATGAATTTAATTTGTTCAATATAACTTGAGTTAATAATAAGGTCAAGACAGCCAATTAAAAATTATAATTAAGTAATTTAGTTGAACGTTTCTGTCATCAGTTAGTTAGAAATAAATATATTATAGACAACTGTTCCAAGACACTAGGTCGGTGCTTTGCAACGGAGGTCCCTTTCCCTAGAGGGGAGCAACTTCATTGTTCACGGGGAAGTTCGAAAATTAGTTCGTCTAGAATTTCAAAACCATTCGGCTGCTACGATTATACTGTGCAAAAAAATTGTTGGTATCTCAATTATAAACAAGCGTTTGTTAGTGCAGTACTTTCTAAAGATCCAAACTTGACAGTTTACTTGGAGAGTATTATTTACAATGCCTGATGAAGAAATGCCACGTACTGTACGGGAAGATTGCTATAGTACCTTTATGAGTAGACTTGTGACTGTAGCAGACTAATTTAATCTCTCCGGATACAGTATCACTAAGTTTGAGTCACTGATCCAGATTGTTGGAACTATTTAAATTTAAATAATAACTTCTATAAATTAAAATATAATAGAAAATCATTCATACAAATAGTTTCGTACTTGAATTTTAGTTGTCTATTATATGTTTCGAAAATTTACTTTCTATTTGTTATTGTTACCACATAATAAGCTCTAATTAGACTTCATTTGGGGAATAATTAAATATTTTAATATATATATATATATTCTTTTTTAATATTTATTGTAACATGCAAGTTGCAACTTGTTTGTCGAGTAGCGGCCTGACCATTGTTTCGTCGCCACTGACGCAAAAGGTATGCGGGAAAAACATGCTGAGCATGTTTACGGCCACGTGATATTTTGAGTTTGTCCAAACCGACTGGAAGCAAGATCACAATAATTAGCGAGTGATCGTATGGGCATGCATTGCAAATGGCCGACACAGAGCGGGAGTTTGCACGCATGCGATTGGTGGTTGAGGTCAGGTGACCGGACTTGTGCAAGATAGCGTAAGTCAGGAAGGAACGGGATTGAAGAGTCGTCGACGAGATGTACTGAAAGCAAGGCGCGTTAAGAGTCCGCGCGAAAATTCGCAAACTCGCGTAGCAGTTTAGCTATCGAAACAACCACAGATTCAGGTGGTGATACACCAAGACGTAGCTTATGTCCGCGTTAAGTGATTTAATAATTTTTCTTCGACAAATATTGAGATTTTAGTGATTTTCCTTATCTGGAGACGACTAGCAAACACTTCACGAAATAAGTGGCGCTAGGAATTTGATAGTATTTTAGAGATAGTTGAATGATTGGATCTGGAGATTGTGATGACAACGCCATGGATAATTGATTAACTCGTGCCTCTGATTCCAACTAAATTATTTTGTTTGAACTTTTGGTATTCTTTCTGATAAAAATACCTGCCGCCCAAAGTTATTCTTTTTCCGAGGAATTCATAATCGACGTAGAGCTGAGCAACCGAGGAAACGACGGTTTCGTTACAATATGTATTGTGACGAAACTCTCCTTTTTGTCGTCACAATTTAGTTCAGACCTCTCGGATTGCCACGTGGCAGGCAGGGAGGAGGGAAACCATAACCACAATACGAAAACTAACAAAAGTTTATTCATGTGAATAAAAGAAAGAAAAGAATCAATCCAACAGAATAGCTATTGGGTTGTTCCCTATAAATATGTTAAAATTATACTCTGTTAGTCCCAAAAGACAGTAGCCATCATATTTCCATGTGAAAAAAGGGTTTTCGCCTTCTTAGGTGAACTTTCACCAGCTTTTGTCCATTTTTTGGATTATTTTTTGGTTGCTGGAATGTAGTTATGGATCCAAGTTTCATCGACGGTTATTCATCTGCGCAAAAAGTCATGTGGGTTACGCCTAAATATTAATAGATTCTGCGTTGAAATGTTTTTCCGGATCAGTTTTTGGTCCAATATTAATAGTCGCGGCACCCATCGCGCACTAAACTTTTTCACGGCCAGTTTTTTCTATGGGTAATGAAATGAATTCGTTCAGATGAGAAACTTCTGGAAGTAGATACCTCACGCACTTTTAGTCGGCGATCATCCATTACGTGAATGTGAATTTCCTGAAGGGCTACCTCAATTGGACGGCCGGAGCGAGTTTCATCTTCTGTGCTTCTGCGACCTTGTTTAAACTGATTAATCTAGAAGTAAGTATTCTTTACCGCTGGAGCAGAGTCCTGCATGAACTTCATTCAATTCGGTTTTGATTTGTGCAACTGTCCAATCTTCAAATAAAAGTATTTAATTACAGCGTGAAATTAATTTTCTTCCATTTTCTCCGCTTAACACTACAGAAGACTGCCAGCAATAAAATACGAATATTTACTAACAGTGGCGCGAAAGTGAAAAATTTCCCACTCTTTCGTAAAAATTTGCCAGACTTATCAAACAACCGTCGTATTGGAAACAATGTGACATGACAGTTATTAAATTGTATAAAAATGTAAATAGTGTTGGCTGTACTTTTTTACTGTGGAGGAATATGGCAATACATGCCGAAAACTCCTGTGACACGTGACGAAATAAAAAACTTTTGAATACTTGAGAAGTGATTTTATTAAGAACAATTTAAATTAATTTTATTTTTTAATTGTTAATACCAAAAATAAATTGAACCGTTCCAATCGTTGTCTTGTCACTGATTCTTTACTGCTAAGTTTTATATTAAATATACTCTCTCTACGCCTCTCAGTTATTCTACTTCTCAAAATCAGGAAAATGTTCATAAAGTTCTCAAATACTGCTACAATTAAAGCGCTATGCGCATGAATCCGATTTTTGAGTGAAGTGAAACGGAGGTCGGATTAAAATATTACCCGAAATATGCGTTAGTATTTAACGTCAAGTATACACATATCTTTTGTGGGGCAAACTAAGTAAATTGAAAGTCGCAAATTGGTGTCTAAACTACCTCATCAACACTACACGGACAAGTAAACCTACTTGCCTCCGTTACGTCTACTCTGTAGTTTTTTTTTCGGCACTTGACATCGATTTCCAAGTTTACAACTTTGCGAAGCGACAGAAACCACATTGTTATCTCCGATCTCAAAGTGGCACAAGAATTTCAAGGACCTGTTGCTCTTTCATCAAATAAATCACGCAGCTGGTTCGGTACAAGCCTAACTAACTAATATTTATTTGAAGTGTCGTTCAAATTTCATCAGTAAAGCGAACAATCGAGCATCACTCTGGCTCATTATAGATGCATATTGTCACTAATTATAATGTTTTATTGAGGCTTCCATTACCCTTACCCAGTGATGCGGAACTTGGCACTTATATGTCATCACCCTATGAATTTTGTAGCAGTTAATTAACGGCCAATTAAAAATTACTAATGAACTCAATGAATGAACGTGTGTTTGTATAGTAACTGCACAAATAAGTTGAATTTATAAAGGTGATAGTATTAAAACTAAAGAATAATCTAAAATGTAAGCACATCAGTCAAAATATCCATTGAGCTTTCTCTCGCATTTATTTCTCCCCAGATTGATTGCGGTGCTTATCTTTGGGGATGCCTCGTACTCTCGCTGGTTTTTATAGGTTTCTCACGTGGCGAGGATCTTCATCTAGTTTAAGAGTCGAATTACTTGTCCGCTGATTCCAATGGATTAGTCGGTCAACTGCCTCCTAAAAGTAGTGAAGACGCGAATGTTACCCAAAAAATCACAATCGCTTTGTTAAACAAATACAATTAATTTGGAACAAATTTCGTTTAGATCTTAAATAAGGAGTAAATATTTGAGAAATTATTTAACATAGGGGTGTTCAGGAATCCTTCACATTCCATTCTAATGCTTTTAAAGAGGTGCTGCCAGTTTCTGGATCACCCTCATTTAGCCTGTCACTACAATAAAGTATTTTTACTTTAAAATTTATTTCAATTTTAAATTAACAATGACACAACCATTTGAGTTCTCTACTTTCTGTCCTTGTATAATGTTTTTTCTGTAAAGTTTATTTAACTTCTTGTCCTAGGAATGTACAGTTTTGTTCACAAAGAGTATAGTAAAAAAAAGGTTTAATTGAGATGAAATGTTCCATCCGGTACTGTTCACCAACTGCCCGAAACTAGTTTTTGTTTTCTGTGACTACTTTTTTATTATTTTCCCCCACTTCTTTATCAATCGAATCATGGAGTCTCTCCCGCTTTAGTCTTCTAGTTTTTGAATGGACGACTGGTTCTTCCACGATTGATGAAGTGATGGGGTTACCATGACCAAACATACCATTTCGCAGGGACGTATCTGTCGGAATGTTGTTTGGACTGTGGGTATTCCCAAGTCGTTGTGAAGAGTAGAGCTTCTGAAGTACCAGGGTGCTCCAGTCATGAGTCGCCTGTATACGTCTAATGTGACTTTCTGCAGCAGTTCCCCACAGTCCACAAGAATAATACCAACTTGGCCTTATTAGTGATCAATATATTAGTATTTTTGTTTCCAGAGATAAGAGAGATTTTTCGAGCAGAAAAGGCTTTAGTTGACGGATTCTTTTTCTTATCCTTCCAACGAGATATTAGATATGAGCTGTCAATGTAAGGTGATGATCTAACTACGGTATCAGTTGGTATGTCCTTGTTATCGAGTTGTAGATTCTGGTTGTAGATTTTTCGTCTTAGAGTGAAAGGAACTACTGTTGATTTTTGAGAATTGATTCTCCATTTATTGCTCCAAATTTAAATTTCGTTCAATTTACGTTGAAGTTTGATGTGTGCAGCTGCTAATTTATCACTTGGATATAGGCCAGGTCATCTGCATAAAATGCTACCGTTGATTGGTCAGGTAGCGGAAAGTCATAAGAATATATTAGTTAAAGCCTGAGGTACACCTGATTGTATTGGTTTAGAAGCGGAGATATATTTTTGGATTTTGTATAATGGCAATAAATATTTCCCAGAGCTATTGTAACTTTCAAATGACGGCGGTTTTCTTGGTTGGAAGTTGTGGTAGTGTGATCCGCAGTTAAGTCCAACAGCAGACAAAGAGAATACTGTAGCGGGTGAATATAAATTAATTCTCGGGCATCGCCAGGCAACCAGATAGTGTTTATATAAAATAAATTGAGAAAAACAATAACGAATATGTTATTTACTCTTCTAAATTAATAATTTTATTAACATTTGCACTGTAATATTTATTAGTAGATTCTTCCATCATTAATACAAAATGATGATAATTTTAATTAAACCACCAATACATTACGATTAAAAGTTTATACTGCGGGAATATCAACACGCGCAATACCGTAAGTAAGAAATATTCATTACGATTGCTCGTTATGTCAGACCCAACTGCTCGGTGCTTTAAATAGCCTGTTTCCGCAATAATATACTCTAAAAAGTCACAAAAAAAGTTATTATTTTATGTGAAGCAGCAACGATTCCAGTCGACTCCCGTAATTTTTTTCGGCGAAGTTTAATTTTATAATTTGAATCTGCTAATTCAAAACACTCAATAGAATTTTGACACTTATTGAGTCAAATCCTTAATACAGTAATTTAATATTATTGATAATTATTCGCGCGTCTATTTCAATATCACATTAATCATTTTGGTATGGAACCTACGCTCGCGGTCAGAGATCATTTTTCAAGGTTAGTATCACTGATGTAGTCATTTAGCGAGCGACAATAACTACAATATAAGTAATGGTTACGCTACTGACATAATACGCATCTCACAAAGTTGAACAGATTAATACTGTTAAATAGTTTATATGACAATTAAATATAAAATAAATGAGTTATATCATTTTTTATTTAAAGATTAAATATTACAACGTTTCGGCTCTGATTTGAGACTTCTTCAGATAAAAGTTTAGCTGTACATGTAGTGAGGTTCCATGTACAGCTAAATTTTTACCTTAAGAAGTCTCAAATCAGGGACGAAACGTAATATTAATATTTACATTAAAAAACTGACAATGAGGCTTATGTAACTCATTTATTAATACTGTTGTTTTCCTCTCTTTATCTTTCATTATTAATTTATAAATTCAAATAGAAAATAATTGCTTCAATTGAAGGTCATCCAAAGGCCGTGAAACTAAAATTATGAGATCACAATGGAAAAATTTCGACCAAACCCGGGAATCGAGCCAGGAACCTCCCGCTTACCAGGCGGTTGCTCTAACTCCTGAGGCAGTACGAATCGACGCCACGACCCGAAGCGAGATTTTTCCATTCTTATCTTCTAAATTCTTTGTAAATTAAAATGTGAAATGAGGTAAAAATTAGGTTAACTTATATGTTTTCATGATTATTTGAAAACTTGGTAATATTGCAACAGTCATATATTATATCTTTAACATATTTGGTTTCCTTCAAACCTCATTGTATAATTTCAACATTTTGTTTTCTGATTTATTAAACTAAGTAAAATCTAACATGTCAAAGAATAAGTTTGAAGTTTTATTTATATTTTTATTAATAAATTTGTTTGAAAAAAATATTAAATAACTGGTCTATAAATATATATTGTTATGATAAATGGTAAAATACCCTATAATTCAGAATAATTACTTATTTACTGATGTCACTTCATTACAAATCGTTTCGTTCCTTAGGTTTATTATATTTTGATAACAGGCTACTTGAAGCTGATTTTGAAACAGCCAACACCCCTTTAATAGTATAGGAAGGGAATTAGAAATAGGGGTCGCACAAAGGAGAGGAAGGTAGGCAATGGATTCACTGGGGCCCCGGGCTATAGTTTAAGGTTCCTATTCGGTATTCACCTGAAGAGCTGCAGGGAAAGCCTTAGATAATCTGCATCAAGTAGGTATTTATACCAAAAGAGATTAAAATAATACATAAAAAATCGGTAGTAACATTATTCTTATTGTACGCAAAACATTTATTCCAGACAAATATCGGCCGTTTAGTCGTTTCATAAATTTCTATCTCTTCTACCACCACCTATTAATGATTTTTTCCAGGTTTCTTGGAACAAGCGCACAAAGTTTGACCGAAATTATTGACCCGATTAAGATTTGACGGGGAACTTTGTTCCATCCCTTTCCACCCACTGCAACATAGTAACTTGACACACTATTTGAATATCATAATTAAACTCAGTGACTCACATTACCCAGAATTCGATATCATTCTAGATTGTTGCCTTGTTATTTTTTGTAACGCCCCTTTCCCCTGCCATGCGCGCTCCCCTTCCATGTTCAACGGAGTTTAAATTATACACAAAAAACCATTAAATTGAATGGACGCCGAAAATGTTTATTCGACTCAAACATCGGCCGGTTTTTACTCCGCTTGTTTGTGCCTTAGTCCAACACTGTTCAATTCCGAGTCGCAAGAAACACGTGTACAAAATGCATTTGAAATTGTTTAAATCGATATAAAGAATATATGTAGTGTCTGCTCGTATCAGAATTTTAAAAAGGTTTAAAACCGGCTCATTTCGTTCTTCGGCACAGTAAGAGAGCCGAAATTTGTCCGGATACCCTAAGTCTGTCAAATATACTCATGGTACCTTGAGAGAGCCAAAAATATTCCTGTTAAATCAGACAAAAATAGTCCCGGTAACACAATACAGTCGGCATTATTCCAGCTACCCTAATAAAGTGAAAAATACTCCGAGTACCGAAATTAAGTCAAAATTACTTCCGTTATTTCAAGACAGTAAAAAAGCCCCAGAACCCTAAGATAGTGAAAATTCTTACGGGTTTTACGGATTTCTTATCTGTGCAATATTGTCCTGGATCAAAAGTACCATGTTTACAGTCAATCCTTCCCCCTCCTCTAACCGGAGCAGAAGTACACCTTTAGCTAAATATTTAGTGTTTACTCAGTGACACCAGTCTTCGTTGTTTTTGCTTTATTTTTGTGAATCGTCCCTCTAAATTCAATCCTAAATGAAATTATACACAAAAAATCGGCAGTAACACCTCATTCTTCTTGCACCTGGAGAATATTTTATTTGCAGACAAATATTGGCCTTTTATTACATTTCTAAATTTGTGTCCCTTCCACGTTCACCTTATATTTGTTTCCGGTTCTCACAGAACAAGTTCGTAAAGTTTGTTTTAAATTATTCCACCCACAGCAACATAGCAACTTGACACGCTTCTTGAATGTCATAATTAAACTCAGTGACTCCCATTAACCCGGATTCAATATCATTCTAGGTTGTTACCGTGTTATTTTTATGTAACGCCCCTTTACACTATCCATAATCGCTCGTTTCTCGTGTTGAACGGAGTTCAAATTATACACAAATACACTTTCAATTTCATGGACCCCGAAAATACTTTATTCGACTCAAATATTGGTCGATTTTGCAAGATTTAAAATTTACGTCTTCTCTACCCCCGCTCATTGGTTCATTAGTCCAACACTGTTCAATTCCGGGTCGCAAGAAACGCGTGTACTAAATGCATATGAAATTGTTAAAGAATATGTTGTGTCTGCTCGTCTCATAATCTGGTCAGGTGATGGTCGAACGCCCTGAAATGAATCCTGAGCTTGCAATGTTCAATACAAATAGCTATATTGGGCTGAAATTAAAGTGTGAGTAATAGACAGGAGCATTGCAGTAATTGAAAAAAAACTCTTATGAAGATTTTGAGAATTGAATTGTTAATGTTTTGGAAGTGGGAGGGGGCGGCTAATATGCTACATTAGGGTGATCGTTAAACAGACAACTCCCCATCTTTAATAGCACAGATCTAGAATTGAAAAGAGGGGATGTGGAAGGTAGAGCAAGGGAGCCAAGGGTTGACTAGAACCTCCGGGCTATAGTTTAAGGATCCTACCGGTGTTTCACCTAAAGAGTTGATGGAAAACCCCTAAGAAAACGCACCAGGTAGATCGGGATGTTGGGTACTATTATCACGCCCTGCCAAATGACGGCAGTTGTGTTTGCTGTGGGGTCGCAGCATTCTCCTCTCCGTTTCTCCTACAGTTTAAGGCGGCAGTTGGCCAACTGATCCAATCGGATCAGCGGACAACTCTTACCCTACGTCCAAGACCTCATCTGGTGTTTTAAAGAAACAAGAAATTTATACTGATGAAAGTTAACGCGCGTGTCGCACGAGCGTAGAGGCAGAATAAAACCACCGTTTAATGAACTGCTGTCAATATATTTAATAATCCTTTGGATTTTTAGGCCCTTTTACTATTCATTCAACTAATGTCGCTCGTACGACATGCGCCTCAAGTTTTCTTCTGTTTAAATTTCTTATTTCTTTACACCAGATAAGGTCCAAAACTGAGGTCGTGTAATGAAGTATTTGAGAATAAATTTAATAATTCTCCTGTATTATTAATCTTTTTACTATTCACGATTTATTCAACCAATTTTATTACCTCTAGTCTCGTGCAACTTCCGCGCCAAAATTGCTTCTGTTTAAAAATTTCCCGTTTCTTTAAAATTCCAAACTATAATATGAAACGTCGAATATTGAACTGACGTCAATAAATTTATTAATTTTTCTGACGTATAGACATTTTTACTGTTTATTATTTTAAAACAGTCAACTAATATAACTAATGTCTAGTGCAATTGAACAGTAACGGAATTTCCGAAAAGGGAGGATTAAATTAAAATTATCAATTGGTGCTTTATAAAAAATTAAAAATGGTAAATAAAATATGATAAATTTTTAACATTTCGG
Source organism: Eucriotettix oculatus (assembly GCA_034510155.1). Lineage (NCBI taxonomy): Eukaryota > Metazoa > Arthropoda > Insecta > Orthoptera > Tetrigidae > Eucriotettix > Eucriotettix oculatus. Next base: position 219,327,193 of record CM067376.1, on the reverse strand, counting down.
CGGCGTATTAATTTCTGGCGAACTTGAGATCGTAGACGATGTAGTTAATTTATTCTCAGATAAAGAGTATTTGCGTGCCGTGGCGGCGCATGTGTTTTTATTCAGCCAAAATGAGCAAGCTAATGCAGCATGGATTAGACTGCATCTTAAACAGGAAACTTGACCATTGACCTCGTAGATATCGCTTGAACTCGAAATCACGGAACTACAGTTGTTTTGCAGGTCACGCAGCTCACTCCATAACCTACCTCACTTACCTCTTACAACGCAACAAGAGCTCTCATCTATACTCCGAATTTAATCAACATTACAACAGCGATATAAAATAAATGTTAATGGTAAACAAGTATTTAATAAATATATTACAACTTCTTCGTTTCGTCCCTACATTAGGATGTGTTAACTAAGAGCGATTAAAATATAAAACTTCAGATCAATTCTGTGCAATTATTGCTTCAATATTCGTGAATGAGAAAACAATAACTTAATTAAAAATAAACATTCATGTCTTCAAAGAAAAAACATTTTCAACTCCCAATTCTAACACAATACTTGTCTTAAGTGCCATGTAAAACGACGAAGGAAACTTTTTAAGACAAATTAAAATTCACCCTAGACGCCCGCTATATTTGAAGATTTTCCTGCTTTCTTTCGCTTCAGCAGTTTTTAAAGTTTAAGAAGTTTTTCAGTTTTACTTTGCCTTTTCGAAACAAAAATGAAAATTATGACCAGTGTCGAATTTGTCAGTCTCCCCACTACCCTAAATAAAGAAACACAATAGGTACATTTAAAATTAATCGGTCCCAAATAAAGCTGGGTAATGTTTGTTGAATTTTCAGCCCTCGTTAACCGATCAGCCTTCTCTGAAATTTCTCATCTAGTTTATTAAATTAATCCCTCTCCCTCTTTTTCCCCCTCCTCTCCCTCTGCTGTTCTTTTCTGAAGAGCTAATTGAATTATCTTTCTACACCACTTAATGATTCTTGTCACATTCTCTGTCTTTCTATGCTAGTGAACGGTGTAGTGAAGTTGTAATTTGCAGCAAAAATATAGTTTATCGACACTCAATAAATCGTAATTTCAAATGTACTCCACGCACTCGAGGAACTTCAGTCAGTAAACAGTATAACTATTTCGTTCGAAATACAGTGTTAACCCTTGTCCAAATTACAGGAATTACCCACACGACACTGTGACATAACTTTCTGAAAATTTCATAAAATAGTACGGTACGATCGATAACCTCTTTTATAATTTGCCGATTAAAACTCCACACTGGACTTACAAAGCTTCAAAGTGCCCTACACGATAACTCCTCTAAATATTTAATAAAGTTGTTTTCGGAAATAACAATAGAAGTGTTTATTACGTTTGTCTTAGGTAGGCGAGTGTCAGATAAAATGTGAGAGAAAAAGAGAAGAATCGCTTTTTGTTCATCGAATATAGTACACCAACAGAAACATGGGTAAAAGTTGTTGTTTCCCATATACAGTCAGTTTCAAAATAGAAAGTAGCAGCGGATGCCCTATGAGCAGGCAGTGGACTTGTTTCGATCGTACTTCTTTTTCTATATTTGACATTTAATTTTAAAATATAGAATATATGTATCTGACTGCAAAGTGTCAACTGAAATAAAACACAGCTATATATTTTTTTATAACTTTGAAGTTTCTTTATATTCTGATACTCTGTATTTTTCCAAACTTCTATTGTTTTTTACATTATTTACACAAATTATGGAATGAAGTTTTAATTAAATTATATTATAAATATCGTACATATTATCTATTATCTTTCACCCCGACATTGGTCATTTAATTAATTGGTCAATTGTACATTTACGGACAAGCCCTCAAAACTCGTCGTATTTTTGATTACATTATGGAGACGTCGGTAGTTAACCCAGTAGTACCACATGTTTTATTAAAATACTACTATACATTCATAATATATTTATATATTTTAATTTAAAATTCATTCTTAAATTTTCGAATAGAAATACAGAATATTACCATTTAAGAGATTTTTTAAGTAATATATCTAACATTCATAAACATAGCTGTCATAGTTGTCATGTAGATGATATATTGGTGAGTGTAATTTTTCTTGTAATTAATAAATATGCAATATTTTAAAATATAATAAAATGTGATAAACAAGAAAATGCAAAAAAAAAAGTGTTACCAACAAAAGTCTAATAGCCAAATTACCCCCTGGCGACTACTCGCTACCAGCTCATAGGACAGCAGCTGCCACCCCATTGGAAAGTCACCGCATGTTGTAAGACACCAAAGTTGATGACACCGTAGCTCTTTCGAGTTGTGAAAAAAATATATATATCTTCAGAAAAAATTACTTACAGGGAAGCAGAGAAAAGCGGTGTCCTGTTCAACTATAATAAGATAGAAATAGTTCTCGGGTTTCCACTCGGGTGCAGGTGCGATGAAAACGCGACGTTTCGACCACCAAGTGCTCTGTTGTCATCTTCAGGATGAGTGAGGTTAGGTTACGTGAACAAACCGATTATTATAATATGGAATTAAATTTTTTCATTCAGTTGTTCCAAAACCGCGATTTCACTTAAAACAAATGCTTAAATAGCACCGTTATTATTTTGTTAATAAAAAACGTTTGACCTTATAGAATATAATCTATATTGAGAAATAAACTCAAAGTAAATTTTTTAAATGCTAGATGTTCTGAAACGGCAATTGAATATTAACTATAAATTTCCTTTATTGTCGGATTATACTACTTTTTATTACTAATTTTAAAATAATTGTTTTACATTTAAACGGTGGTTCGCGTGTAATATATGTAAAATATAATAAATGTAATGCGTGTCATGCTTAATACTGACAGCTTCTGGATGATTTTAATTCGAAAATTTTCCGATATCAATCTTTTATGGAAATGCGCGTCTCTCGCTAAAATACCAGCGTTGTCGATGTTGAAATAGTTTGAAAGCAATACAATTATTTGTGATTGTATTATGTTTACAGCTGGGTAGTTTAAAATTAGTCTTATGTTCTTTAATTCTAATATTCTAAGTTATTTTGTTTGGCTGGTATAACTTAAATTACAATCATAATAGTCAATTTTGAGTACAACATTAGTAGTGGACAACGTATTTGTAGTACACCAGAAAAATAAGATTTTAACTTAAAGTTAGAAAATATTTTGCTTAAAAAGTAATTGTTTGAAAAAAAGTCTAAAACTTCTTAAAATCGTCGTAAATTTTAAACTTTTATCAAAACCTGTCTTGGTGGTAGGCAGAAAACTTGCAATAGATCACTCTAACGTTTCCTCGTCTGAAGTTAATATAATTTTATTATTAAACTATGTAAAATCTCTATATAATGCATTTTTATTGGGCATCGGGAACGAATTAATTGGAGATAATTGCATCATATGAAAATAGTTTCCTCGGTTTCGGAAATCGCCGATACGTTCGTACGTATTATCGACGAAAACCGAGGTTTGACTGTACTAGCTTCTATGAAGGCTGCACAAGAAACGCATGGATGCTGCATGCCGCCTCAAGGTCGTTCGTTACCCTCCTGTGGTATAGACCATCAACTAAAATTGACTGAATAACATTAATCACGGCCCTTACAGCATATATGAAAATCTAGAAATGGTAATGAGCAAGAGAACGCATATTTTACTAATGTGTACGCTCACATGAAGTATCAAAACTAACTGAAAAGTATTAGTATGTCTGCAACAAGTAAGTTCAGGGTCTTATTGCCAAACTAGCCAGGGACCCGGCGTTACCCAGGTATTTATTTATATAATCCCAGTACATTACTTAATTCTTGGTCAATACATAACTAAACCGACATCGAAAATGTCACAATATGAACCTCAAACGCACCCCCCAGTATTTCGAGCGAGTCGAAAGAAACTTGTACAATAGCAGGAATAAATATATTTTCAGTATTCTAACAAAATAAAAAAATTTCCCCACTTAGTGGTTAAATTTTTACTTAATCGCATATTAAAGGTCATTATTTAACACAGAGACTCGCATTACAGCGGTTTAGACAGCAAACTCGATAGTTTTATTTTTATTTTCATATTAGCAAATAATGAATTTTAAATTTTACCTGACGCGAGAAATAGAATCAATTTATGTAAACATCGTAGCGACGATCCAAATAAGTTCTTTTTTCCTCAGCCTCCTGCAACAATAGGTAGTAAGTGGGATGAATGATGTAGGAACGTGTAATAGGACTTATAACTCGCAGTTGGTTTTCACGCCGGATTTCGAGCGGCAATGCCAAGAATTTTTCCCATAGAATTAATATTTTTATTTATATTCATATTATATTAATATCTTCTGGAATATATCGACATTATATATGCACAAATGTTTAAAATAAATTTCCTTATCCTCAAATATTGATTGAAATCCGTTTAACCGTTTCTGAGCCTATTCGAGACCAACATCCGGAAGACAGTCAGACAGACACTTCAATTTTGTTTATTGGTATAGATTAAATTACTAATTTTAGAAGACATAATTAGGGGGAAAGGAATACGAACAGGAAATAATCTTTTGGTGCACAACGATTGATTATTTATTGCCGTTAGCAGTTTTAACACTATGGAGATTAATGGCAAGGAGTTGTTTGTATTCAGACAAAGAACACTATTATGTGATTTTATGAATAATTTTTAAATAAATATTATTATGCGTAAATCTAAATGAGTTTGAGTTTCATTCAAAACATGAAGCTTTTGTTAGGGGAATATTAGCCTAGGGATATAGACGATATTGCGCGGAGGAAATGAAGGGAGCAGCCGGGGGGTAGTATAATATTACGAACGAATTTCATAATCTCATTTACTGGTTATATATGGCTGCGTAGAAGATAATACATCTGTATGCTTTCAGCATGATTTTATCCGCAGTCAATTTCAATAGCCTTATATTCGTCCATATTTATTACAAAAAATATAATTCATTTCACTTTTTCATTTATGCAAGTGTAAGCAAAGTCGTAGTCTGTTTAAAACTTTTTATGAGTTTATAAGTAAATGTATTTTCATGATCGGGTTGTTATCAATAGTTAATGACAGCTCGCAACGATGCCGTAGGTGCTTGAAATTCGTTTGCTTTTGAGTATTGAAGGGCAGATTTACCGGTTGAGTATTCCTCTTCATACGTGAGCAGTGCGCAATGTTCCGCAACTTGCACATCGCAGCTCTACATCCTAAAGCAGCGCTTGTGACAATGATGTCATATTCAACAACACGGGAATTTATCACCACCGAGTTAGAAAAATATTGCGTTTATCGAACGCGTCACATTTATTCCCTACAAAATATTAATTCTTAAATTATGTGAAAGTGTAGAGATTTTCTTCAGTAAAATACGATGCTAGGAATTTATTCAGTTTTAGTTACATGCAACTCCAAAGAGAAACTATGTTTAATACTTTTGGTGCTCATCAGTACCTTACACATATAAAAGTATAATTAATCCTAATTTAACATCAATGACATCAAAAAGATGTCTATTTGTATACATACTTCCACCGTGAATATAATTACTGAAGTTAAAAATAAATCAACTAAAAACTAACAGTAATATAACAGATGGCTTTGTGTGATAAAACCATTTACTCTAAGGATATGACTTATCGTCTTCTTCCGGGAAGTCTTAATGTATATCAAGCTTTTAAAAAACTTTTATACAAATCCTTCCTCTAAATTTTACTTGTCATAATTGTTCATTGTTCAAAGGCAAAAAAATTGTTATACCTGAGAAGATGCCGGAAGAGGACGAAAAATCATTTTTGGTAAAAATCGGCTAGACTGGAAAAACAGAAGGACCTAACCCTCTAATTATATAAAAATGTATTGCACAAATGATTGTATACAATTTTTAAAAAAGAAAAAAGAAGATAAGGATGGGAAAAATTCGATCCCATCGCTTTCCGAGCAAAACTTTAACCAACTGAGCTAGTCCAGGTCGACTGCCAGATCCGATGATCTGATGCAACATTCCTGCACTACTTTTATAAACCTAAGCTAGGCTCACCTACAATTTACTAACCACGTTCCTCACGCCTCGGCTAGGTAATCATTGCAGAACGTACATTGTGTAAATTAATCAAAGGTGCATGGATTTCAATTCAGAGACAGGAGAATTGCTCTAATTAAAGCATGAACACGTTCCAGTGTTGATACAGCCTTCGGATCGGCTCCTATTTTATTTCTTCATTTAACCGTTCCATCCAATAACGCATGTAATAACCACATCACCCGCACGTTCCAATTCCTGTGACGTGGTATTTACCAACTTCTTTCCGCGTTCTTTGTTAACATATCCTTGATCTATTTTCGTCCCATTATTATTCTCTATAGTCGTTCAGCCTTCACCTACATTTTCCCAGAACCGTTCCGCCATGTTTTCAAGTTCATCTCTTCCTGAACGTCTATTTTCTTCTAGTTGTCTCTATTTTTCCTCCCACATCTCCAGTGGTTTCGCACTTTTACATAATTTGCTCTCTAGTCTCTGCTTCATGGCGTCCACTTTATTCTCAAAATGTTCTAGCTTTGTTATTATTCATTCACACAATTCTTCCAACTTTCGCTCTTTCGTTCTCCTGGTCTCGTTTTCGCCATGTGTAACACTACTAACAATTTTTCGACATTTTTCTATCTCTTCTGTAGACTGTTTTGCTCATCTATACAGTCACAGTCACCATACCACTCCAGACTCCTCCGCTGTAAACTCAGTGATCAATTATCATGCAGTTTATTACTTTACAAATCACTTTATTTCTTGTATTTGGGGCCCGACTGTTTGCGTGCCATCCGAAAATTCCTAGTCTCTTCTTTCATGTAAATGAATAATAATAAATGTTTAACCTTATTAACGGTTTATTTAAAAGACTAAACCACAGGTCTATCGGATTACTTCAAGATGACACCTCGGAATCTAGTCTCGGGGGTTTTATTGCAATCAAACGAATATCTGCGACTTTTGTGGGACGACGATAAAGTGTTTTAATATTTTAAGTTATTATTAACCTCTTTGCTTTGTACTGGCATTTAAATATACTTATATCTCTGTCGATATGCATCGAACGTTTCCAATGGATGCTGGCTTTTGGCACTGACAATGTGAAAATTTGTGCTCTCCGAAAGTTACAACGAATCGTAAAACATACTCAGAACATGCGTTTAACAAAGATCATATTTATTTTCACGTAAATTAGCCCCTTACTCCAGCAATCACACCCCTACCTCCCCTCAAAAAGAAGCAGTCTCTCAGACAATGCTTTTCTCCTCTTCGGCGCTGAAGTCCGTGTAGGGCCTTGGCCTCTCTTACGATCATAGCCCAATCTTGCAGATCCTCAGCTCGCTTCCTCCATCTTCTGACTCCCATCTTTCGTAGGTCGTCCTCCACATCGTCCAATCACCGTTTCCGTGGTCTTCCTTTGCACCTTCTGCCACCTAGATTTCCCCTGTAGATCTTCTTGACGACTCTGTATTCTGTCATTCGCTCTACATGGCCCAACCACCTCAGTCTGTTACTATTTATTTCTGATACTATGTCTACATACCCATAATTCCTCCAGTTCCCTATTTCTCCGTATTCTCCATTGTAATATTATCCTTTCCCATCTTCTCACACACTCTTCTTCTGTCACGGTCATTGTCCATGTTTCCGATCATACGTGACCACCGATCTTATCATAATTCGAAAAACAGTCATTTTCAATTTTCTATTCTAACTACCTGACTTAAAAATCTTTACCAGGGCCCAGAAAGTTCTATTTCCTGTTGCAATCCTTGCTTTTATTTCTTCATTTATGCATGTTTTTCCGACAGACATAAATTTCCAAGCAAAACTTTGAATTGATCGCGTAAGCAGTTTCAGTGCGTTAGTTGGATTGTATGACGGAACTCAAACAGAAGCAATAATAATTTTTAATTTATATTTTTAAAGCCAGAAGTTTACTGAAGCATTAGAATGGCCGAAAGCTTCGGTCAATGAATCAATAAAGACTCATTATATGGATCTATTTATTGTCTTGCTTAAAGATCATTTGAAATAATGGCAGAGAAGAGAAGATCAGAATGAAATTTTTTAAGAGGTGCCGGGAATCGAAATCGGGACCAAATTTCATATATATATATATATATAACTTAGGTACAAATGCATAACAATTCGATAAATAATTAGCCAGTTAAAATATTATTAAATGATAAAATAAATATGTGGTATTTTGGCAGTTAATTGACTGACTCTGCGTCTAATTTTTTATATAATTCTTATTAATTACGGTCGACACATACGAATTAACTTCGAATGTCCACTGTTAATCACATACATCCACTTTTAGAATAATGGCACATGGCCATTAAAGACAGTAAAAGTTATTAAACAATTTATCAAAGGTGGATGGCTTTCCTGTAGTATTTTATGAAAAAAGTGTTCTCTCAGTTTCAACACGGGTATTATTATGATCTGACTGGTTTTTGAAGGATTTTCTCTATATAAAACCTTTTCCTGTTCAAAGGAAATTCTTTTATTGCCAGTAGTGGTTTCCCTCTGAATTCCGCCAGTTAATGATGGAAGCGATGGACTAATTGCAGTATCTGCAATGGGTTTGGTGATTGTGCTGAAAATCAAATTGACCCTTTGTCGGTATTCAAACCTTGGACCTCTACAACGCGCGGCAATGACGATGCACTCTAGATCGGAGCAGGCCGACTCCACCCACGTACAACAGTGATTTGTAATAAATATGGCGTGGTTTGCTTACTTCATTAATTAATGTTACTATATTTACTTGTTGGGATGTTTATACTTCTGACGAAGAATATAATAATAATAGAAATAATAAATTAATTTAAAGCAAAGTGGACATTTATTTTAATAAATGAAACAAAATTTAATAAATTCGTAAAAATCCAAATTGAAGAAAAGCAAAATGAATATACATAAAAGGTTAGACCATGGACAAATTTAGAATTTACATGAATCTCCTTAAAAAAGGTCACCTAGGGTGAATCAAGAGAAGCAACGTTTTCTATGACAAATCAGTCTGGTAATGTGAACTTTCTAAAATCAAAGCTAACGATACCGTCGGGAACTGCAGTTGCATTCTCTGGCGGCGTTTTGTTTCGGTCTACCTATTTGGTGGTGCCTGAAGTCGATTATCGTTGATGATATCTTAAGTTTTGGCTATCTGGATGACGTCTGGGCCCAAAATAGTGGAAAAGTTTGCTACAATTTCTACATCTGCTGAGGCCTCAAGATACTACGGCCAACTATCAACAGTGGGTTTGAATTTAATGATGTCCTTCCAGCGGTTGGCAATTTTCTGTCTTTTCGCCTCAAAATCCGTCTCCGCGTTACCTCGGTAGGTTTCCAAAATTCTCCTCCTTATTTGCAGTAGCCAATCGGCTGCAATTTCAAAGAATACCGATTGGTTTGTATTTGAACAATTGCAGCCAATAAGAAAACTTTCAGTCGCTGATGTGGACGGATGCCATCACACATATTTTTTGCATTAGCTCCGTATCCAGTAGCAATTCCTAATTTTTCATGCCTAACTAAGCAAATCTGTCTCAAACTAGTAACGGATGACTTATTTTGTTCGTGATACGTTCTTTACGCTGTCGGAGGAGGAAGGGTGTAGCGCAAAATGCGTCGCAGGTCATCAGACTTTCACTTCGTGTAGTTTTACTGTATTACAGATTAAACCCCGACGTTTCGACGATCGCAAGCTTCCAGGTAAAATATGACGCCAAAGATTGCTCCCGTCGAAAAGTCACGATTCAATCGCTTTTGTACCCATGAAGAAATTGTTTAAACCACACAACGGTCTATCCCGAAATTTAGGATCTCTTCTGGTGTTATAATACTATTAATTACTTTTTAAAATTCAGATGTATATAATGAATATTTGTCCCAAATTTCATAATTAACAACAATTTGATGAAATTTTTGGTAAATTTTTTAATCAACTCTTTTAATAATTTTATGTGCTTTACTTTATCATAGCTCATTATATTAATTTATGATTTATCGGACAATATTTAATTTGAATTGTTATTTTTTCAGTGTATGAGATGAAAACCGCGTCCAAATTCTGTGTTTGTTTAAATATAGTATAAACGAGTGTTCATAAATATATTTGTTATTGCAAATTAATATTTAGCTGAGTAAGTAGAAATGTTGAATTTATTCAATGAAACTGTATGCAAAAATAGCGGCACATACGAAGAAAGGGTGTTTAAAGGCGTCTAGGAAAGTGAGATACTCCGGAGTAAGAGAATGCACGTGCCTGTTGGTCCGGCAGCCTTTGAATAGTTTAGCACGCATCCACGAAGCCGTTCACGAGCCACTTTCAGCCTCCGAGTGTTCTGAATTTAAAGAGGCGCGTGGGAGGGAGCAGATCTGTTGCCGAGAGGCATACTCGTACATCTCCAAGACGGGAACTCTGCTCCGGCAGCAGTTTCTCCGAAGGCAAACAAGCCTCTGACATGTCAGTGCAAACATTTGTCCCCTACTTCGACAAGAGCTTTGTTTATTACACAACAATAGTGCATTATTAAGAGTTTAACAAAATCTTAATTTATTGCGTTTCAGCCACATCGTAAGGAAAAAAATAAACTGAAACTTTAAATGAAAATAAAAAATAGTACAGTACTTAAATGTTAATTTTATGTTTTATAGATTGTTTTTCATATTTTTATATTGCTTTCCAATTGGATAGTTTTTTTAGAAAAAAATGATTATGTAAATTAGTGTTTTGATGTATTTTATTTTTTATTTTTCTCACTTTCGACATAAAAACTGTATATTTTTATATTTTTTACTTTCTAAAGTTTTTTATTTAAATTTATAATTTGAAATACCAGGGACATTAATAATTAGAGACGAATTGACTATAATGAATATATGGGGGAATACTAATTTAATAAATTATTAAATGGTAATATTTTATAATAAAAACAATAAACAATTTGCTTTAACAAAAACAAAACATTTTTACAATAATACTTACAATTTTTAATGTTTATTTATTATGCCGGCACTTCTTTCGCTAATAAAAACTACACATATATTTACATATGATTTATATTAATTACTTAAACACTAACAATTTAAAAACCATCTCAGGGTCGCACTTTGTGGGCCTTCTCATAGAACAGACATTTTATTACACTAAACCACTCGGATCTGGCAGCAAACTGAAAATTACCAAGAGTTACAGATGCAGTAGTTTACGTAATCGTCTTAATGCGCGTTCCAGCTCCTTCCTCATCATTTCTCCAGATCGTCACCGCTCTCCAACAATCTCCTCCAAAATCTGTCTCAAAATTCCATCTCACCGCTCTCAACCACTAATCTCTCTAATTCACTATCTACCAATCTGTCTCTCCACCAATCTCATCAATCTCAAAATCTCTCAAATTCTCTCTCTACCATCAATCTTTTCACCAATATGTCTAATTCATTCTTTACCAATAATCTCTTACCAAAATGTCTCCGTCTTTAAAACCTCGTCCCACTTCTGCTACATCTATCACCATGGTGGCAGGGATGGATCTCCTCCAATAATATCCCTGGTTACACTTGGGGAAAACTCACCGCCCGGTCGCCGATTCTCACACAATTTTGGGAAACTCCCGAGCCGAGACGCCGAGTCTAGGTTTTATAGCCCAAGTGTCAGCTGCTGTCTCCTTTGTTTTGATTCCGCCGCCAAAATCCGAGCACATGTATTTGTTCGTTACGGGAAACGTTTTGTAGAAACTTGATAATTTCGTGACTTTGGGTTTGCGTCGCTGTGAATGGTTAGGTACACCTGACGGATAAAAATTATTTGGTTTATAGCCTCAAAATTGCATTGAACAATGGCGGATCCGCTTGAAGTTTGCACATTAATTGAACCACGTTCAGTGATCTGCCTTTTCCTTTATAAAGGTTAAAACCCGTTAAATTGATTTCTCGAATGATTTTACAGAATGGAAAAAGTTGTATGAACCGCAGAAACTTTTATATCTGGGTAGAAAAGCTTAGAAACAGTTTAATTTCAGTGACTGACGCGTAACATCTTGACTGGCGAGTTGAAGTGTCAATTTCGTCCCTTGAAATCCACATGATGACATTATTCGGCAAGACCGAAGTATTACTGTTAAAGGTGTAGCAAAAGGAGGAAATTTCAGGAACCGTTGCCATTTTTCACAATGTTATCATATCCAAGCTCAAGTACAGCAAAAAATAATAAAAAAATATCACGACACAATGATACAAAACTCAAAGTGTGTGTAGACATGAAGAAACGTCGTAAAATGTAAGGTGATGAAACTTGGGTTCACTATTTTGAACCAGAGTCGTGTTTTGGATGTCCAAGGTGTAAGCTTTTGTGATTGTTTGGTATTTCATCGTCATTACTACTCAGACGTGATGATGAACCAATTAAAGCCGGAAATGATAGAAAAACGTCGTGGAAATCAAAGAAAAGACGTGATATTATTTCTCAACGACAATGATCTCACTTACATCGTCAAGCTAGCCCAAGAAACCATTGAAAAAATGAGTTTTGAGATACTAATTCTTCCTACCTACAGTTCAGATGTCTTCCTCCGATTTTAATTTCTTAGGTACACTCAATGGAAAAAGAGTTCAGCAACACGAAGAGGTCAAATATATTGAAGGGCAAACAACACGAGACAGGCCTATTTGCATCAGGTATAAAAACACTAGTTCACCTTTGGGACAGGTGTAATAATATTCGAGAAATTATGTCAAGAAGTATTAAAAGTATCATTTTATAAAAATAAACAGTTTGTTCGGATCATTTTATGTATTTAATTATTAATTGTCCCTCATATTCTATTTATACTTTCATTACTTAGAATTTTAACGTTTTTTAATTATCTGGTTTATTTAGCAAATTGCCACAAGCAGTTCTTTACGTTCAATATCATCTTATATTCAGTATATATTTTCTCCTATTATTAATGATTATCCACGTTATAAGGATGAACACATCAACTCTACACATGGAAGAAGCCGGGTGACACAAGCAAGTACCAATTGGACTGTATAATGGCGAGACAGAGATATAGGAATCAGGTGCTGGACTGCAAAACCTAACCAGGAGCAGATATAAACTCCGACCATAATCTGTTGATTATGAAATGTAGGCAAAAAATTAAAAAACTCAAGAAAGGAATTAAAACAAAGAGATGATAATTAGAAAAACTGAAACTGGAGGTGCTTCAGAATTTCAAAAAAGATATCAGAAATAGATTAATACAGAAAAGAGAAAGAAACAACGTAGAAGAGAAATGGGCACTCTTGAAGAAAGGAATGACTAGAAGACCGACAAAAGAAGAGGAAGAATAAATCAGACCAATAGGAATTCATGGATAACACAAGAAATAATACAAATGATTGATAAAAGGCGTAAATTGGAAAACGCAAGAGATGAAAATGGCAAAGAGCAGTACAGGCGCCTAAAGAACCAAAGAGGTTTTGCTCCAAGAGAAATACAAAGCGGTTGAAGATTTCATGGTGAAAAATAAAATAAACGCTGCTTATAGGAAAATAAAATTAACATTCGGAGACAGGAAAAATATTAGCAAGAACGGCAGGAGGGTGGATGGGAAGCCAATTTTGGATAATAACGAAGAGGTAGAAAGATATAAGGAATATCTAGAAAAGCTATATCACGGTGGAAATAGAGATCAGTCAGTAATAGAAGAAGAAGAGGAGGTGCAATATGAAAAGTTGGGGACAAAATTTTAAGGTCGGAGTTTGATAGGGCGCTGACAGATAAAAAAAATTGTAAAGCCCCAGGTATTGATAACATTCCAGCGGAGTTGATAAGATCATCGACCGAAGAAGAAATATCACGGCCGTTCAGACTTGTTTTATAAAAAGGAAGAATGCCAGAAGATTTTAATGCAAACATAATTATACACATACCGAAGAGATTGGGGCTGATAGATTCAAACACCACAGGAAAATTACTTTAGTATCTCAGGCATGCAAAATATGTTTTTGGGGGTTAACAGACTACATGTCACAACTCCGCTTTTAACGAAAATAGTATATAGTAGGTTGGAACGACAATTCGAATGGGAGTTAGATCAGTTTTGTTTTAGGAAGAATGTTGGAAAAGAGGAGAAATATTAACTCTGCGTCTGTTTTTAGAAGATTGAATGCCACAACAACAAGGCTGAATCATTTTTATAATGCATTCTGTCTCCCAAATTAAATGTTGCAATTATTTTAAGACATGAGGGTCTTGTAAAATTAGCATTAGAGGGAAGGTTGTGGGGTAGCAACCGAAGAGGGAGGCAAGGATGGAATCGCTGTTTACTGAAGATGTGAGTTGTTGTAGTTACATGGAAATGAAAAGGCTTGCGCAGAATAGGTTATCATGGAGGGATGCATCAGATCAGTCTTAGGACTGAATACCACAACAACAACTCATGAGGGGAGTAAGTATAAATCAAAACAAACAGTTGTACCACTACACGAGGGAAGAAACGAATCAGTATTCCGATACCACGATAAGTTTACTTACTACATTATTGACATCAAGCTGCAAGTTCCGAGGCAATGACTTTAACAACTGTCGGGTTTATTTTTTAGTTATAGTAACAGCGGCGGGTTATTACGTTCGACAGGAATCGATTTCCTATGCAACATCGATTGTCAATCAAGCGCTTTAGATTAGAGTTGCTATATAAACAAGTTTGGACGAGTACAGATTAGAGGTTTCGTTGAGAGGATTTTAACACATAAGATGCCTATAACAGGAATTATTATAATTAAAAGAAATTATTAATAATGAAAATTTTCATTAACAGCACAATAATATTTCTGTACATATTCTACCATCACCAGGTACACAATAAAGACAAAAAAAAGATAAAATGACTAAGATAAAAAGCATTTATGTAATACATAGGTACATACTATTTCTTTTGTTTTTAAATCAGCATAATTGGGTATGATTCTAACTACATAGACTACTGCAATAAGCGTATTTATTGACACAACTAAATTTGCGGTCTCCAAAAACAAATTTTGCACTTTCTTCTTCTGGCATTTCATATACGAATTTTAAGAGGAACTTGGTATTTTAATAATAGTAAAATTCGTAGTAAGAAAGTGAAATGAGTACATAATTTCAGTTGTATAGCAATTTCTTAATTACATTACAAATTAATGTTACATTAGTTTATGTCTACACTATTCTTAACACCATAAGATTCGAGTTGAGATAACCTATAGTTTCTGGTAACTATACACAAATATGTTGCATTTTATTGATCCGTAAATTCGTTTACGGAGTATTAGCAGCTAATTAGAAGCTTTTGATGTTCACTTTTGAATTTAACTGGATTGCGTCATAATTCCTGGAAGGTTGCTAAAACTTTACTGCTGCGTACTCTATTACTGTTTCTGCAGTTAAACTTTACATGCTTATTGCTTTCGTTTTTGTTTTATTGATTTTACGTCAGCGTTTGCAATATTTAATTTTTTATGACACGACGTCAACGAAAATATAAATTTACCTCATACTTCTACACGATTCCTATGACTTAACCTTCCTAATTATTTAAAGGCTCTTTTTTGGAATAAAAATGTCTGCTCATCTCTGACGATTTACCCAAAAAATTCGAAAACATTTTCTGAAAGGAAATATACCATATACTCTATTTTTTCGGTTTAAAGTCAGTATAATTTGGTATTATTCTAACTGCATAGAATACTTAAATAAGTTTATTTATTAGATTATTGACAAGACATTTAAAATAAATTTGCTGACTCCCAAAATAATTTTTGTACTTTCTACTTCATCAACAACATATCTCTACAGGGTTACGACGATTGAAGGGTGAAACTACAATTCTTTCTTCTAAAAAATTAACTATATGCTTTACTGGGCTTAAATTGAGCATTCCCACTAACTTAGTTTAGAATTCAATGCACCTATGATCAATTTACGCAATGTCCGTCTTCACGTATTTCCTAGAATTAGGACGTGAGGATTGTGATTAGTGAATTAGTATGTGAGCCTAGCTTAGGTTTACGGAATGGAAATGTGTTAATTCGTTCCTGGGTCGTCGACTCGGATTAGCTCAGTTGGTAGAGCATGCGGCTGGATATCACAATGTTCTGGGTTCGATTCCCTGGTCCGGCTGACATTTTTCCATTCTTGTCTTTCTTCTAAACAACAAACATTTTTTATTATAGCAAGAGGGCGGAAACGAAAACCTAACCCGCTGGAACGCGCGATGAGTTCAGGGTAGGCAACCTGATGTACACGCTTTTAGCGCCAATAAAGCTTCGTATAAATGAGCGGTGGGGCTGCGATAAGTAGAAAAGGTGGAAAGGTAAGGACAGGAGTAAGGAAGGAACCACATTCGTACTGACTAGAGCAGGGGGTCTCAACCTTTTAGGTCCTACGACCCCCTTTTTAGGTCAAATATTTTGGTGACCCCCTACGAATTGCAAAGTTAAATTACCATATTAATTATATCTACAATTGATGAATGTTTATATTTCCTGAAAAAGTGAGTTGTGCCACTGATGCCATTTGCGACATCCTACAATTGTGCCAAGAATTTTCCACTGTGGTAAATTTGAAAACGAAATCAAGAAACCGTTTGACTTTGGAAAAAGGCATTGTATTGTGCATTACACAAATAAATCCAGACATTGAAAAATTAGAAAAATGGAAACAATATCAAGTTTCTCATTGATTTATCTAAAAGAGTTGTAAAAGTAGTGCAAAAACTATGTAATCTTGTTTCAAAATACGTTGATGTTAAACTAACAATATTTGTTTCGATTTTTCCTTCCACATCTCGCGACCCCCCAGGGGGGTTGAGAACCCCCGGACCAGAGGATACTGTCGGTGACTACAGTTAAACGCAGAACAGTTCTACAGTGCCGTTTTTGTTTTGTTTTTGGTACCAAAGTGCAGCGAATTGAAAAAACATTTAGGTACCTTCAAGGTGAATAAAAGAGACGCTGGTGCTCCTAGCCGATTTTGTACTCCTACTATCGAGGAATGAGTACTTCGCCGGTTTGAAGATAGTCCTAGCACAAGATCTGAACTTCCGGTTTGGAAAGGTGTTCATGACCATTTGTTGCGTCCGTACCATCTTCAAAAGGCGCAAGCCATGGAACCTGCTATCATCCGGAATTTTCTGTGCGTTTTAGTGACGAGGCAAAATTTACTTTTCAATAACCACGTTGTTAGCTTGAATAAGGACACTTTACTGTTACGTTACTCACTCTAATTTATTTTTAGATCACCCCGACCGATCTATGATACGTTCAATGATAAAGCGCACGGATCTTCACCTTCCAGAAACAAACGCTTGGATATACATATTTGAAAAGGACTTCTGTACGTCACCTGATGCACCCTACAGCTTACTTGAGTATCTGATAAAACCAAAGTTATTTGGCAGTATCTAATATGTCAAAACTGTACAGCATGTTGTAATTTATGTAAACGGAGAGTCGCTAAATAACCTATGGGTTGATGCGGCGTTAAATAAAAAAATACGAGTGGTCAGATGAAAATCATTGCGTGTCTTTTGCCACAGAACGACAATAGCGTACTTTTTTTGTAAACGTGTGGGCTGGAAATGTAGATAATGTAGTAGTTGGTCCGTTCCTACTCCGTGACTAAATAGCCAATCATACCTGAATTTCAGTCCAAAAGACTTCCGTGTACTGCCGGATCGCCATCGAAAGTTTTTTTCAAAATGACGGAGCACCCTCACCTTTATCGCTTGCAGTTCTACAGAACCTGACAGATACATCTGAAAACCGCTTGATCGGGCCTCCGCGATCTCCGGATCTCACCCCCTTCGGTTTCGTCTTGTGGGGACTCCTTAAGCCGTGGTTTACGAACGGCCATTACAAGCCGCTGAAGAGCTCACCGACAGAATTATCTAAGCGTTTGATGAGATACTAGCTTACTCAGGGAAGCTGTAAAGGATAAAAGAAAACATGATGCGTCGAACAAGGTGGTCGTCATCTCAAGCCATTGCTTCAAAAGTGGTACCGGCTTACTGAAATGTTATTAAACTGTTGTTTAATTGAACTTTCGTTTTGAACAGAATCCCAAATTTATGTTCATCTTAAACATAGGGGCCGGCGTAAAAAAATATGTGCATATTGGGTTGTCTACCCTAAACAATTCACGCGTCGCGGCGAGGTTGGAGTTCGTTTCCGATACTTTATGTATTGGTAAAAAATGTTGGTTTTGATTTTTACATCACCTCTCAAGTGTTGTAACATGAACTTTATAATACCCTGTAAATAACCCAATTGCGAAGAAGAAATGGGATTATGAAATCGTGTTGTTTATGCTTTGCCACAATTTAATAAAAGGCGAGTTACAAAAAAAATGAAGCCTCAATTTAGTATAACGTTGGCAGATTATCGTTATTTAAAATGCATTGCGTTCTTTGACCGTTTAAATGTTGATGTAATTTGTAATAAAAACTCCTTTACGGTCACTGTTTGCAAGTTATTATATTTTAAAATAGGTAGCTTTCGGAAGTTATACTGCCATATTCATCCTAATAATATACAAATCAATCAATATATTGTTTATAATTCAATTATTAAAAAGCTTTATACAATATCAGATCTAAAACCTCTTAAAAAGGATGTAAACATTTTTACTTATACACTATTTTATAATATCCTTATTTTCCGTACAAAGTAGGTTGTTAATATATAAAAATATTTGTGTTTTTCTACACGTAGTCCGTTACAAACTGGCCGAAAACCTCAGTATAAGCGATGTTATACGTCATACACTATCGATCGCTTAATCGATAGTGTATGATTAACATCGATTATTTATTTTATATAATAACTTGGAAAACGGTGACCGTAAATAAGTTTTGATAACCCATTACATGTTATTTAAAATAGACTTTCATAGACCGAAAATATGAACTTTCGAAAATGAATTTGTATAAATAACATTGGATTTAAATTAATGCCTTGTGGTACGGAAGAAATTAATTTCCCCAATTGGAACTATATAATTAGCCATGTGATTTTTTAACCTTTATTCTGTCTTCTAAAACGACGAGTAAAATCTAAAACAAACATTAGATATATTAGTAATTCCACAGAATTTCCACACAGTCCCTCAATTTTTGAGCGATCACAGAGTGTTTGTAATGGGTAGCGTTTATTCATGATTTCCTGAAACACTTCTTTCACATCGTATTTTTTCGAGTACTTCTTCTCTGAAAAGTTTATAATAGGACTACTTTAAATTTGAAATTGAGTTATAACTATTTTAGCACATAATTGTTCACTTTGACAGACATGTTTTTGTAATTCGTAGATAGTTATTTGTTGAAATAGAAGCTAAACCGGCTGTATTATGGGTATCATAGTCTGCAGACAAAGGAATGTGTGAAATGGCTCAATACTGGAATATTTAAATATGCTCTCCTTATGGCGCGCGAAACAACTTTGAGGGCAATGCTAGCTAATCAAAATAATCTAAGAAATATATTGAATAAATTGGTTCTATTAGAATTGCCACTTAGGGTGAACTGTAAAGTGAACGACACCCAATCCCCCAGTGAACTGGTAAAGCACGTGCCGCTGACATTGCCACCGACTGAGACAGCTCTGTGCGATCTCATGGCATTGAAACACACTCCCGCTTCTTACGGAACCCATAGATTGTGTCAGCTATAGAAAATCAATCAAAAAGAAGGATGAGAACCAAGCGCGAAATACGAAACGCCGCAAGGCGTTGTAAGGACTCGGGGCACGACTTTGGCCGTCGCCTGCAAGCGGCGTTTGCACATCGTCCACGGCTTTTATGCGTCGCATAATGTTCATTCGCAACGTAAAGGTTATGAATAGTGGACAAATTTTGGTATTCCTTGAGAGCTTAAACAGTTCCATAGCATGCAGTCATTGTGTTTCTTCCATTCCTGAAAAAGACATTATCAAGTCACTGGCTGTCACTAATATTTTAATCTAATATCTGTTTTATTACATCTATAATCACATATTTAGAGAACTTTTATGCATTAGGATTATTTGAACGTAAATAATTGACTAGTAGAAGTATGAAGAAAATCAATCGACGGTCTCACAATTAATGTAATTGTTCCATTAGGAACCATACAGAGGCTTAAAGTGCCACTCTTCCAAACAGAGGAAACCGTTCTATAAGGTTCTTAATAAAAAGTAAAATATTTTACATTAAGTTACCGTCTATTGTTCTAGAGAACGTTTTGTATATTTTGCGTTAGCGAAGTGTTTTTAGCACTTTGGTCTTACGATCATTCCTTGGGTTTGTACTTAAAATGCTCTTTTTAATAAATTTATGTGTACTGAATGCCTTGTAATACAAAAGTCATTAGAAACAAAAATGGTATAGAACGCGAAGAAATAATTCTGAGAACTTTAATGCACTGTGTTAATTCACCCTATCACAGAAATGCTTTTAAATCGTAAAAGTTCAATTATAGGCAATTTTTACCGAATATAACAAAAGTTTTTTTTCAGTGTTGCTGCCATGTTTCGCGCCGGGTCGATGAATTCTCCAAATTGCACTGTGACCCGAGCTTTCAACAAGTTTGAAAACTGCGTGTTATATTTTCACGTAATGGCCGCCCTGCCTTTATTTTGCAGCATCAGCAGCTGCAACGTGGACCAATTACTGTTTGTGGAAGCAACAGTAAAGCGAGTGCAGGAATTAACGAAGCGTCGCGGTCCAGGGTTGCTACGAAAGGACATATTACAGAGCACTTCCATTATGGACACATACACACGCACGCAAGCAAGCAAAGAAAATCAACTATAGGTTCATCATTGTAATCTTTACAGTGTATTAAAAATTATATAACTGCAGATTTCTACCAATAACAGACAGTTTATTTAAAGATTTCATTTTAAATTATCACGACGTTTCGTAAAAAAATTGTAACTTCTTCAGATAGTTACTCTTTTCCACACACTCCCAAACGTTAAAAATCGTTAAGAATCGCATTGAGTTCTTTGACCGTTTAAATGTTGATGTAATGGGTAATAAAAACTCCTTTATGGTCACTGTTTTGCAAGTTATTATATTTTAAAAGAAGTAGCTTTCGACAGTTATACTGCCATATTCATCCTAATAATATACAAATCAATCAATATATTGTTTATAATTCAATTATTAAAAATCTTTATACAATACCAGACCTAAAAACTCTTAAAAAGGATATAAATCTTTTTACATACCTTGCACAAAAATAAATAATCGATGTTAATCACACTATCGATCAACGGAACACAAATATTTTATATATTAACAACGTACTTTGTACGGAAAATAAGGATATAAAATAGTGTATAAGTACAAGGTATGTAAAAAATGTTTACATCCTTTTTAAGAGTTTTTAGAACTGATATTGCATAAAACTTTTTAATAATTGAATTATAAACAATATATTGATTGATTTGAATATTATTAGGATGAATATGGAATATAACTGCCGAAAGCTACCTCTTTTAAAATATAATAACTTGCAAAACAGTGACCGTAAAGGGGTTTTTATTACCCATTACGTTTTTTATTTTTAAAATTATTGGAGTGAGGTAATAATGGTCACAATCTGAAAAAAGTACAAATATGAACCGAAACGTTGATTTTTATTTTTAAATGAAATTTCTTGAGGAACTGTCTATTATTGACCGTAAACAACCCAGTGTTTCATATCGTGAAGAAACAAAAATATTAAAAACTGACAAAAAGTCACTCTTTTGTTTTGTTTGAATCGTAACGTGAACTAATACGATTTTTGAAACTTTGGTGAACCTAATTACAAATAAAATTAAAATAAAAGGAGCTTTCTAATATAATATTGTAGTTACATCTTAAGAAATGGAAGTACTTGACCATAGAAATTATATTTTTATAATAGTTTCAATAAGGGATTTTCCTGCAAGGTGTTATTTTCAAAATATAAATAATTGAAATTGAAATATCATTTTTCTGACTTAACGTTCATTAGTAAATAAATAAAAATACGGTCAAATTTGTAAGCAATTACACATTTAATTACTACTACTCATTAGCGCTACGGTCCTTGTGGAGCCCGGGCTTGCTTCACCACGCTCTTCCAATTTGTACGATCCTGGGCGCCACGTCGCCATCTTCTCACACCTAACTCTCTCAGGTCTTTTTCAACATATTCTATTCATCTCTTCTTGGGTCTATCTTCTATCATTCGGGCGGGAGAATAGTACCCAATGCCCAACCTACCTGAAGCAGGTTTCCTAGACTTTACCCTGCATCTCTTGAGGTGAAACACCAGGTAGGATCCTTAAACTATAGTCCGGGGACCCTACTCTACCTTTGTCTACCGTGCTCTACCTTCCGCATCCCCCCTTTTCAACTCCCTTCCTATTAAAGGGGAATTACCTGTTTCAGGATCACCCTCATGTAGCCTGTTACAACGCCCTCCCCCCTCCAAAAAAAACTGGCAGCCTTTGTGTGTGTACTTTACGTGCCACTCTAAGCTGTGGCATACGTTCCAAGTATCCTGCCCACCTCAGTTGGCTTTTTTAACTTCAGCAATTAAGCTGATCTCTCCATAGATCTGCTGAATTTCGGTATTTGTTCGTATTCTCCATTCCCATTGGCATTCACTGCTCCATATATTCTCCTTAATATTTTCATAGAATAAATAAAAACTCTATACTTTTCCGATGATATTGTAGTATTAGAGGAGTCAGAAGAAGACTTAGAAACCATAAGAAATGGCATGGAGAAAGAGTTCACTATGAGGGTTAATAGAGGGAAAGCCAAGGTAATGGAGTGTAGCACGCGAAATAGTGAAATAACAAAGGCTGTTACAGTGGAAAGGGATATTTTGAAGGAAGTTAAGAAGTTCTGCTACTTGGAAAGCGTAATAACTAGGGCTGGTAGAAGTGTAGTAGACATAAAGAGTAGGATAGCACAGGCATGGAAGGCTTTCGAAAAAAAGAGGAATTTACTTACGGGTAATTTAAGTGTGAATATTAGGAAATCGTCACTAAAAATGCTCGTATGGAGTGTGGCGTTATATGGGTGTGAAACGTGGACAATAGGAGTTGGGGAAAGGAAAAGAATAGAAGCCTTTGAAATGTGGTGCTATAGGCGAATGCTGAAAATCAGATGGGTGGATAGAGTAAGTAACGAGGAAGTTCTAAACAGAATAGAGGAAAAGCGAACAATATGGAGGACGTTGACTAAGAGAAGGAATAGATTAATAGGCCACGTTTTAAGACACGAGGGGCTTGTAAAATTAGCATTAGAGGGTCGTGTGTGAGGTAAGAAGAGGGATGACTAGGATGGAATACGCTCAGCAGATTAGGGAGGATATGTGATGTGCTAGTTATTAGGAAATGTAAAGGCTTGCGCAATATAGAATAGCACGGAGGGTTGCATCAAACCAGTCTTAGGACTGAATACCACAACAACAATATCTTCTTCTCCCAACAATCTTGAGTCTGGCTTCTTCTTCTTTTTCTTGTGTCATTAGCCATGTCTCACGCCCATATGTAATTTTAGGCCTGAGTACTGTTCCATAAATTCGTATCTTGATTTTCCGACTAAGGAGTCTTGTTGTCAGCAAGTGCTGGATAGCAAAATAAGCTTTATTTGAAGTTTTTATGTGATGTATGATCCTAAGTACTTAAAGGTTTCTACTCTCTCAAACTGATATTGTCGTATCTGTATGCTTGGAGAGAGATTTGCCTTGTAGTCTTGTACTTAGTTTTATCCTCGTTCATCGTTAATTCTGCTCTCCCCCATTCTTCAGCTAATAGGAGGAAGTTCTCGCGTAGATCTTGTTCTCTTCTGCATAACAGATCAGTATCATCGGCGTATGCCACGATTGTGACATTCTGTTCAATAAAGTACCGCCGAGATTGGGAGGTATTTTCCTTATTCAGTGTGTGAGTAAACAGCATGCAGGGCAACGCATCCCCTTGCCTTATCTTAAGTCACGTTTTATTTTAATTTCTCTAGAATTTTTTCCGCCAATAATATCCTTTCCCTTACTGCCATTATGAATCATCTTTATCAATCGAATTATCTTAACTGGAATGTCAATGCCGTAGCGAGGCAAACGGGTATGATCTTTTAATGCTATCATATGCGTGCTTATAATCAATAAACACCTGGTGAACCTATATATTATATTCGTAGCATTCTTCCATTATGTTCCTGGTTGTAAACACTTGGTCCGATGTAGATCTTCCTCTTCGAAATCCACTTTGGTATTCCCCTGTAGCTTTCTCAGCATGGGGTTCCAGACGGTCTGCAATAATTTTTATAAGAATCTTATATACCACTCCAAGTAAATAAATTGCTCTATTGTTTGTACATTTTAGTTTCGAGCCCTTTTTTTGGATGAGGCATAGCATTGCAGTTGACCATTCACCTGGCATTTGTTCTTTTATCCATATTTGTTTAATAAGGCTATATAGGTGTTCTGTCAGGATGTCTCCTCCATATTTGAATAGTTCAGCATTGATGTTGTCCTCTCCAGGGGATTTCTTTTTCTTTTTCCTCTTAATGGCAGACTAGGTTCTTCTTCATTTCTATCTTCATTGTCTTCAATATCTGTATGTGTATCTTCATTATTCTTATTCAGCAGATCCTCAAAATAGTCTGCCCACCTTCTAGCACTTTCGGAACATTTATGAGCAAGTCACCATTTTTTTCTCAGACCTTGCGTGGAAGCCTTCTCTTTCTTTCCGCATCTGACTATACATTTCTCTAATTTCCCTGTTGGCAGCCATTTCTCAATTTCTACAACCTGCTTGGTTTCCCATTTTCGTTTCTCTCTCCTACACATGTGCTTAGTTTCTATCTTAGCTCTCACAACATTGTCTCTATTTGCTCTCTTTATTCTCATAGCATTTTTTCTCTTGCTACATTACGTTTTTCAATGGCTCCTTTGCTCTCTTGGTTGAACCATCCTTTCCGCTTGTCTGATTCTACGATGCCTATGGTTTCTTCGGCCGCTTCTGTCACCGCTGCTTTGATTGTATTCCATCTTGACTCCACTGTTCCATCACTTGGAGATTTAATTAGTATTCAATTAACATAAGTGCAATGTAGCTTTGTAGATTTCTTCAAGTAATTTTTTTTAAATTCCTTTTCTGACTTATTTTTATTTATTTAAATGTAATTTATTTTCTCTCAGTGTTCCGAATCGAATAGTATGGAATATAAATCAACTAACTTGACTTCTGTATAATGGTCTTAAGACAAAATTGTGTATTAGAAATTGTAGCAGTCTACGCAAGTACATCACGGATATCTTTCACAAGTTAGTCACGAGATTTATTCATGCCCCTGCCCCCACACGCTTCTGATATATGTCTTAGTTATTAGAATTTTGAAAAGATTTTATAGGTGTCATTCGTGTATAAAGGCTTTCCTCAAATCCAACAATATAACTGGAGAAAAAAAGAAGTCCACTGACCTGGCGTTGTATAGGGAAGAGACGGTAGCTTATTTTAATACGAACCTTTATTACTGAAAATTAGAACTGTATAAACTCTTCTGAAAGTATTAACATTTTGTTCAGTTCAGGATACATTGCAGGTATAAACCTCATCTGGATAAGTTAATGGTTTCTTTGGTCAGCTTGGCGGTGTGAAGGCGAGCGTTGTCGTAGAGAAATGTCACGCTTGTTTTAGATCCGATACGTTTTTCACCAGAATGTCCAGAGTATTTATTGTTCAAATAACCTACCAAAAATTCATAAAAGATGTCACATTTTGCATCAAAAAACATACTGATGCTTGCGTTCTGATTTTCTTTCGGACAGTTGAGTTGGTGTGCTTTCATTCATGCTTTGTCTTTCGGACTCTATTTCAAAATGGTGAACCCAAGTTTCATCACACGCTAAAATCTTGTTTATAAAAGGACCACTCTCCGTTTCATATCGTTGTTTTAAGTCTGAACTTAAAATGAGACTTGTTTCCTTGTGTAGTTGCTTTAACTCTTTTTTGACTCAGCTTGTCTCGCTGTACTTGACCTTATTACTGATAGCGTTACGAATTGTGCCAACACTTTCTGGATCTTTTATTTGCTATATTTTTAACAGCGTTACGCCGATCTTCACGAATAATGTCATCTGTGCGGGTTTTAAGTGAAGTAGTTGAATGGCCGGGCAGGATGTTCCGCATCAGTCACCGAGATTCGACCATCTTTGAACTGTTCTACACAGTTATAAAATTTACGCGGTTCATACAAATTTCACCATAATGTAAACACCTATTCTCAGCCTGTCCGATTGATTCCAACCTAAAGTCATGAAAGTGCCAAATACCTCATACAAAAAAAAATTCTATTTCATCAATTTGTCACTTTAATTATTAAATGACCTTCGTATCACGGAGGAGTGAGACGTGGATGATCGCTGTTAACAGATTTTAGACCCTTCATTATTAATTTCTTCTGAGATTTCCATTTGTTTCGCAGCTTGGCCGGAATGTCCCGCTCGGTGACCGTGGCCGTGGCGTACATCATGAGCGTCACGTCCCTGTCCTGGAAGGAGGCGCTCAAGGTGGTGAGAGTCGGGAGAGCCGTCGCCAATCCCAACTTCGGTTTTCAGCAGCAACTCCAGGAATTCGAGTCCTTCAAACTCTCTGAGGTAAGGCCAGAGAGATTGTGCCGAAGGAAGAAGTCCGGTGATTCAAAACAAAAATTAGGAGAAAATTTTATAAAGGCGAACAGTCTAATTTTGTCCTGCCATGCTCTTAAAATTGAAAATTAATAAGGAGGAAATTGTGTTTTCCAGGAGAGACGTCGACTGAAAGAGCGATTCCCCAGCCTGGCGCTGGTGGAGACAGACGAACAGCAGTGCAGGTCGCTGCTGAGATCTTACCAATCGCTCATATTGTCAAGGGACCTGTGCGAAGGTGACTGCGCCATGGGTCAAGCCTGTCCTACAGGAATGTGCCGCTCACCAAGTAAAAGGTAATCCTATCTTCTTCTTATGCGCCACAGACTTGTGTAGGGCCTTGGCTGACCAGGACAAATGTGCAGACTGTCATATTTTTGAGTCACTTTCTGGATTTTTTGGATGGTTAGCGTGACGATTCTCTTTCGGTCTTAACGCCGGTTTCCGTGACCATGCCCTTGCCGGGACTGGAACCTGGATCTTCTGTAATGTCAGCCGGTGACGCTGACTGATACTCAATAGCAAGTCCGTGGGAATCCTAAAGGTCGTGCCGAGACACTGCGTTCGGCCGATTACTCGATCTAGTAAAAACCGAGTGACTCGGCTGAGACAGTGGATAGGAGAGCGTTCTAACTACTAGGCCAAGTGAGAACCGCTTCGCCAGGCGGTTCTTACCTGCTTCCAAACTGGCTCCTTTCAACCCGTGCTCTTTGCTCGGTCTAGATTGATACATAATCAAGAAAACAAATCTGGAAGATAATTAAATGGAATTTATGAATCTCATGTAGAATGAACTAAGGATCTGGAATTATGGGAGTTACAGCTATAAGTCAAGCATCAAGCTGCTTCACTCCTAATCTCATAAAAGATCTGTATACACTAACATCTTCAGCTTCATATTCCCTTAACATCTCTTCTAAATAGCCATGGTATTGTCTATAATCATTTAATTTACTGTGGATTTCATGTTCCATTGCCTCTATTAGGGTATGTTCGTGTTACAATGCTGTTTTTTTTATTTTGATTCATCGTGAAACCTTGTTTTAAGCCAAACCGATATGCATCAGATCTGAAAATGTCCAGTATCCGCGCGCGTGTAACCACCAGTCGCCACAATATCACTGGGCCAAGTAATCCGTGGCGAGTTGACAAGTAAACCTATACACTGTAATATGGCCTTAACAGCTTCAAAAAATTCATTTTAATTACCAAATCCACAAATAGTTAGACTGTTTTCCAAATTAGATTTTCTTTTCACTTACTAAAGCTTTTCCTATAAACCACCACTCTGCTGTATGATTATTTTTGGTCGCCTGTTAATATTCCTTTATATAATTTCTTTATTCTTTAATAGATATATTTTAATAGTTATAAATGATAATTTAATAGCTATAATTTTTCAGTAATCACAATTGAAATTTTATTTAAATTCTAATTTACTTTGATGTTATTAGATAGCCACTTTAACTGCACATCCAATAAAAAGCACACTATTTATTACACTACGTTAAATATTTGCTGTCTGCTTTTTGAATAATGATTTAATACAACACTCTTAGAAATTAACTGAATAATACCAATCAAATAACAAAAATTAATGTAATACAAAACTCTGTACTCTAAGAATGGTAAAACAGTAACAATACAGTACAATAAATCTTACAGCGGCTTGCTTTGCAATGAGACTCGACTCATGGTATTTGTCGGGTCACACAAATAAACAGAACGTCGAAAATATGTTAATCAGTGCGTAATTTTTATTTCTCTTTCTTTCTTCTTTTTATAATTTTGCTCCTGCATGCTGCATTATATAGCACAGATCCTTAAGCTATAGCTCGGGGCCTTAGTCAATCTTTGACTGCCTTGTTATACCTTCTACCTCTGCCCCTTTCAATTCCCTTCCAGTGCTATTAAAGGGGAGTTGCCTTTCTCAAGAACACCCTCAAGTAGTCTGTTACCCATAAAAAATCGCTCGCAGGTATTTCTCCACAGAGTGAGGCACCTTCATCTCTCTTAGGAGGTGTATGCACTGGGATCGAATACCTGGGGCATACGGTAAAGGTTTTCCGCTGATCCCATAGAATCAGTCGGCTAGCTGCCTCCTAAAACTGCTGAATACACGGATACACGAACGCTTCGACCCCACATGAAACCCAACTCCCGTCATTCGAAAGGGCGTGAGAATAATACCCAATAACTCAACCTACCTGATGCAGTTTTTGAAGGGTTTCCCCGCATGTTTATTAGGTGATTCACTGGCTATAATCCTTAAACTGTAGGCCGGGGACCCTAGTCAACCCTTGATCTACCTTCCACATCCCCCGTTTTCAGTTCCCTTCCTGTGGGGTCAATCCATGAAAACGGTCCAACACTGGTTGCCGCATCATCTCAGAAAAAATTAATATTTTGTTGGTGCATTTCCTCGTGTTTTGGCAGTTCAAAACTAATTTTGCTTCATTTATATTGTCCGGTTCCAAAACGCCTGCCGCTTTTGTTGTATAACGCATGCCGTTTGTCGCGTTTCCATGTATCTACGAATTTCGAAATTATCCACGACTGTGTTAACGTATCGTTTTCAAAAAACTGCATCATACTCAGTACATTTAGTCCTACAAATTAAAACTCTATTTAATAACCTAATATTATTATCGTAAGCTAATTTCTCCTAGAAGAAACAGTTTGCGAACCTCAATAATTTCCGTACTTTAACACATAATGGTGTATAAGTTATTCATTGTAACTGACGTTCCCTTTACAAATTACATCCCTTTAAAGATTGTATTTTTCCATTTTCTTCAATGTTTGAGACGCAATGTCTCTATTTGACATTTGATAAAAATCTGAATGCTGTTCACGTAATAGGTCTTTACAGTAGCAACTTCAATATATTTTTCAACTTTGAGAATTAACTAAAACATAGTATAAAAATGGTTAAATATAGCAAGAAATTCTCGGATTTTGTAATGAGTGGGTATATCAATATAATACTTCAAATATTTGGATATGTTAAACTAAGAAAACTGTTTTTATAACAACATATAACTATTTGTGATACATATTTTTCCTCTATTATGTAATGTTAATTTCAAAAGGCCATTTGAAGGGAAGTTGCCTGTTTCAGGATAAACCTCCTCATGGAGCCTCCCCTCAAAGCTCTGCACGGCCTTCCTCAACATTTCCTTGGACACAGCTTCAGTTTCTTGACGAATGGAAATTCTCAGGTCATCGATTGTGCTGAGCTTGTTCACGATCACTCTTTATTTCAAGTAAACCCACAAAAAGAAGTCACAAATTTATAGATTGCGAGTACGTCCGAGTTGAGAAACATCGCAAGTCGTGAAATGGCGCATGCTTTCAAAACTGAATGAAATTGAGATGGCTTTGTATTACATTAATTCTTGTATTTTGATTCTTACTATTCAGTTAATTGGTTCCAACAGGATGGTGCCACAGCTCACACTGCTCACGTAGTTCGACAAATGTTTTCATGTAACGTCATTTTATCTCAGTGACTTGCGCCTTTTTATGAGTTTGTGCACAGTTGGTTCCATAATTGATTACTTTTTTAAAAAATGTTATATAATCTTCTCAACGAGCGAAAATAATTAATAAAAATAAAAACGACTTGTCAGAATGAATATGATGATATTATTACACGTAATTGGTCCTTGTGAGTCTACAGTACCGTTTTCATATCTGCGCTGTATACTGTAGTTTGACAAGCGGATCCGGGAATGGAAATCCAATTTGTCGTCTCGTTATTCGGTCTTACACCGGGATCTCTTCAGCCTTCTATGGACGCAAATAACACACTGCTACCAAAGCCATGCGCACTTGTCAAATTACTTTCACCGACAGCTAATCATGTATGCACTTTTCAAACCTCACCGCCATCGACTTCCGCGACCAAATTCCTGTTCCTACTTCCAGATGTGTTGGACGTAACTTTCGCGGGGAATATCCGTGAGCAGTTAGTTCTTTGGAGAATAGTGTAGACGTTTCTGAACAGTATAGATCTAAGTCCAGTACTGACTGGAAGTGTTGTTAAAGTCCAAACATGAGCTACCTGGAAGTTAAATCTTTTATATTTCGACAAGCCTTCTATGAAGTCATAATGCCAACGAGATAGTTCGAGATAGTCAGCCAGGTCATATCACCACTCAGTAAATTACGTATTGTAGGAAATCTTTCGTGCAACAATATTGTCGCGTGCTGTGTGACATGTAACACCGTCCAGTTGGATGAAAACGCTGTGTTCGTCATGGCTTGATAGTTGGGACACAACTCACGAGCCATCGCACTAAACACCAGAGAAGAATTATTTGCTGAACGTTAAGGATCACAACTCTTACACCAGAGCTCCAATGTTTCAAGAAATTTATCCATATTTTGTCCATACTTTGTATTTATAGTTTGTTTTTCCTCGCGCCTCCGAGACGAATAATTGTAATTTGTAAGTTTGCTCATTTATACGGAGAACACAGAAAAAAAATAAGAATATCTTTTGGGACTGAATGTCCGCTCGTTTTTGCTCTAGGCTTTTCAGGCGCAAGTCGGCAGGCCAGAGAGGATCGACGCCGCCCTCTTCGCCTCGCATGCTGCCTCCCACCCCGGGAAACGGAAACCTTCCACGCAGCAACTCGACTGTAATGGGGCGACGGCCGCGCTCGGGCCCCGCGGGGTTACATTCTTACACTTCAGCGCCACCCTCGAGGGCTGGGTCGCGCCTCGACGTGTCCTCCATCGGGGCGACGGTCTCTGCACCCACAACGCCCAGAGCGTCGCCCCCCGTGTCGCCACAGCATTGGCCCAGGCGCTCTCAACCGAGACCGTCCTAGTGAACGCAATTATGTGCCAGCCCGACCAAAATATTATTATAATTCATAATATATCATGATAGCAGGGGAAGAAGTTCAATATAAATTGTAGGTTCGTAGCAGCATTTTTTTGAAGTAAAGAAACTGTTGCACAATAGAGTGATATATAATGTAAAACTTAACCAAGTCACCATAATATTAACCCAATTCATTTTAAATTCAACCAATCCTTGAGTTAGTCCTTTGGATGTGACTTTTTATGGAACACAGTGTACAAAATATTGCTCACAGTTTTTTTTTGGTATCATGTTATATGTGACATTAATTTGTGAAACCTTCCATTTCAAACAAACGGAAAATATTTAAATTTCAATAAGTTTGAAATTATTTTGATCAACTATTTCCTTGAATTAGGCATAGTTAATTCTTGCAATGAAACATAATGCAATGTATGTAGTTATTTCTTATATATAAATAATAACTGAATTACTTTAAATCAAATTTTCATGTTTTTCTTGTGTATAGAATTTCATAAGGAACTGTTATTGACTTTAAGAATTTGATAGATTAAGGACGATATTTTTAATCATTTACTTTGGTTTTCCAAGACAATTATAACAATTATTGGTGTTATTTCCAACTCTGGCAACTATTTTTTATTTTAATTTATGTTTTGATATCTACATTTTTTTTCTATGAAAATGTAAGCATATACTTTTCAACTAGAACATAATTTTGACATTATATTTGGGATGAGAGCTTCATCACCTGTACTAAAATATTGTTAAAGTAGAATACAACTTCTTTGATTTGAATTTCTCTGTTGTTGTGAGTGAAATTTCAACAATTGAAATTTCAAAGGAAACTTAACATTTGTCCAAATATTACAATTTATGTCCATCTTTGCAAAAAAGTACAAATGTAGCGGTGTCAATCACAATAGATATTGGCTGAGGGTGTTAAATAATAATAAAATTTAAATTTAAAAAAAAATTGTATTCTACTAAGTAATGTACTGAAACTCTTGTTATATACTTTTTATTTCAGCATTGAAGTAGAAAACAGTCCATTGTTGTCATTTGGATATTTACACATCTAAAACTAATTTTTTATTAGTCTTGCATTTGTTATAGGTAATCTTAGTGTTTGGATGGAATTTTTTAAAATAATATCAAGTAGTTGTATATAACTTTGTATTATCATTGTCATTCAGTTCTTTTATACATCCTACTCATACCATTTGAATGAAGAAATAACTTTTCTGATTTCTAATTGAACAGATAATTCTGTAACATGTTACAGTATTTATAAATATCAAAAGAATTATTACCAAATATTATAATTATATTAAATGGGACAGAACATTCATTCCATGCCTCTAAATTTAGCAAGTCACTTCATCATATTTTATTATAGTATGAATTATATTTCCTTCTGATACAGCAAAATTATTTATTTTCAATTAGAAATATAATGATAGTGGAATGATTGAGGCTTAATGAAATGCAAAGAAAGATACAGTTGAAGCATTCATTTATTTCCTATAATATCTTATATTGAAATTTTAATTTAGCCCCACTGAAAGAGAATAAGGTACCAAACATCCAAACTACAGGTGATCTAGGAAAACTTTTCATTAACTGTGTTGTACTGTGGAATATTCTATAATTAGCTTGAGTTCTAATTCTGTTTTGTGGTATCTTAAACCAATTCCAACATCTGTAACCTGTCACTATAACTGATATATTAAGCAGTAACTAAAATATTAATTGTTTCTTCATATTGATTAGCAACTAAATAAATGTTAAAAATACTTAACTTCAGCTTAATCTGTTAGTCATAAATTTGTGAGATAATTTCTATATAGTTTCTATGCATCAAACTCACACCTTTTCACCACTGTCCCTATAATAAACACACATTCATTATAATTTCCTTACAAAACTTTGTTTGCAATTACTGTAAAAATCATTCATACATGCTGTAGAATTGTTTTTATATCATGTATGTTTTAAAATTGGAATAAATATCTGAATTGATCTAAACAGGAAGATCAAAACAGGAAGAAATAAAATTAAAAACCTTTAGTGATGGAACAGTTACTATTTTCATATTTGCTCTTAGCTTTTTGTTTGTTATTGTCTTCTATAAAATATAACCTCTTGTATTTCTCACATGATGTGTAACTAAAATATAATTTTATATTGTTTATTCATGTTTAGATTCACATATTACATTATTTTTCAGTTTCTTATATTACATATAAATATTACAGGTGTCCTCATATTACTATGAAATTAGATCTCAACTTTAAAATTAAGAAGTGCAATGATTACTTGCTGAAAAAATTGAATTGTTAAACAATCATGCCATTTCAAAGAAAAACTTATCGATTGTGAAAGAGCAGTATAAAATACTAAATAAATTATTGCTTGTTAAGTATTATGGTTAAAGTAAACTGCAGAATGTATTTTTATACATAGTACTGAATCAAAGAGAAATGTTGTTGCAATAAGTAAATGTTGGCTATACTGTTGTTACTGATGAGAATTTTTCTAATTGGAATAATTGAATTGACACAAATATTTTTAATATTGGGATCACAAGTAACTTAAAAAAATTAAACATGTACAATTCTATTCTAACTTTTAATTTGGCTGAGCATTTTTTAAAATATTCAGTTGATTTCCATAAGCATGTTAGATAAACTTCACTAATGTTTGTTGTTCATTAATGGTTCCAATACCTTTCAAATTTCCTCAGATATTCTTTGTAGAGTTAATGGTATATTACTTTAAATTTTTGATTGGCCTTTATTGATGTTGTTCATAAAAATGGCTGTTCAGCTACTTTATTCACAATAATAATAGAAATGGAAAATATAAAGTGTCTGTTTCAAGACTAGATGAATTATAAAAAGAAGTAGCCAAGTTACAGACAAAAATTAAAAACAATATTAATACCAAAAACAATTTCTGTAAACCTTGTTGCATTTGTCAGCTGATTTAAAAAAGCAAGAGGTAAGGAGAACAAAACACTACACAAACCATGTAACAAACTAAAGCAAAGCTTTGAGTTCATTACATGGTTAATGCATGTGTCATTCTTCATAATAATAATAAATTTTTATTACCTGTTATACCCATACATTAAAGTTTTAGCATTGTCATATTTAACAATAAGATAAAATTTCTATTTGTTTCCAAATAATACATAATTACAGTTCAGATGTTTTATACAAAAAACTATTACATTGATATGTTTTTAACCTAATTCTAGTTTCATTTTTAGAGCACAGTTTTAATTCATTGGAAGTTTGCAATGTAACTAATTAAATTTTATTAGATAACAATACATAAAATAGTTAGTTGTTGTCTTGAGCCATTCTGGTGTAAAGATTCATTCATCATAAATATTTCCCCATTATTATGACCTTACATATGAATAGGGAAACCACAGTCAATTTTTTTTTATTTTCAGAACACTGCTCAATCAATTTCTGCCCTTCTGAGATTAAACATTATAATAGTCTTTTAAGATAATTTGAGGCACATGATCCCCAAATTTCAATACCACACAAGATCTGCTTTTAAGATCAATCACTTAACTAAAGTAACAAGTATTAAAGAAACCTTGTAGTGTACAAACCAGAAAGCATACACAAAAGCAAAGTTGTCACCTTGTTTGTGTGGTATGACTCTTGCATATTCAATCAACTGACAAATGCAACAAAGTTTGTCAAAAATTTTGAGTGGTATTTATATTATCCTTTATATTTTAATGCAAATTTGATGATTCTTTTTGTAATTAATAAAATATTAATAATAATTAATAAAATAAATAATTTAATTGTTTTAAATAAAATCCTGTATCAGGTTCATTGTTAATAATAATGTTGATTAATAAATTTGCACAAAATTTATCTACAAAAATATAAAGTAGTTGTTTTAAAAATATACCTGTCTTTTTATAGACATGACACACTATTTACATTATAAATGTTGCAGAAATAGTTCTTAGGTTCCACTTGTATATGCAGCTGTACCCAAGTGAAAATCTGATAACTATTTCTGTATCAACTACACCAGGGAAGCCTTTATTCACTTATTATAAATGTTGTAAATTAAAATTTAAAAAAGTTTTACTTATATTTTAATTTCTTTTTCTCTCATTATTTTCATATCAATAAAGGGTGTTAGAAAAGTGTTATGTTTTGAGAGGTGGTAATACCAATCAAGATATGAAATAAAGTCCAATAAACATTGGTCCAGAAATGCATCCTTTCTGAGATATCTACACTTATTCATAGGAGTGTCCATTCATGACACTTGCTATAGGAGGTGCATAATGCACATCTGTAGTCGTTGTTGAGATAGAACATCCTTCAACAAAATATGCAATGTGTTAACAATAAATTGATGATAATGAGCCATATTTAATCTTTATTGTAAGATGTATGATCCTAGCAATTTATCTCCATCATCACAAGAAAAAAAGTCCAATAACAATCGGTCCAGAAACTCATACTTCCTGATATCTGTTCACTTGTCCACAGCAGCTAAATACATTTCATTGTAAATGTGTCTTAAGGGAGGTTCTCTAGAACTACACAAGTTGAACTGTGTAAAACTTTGATCAGTTCACAAATCTTAGCTGGAGTAGCATGTACTACATTTACTGTATGAAAGACCATCATTTATTGACAGAGAAATTATGTTGAAGACTTCTTTACACAACTGCATATGGATTTTTATTGGCCCACACACAAAGTGATTATAAAAGTTCACAACACCATCTCTTTTGGTCTTAGTGCCTGTACACACTGAAGATGTATCAATTTATAAATTGTTTATCTAGTATAGGTCAGTCAAAGGGGATGGCACACCTTCTGCTGCTGCCAATCACCACACACTGATTTGAGGTCTTTCATGCAGTAAATGTAGTACATACGCCTCCATCGGACTAACCAAAGTTTTACACAGTTCACCTTATAAAATACTAGAGAACCTATGTGTCCTTAAGACACATTCACAACAAAATGTATTCAGCTGCTATGGACAAGTGTACAGAGATCAGGAAGTATGTGTTTCTGGACCCATGTTTATTTGACTTTTACATTGTGTGATTACTACCACATCTCAAAATAATATACTATGGGAAGGAGAGTCAGAAAACTTAATGACTTCTCCCAGAATGCATTAATAGCCACCACAGGACTGTCAATCTCTACTAAACCCCAATTTCTTATATCTGCTCATTCCAAAAATCATAACAGTAATAATTTCAACTTTTCTAAAAAGCCTTAACCACAGATTCAACAGATGCAACTTCATATTTGGGAACTTCTTTCCAATATATTCTTCAGTGCAGGCAAAGTCCTTTGTTTTAAAAGAAATAAATTAATGACTAAATACAGAAAAACTTTCTGCACCATATTTGGGAATTCCTTAAGTAATGTTAAATTTTGATGAAGAAAAATATGTCAAATCTATAAAAATCTAAACTACAAACAAGTGTAGATTCAACTGAAATGTGAAAGTTTAACCGTACCTGAGGACATCCCAAATACAGTGACAAAATGTCAATTCAACTAAATAAAAACATTTATCTCCCCATCTTATAGTTGTGTGTGTGTGTTCTGATTTTGTTTAAATGCTTTTTTGTTTTCTTTTCTGTTAATTTTTTCATTGTTTTCATTGTTATGATCTATTCTTGAGCTAGATAATTGGCTATTGATTGGTGCCGTCTAATGGCTGGTGAGTCATAATTTGCATTGCCACTGAATCCCTAGACATCTTGCCATTCAGACACTTTACGTACTTTGCTGTCAGTCAATGCCTACCTTCAATTTAACATGTCTATTACTTATCTCTGTCTCTCTTTTCTATCCAATTTATTATTTATAAGGAAAAGTAAGATGACAAAGTCAAAAAATAATAATATATTGAATAGGAAAGAGAGGCAGAGAAAGCTCTCAACTTACCATAAAGTGATAGACATCAACTTGCATATTCAAGAACCTAAACTCCCTTCTTCAGAGTGTCTGAACAGTAAGACAAAAGGTGATCTTTGGCCCTCAAAAATTTAGCATATTATTGCTTCCCAGCCTGGTGATGCTAGCTCTCAATATAAGGTAAGTTAGCTGCTCTCTTGCCTATCCAAATGAGTTAATTAATTTGACAATGGTGCATATCTTTCCTTGCTTTATATGTATAATGAACTGACATGTACGAGAGACTGAGAATCAATGCCTTACCTGAAACTAAGGTCTGTGTCACTGTGTAGAGAAGTTAATAGTTCCAGTTTTTAGAAATGCAAGTGTTCTTCTACAGGAGACATAATTTTGTGCTCTCCAACAATATAGTCTGTAGAACCACTACTTATCCTGGTCCTAAATTTCAGATAGGCCATTAATTCTCTATCTCTCATTCATGTCCATAAAAACTATATACACATAAAATTATGATACAATTGCTCACAACCTTCTGTACTTTTTTCATAAAAACAAATTTAAATAAACATCCATTCAGTTGAATAAGAAATGGGAAATCTTCTTGTCATTAAATTGTAAGGCTTCCATGCTTTAAAGCAATAAGTATGCAGGATGTATTTTCATATTTCAAGGAAGAATTATTTACTAGGAATATAGATTCTTACATTTGCAATTAGTTGAAAGTTTATTAATGATACAATATTATTATTTTCAAAATTGATTTTTAGTGAGTAGGTTGGCTCATGAATTTTAGTAAAATGTTAATATTGGCAGAAGGTTGGTGTGTTACATTTATTGTCATTTTGACAATTAATTTATTAATAAGCAGATTATGAAAGTTTCCAAATTTTTTACTTTATAGTGTAGGTGAAAAGCCATTACCTTGAAATTTACAATTTAATTGTATTGATTATACTTTGACTGTATTTTTATTATAATTACAATTTTTCTACAGGGTCACTTAAATAGCACTTAGGTACTTCATAAGCTTATACAAAATTAATTGTAATGTAAACTCTGTTTGTTAGTATTTTCATGTGAAATTTAAACTCATGTTTTCTCTGAAAGCATCTTAAAATGACTGCTTTTATATTTACAGAGTTTACTATTAGCATATTATGGAAATAAACTCAATATGTGGCAGTGATTCATAAATTTCATTTACGTAGTATAACAAGGCTACTCTCAGTACACCAACAAAGCATTCATGAAAAGATTTGTTTTGTTCACTATGAAAATTCTCCAGGATACCCATATGTTTGATGCAAGTTATTGAAAAACTGAAGTATACTTCCATATTTAATTAAACAAACTGTATGATTCTTCTGAATATTAATTAAGTATACAAAATAGTTGTCATTTTTAATTACTTGTCGAAAACAAACAAACACAAATTATAAATAAATGTAAAGCTTTTTCATAAGCCTGTCTAAAACTATAATGCTTATAAATTCTGACAATCTGTTTATAACATTTGCTCAGCCAATAAATACACGAAAATAGTACAGCTTACACTATGTGATAAGTGTGTAAAATTAGTTACTTAATGGGGCTCAGAATAATGTATTATTATTCACTTGTTAAAATGATGCATATTATTGTTCAATTATGCAAATAAGTGTTGCAAATAGTGTTAAGGAAATGTATTTTTACAAATTATATTTTGCATAAAGTCTTTCATACCGTCCCATTTTTATTTAACATACACAAAAATAGTTTGTATCATAATAGAATTTGCACCTTGCAATCATCCAGGTAGTATGAATTTGCACGAAATACTCATATTGCTAAGAAAAAGTATTTAATAAAATAACCAAAAACAATATTCTCTAAATTAAAAATAATATATTTATAAAGAATCACTTAATAAACATGTCTCTTAATTCCTTGAAAAATAATTGCAATGTAAGAATATTTTTCAATTGTAATACTTTTGTTGACTAAATTTGCAAATTCATTTTAGAGTCCCAATATTTTATGTACAAATAAGCACAATATCAATTGAAGTGTATAAAATGAATAAAATTTATTGTATTACAAAAGGGTTTTTAATAAGGGTTGGTCGATGTTGAAATGGAGTAAAATAAGCTATGTGTAAGAAATTAACAAAATTCATCTTTTATTTGAAGGACTTTCATTGGCCTTTCAATAATGCACAGCTTCATTTATTACATTTCAACATTTCGACCAACCCATATATAAAGACTTTTTTTTCCTGAAATTACAAAGCCACTTGACAGTCTTCAGTTTCACAATCTACTTTGTATTCTTCAAACTACTGAGAAAGTTAACTAATTGAATAAAGGTTTGTGAAACTAAAGACTGTATTATATTTTAATTTCAGAATTTACTGTATTTTACATCTAATTTATTACTGTTAGGAATTGCGTATTTGAAATAAAGTTATTGCTAATTATGCTGTTACAAGTGATTTATAAAATGAATGCTCTGATTTAATTTCCATAACAGAATATTATTGACAAATCAGCCATCATATTTAATACTTTACTCTCTGTACATGAAAACATTGTTCTTATTATATTCTACATAAGTTTGCTATTTAATTTCATTCCTCATAAATTTGTATGAAAAGCAATAAAACTAAACATTTTAAGTAGTTCTGTTTTCAATTTTATTTGTACCTTCCATTTTACTTCATTATATTTG
This sequence comes from Eucriotettix oculatus, assembly GCA_034510155.1. NCBI lineage: Eukaryota > Metazoa > Arthropoda > Insecta > Orthoptera > Tetrigidae > Eucriotettix > Eucriotettix oculatus. Next base: position 219,286,990 of record CM067376.1, on the reverse strand, counting down.
TGCAAGAAGTGATCAAGTTGGTTATGTATCTAAAATATATATATATATATTATTAAAAGTAATGGAAGAAGCAAATGCCTAAACTTAATTGAGAGTGGAGTTTATACATTTGTATAATAATATTTTGCATTAATAAGGCATATGTATTGAAAATATATTTTCATTCCATTTTTTTAAATTTATTTCTTTAAAGTCATGTGAAACTTTCGGTCATTAGCAACTGCTACATTTTTACATCACATATTTACACAGATAACATTTAATTGGTTGTCATAATTTCTTACAGATCTTCAGGTCGTTAATGAATTTTATTGCATGATTTACCATGTTTGTACAGTTGAGTAAGACATTAAGCTATTGCTGTGAACTTGTATATTCAAATGTTTGATTGTTATAGGGCTATTACAAAATTTGCAAAGTGTTGGTGTATTTTTGGATAAGATGTGTTCATGTTTTAGTTTGGAGTGGCCTATTCATAAACGTGAATAGATAATCTGGTCTCTTCTGTTGTCTAATAGGATTTGTTTTTCTTCGTAAAAGGTACTTCATATATCGTCAAGTTTAGTTGGTCATTTTTGTGTCCAATCTTGGTCCCATGATGATTTTATTGTTCAGTGGAGATGTTGTCTGAGGTGTGAATGTGTTGCAAGTACTACATCTGCCATTTTCTTGCTGTTGATACCAGTACGTGAAGGAATCCATCTAATTATTATTTCTTTGTTTTGGTTTATAATTTCGTGATATTTTTCTCTAATGTTGTTGATGATTGGTTCTTTGTTGTCTTCATTATTAATGCTGGTTATTACACTTTTTGAGTCTGTATTTATTGCAACTTTGGTTGCAAGTGGGTTTAGGATCGTCTCTTGCACTTCATGGATGGCAAAGGCTTTGCAGGAGAAGATGGATGTAGTTGAGTTTGTAGTTAGTGATTTGCTCCATAGCAGTGACTGATCCATTAGTGTAAAACGGTTCATGGTCTGGGAAACTTTATTGTAGACAGGATTTGTAAGCATGTGGAGATTTTTTGTATCATAGTCGATGCTTAGAAGTTTACATTTTATATGGAGAGGTTCTTCATTCTTTTTGGCTGAGATGGTCTGGTCCTGTAGACCCCCATTGCGTTTCTCAGTCTGGCAACATGCTATTGAAATGTTTTCTTTAGCCGAGTTATAGATGATTACTCCATAATCTAATTTGGATATGATAAGGGCTTTGTATGTATTTATGATTAAGTTTCTGCTTGTGCCCCAGTAGTTTGTAGAAAATGCTTTCATAATGTTGAGGCACTTTTGACATTTGGTTTTCAGTTGTTAGTTGTGAGGTTTTCATGTTAGTTTTTAATCAAAAGTTAGACTGAGAATTTTCATCTTGGTGCTGTGTTTTAAAGTTCAAGCTTCTAGGTTCAGTTTGAAGTTTCCATTTAGTTTTGTGTTGCAGGAGAAGACCATATATCATTCAAGGCTTGTTGAAGTAGGTATTGTGTTGTTGATAACACTTTGCCACTGCAAAGAATATTGATGTTGTCGGCAAATAAGTATATATTTATTAGACACTGAATTATTTTTGTTATTTCATTGAATTCTATGAGGAATAATGTTGCACCTTATACCAAACCTTGAAACAGTGCATTCTGAGTTTCAGAACATAGTGAATATCAGTTTTGAAATTTAACTTGAATGAATCCTTTTTTATGAAGTTTGTGATGAAGAATAGTAGATTTATTCTTTAAGGAGATTTTTAATGGTAAGTATAATAATTTAAATATTTCCTCTATAAAGACCTATAATCTAGAAAATAGAATACGCAAAGCAGTTTCATAATGTATCAAAAATTTGTTGTTTCAATGTTAGAACAACTAATACCCTAACATAAGAGTAGGGGTGAAGAAGGTTTTCACATAGAAATAAGAAAATTATTGACATTGGTTTCAAAACCAGGGTTATGGGAGTCACTGAGTGTAATTTCGACCATGAAGGTGGAGAGCGTTACATGAATACAGTAATACAAAGTGACATTGGTGTTGAATTTGGGATGATTACAGAAGTTCAATTGTTGTTCCATCCAAATTCCTGTTCAGCTCCTAACAAGGGGGTGGATTTGTCAGAAACTTTTAATTATGCAAAATTAGTAAATATTTGAGTTTAATAAATACTTTTTCATTTCAATTCCTTTAATATTGTTTCCCCCGACATTTATTGCGTATATTAATTTCAACACAAAAAATACAGAGTAATTTCTAATTTTTAAAATAATTATTCTACAAATGAAAACGTCTAGCCTGTAATTTAATAAATTCATTTAATCTTCCCATTAAAGCGACCCATACAGCTCGATGTGCGAAATCGAACAGTCGGGAACTGAATAAATGCGTCATAGATATATCAGCGAAATAATTTAAGAATAATTGCCAATCTCGTACAAATCAGCATTGTATTTCTCATCACCATATCCTACTTCCCTATAACAGGCTCAATTTTTTGAACAAATATTCAAATACGGCCTCGACATTGAAGATGAAGTTTTTTAATAATAATTTTCAAGAATCAATACGTTGCTTAAATCGTGAATTTTTCTCTCGTTTATTTTTCAAAAAGGACAAATCCTGGTTTTCCTTTTCTTTAATTTATAATTTATAATAATTAATTGGCCGCAATATTACCGAGATATACATTGTTGACCGAACGTTTTCCCGGTGTAGATATTGGATGAATTTTTCTCTGTGTTTCAGAGGCGGCTAGACCCCAAAATTCATTAGATCGTGAAGTTCACATTGTGGGGTCTAGCCGCCTGTCTGGTTTCATCACACACTGCCCAGCCATAGTTGCCGGCAACACATTACCGAACCATAGCTTTCAGAAATATTGCCGGCAATATGAAATTTTTGTTGTTCGAGCAAAAATCTACACGGCAGAAATTGTTTCACAGTAATTATTTTCAATGTTTCATACAAATATGACTTAGAAAGGCAGAATGTAGCGTTGTCTGCAGCAACACTAATACCAACTTTGGGGGCCTCTTCACAAAAATCATGAATTTTTCTTGTTGGTTTGAGTTGTGGAGCACATTCAGTTCTAGATACAATCCCAATTAATTTAGAAGGATATGTGCCAAATATATTTCACACATATACTGTTTTGTTGAAAGATGTCTATTATTTCGTCGTAAAGATTTATCAGAATGTATTGGGATATCCACATGTTGGCTAGCGATGATACCTGCGTTGGAGATCTAATACTAAAAAAATTTCCATTATTTGAAATCATTTTATTCTCTATGAGAATCAATGCGCAATTGTACTGAGAAAGGCTTTTAAGCCTCAGAAACTGAAATGTACTAGTGCTTATCCCATGCATTAACGTGATACATATTATAACGGCCAACTGCACTACATTTTGGGGTGTAAGGGATGCCGATAAGCCGAATTTCACAACTAATTTCCCACTAGAACTGATGTGACACGAGATCAAAGTTGGCCCCCATTAGCGTCTCGCGCCATTACCGCAGCTGCATAGTTTCAGAAGCCTATAGTTGTTCGAAACCGGCTGATCTCAACATAAAAACACATGTTTTGTGAGCATAAAGGACTACTCTTTGGATTATATCATTGAGTGGAACACCCGTGATTGTAGACTTGTATTCTCTATTATAATAAGTTTGTTGGGCACACAAAAGTACATTTCATTAATGAAGTTTGCAATTCATTTCCTGTCAATTGAGAGGTAAGTTTTTCTATTCTAGTTGTTTTGTAGAATCTTAAACAACAGGATATTGTACTGACAAGTTTAGAAAGAGTTGAAAATTTACCAATAATATGTTTCAATTCAGATACTTGAACAACTAAGCAGCCTTTTGTTACCAAACTCTGGTTGTCTGCTGTGACCACTTTCTCGAGTCGTGTTTTAACCACCAAGGTCCGTTCCACTACAATTTAACTCAGTTTTCACCTTTGTGCCCTTAATCGGCTCCGTTGATAATGACCATGTAGTTAATGTGACCCTAAATAAAGCTATTAAAATAATTAAATAAGACACCGGGCTTATTAACAATGAACACAATAAGTAGACTTTTTTCCTGGTTTCTCATTGCGTCTTCCACCTTCCTCCGAATGCTTCTTGTCCCCTGATCAGCCCACAGTGATATGATCACCTTCATTAGGGCCCCGACTCTAATAGAATAAAATAAAAACAGTTGAATTAATTTTGAAATATCTCACAATTGTTAATATACACTGCAAATAATTTCTCTAATGCATTTAATTGCCTACTATGGAAAAAATAAAATTAATATTGGAGAAAATAAATGTGCATGTCCATATGACAAACATAGTAAGAAACTTTCCACTGAATAGAACTTTTGATTAAATAAATACAAAAAAATGGTTGTTGATGGTAAACGTGTTCACATAGAGATAATAGGCGTAGGAGCTGGGTTTAGCAGAGAAGACGCTGATTGGAGGAGTCACCGCGAAGCTACCAGTTGAGGCTTCGTGATTGTGGCCGGTTATAAAGTACCAACCCTGGTTATATTGAATTAGTTTCCCTGTTGCTCCTTGGTTGCAAAGGATTGACATAAGGAACAGTTAGCCTATAAGGCACCATCCCTGAATGTAATTGTAAGGACATGCTTTATAAGGGGTCTGCATATTGCTCATGAGCTACAGCACATAAATTAATTTAAGAGGAATTATTATTTTCTTCATTTTAGGAACCTTTACAATAATTATGTCTTTAACAGTGAGAATTTCTGCTTCGAATTGTACAGTCAATGGGGATGGTCAGAGCTACAGAGCACGCAGCGCACAAAATGTCAGAAACGAGAAATACGCATGCGCAGCACTCTGTTTCTTCTCCCCGTTCCACCCGCAAGCAACTTCAAACTCCCGCTTAGTTGAGCTGTATCTGAAATAGCTCACAACAGACCCGTGCTATGACAAAGAGAGGCCGACCTTAAGGAGACTGCATAAGCAGCGAAATAAAAATAAATCGAAACCATTCAGGAATTAAAAATCTTATTTTAAGGTAATATTTAAGATATTCCATATGAATTTAATTTTTATAGTTTTTTAATTAAATAAGACACCATCAAAACTACTATTGAAACATGTTAACAACTCCAGCTACGAGTCGAATAAAGTTTTTGACAGCAGATGACTAGGGTTATTTTAGCTCAAAGCTAAGTTTAAATCATATAATTTGCTGAAATGAAATATGCTACAGATATTTTAGTAACGATATTTTATTGCATTAAAATACCTATCACAGTTAATATTTTGTAAACGAAAATAGTATTCGTTCGTTGTGCGTAATATGTTTTTTTTTAAAAAAAATCCTAATCAACTAATATTTTAATGGTAAATCATTTAGGGGACGGCCTTTCGAGGACTACCTCACGACTCTGCATATAAATACCGCATTCACGTGTGAGTTGGTATTAAACATAACTACATTTCAATAAGTATGAAGGAAAAATACTTTAGAATTACGAATTTTCTTACCGCCTTTAAAAATACACTCTATTGGAAACTAAGTGGACATAATTAGAAATCTAACATATTACAGGTTAATTCACGTGCCGCAGTGTTGGTAACACTGTTTACATTTGTTGCATTGCTTTGTCTTTTCTCTCGTTTTCGTTCTTGTTATTTTAATTAATGTTTTTTTATCTGAGGTGAGTGGTGGCACTGTACTTTTACAAATGCATGCCGTTGACAATTTATTGAAAAAGTCAATTTCCTTATTAAACTTTCAAGAGAAGTTAAAATTAAAGGACTGGGCAGGCCTATGCCTGACCTTAACATAAAACACAAAGGCAATAGAGAATACACAAGACGCTTTTATAGAACAATTTATAACTGTAACTGGATTTGTCGTTGTGACGTTAGAAATTCTCTCTTCTGCTTTCCCTGTCTTATTGTTGGCAACAACGACGCATTCAGTAATCAGGCGTTAAAGATCTTGTCCATCTCTATTCATTACTAAAAGCACACAGTGAAAATAAGAGACACGTCAATAATGTTTTAGATCTTTCCATGCTTAGCTCCGTTAATATTGCAACAAAACTAAGTAGAGCTTATCAAGACAATATTATTAAGCGCAATCAACAAGCAGGAAAAAAATAGACACGTATTATCCAGAATAATTGGCTGCATAAAATTTTGTGGCGCCTTTGAACTCGCGCACTGCGAGAACATCGACTATCCGAAGATTCGGTTAATCCTGGCGTGATCTTAGGACCCAGAGATTTTGTAGACAGCATTGATACTGTTGTAAAAGAACACATGAATAGTAATCATATTTTCAAGGGAACTTCCAAAAAAAAACAGAACGAACTGTTGGACCGTAAGCTCGAGGTTTGACGTGAAGAAATTGTGGCAGAAGTAACTAAATCTGCATACATGGCAGTCATGTCAGACGAGGCAACAGATGTTTCGGAACACACTCAGTTAGTTTTAGTGTTCAGATATGCAGTAAATGGTACTATTCTGGGGATTTTTTAATACCGGAGGACAAACTGCGGATATCCTTTCAAAATGTCTATAGAATGAGTTGGATACCATTTTAAAAGATAAGAGTAAATTGATTGTCGAGAGAGAGGATGGAGCGGCGGCTGTTATGAGTGGCGAGTCTGGTGGTTAAAATAAATCTCTACCCAAATAGGCATTATGTACATTGCTACTCGCATCAACCAAATCTTGTGGAACGTGCTGCACGTATATTGTTCTGCACTCTTAAGAGCTTTTCCAGCATATTTCTTACGATCTTCACTAAGAGTTGCTGCACTAGAGGCAATTGTTGCCAAACGGATTCCGAGTGGTTCATCAACTGGATGGAATTATAAATCAAGAACAGTTAAGTTAATGTGATTTATGAAAACAAAGACGCTTTAATGACTACTTTCTGGAACTGGAAGAAACTCTTTCAACAAATAATGCCATTCAAGGTGCTCGTGGATTTAATTAGGAAGATCCTGAATTTTGCTGTTTACTTTGATTCTTCCACAAAGTTATGCCGCATATTGACATTTTATAGGTAAAATGCTATCAAAAATAATGGATTAACAATGGCTCAGGCAATCAACAATATTAGGTTCTCCATTGATTGCAGCGACAATAAGTAAAGTTCAGAGACTCCTGATTACAAGTCAAAATTAAGCGGCAGATACTTTTTTTGAAATTAGCAAACTTTTAAACATTTTGGTAACGACACCTACGACGACAAGTGAAACCTTTTGGAGGAATTCTTTGACTAAAGATCGTCTGACAGCCCTAGCAATGTTATTAATAGGAAAGAGGCTAATCCTACAAACGCAAGGATTTAACATGAAGGTAATTGAGAAGTTCGCCAGCAGGAAAGAAAGAAGAATGGGTTTTAATTTCAGACAATACGGTGAGTAATTATTGCTAATAGTAGTCTTATTAGTATTTTCCATAGCTGTCCTTGTAATATTTCCTGCTGTTGTTTAGGGTATGGTAGCACTTAACTTTAAAATCTCACGAGCCGCCACTGGGAATAGAGAAAAGGAGCATTTATTCTAATGACATAAGTGACATGCCTTATTTTTCTACATAATCTTCCTGGACTTCTATGCACTTTTCCCAACGTTTCAAAAGTTTTTTGATCCGTCGAAAAAAAAATTTTCGGTTGCATCTGCAACCAATTTCGCACCGCAACAATGACGCGCTACAACCGGTTACCAGTCAAAGTTTTCTCATTCAGTTTCCTCCATTCTGTCCTATTCAAAGCTATTATCCACCATCTATTAACGCCAATGACTTCATAACTTGCAAATCTTCTTCCCCTTACGCTTCCTTTAATGATCCACACGTATGAAAATCGCTAGGATGAGAATCTGGACTGTGGCGGGTGTTCCAGAAAGTCCTTTATTGTGTCGACCATCTATTTGATAGAATGTGGCCGAGCGTTAGGCTAGGTTTACACGGGCAGTGATGACTGCCAGAAAACGAGGGGCAGTGATGTCAGTGGCGTGTCAACATACGTCAGTGCTGCACTGACAACTGTCAATCCATCGCTGACACGAGAGCACTGCCTCACTTTTCTTGGAGCGTGTCGACAGTATGTCAGTCATGACTGACGTTCCCTCTCCACCGACCTAGACCTCATGGGAGGCCAGTTAGTGGCAGTTATGGTTGTCAATTATCGATTGTGAAGAGTGTGACAGAGCTGGAGTAAGTGAATCTTTGTTGTGAACAGCGGTAGGAATTTTGGTTCAGAAAGAATTTAGGATAGAGTTCGTTCGTTGCACCTAATCGCCTATAAATTTTTAGGTTAACTTTCCAAAAATAATTATTGTCCACCCTCCAACGGCACAAACTTTAACTGGAAAAAATAATTACGCAAAAGAATGATGTATAGCTATAACAATAGTACTATCACTCGTAATGAAAAATAATTCATTTCGTTTTGTTCAGTAATTGACACCTTTAAGGTGAATAAAACAAATAATAGAAACAGAGCCAATTAAACACTGAAAACCAGCTTCAAAGTACATGTGCTGTTTTTATTATTGCTTGATTTCTGTAGTAATAATATAAAACAATATTACTAAACAAATGTTTTCATTTTTATGTATCTATAGTACAGTAGCGTAATACTGAGTTTGACTTTTTCGTGAGAATTTCAGGAACCCTTCCTCGTTACGTCTATCCTATCACAAATACAAAGTGATTAGTTCCTGTTTATGGACATATGCGTGCGCGAAAACATAAAGGAGAAAAATATTCAGCTTGATATAAACAATATATCGACACTATGCAACATCAACAATCCAACCGGACGTAGTTAATAAAAAATAGCAGAGAAGTATAAACATTCATCAGAGTTCTCTGCCGCCCGTTCTGTAGTGAGGGCAGCACTTGCACAGAATTTTCAGTGAAGAAGTGGGCAGTTATCTGCCCAAGATGTAAAGGGTAGGCAGTGCACAGCCAACCCAATTTCGACGAATATCCCTGGCCGTGTAAACCTAGCTTTATCTTCGTACAAGGATTTCCACGACGTTTTGATCTGATTGCAGGATTCAGTTGAGTTCGCAACACATCACAATAGTTCTGGCTGTTCACAGTTTCGCCTCTTGGGGTGAAATGAACGGCTACTATATCTTTCATGTCCCAGACTAGGCTTAGCATAATCTTACCATCTGATGGTTGACGTTTGGCGATGATGGGTGTTTCCAAACCATGCCCGCAGCATTAATTTCTGGTTTGTGATGATGAACCCAAGTTTCATCTACAGTAACGATTTGCTTTAAAAATCCACCTCCCTCTGCACGATAAGGGGCCAAATGTTTACGAGCCTTGGCGTCTGATGGTGTGCTGATAATTCTTTCAGGACCCACCTTGCAAATACTTTCCGAAAATGAAACCGAAAACTATATTGAAGTCCAGGGAGTTTATGTAGAAATATAAAGTATGTTTCACATTTCTACCATTAGAATAAATGCCCCTTTTCTCACACGTCCCTTTACTTTCTGACTTCCCCTAGTGTCCTTCGCCCTGAGTGTATTTCGTATGAGGCACCTACTGTCTTTGTTCTTGTTTGATTACATTTTTCCGTTTATATATACAGTCGTTTTATTAATCCATGTTTTGTCTTTCTTTAATTGTAATGAGTAATTAATAAATGCCCAAATCTAAATCCACGATGGTTTTAACACTTTTAAAGTGCGATTGTTCAAATCCATCCTTCCACAGAAATGGCGCGATATATTTTGAAAGGTTTCACCATTCACGACACATGGATTAATATTAGAGACATTATTATATTGCGTTTGGATGGTTAGAACGCAATATTGGGTCGTTTTCCATTTAACTTCACTATTAACCGAAACAAGAAAATTTATTGTCACCTATTTTGATTGAGCTATTAATTTGTCATTATCCACGTGTTGTCTACAATATTCACCATACATTTTAATAATTTGAGTAACAGATTGTCTTTGATTCATTGTTTTACACTTCATTATTTCTTACAAACTACGAAACGAAATGGCTATTTTTTCGCTTTGCGCTCTTATCTTAAATAAGGTTCCAAGAAAAAATAACTGTTATTACTTTGTGACTGTAATGCAGCTCACGTCTCCTACATTGTAAGGCAGACATTTTTGTTAATAAACTCCATCCGTTATCTGTCGTTAAAGTGTTTATGGCGCGAGAGGTTTCTTTTTACGAACACGATTTGTCACGTCACTAACCAGTCCACTTCAAGGCAAAGTCGCCTTTTATACGCAGACAAATCCTTGTGAAGTTTGTATCTGCACAAACATTTTTCTATTCGTGTTTTAACACCGTCAGATTGTAATTGTGTTTATGGTTTATTTCCAATGACTTAAGTGTTTTAAAAATCAGCAATCAATCATAATTTTCTTGAAAAATTATAAGACCTTTTCATTTCTATGTTACAACATTCCTTAAATGTTAATTTATTCTACATACACTGGTTTGTTCTTCGAGAGCAAAATACTTCCGATCACGTTTTAAATTGCCCGAGTATTTTCTGGAAATGAGACTTAGATTTGTTGGCTTGATACTAATTCTCTGTTGTTGTCCAAATACGTTCAAAATAATAACTTATGCTGTATTATTTATAGAAATTTTTATGCCGTAAATAAACTAAGGGGTTTAACGTGTACATTAAATACTAATTCGGCTGAGAAACCTGATGAGGAACTGAAATGAATAAACTTTGGATACAAAACTAAGCACGCAATGACGAGATTATTTCTAATTTCTATCTCATTTCCAATAATTCGATCGGTAGTCGTGTTTTCCTTCATTATTCATCTAATCTAATAGGTGTATATACTGGGATCGAAGACCTTGGGCATTCGGTAAGAGTTGTTCGCTGATCCCATTGGATCAGTCGGCCAACTGTCTCCTAAAAATTTAGACACGGAGAAGGGAATACTGCGACCCCACAGTAAATTCGTCTCCCTTCATTCGGAACGACGTGAGAATAATATCCAATAGCCCGATCTACCTAATGCAGGCTTTCTAGGGTTTTCCCTGCATCTCTTTAGGTGAAACACCAGGTAGGATCCTTCAACTACAGCCCGGAGTCAACCCCTGGCCACCTTGCTCTACCTTACACATCCCCCCTTTTCAATTTCCTTCCTATGCTATTAAATGGAGTTATCCGTTTCAAGATCAACCTCATGTGTGCCTGTTAACCAAAACCAAAATAATAAAAAAAACAAGAAGATAAGTCAATAAGAATTTCTGTAACTTGTCTCTAATTTTCTATAGGTTGGTTCTACGGCTTTGTGTGCTCACATTTTTATTCGCCTATGGTAGGTTGCAGCGTTATCACATCATAACGTTCTGCGCTGTTGCTCCATGCTCTGTTTGCATCAAAGAATGACAGCGTTGCGTAAATTCGTTTTAGTGGTCTGAAGGTGTACCAAGAGCGGAAATTCATAGAAGACTTTCAGCACAATACGGTGAAAATTTTTGCCCACAGTGAAGTGGACTGAACCGTTCAAAAAGGGTCGAACCAGAGTGACGGATGATGTATGGGCGGGGAGTCAAGCTACAGACTCAACTGAAGGAAGCGGTCCAATAATTTATTTTCAGAGCTTATCGGAAAATTTGAGTAACGGTGTACTATGTGAATTTAAAATCACTGTTACTATGTTCAATGAAATTTTGTACTCATGTTAATAAATAAATATAAAAATTCATTTTGATATTTATTGGCTTATCCTGTCCGTTGTCACAAGATATACAATATGGAAGTGTTGATTTTATACCAAAATTCTTATTAAATTCTGTTTTGGGTGTTATTCCATAATGCTAAATGTAAACAGCCCCTCGGGGAAAATCTTGATATTGCGTTATAACTATTTAATACATACATTTGCTTCGTTTCCGACTCCAAAATTGGCGGAAACATAAGAATTTGCAATCATTCTTACTCATATACCAGTTTTGGTGACTACAGCGCCAACCTTCACGAATGGAATGAAATAAATATTTCAGACGAAATGTACTTGGCGCAGAATTTGCCTAGTGTTGGGTTTAATTTAAGACTTAAAAGTTTCCCGACTTTTCAACCGCAATGATTTTTTTTTTGAAGTTTTGGAGGCCCAATACATTTTAAACGCCGTGCATAAGACATTGTAATACAGTTGAGATGGGGTTTTCTACTAAGAATCCACATTTTGCGCCAACTTCCAGTTAGCTAGTAAGGTTACTAAAGCGTGAAGTTGACAGGAAATAATTAGGTATGATGTCTATTGCAGATATAACGCGTCTTATTAATTAACTGCTGTTTTATTTATACTGATACTTGAGTTAGTTTATCAATCGCGTAAACAACCTTGAGAAACGAATGTAAGGGTATTCACTGGTAATTCCATCACCAGAGGAAAATATTTTCATGTTCCTTGGCATGAGACTGAGGGGTGTTTCCAATAGAATCTGTAATGACGACGTCATATCCTGCTAGACATGTGATTTATCATACAATTTGAAGAAAGACCAATAGACAACCAATCGGACTCACAAGTCGCCAGAGTTTGAAGCTGTAAATACAAAGGTCCTTGCAACATCGAAGTAGCACAGTCGTCCTCTAACCATCGGAGAGGACTGTTGTTTTGTTACAATGTAGAGGGCAGCACGCTTCCTCGAAACTCCAAATAAGGTAACCCAATTTTCGACATAGTTTCATAGACCACAGTTCATCTTAGATTAGGTTTTCATTTATGACTAATTGGAAAATTTTATAATTATACCAAGTATGGACCAGCGCGGTCAAGTGCCATTTCCCTTAAATAAATTAGATTAAGCCGACCTCCTGTGGTGTAGTGGCTAGCCTCTAGTTGCTGCCTCACAACCCACAGGTCCCGGGTTCGAATCCTGGCATGGGCTTGGATGTTTGTGTTGTCATGGTCGACAAGACCGTGATTAAGACTGTTGGAGGGTCGAAACGCTGGCTACGTGTCACTCCAAATTCGGAATGTGTCATGCAAGATGACAGTCCGCAGTCGACTCGGTAGGTCCAGGCCCTCAATGGGCTGTAGAGCCATGGAGAACAAAAAATTAGATAAAAAATTTATGAGTAACGACATATTTAACCAGATGAAACCCGCCTCAATTTATCGTCCTTATAGCAGGTAAAATTTCCCAGTTGGCTCCAAACTACGGTAAATAATAAAGCACACCGCAGAGAATATAATTTATTAAATCAATTTTGTTTTAATACTGAGCTCTCAGTGAACAAAAAACATGTCACACAACGCAGAACATAATTATTTATTATATTATACTTGCTTTTAGTTAAAAGTCAGTTTATTCACTCTGGTAAAAACTAATTAACGTTGGGGAAATGAAGCGGCTATTGAGTATACCGTAATTATATTTATTATACACAAAATTATTATCAAACACTCCCGTAGTTAACAATTGAAAAATTAAAAGTATTATAATACCAATACAGCCCTTTAAGTAGGCGTTACTAAGACTTAATTATTTATAAATCAGACCGCCATATATATATCAAACCCGGATACCCCGTTTATATTTCCTTTAATTAGGGCAGCCAATTCAGAGTCATGCTCGATTTTTAATGTGGTTAAATTGTAAATATAAATCTTTTGTATAATTGTAAATAGTATTCAGTTATTTGGTTTAACTGTATTTTCTTTATTTTGTGAATGAGACACTTAATTTTCTCCGAAGCAACGTAAGATTCTGAAAGTTTGTGCGCGGAATGTACAGGCTGGAATTCCAGACGCATTGTTGCTTTCAATTTAATCCTTTACGCATGTGTTCCCGCGTAAAACGTGAGAATATTACATGATTTTCTCGAGTTCCGGCCTCTTTTCGTGAACTTCATCCTATGGGTCCCAGTTACACAATAAAAATATATGAACACTAGTGCCGTAAGTGACTGATAACGGAAAGTTTAGTGCGAGTACGAGAAGCAGAAATATTTTTCCAGCTTATGACTTCATGATCCAAAACTTTTGAATTTAAAATGGTCACAAATTATTTTTTAATTTCTTATAAGTATTTATATTACAGTTAAATTAGGAGACTGAAATCGGCGCGGAAAATAAAGACTTTTCCATATGTTTCGAAATTTTATTTTCACATTATAAACTAATCTCTACAAACTATAAATATTTTATACTGAAAAAATATTAATGTACATCATATGCCACCAATCATCACGATGAATATATAGAAGGGATGTAACACTGACGTTGTCTATTATAAAAAAGGGTCTACAAATAAGAGTGTCATAACTTTAAACGGCCGCGTATGAAAAATTACTTGAAATGTTGTTGCACTGTGGTAACTGTCTGCGAATCAAGCAACGATGTAGTATTAAGCTACAAAAACTATGAAATAGGTTCCTAATTGCGGCGGTTGAAACTAATGACGGATTATTTCTAGCACAAGTGACAAATCTTGATTCGAACGTTTTTCTTGAAACGGGACGGTGCCACATGTCACACGGCGTACGGGAAAATCCTCGTAGAAAAGATTTAACGACATCGTGGCCGTCCAAATCAAATTCGTTTCACTCAATATCAAATGATTTGACTGATGCTATATTCGTAACAAGAATGTCAAAGACAGAATTCTAATTTGTAACAGAAATATTGATTAGTACGTCTCGTTTTCACGTTGCGGCGTTTTAAAGTTATGACACTTATTTAGGTTGATTTTTATTAGGATCTACGTTACGATGGTTTCTTATGGTGTTTGCCTTAAATAAAAACATAGAAAGCGTCCTTTACTCCTTCATAATTTCACTTTGAATATTAATTGATATAACTGTATATAATTAAATTCCCTATATAAGAATTTACTATATTCATTTTGGCCAGTATCTTGAGATTCGTACCCATGCTTTTAATGAGTAAAATCCACCGTCCAAGACTACTATAATTACGCTTCGTAAGTGATCAGAGGTTTCTCTGTTCACGAGAAGTGTTGAAAAGAATTCCTGATCAGTCTATAGTAAGACAGCGTTTGAATGGAGGAGTGTCACGCCCAGCTGGTCGCTGAGAGGTAGAACTTGTTCGTTCGTGAACGTCGCTTCCTGAAGACGAACGCGGTGGCCAGAGACGCGGTGATGAGGGCGAGGACGGCGCCGACAGCGATGGCGGCGATCTCCTCAGCCTGCAGTGACGGAGCGGCGGCCAAGGGACAGCCTGCGTCTGCAAACAGAGGTCCATGAGTGCGAGAGCCCGACTCCGACGGCGTCGGCGTCGGCAACGAAGGAGTCGCACTTACATTGCAGCGCGTCTAGGTCCTCCTGCTTGTTGAACGCCACCAACGCCACGTCCGACGCGATCATCGTCACGTTTGTGCCGACGTAGCTCTTCCTCGTCGCACATTTCAGCCCTCGCCCAGTCGGAATAGAGTAGAAGTTAGGCTCAATTTCTTCGGATAAAGTGCGACCTACACGGGTAAAATAAAAATACTTCCATTAGAATTTATCAAGAAGTGATATGACAGGGTTGAAGTCTGTGGCACATGCTATTAAATCTATACATTGAACAAGAAATGAAGGACGATTTTTAGAAGTCCCTTTTTATATTTAATTAAAATTCAACCGGAGGAACTAGATCGTGGCTTGTTAGACAGTCGACGCGGAAAGGCGGCAATTTACAATTTCGAGAAGAATGTCACGACCGTCATAAAAGTTGTATCGTGAGATGCGTGGTCAAAGTACGCCAGCATGGGGTAGGTGCGTCGGAATGACCACGAACTAATTCCAAAACTTAAAAATTTTGAGAAACGGAAGGTCACGTTTCTTTGGTGCCAATCATCAAAATGTATTTTCTGGGGCGCGGCACTCGGGAAAACTCATTCTGATACATGAACACAGTCCATGTGTCCGGGTAAATGGAAGAGCTATCCATAACCTCAGTAGTAGTTAGAATTGAATGGCAAGAAAAAAAAGCAAAAATATAGAAATGGCTGAGACAAGGTTATCGTCTCTCGCCCGTGCTGAACAAGCGATGAAGAAACTTAGAAATGAATATGGAATCAGGAGAAGAAATAAAAACCCTAGGGTTTGTTGATGATATCGTGGTATTAGGAGTCATAAGGAGACTTGAAAAACATAATAAATGGCATGAACGTGATCCTGGAGGAAGAGTAAAACATGAAGATTAATAGACGGATAAATAAGGTAATGGAGTGTAGAATAGTAAATAGTGGACTAACAAAGGGTTTTAGATTGGGAAGGGATAGTTTTGGAAGTTAAGGAAATATGCTACTTGGGAAGTAATGTAAGAGGGATGGTAGAAGTGTAGTTGACAGAAAGAGTATGATAGCACAGGCAAAGAAGGCTTTCGCAAAAAAGAGGGATTTACTTACGGTAAAGACAAGTATGAATATTAAGAAATCATTGCTAAAAATGTTCGTATAGATTGTGGCGTTATATGGGTGCGAAACGTGGACGATAGGGGTTGCGGAAAGGAAAAGAATAGAAGCTTTCGAAATGTGGTGCTAAAGAATAATGCTGAAAATCAGACGGGTGGATAGGGTAACTAACCGGGAAGTTGTAAGCAGAATAGGGAAGAGAGAACAACTTAGAGGATTTAGACCAAGATAAGGATAGAATAATAGCCACTTTTGAGACATGAGGGTCTTGCGAAATTAGCATTAGAAACAAGTGTGTCGTTTAAGAACAGAAGAGGGAGATCAAAGATAGAATACACTAAGCAGATTAGGGAGGATGTGGTATGTGGAAACGAAAGGCTATCGCACGATAGGTTATCATGGAGGTTGCATTAGACCAGTGTTATGAGTGATTACCACATCAATAAACTATCTCGGGGTAGGGAGTTCGCAAATACATCCATTTCGTAATATTCTACGTATAATTAATTAAGTCTTCAGAACTATCATATATATTTATTTATTAGAAATTTTACACGTAATATACCACAAGGCAAATAGAGACTGAAAAAAAATTAATAATTCACGAAGAAAAAAATTAGAAGAAATTCTTCAATTCAAGATCAAGTAAAGACCATATAGCTCTTCTGAAGAAGAAAAAATATGACCCAAAGGTTTTAGAGAAAATTTAGAGGTAAAATGATTGAAAATACAGTCCTCAGGTTTCAACCCAAAAACTGTATTTGTAACACTAAGGTTACCTGACGATATTGTCATTTTATCAAAGCTAACAAAATATTTGGAAAACTGTTAAAATTTCAAGAACACCATTTTGAAAACAGTGTTCAGTGCGAGTATTAATGGAAACAAAATACTAAGGTTACCTGACGATATTGTAATTTTATCAAAGCTAACAAAATATTTGGAAAACTGTTAAAATTTCAAGAACACCATTTTGAAAACAGTGTTCAGTGCGAGTATTAATGGAAACAAAATTAAAATATTGTAGTACTATCAAAATAATAGTGTTGATGGAAACTGTATCATATTAAGAAATAACACTTTATTGGAATCAGATGATTTTTCCTATTTTGGCAGTAAGTTAACGATTGATGGTAGAAGCAAGTATTGATAAAAATTTGGATAGCACACAAAACTAAAGCTTTCGCAAGAAAATAAAAATTTTCTTCCAAATATATTGTATGAGTTTTGAGACTAGGAATCACTTCTAAAATTGTTGCACAGAGTATGTCGTAGTTTTATGCGTCCGAAACTAGTACAAACAGCAGTGAAGAACAGAAAAGAATAGAAACCTTTGAAAGAAGGTAATATTGAAATTCACATAAGGAGATCTAATCATAAATCAAGAAATCTTGAATATAATTCGTCAGGAGGAGTGACTAAAACTTGGGAAAGACTATTAGGTCCCGTTTTAGTGCACGAAGGACTCGTTAAATTAGTATTAGAATATGATAAGACCGAGACTAGAATAAATTAGACCGGATGTTGTCTTCAATAGAAGTTGAAGAAATTAAGGTAGGATAGATCAGTATGATGAGCTGGATCAAATCGGTTTGCGTACAATCCTTTCGGTTCTCGCGATTTAGATCCACACGGAAAACATAAAGAAGAACCGGGTGAGGTTGAAAAGCAGCAATCTAGCTCCAAAACAATAGCCGAAAACAGTACAGCATACTTTCCCAGATATGATGAAGTATTCTCTGTTTTGAAGAGGAAATAACTTACAGTTCAGAGATAATTTATATCGCGTAATATAGGCATGAAAGAAGATACACTCGCAAAGGAATATAAGACATATCAGTAAAACAACGTTGCGTAACTCAGAAGATTTAGCTTGTCGTGTGTAAAACGATGCGCAGTGGGCAATTTAGCCGATATTGTAGTTGGTGTAGACGGAGCTCACTATAACAAAAGGCTTTGTTAACACAAGTTGGTAATGAAAAATAAATGCTGAAAACATTGACGCTAGGAAGTATATTGTTTTTAGTTTAGGAAATGTACGTCAGGGGTGCTCAAACAGTTAATCGCTATCGACCGATCGATCTGCTTTAAAAGTCGATCGCGGAAATAGGTCCACATTCCTTCGAGAAACTAAAGAAAAGGTCCACTTACCGTCGGTCACTAGTACAGCTACATTAAATTAATGATAAAACACAACTACTTGCGGGATTTGGTGGTACGGAATCAAAGGCAAGTTGCTTGAGGGAAGTTAATGTTATACATCATGAGATTTGGATAGTGTTTTTACCCAAAAACGTTTGTGGAGATGGGCAAATGGCTCCTCCCAGAGAAGAGAGGTAATAATTTTTATTGGACAATATCGGGCCCCACCACCGACGGAATATGAAAAGAGGGAGTGGGGACAAATTATTAAAAACCCAATAAATTGGATTTCGAGACATTAGGAAGTTAAAATTGAGTATTAAGGACGTGGTGGTTAAGATTGAACATTAAGGAAGCCGAGTTTATGATTGGCATTATGATTAAGACTGAACATTAAGTGTGATCATTTAGAGAGGAGCAATAAAAAATTGGAGATTGTCCTGGCAGTGGACATTTAAATAACGGAAGGAAGGGACGATCCAGTCCGGGACTCCTAAGTGCTCTCCATTGTACAACGCGGAAGTCCAGAAGGGTCCAGTGACAAGTTCCAGGAAAGCTGAGATGTCACGGTGAATACCACTGTTTGGAACCTTTTTCCGATTTCCTGGTACTGCCAACTCCGAGTAGGATTTGTGTTAGCGATTCTGCTTTATGGGAAGGCCCGTTTAAACGATCCTCAGTGTAGAACTCATGGATTTAGTTTATAAGATATATACTGTCTATAAATTTTGTAACTATATCTATTGTTAATCTTGAAAAATACCGGCTTATAACTTCAAAGAGGGAAAATTGTAGTATATTGTAAATAGATAAATATAAAATAAATGCATGATTCATTCTTATATTATATTATTTCATTATGAAATAAATTATTGCCCCCCTCATTCATCTCAAGAAACAGCGAGCTATTTTAAAGCTATAAAATATATTGTATCAACATCGAAATATTATTTCGTCAGATTATATATAATTTTAGTGGATATGTAGTCAAATCCGTATAATTTTAATTAAATTTCATGTATCCCATAGTAGTAGAATTCAGATTTAAAGGAAGGGATACAAATTCGTTCTGAAGGAAGAGGGAAATAACGCATTAAAACTAATCTAAAGCAATAAAATGAAAATTCAAGAGTTTAGATGAAATTTCCTGTTTACACCAAGCAATGGGTAATGTATGGTGACTAAGGAAGAAAAGGAACACATTGTATACTACTACTTTCATTCATAAGTGGGCGAAGAGGCAATAAGTTAAAACCAATGGAGATGGAAAAAATATTTCTAGTAACTAGAAAGCAGATTACACGTTGATAAAAATAAGTACTTGTGGCCAATGTAAATGAAAATATGTTGAATGTTTTGTTTACAACGTTAAAATCATAGACATGTTATCCATGATTTCCGGGAAGTTTTGTACGTTCTCCTTGGTATATTTTACCTGCGTGTTCTGCATCGGGGAAGTTGACTTGGTCCAGTACTATGTCCACTTTGATTAGGCTGAGTGTGTACGACGAATTATCTGCGGACTTCTTCATGCTGAAAGAGATTTTGTTCGTTCCTCCTTTAGGTACCCTCCAGTTGGCAAGAATGTATTGCTCTACAAATCCGCAAGCACCTTCGAATTTGTCAACTATTGGAACTTTTAAACGTTCATCATAAATCTGTGAATAAATATATATAAATAATAGTAATGTAAGTAAATGTTTTTATTTGCAGTAGTAAATAATAAATTGTAATTAAATTGAAAAAATTCTTATCTGGAATAAGAAATGCGCATGCGTGATATTTCTTTTCAACTCCCTGCCCAACCCGAGAAACTTCACGAGCTAACAAAAAGCTACAAAAGACAGCAGTGGGCCGTGCAAGCTGGTATAGTATACACTTTTAATGTTTTTGACGAATTAATAATTATTTATGGAGTTGTGGTTTAATCAATTGGTCAAAGGTTTAAAAGACAACACATTTCGAAGAATATCATAACTCTGAAAAAACAATATACAATATTGCCATAATATGTCGCTTATTCCTAAAATTAATTTTCCTAATTTAAAATATGTAGCCAGTACACCTACAATTTCGTAATCACATTATTCACAACATTAGCTAGGGAATCAGTGAAGAATGGACATTGATCACAGGCGCAAGAGAGAAGAATTGCTTCGATTGAAGCTCAGCCAAAGTTAATTGAACTAAATTTAGCATCAGTATTCCTTATATTCCAAGTCATTTTCTTTATAACACTCTTCCTTAATCAGTCCCCCCTCTCTCTCTTCTCTCCCTCTCCGACTCTCCTTATTCATGTATGTTTTTCACATGAGCTTTCTTTGTTTTTGTAGTATTATCAACTAGGGGCTGCTGCTGGGTTGTCGTAGACTGAGTTAGCTAGGTCCAGACTTGTCCAGAGGACCGGGAAAGGCCGTATTCACAACTCATTTATTTCATAATGAAAATTTTCACGCGTATTAATTCCACACACTATTACAAAAAAATTGTTACCAAACAACCTATAATTTATTTGAAGCTCAGCATTTGATGCAAAGCTACCAAATATATTAATTAAAACGACGTATTGATCCAAAAGTTAGATCTGACGGATATTGACAAAAGAATAGTTCGCTGGGTAAAAGAATTCTTAAAAAATTGGCTACAAAAAGTTAAAATTGTGAAAGAAACTCCATAACTCGGATCTGTAACATCGGGAGTCCCCCAAGGATCAGTTATTACCCTATTATTGTTTCTCATATTTTATTTACCAAATGGTGTAAATGGAATAAATTCTAAGGTCCGACTTTTTGCAGATGACTGTGCAAACTGCAGGAAAATAACTGGGGAAGAAGACGCAACTGTTCTCCAAACTGACTTAGATATTCTAAGTACATGGGATAAGTGAAATAAACTCAAAATCAACAATAGTAGATGTATGGCACCTTCAATATTCGTTGGAATATAAAATAGATGGGGAAACAGTGTTACAGGAGACAAACTATAAATACCTAGGCATTTATTTTAACAGTAAGCTGTGGGCAGGTGAACTATGCTGCAAGGAAAGCGTGGAACACCTTGCACTTTGTCATGAGAACACTCAAAAAGGGTAATGCGAAATCAAAGAAAATTACATATTTGTCATTAGTACGCCCACTTATGGAATATGGTACAGCATGCTGGGATCCGTACAGGATAAGTCAAATAGAATCCTTAGAAAGGGTGAAAGAAGGGCCGCAAAATTCGTACAAATAGGACCTGGGCATGGAAACGAAAAGGTAAAGCGACTAGGGTGGCATTCGCTACAGATAAGAAAAGAAAAAGCTAGATTACACATTTTCTACAGAGCCTTTTCAGGTCAAAAACCTTGGTAGGAGATAGAATGAAAGAATCGACTCGGTACGGAAGGAGTGATCACTTGTTTAAATTACAAGCAAGGCACCAAAAAAACAGATGTTGTAAAATACTCATTCCTAAATAGGACAATTAATGACTAGAACAATTTGCCTGCAGGAGTGTTTGGGGAACTTCCTCTAACAGAAAGAAAATTTAGACTTAGTGCAGTGTAATACAGTGCTTCGAAATATCTAACAATATGCTAAAATGAAGTATATTTCCAGTGTTTTTTTAGGAAAAAACAATATTATTCAATTTTCAAAATTTACCTTAAAATAATGATTCCATAAATTTTTATTTATTATGTGTGTATACGATTTATATTGAAGAAATACAATTATATTCTTAATTATAGGTTAAATATGGTCCTTACGACCAGAATATTAATTATTGTCACCGGCCATCTGCCCATATATCAGATTAAATAAATACATACAAAAACCGTGAAAATGAAAACGTATTTTTACATAACTTCTATTGTGATTTTTTATTATTTAATAAGATATTACATCAAAAACAATTGAAGTTCAGTAAAAAACTACGAAACTGAATATGGACCTTTAAAATACTATTTAATAAATTAATTGGATTGTATTAAAATACAATATAAGAATTTCGATTAAGTATATAACAGTCATTGGCTTATTAATCAAATTATAGCTTGTTTGGTACCATTTTTCTCGTTTTATTTCTATAATAGATAAAAACTAAATATTTTAAAATAAGATGACCAATAAAATAAATCGCATTATGACCGACCGCAGTCCACTGAATGAGTAAATGAGACCTTTCCTAAAACTCCGCAAGCCGCAGCCCAGTCGCACTCTCTAGTTGATGTTACTATAATTTGACTCTTAAATTATGCACATGAAACATTTTCATCTACTTGAGTTCGAGCAATTAAAAAGTAAGCAAAGAATAATCAGTGAAGTCCTCTTATCGAACGAAGGCTTTCCTGATGTGATTGATTAACAAGAATTTCTTGGGATTACAGCCGGGTGAAAACATTGTAGATCCACGACGTTCAGACGCTAGCCACGCTGATATAATTCAAGTGACGAGCTTGACTTGAAAAGGGCGCCAGTGGTCGCCATTGAAACGTCGTGGTTCTACAATCAGTTGATTGCAATTTTCATCTCTGCAGAAAAAAATTGAGCTTTATTCGTTGATCGAAGAGACTGAAGAAAAAGGAAGTATCTTATTAAACAATAGAATGTGTTGTTGTGGTATTGTCCTAATGCTGATTTGATGCAGCCCTCCATGCTAACCTCTCTTGCGCAAGCCTTTCTAGCACACCCATTGTCATCCCTAACCTGCTTAGCGTTTCCATCCTTGGTCTCCCTCTTCTGTTCTTACTCCACACACTTCCCTCTAATGCTAATTTTACAAGACCCTACTGTCTTAAAGGGTGGACTATTAATCAATTCATTCTCTTAGTCAACGACCACCATATTGTTCGCTTTACCCATATTCTGTTTAGAACTTCCTCGTTTGTGATTCTTTCCACCCATCTGATTTCCAGCATTCGCCTATAGCACCACATTTCAAAGGCTTCTATTCTTTTCCTTTCCCCAACTCCTATTGTCCACGTTTCACATCCATATAACGCCACGCTCCATACAAACATTTTTAGCAACGATTTCATAATATTCACACTTATATTACCCGTAGTAAATCCCACTTTTTCGCGAAAGACTTCCTTGCCTGTGCTATCCTACTCTTTATGTCCACTATACTTCTACCATCCCTAGTTAATACGCTTCCCAAGTAGCAGAATTTCTTAACTTCCGTCAAAATATCCCTTCCCAATCTAACAACCTTTGTTATTCTCCTGTTTCCCATCATCGCCTGTTCTATATATATATATATATATATATATATATATATAAGTTAAACAGAATGGGCGACAGACTGCATCCTTGTCTTACTCCTTTCTTGATTTCTGCTTTCTTTTGTTGGTCTTCTATTCTAATTACTGCTGCCTGTCTTGTGTAGCCTCCTTTTTCGATATTTTATTCTAGTTGTCTTCAAAATCCTTAATAGCTTGTTCCAGTTCACATTATCAAACGCTTTTTCTAAATCTACAAATGCCATGAACGTAGGCCGGTTTTTTACGTATCCTGTCTTCTAAAATTAATCGCAAAGTCAATATTGCTTCTCTTGTCCCTATATTCTTCCTAAAACCAAACTGATCTTCTCCTAACTCGCATTCTATTTGACGTTCTATTCTTCTATATACTATTTTCGTTAATATTTTGCATGCGTGGGAAAGTAAACTAATTGTTTTGTGCTGTTCGCGTCTATTAGCCCCAGCCTTCTTTGGTATGGATATAATTATGTTTTTACTAAAATCTAAGACAACATAATATAAATGGAATTTTTGCACGTTATATATATATATATATATATATATTAAATTTCTGATGGGCGCTAACTATAATACGAGAAATGGGTGTTTCTTAAGAAATATGAGAAATAAATACTAATGCTACGAAATTCGGCTACATCTTTAAAAACTTATTTAATGGGATAGCCTAATCAACACACGAGTAAAGTTCAATTACAAGTATTTGCTAAAGGAAGTATGCATTACTGGTAACTTACTTCTACGACTTAGTAGTATATTAAACTGGTACTTACAGCGCCTGACTTAGTGCTGTAGGATACAAGCAGCTCCAAGCGAACACTGAAAATAATGCACGTGACGCCATTTTGATCAGTTACGGTGAAGTGATTTAGAGGGGGTTCCAGGGGGTTTGAGGTAGTTTGTGGAATACCATCTGTCGTGGTGTCAGTGATTGTAATGTATGTGGTTGTCTGAGTAATAATTGGCTTGGTGATCGTCGTAGGATGGTCAGTGTATTCCGTTGTACTGGTCGTGAAATGCGTCGTGCTGCTAGTAACAGGCATATCAGTTGTACTCGTGCTTGGAAGTGTTGTCAGCTCCGTTGGACTGTCTGAAGATATTGACGTCATTGTTGTGCTGGTCGATTCAGTATCCTCAGAGTTCGTTGTAGTAGTCTCCGTTGAAGTAGATGATTGTGTAATAATCGGACTGGTTGGACTAGTCAGAGTTGTTACTTCCTCAGTTGTACTGTTGGAGTTGTCCTTGTCAGTAGTGCTGCTATTAGGTACTTCAGAACTCAGGTCCTCAGTTGTTGATGAAGTTACTTCCGTGGTGGTCTCTGTTGAGGACGATTCGTCTGATGATGCGGTGTACTCGGTCGAATCAGACGAAGAATAATTCGAAGTAGTTGAGATGCTAGTTGATAAAGTTATATTTTCCGCGTCGTCTGTACTTGAAACTGTTGTCATATTCCAAGTTGTACCTGTCGTGCTGTTAGAAACCTCTGTATCGGGTGTTGTAGTGATTGGTGTCGTTGAATCAAGCAGTGTACTGTTCTGAGAAGATGAAACAGTCGTTTCCACTGAAGGCGATGTAGAATTAGAGGAAGTTGTATCATTTTCGGTAGATGGGTACGTCAATGTTGATATTTCCTCTGAACTATTCTGAGAGGATGAAGCTGTCGTTTCCACTGCAGGCGATGTAGTTGTATTAGCTGCAGTCTCAGTTGTAGTATCCGAGTAATTTGATGTCAAAGTGCTGATTTGATTGTCAGAAGTGCTCTCTGGAGGCTCTGGTCTGTCCGTTGTGTTTAAGGAAGTCGTTGAATCAACTAACGTACTATTCTCAGAGGATTCGACAGACGTAGTGGACGTTTCCGTTAAATTTGATGTCGTAAGAGAGGAAATTGTATCGTTTCCGGACGTTGTATTAGTGTCCGAACTCGTAGTAAGGAATTCCGTGGTGGAATGTGAAGTATTTTCTGTGGAGCTGCCTCCGTCAGAAACATCAGAAGTCTGTAACTCAGTGCTTGAAAGAGTGGAATTATCTGATGAAGCCTCTTCTGTTGTTGTGTTTGTGTGATTCGAGACTGTGGAATTTGACTGTGTCTCTAAACTTGTAGCTTGTTCGGTGGTCTCATTTGATGTGCTTAGGTTACTAGATGTACTTCTAACTTTAAGTGTATCAGGAGCTATGGTTGAAGGATTCGGTATCCCTTTTCTGGGAATAGTTGTGTTTTCAAACGTAGCTTCTAGTGAAGTAGTGCCTTTGCTATTACTTATAGTTGTTGTTAATGGAGAAATTACATTGCTTATCGTTGTATTCTCCGGAGTTCCCTCTGAATCTGAAGTGTTTACAGGAGGCGTCAAGTTGGAAGGTACAGAGTGGTTGAAACCGAGCGAGATTAATTGAGTAGGCACAGCCACTGAAGATCCGACACTGGTTGTCGTCGCCTTAAAGATTATGTTTTTCAAGTCATCCGAAGGTGCAATGGAAGTTTTATTTGTTTCTCCTACCGCGTTTCCTTGCGGTGAATCAGATTGATTGCTTCTTTCAGGCGTTGATGAGTTCATTGAAAATCTGATATCTTCGTCTGAACTCTTATTACCCAATGTGTTTGTTTCTAGTATTTCATTCGGTGAAGAACTTGCGATAGTTTTACTGTCTACAGTACTTTCGTTGCCACCGGATGTGTTCTTTCCCAGATATGAGGCGTCAGACAAAGTAATATTATTAGCTGCATCGTTAGACCCAATAAATTTTTCTGAGATTCCCTCAAGGTTAGATCCTTGAATATTTTGAGAATTCGTATACTCAGGCTTCAATTGCGATGAATTATCGAATCTGTTTAAGGATTCCGTCGTTTCTGTAAATAGAAAAATAGAATCAGTCAAATTAGAGTGAAATCAGATTCATTATTTATAGCATGTAACTATTAATTAAATTAATGACAATGTTGCAGTAAGCGTATATACACAGTAGTGTAAGCGCATATACACCTGAACGAGATACGTTTTATTAATGAAAAATGTGGCGTATTTATTTCAGTGGCCATCCATGAGGATGCACAATAGTCGGTTACCATTTTCACGGAATTCGTTAATCGTTGGGAAATAGTTTCTTTCGTTGTGTAAGACAAGCCACTAGGTATATTTAAACTGAATAAATTATAATTGCTGTTCAGATTTTCGAAGTATATGAATGAAAAACTATCTACCGGCCAGGGATTAAAACCTGGGACTTCCTCTTTCAGGGACGATGCTCTACCAACTGAGCCATCCGCGCTGGGAGTCGAGTGGGTTAGCTGAGTTGGTAGAGTTTCCACCTGGATAATGTATTCAATTCTCAGTCCGGTCATTAATCTTCTAATACCGTTTCATAGTTCATTTGAATTGCTTCATGAAAAAGCATTACTTCCATTCTAACCGATTTTCGGTTATATCGGTTTAATTTGGCGGTTATAATCACAACAAATAACAGGTTTGTTTGTGATATACGACTAATTGAGGAAAAATGATTGGTTTGTTCAGTTCAATTATTTGGAGCAGAGATATTTATTTGGCAGAATCCGCAATCAGAATACATGTATTATTCTTTAAGGTAGGAATGTGATGTAGATGAAATTATTTAATTGGGGCTTATTTTATTTACATTATTTGATGTAAAAAAATTGTGAAAGAGAAATTTTCGCATCCGGACTGGCCAGACGGAACCTAAGTAGAAAAGGGAAGTAAACAGCAATCGGTGGCTATCCTTTAAGAGTATTAACGATGGTCAATAGAATGCTCAGAAGATGTAAATGCCTGCCAAAACAAATCTCTGCTCCCAATATTTTGACAATACACTTTTTTTAAGGACAATGGGCTCCAAGAAGAACGCGCGTTCTCATGTTCATAGAATCAGATATGTCCCCTCCCCCCATCCCTTTAGTTGGAATTGCTAACGAAAATTTGTGGAGCCACGAATCTGATTATCGAGAGTTACAAATCTCGTGAGCGGATCATTGATTCACTGAATCTGCAGGAGGAAAAGAGGCCAGTAAAGGGAAAATTGACCAGTAATGTATTAATAGTTCAGGAAGGTGATAGCAGAACAGAAACAGAAGTTGGACAGTAGGCAGTGATGTAGCTGCAGTAAAATTATTGGAATTAAGTGTAGAAGAAAATTTATTCAATGATGGAGGGAAGTCGAGTGATTGGTAGTTCCCCAAAGGTGAATAGCAGCCAGAAATACACTGATGTTGAGAGTTGACTTTTTAACCGTCCCCGTGATTCCTGCCAACGAGAAAAGCTTCACTGACCGCCCGACAATCTGCGACGCTTTTCGCGCAACATGGATCTTGTTAACATGGACACTGCTGCTGCTGCTGTCAGTGGAGCTTTCATCCTAATAGAGGACCATTCCAATAAAAGAAAAATATGAGGCAGAGAATTTTTTTCAAAAATGGGGGGAATCTTCATGGCGACACCTTAATGCTAGAATTAAATTTAAATGATGCAAGCTCGGGCTTACCCGCAAGTGACTTCAAAGAACTACTTCATTTAGTAAATAGTGATACTAATTTTTTTTAAAGAGTATTCAAGCTTTCGTGCAGCTATCAGTAAGATGGCGGTCACTCTCCGATATTTAGCTACAGATGATTCGTTTGACGTACCTTTTTAAAATATAGAAGCAAAAAATTTCTTCCTTTCACGACTAAATTGCGTTCACAAGGATTTTTTTTCTTGGCATTTAATCCACATTTGTAGTAAAGTGCCTGGTCTTGCTAGTCATTTCACCAAACTTTATATGTATCTCTGAATTCTTTTCTTCCAACGTTCCAGAATGCAGGTGAAGTTCAATGTGTTCTACAACTTTAATTTTTTTCCGCACTCTAAAAGAGTGGTTGATCTGATGATGATGAGATCCAAGGAGAAACAACGTATATTGTTCTTCAATATTTGCGAATAATATATATATATATATATATATATATTTAACCTTTCTTTGAGAAATATGTTGATATAATTAAAGATCGAAGGCTTTCCCGGTGAAGAGAATAAAGAAACGTTTCTCGGGTTTCCAATCGGATAATCTCCGTACATTGCGACGTTTTGAGGGAAGGAAACTGTCCTCTGAGTAAAGTGTATATCACTTGTCCTGAATTAGTTTCATTTGCTTGACGTTCATGGGATTCTAATTGATTAAGGTAGTTTTTTTAACATGTCGGGATGGTATTTTTATTTGGATGTGCCTTTCTATTATGATTGTGTAACCAGCAAAAGTAACTATATTTGTGGTAGCTGTAGTTACTAAATCAGAAGTATATAGTAGATATAGGAGTGGTTTCAGTACGCTTTCCCGTGGAACTCCTAAGTAAATTGAGAATAGTTCTGAGACCTCGTCTTGTACGCTCGTTATATTGCGGCAACAATAGAGAAAGCCGAGAACTTTTCTAGACCCTTTGATAGGCAGAGCGCACGTTAAAATTGTAAAATATGTGAAGTGGCCGAGTTTGTGGATGCAAAAACTTTATTTATAGTTAAATGAACACGTAAGTAGGAAATTATAAGGTAAATTGAATTCAAGTGCTGAAATGTATCTATGTCATTTAGATTTAGGAGTAACGTTTGTTATCCTCCTTAAACAGACAGAGAACATGTCACGGACAGATGCAAATAATAATCACATTACACTCAAGTTTAAATGGATAACAATGCACTCTAGATTTATCTCTGCCAAACCTTTGTATTTCTTTCATTCTCCGCGTGGATTGCGAGATATATGTTGACACAAACGTTTAAGATATTGCAGTAAAGTTGAAACTGATATCAATTCTGAAGAAATGGTAATGGATGTTTCAAGTTCCGCTTGGATTTCGAGATATATGTTGACACAAACGTTTAGGACACTGCAGTAAAGTTGAAATTGATAGGAATTATAAAGAAAAGGTACATGGATGCTTTAAGTTGATAAACGCTGCTTGAAAACTACGAGATAAGGAGATAAGAACGCTATGTAATTTTTACAGATGTCAGATTTATCAGTTGTGAGGCAGTGGTGAAGGAATATCTCAGTCAAGATAACTGTCAAATAAAATTTACTGCTAAGCTAACCTGTTAGCCGTCACCCCCTGTTACAGTTCATTTAAGAAATTGTTATGCAGAACGCATGTGTCAATAATATACAACTTTATCAACCATTATATTTCTGCTTTAGTCTAACCTAAATATTACGAAGAACGAGACTCATACTAATGTCACATGATTCTGAATTTTTATTTAAAGAATTTATTCTCAAAGAGTGAAGAAATGCCTCGATTGTAGCTTAGTCAAAGGCTATGAAACTAAATTAGGGGATAATAATAGAAAAATTTTAACCGAATCTGGTAATCTAACCTGGGACCTCCGGCTTACCGGGCGTTTGCTCTAACCAACTGAGATATTCCAGATCCGATGCATCATTCCTGCACTGCTAAGCTCAGCTCATCTACAATTTCCTAATAACGTCCTTCGTAACCTTTGCTAGAAATTCAGTGAAGAATGGACGTCGTATAAATTGATCTAAGTGCATATATTTCAATTTAAACAAGCTCGTTATCAACAGTAAATTTGTAATAATATTTCGTACTAGATTTGAAAATAAATTACTCTAGTGCAATAATAAAATAGTTAATATAATATACAATAATTGTGGGTCTGGAAACTCCAGAATAATCCATAATAAACCTTAGTCTTATGAAGTGCAATGTCTTCACGTCAGATTAATTGATTTCACCGAGGTTAGGATAATGCTGTTGACATTGACTACCAACTAGATATATTATTCGGTAGAAAGGTTTTCCTGTCCTCACTTTTTAAGTCAGTATGGGGGCGTAACTGATCTAGCATAATTATCGTAAGCCTGTCAAGCCTCTAATATGGCGCTATCGGAAAGTGCCTGATAACCAGTTATTTATAAAGGACAATAAATCACACTTCGATCGTCTTTTTAACGGGCAGCGTTTTTTTACTGGCATATTTCTAACAATTGTTGAGGCACTAATACATTCCTTTCACTGGCAATCAGTTTACAGGCTATGCCAAGGCGACAACGCAGTTAACGTGAAGTAGAACCGCGGTTACGTTCATATTTCAGCCATTCTCCCTTCAACAACTAAAAAAATCTCAAGCCTAAAGACGTATCTACAGCTACAAACCTAATAAATTTATTTCAATGGTTCTGGTATTCGTAATTGCGGTTCCGTTTAAGATATCAAATAAATGCAGGTATGAATAATAACCGACGACTGTATTCTCCATTAATTTTTAATGGCTATTGTCTAGACCCGGGTTTCCCAAACTGTGTTCCGCGGGGCCTGAATTGGTGTTCTGCAAACATTTGGAGTGATTCTCTCTATACTATAGATTATAATATCATGTTAATGAGTTTGTATGACTAAAACTTCGTTTGCAATCGAACGGGATATAATCTAATCGCAACGTTGCGAAACAAGGAAACCCTATTCCTTGTTTCCCGCTACAATACGAAAAATGAGTAACGATGAAAAAGTGTGGACGTGTTCCGTCAACTAGAATCCTGACTTAATGAGATAGAGATTGCCATAGCCCACAATTAAACAGTTAATAATTTATTTAACTTGACAATGAGCAGCTTTGACCAAAAAATAAGTTAATCTTATACACCTTCGTTTGTGGAATTTAATTCAATAGCACATCATTGCAGTCTGTCAGGATCATTTAGTGTAGCGGTTCTCAACTGGAGGTCCGCAGAAAAATTTTAGTGGCCACTTCTATACAAATTATTTAAAATTTTGCGCGATAACATGGCTAATGAACACAAAACACTTTAATTACATACTGAAGTGAGATGGGCTATCCAGAGGAAAAGCACTATTATGACTTTTTGAACTTCGAAATGAGTTTTAGTCTTCTTGAAGGCACAGATAATTCAGAACAACATTTTGTTAAAGTTTTACAAAACCTTTCATGGTTGATTAAACTCGCATATCCTGCAGATATTTTTACAAAGTGCAATGAACATAATATTACATGGAGAAAGTATTATAAATTTTAATACAAGATATAAAATTGGATCTTTTGATAAAAAGAATACAATATTAGATTTCATGAGTTGAACCTAACAATCCAAATTGGTTTCCTGCCATTCATGAATGTTTGAATTAATTAAATTTTGAAGTAGATGAAGAAGTTTCCAAAATGTTATTTGAACGTCTATATAATTTTAAATCAACTCTTTTGCAGTATTTTCCGAAAACTAGTAAGGACGACTCCTGGGCTCAGAATCATTTTTCTGTGACAGCTAAACCTGTAGGTTGATTTAATGAGTGAAAGAAAAATACAATAATCAGTCTTACGTGATTACTGGGCTAGTTCGGAAAATTACCCCAATATTTCAAAGCATGCCTCTATTACTTTACTTCCGTTTCCTGCAACCTATTTATGTAAAGCTGGATTTTCTTATTATGCTGTAATGAAGTCAAAGTGCAGAAAAATTCTAGGGTGGTGACAGGGTGATTATTTAATTATTAAAGATAAATTGGAGTTTTATATATAAAAGTGAACAATTTTATTAAATTAAATTTTAATCACATATATATCATTTAAACTTTAGGGCCGGCTGCTTACTAAGCTCGCCGGAGAGGAAGAGTATAATGGGCAAGACGTGGGTTTAAACAAAAACTTGGCAACGAAAATTTTAAATTAGTCAATTAAGACCATGGGCGAGAAACATAATCGTGTACATCACCGACTTGTAGACCATGATCTGGTCTCTTCATCGGTGAGGTTGTCTCGGTGCTTGTCTGCGTCGATGCTCGTGCCATCAGCTATTGAAGCAGAATTTATTTTTCTAGTTGACGTCAATAATGTTGGAAGAAAATGTTGCTGCGTCTACTCCTCCTCATAATAACGTGATATCGGTTCCAGTCCACTCTTTAATCTCCTCCAATTTTTTTTGGTAACAGGCTACATGAGGGTGATCCTGAAGTAGGCAACTCCCCTTTAATAGGAAGGGACTTGAAAAGGGGGGATGTGAAAGGTAGAGCAAGGTAGCCTAGGGTTGACTAGGGCCCCCAGGCATTTCACCTAAAGGTGATGCAGGGAAAACCCCTAGAAAACCTGCATAAGGTAGGTCGGGCTAGTAGGTACTACTCCTGCGCATGTTTGATGACGAGAGAATGGATTGTTGTGGGAACGCAACAAACCCGCCTCCGTGCCTTAATCAGTATTGAGAGGCAGTTGGCCGACTGGTCCAATGGGATCAGCGAACAACTCTTACCGTATGCCGAAGGTCTTCGACCCCCGAACATACACCTCTCAAACTGACCAAGGTCGTCTCAGCCTGCAGGAGTCTTAAATTAGTTACCTTGGCCTAGGAGCAAGTGGGGAGGGAAAGAGGAAAACCAGGAAGGAGGAAGTCAACCTCCACCTGGCTCTCACTCATTTCCCATCAGGATATCCTTCTGACTTCCGTACCCATATCTTCCATGCCTTGTCTGGTCTTCATCCTCTTATATAAATTCATGTCCCGCCTTTTTCTGCCTGGCGGGGTGTGTGAACTTTCTCCCAAGGATGGCCTGATGAGCAGGTCTATCCCTTCTTCTTCCGGGGATGGCCTGGTCTTTATTTTCGCAACCGGATGTTTGTGAGTCGCTAACCAAGGCTTTTTCCCCAAGAACTGACCTGCCATTACCGAAATGGTACAGATTTGTTCCTCTTTCCTGGCCATCGATATAGTCAATTGGACATTAATTTAATACTAATCAAACCCGATCTTACTTGCTTGCCGTTGGTCTGGCAAGCAGCCCAGACCCCTTCCTAATATACATATATATACAAAATTAATAAAATACGGGGTATTTTCTTTCCTCCATATATAAATATATGTGTCGGGTGCAAACACACCACGCTAGACGCCACACCAGATATAAGAATTCAATTTACAAATATTACGCCTGATATCAATGAGACAATTCAAGGACCTAAAATCATCAAAGCTACCAAGTACTTTATTTATTTACATTATATTACAATCTGTATTTAAAAATAAGTACTAATTTATGTCATGTTTTACTTTTTACGTCTAGGAATATCCCGTCCTAAAAAATTAATCAAGTGTTCCGTTAGAATGTCTGATTTTACCAAGTGTTCCATTGAAGAAAATGTTTGGGAAACTCTGGTCTAGACTGGTCGGGGACTACTTTTTAGTTTAATTTAAAACCTTCATCATTTGCGCTACAGTTCAATTTAGAACCTTGACCTACTGGGACGAATACAAACTGTTATATACCATGTCATTTTCCCAATTTGGAACGATACGTGGTCAGCGTATCGAATCTCCTAAACCCCAGTTCTCGTGACGACGAACATAATTATCCGTGCTCACGTCGGGATTCGAATCCGGGACTTCGGTCATAAGCTACACCACAGCTGCCGGAAAAGTTTACAGTCCTAGAGTGATTTATATTTTTGGTCGGATAATATCCGCTACTGTTTTCATTTTAAGTGTTTTAAGAAGAAAAGTAGAGTTGGTAAAATTGTGGCCTCTGTAATCGGAGATAGGAATATCTTTTGGGTGATATGGGTAAACATTATGTCGAATTTACAGACTACAACCTGCAACCATGAGTAGCCTGCTCGGAGAATGTTTGTGTATATCAATGGATATATCGAAATTTAGTATAAGGAACAATACGCTATCATTCAATGTCAAGTCTCCCAATTTGAGAAACGATTCCCACACGACCATTTCCGAATTTGATGAAATTTTAACAGTTTGTTCTAAAGCCTTAGATGAACATATGCAAAATTTCAATTCAAAATATGTAATTATGGCTGAGATACGGGCTCTTTCGTCGATGACTGTCGTTCGTCGGAGTCGACGTCGTTTCAAAATTGTCACTTTTGAGTTTCAATATTGTGGCACTTATTAGAGATTAGAACCCTGAAAGTTCGTTTCTGAGATACACCGCATGCGTATATTACGAAAATAGTAAGGAAAATTTTCACGAATATCATCCCTAGTCAGCATTGAACACCAAAGATTAAAAAAAAATCGCCTTACATTTTTTTAGAATTTTCAATGAATCATACTGCGGTAAATAAAGTGGGTACAGTATTCATATTCCGTATTATTTGTCTACATAAATGTCTACTAGTCAGACGCTTTACATATTTACAGACAATATAATTTGGCGAATTTTGGGCAACAGACATGGCATTAAAGTGAAATACGCCAAAAATGAGCTATTTTAGAGGTATAAATCATTCAGGAGGACACCAGATATCGTTTTATAGTTGACACCTTCAGAAAGATCGGGATGTTTTGTAACAGAAAACTTATGTTTAGTTTGGGTGTCTCAACTAATAAGGCCTAAAATTTCGGGTCAAAGTCAACTGTAGTGCTCTGTCGACAATATCGTCTCATCTTGTTTTATTGTGTAATAACGGCTAGAATGACGGGGTCTTAAATGCTATTTCACTTTCTTAGGTGCATAACTTACATATGAAGTAAAAGTAAAGTTGTTTGGGTCATTCGCCTATTTATTATTATTTCCATAAGCCAAAATATATATTCTTAGAGACGCAAGTTTCTTTTTATTAAATGACCTGCTATGAATTTCGTAACACGATGAGTAAGTGTCGAATACAATACACTCAAAATACCTTGCGTTGGTGGTCCATGGCGGTTTTGCCACGAACGGTTAAAGATTGGCAACTCCTTGGCCGCGAGTCAGGCAAGAACAGACACTGGGGGGTTTCTTTACTTGCACATTTTCAAATCTGACAAGTTTATATCAATGAATATTTTATAATTGAGTTTCCAAACTGTTCGTTGGTGTAATGATGGTTCACAAAATCGCAATGAAGCAAGTTCAGAAAAATCACTTCATTGTTTCACCGCCTTGAATTTGTTGTTAATGTCTAAAGCCACACGATATGGTAAATGATGACCATAATTAGTGGGGTATCTATTCATCATTATATTTCCAAACATCATAGCAATTACTTGAACTTGAAGGATGGTACGGAGTATTATGAGGCAAAACGTTTGATGGATTTTAGCCAAGAATTATTCATCATTCCGTGCAAGACTTCCATTGGGAAAACAGTCAAGCAAGGTTTCTGACTGTTAATATACGTAACTGGTATTTCTCCAGTCGCATAAAAATTATAGAAATAATAAATACACCCAATATATCAGCAAAACAATAATTATATTTATTTAATCATTTACAATGTTTCGTCCATATTTGTAGACTTCAATTAAATTTTAAATGAACAAACTGCTGATAACTTTGCGTCTGACGAAAAAACAAAAAAAGGTTTGAATTTCGTTCCTACTCAGAAGAGATTATTTGTGGAGTGGAAAATGCTACTCGTCCTAACAGAAGCAGACGCCGAAGAAGTTGCCTGACATGTGACTCCAATCATAACATTCGAAGATCCCTAAACAACTTCGGAAAGATAATGAGACAGTCGTATTACCAGTTCACAAAGACAGTGCAACAGTAATTACTCTCACAGACCGCATATCATGAGAAGATGATGATGTTGCTAAATAACCGCTGCCGTAAGAAATTGAATAAAGACCAAACACGTTAAGATAGCGAGAAAAACCAACGCATTGCTTAATGAATCGGGTCTAAGAAGAAAAACGATTAGAGCTTTACAACAGAAGGCACCAGCTCTACTACCAAAAATCCATAAAGTTGCTCCAATTCGAGTAATTGTAAGTAAAATGGTTCTCTAACTTATAACCCAACAAAATTGTATCAGACACACTCCAATTACTGGATGGTATGTTCTGTAAGAGTACAAAAGATCTATTTAAACATGTATTCACTACCACCTATTTTAAAGTCAACAGGGAATATCAAGGCTCAGAAAAATATGGCAATCGCCACTCTTTTACATAGATTCCAATAACTTGACACCAGAGTCAAATGATCTCAAAAGAATATTCCACATGAAGCCAAGATAATGTGGGAATTCCGGAATACCAATAATAATAAAAGAACAAAGTCTGAATTAACATCGATTGCAGCAGCACACTACGGAGAATATTGGAAGAGTTCTTGTCAAATATAACATTAGAGCAAGTTTACGACCACAAATAACATTGAAACAAAAGCTGGGGGTCGGTGAAAGACTATATTAGATTAAAAACTGTCGCGGTTAATTTGTAACTTTGGTCACGAGTGTGTTGGACAAATGGCGAGGATGGTTGAACACCAAAGAAATAATTGTTTGAAACAGCGAAATAAATCAACTGTAGCCGAACATACACTGATGAAAGGGCACAAAATGTGACTTGAAAATACTTAGATTATAAACCACATGAGAGGTTGGCTGCATAATTTTCTGATGAAAGCCATCGCAATGAAGAGACACGAAGGCCTTATAAACAAATATTATGGTATGGGATCCAATCATTACCGGCAATCACATCGGATCCGCCCGAAATGAAATCAAGAGCGGCGGTGAATAATTAGACCAATCAGAACACAGAAAGGTCGAAATTAGCTGCTTTTTGGGAATCTCATTGGACGACACCTGCAGTAGCCTACCGTGGGGCTATATAAAGCGCAAAATTGTCTCGACACTATGCTCCATTTACCTGATGACGCAACGTTGTGTTTAAACAATAAAGACAAAGGCTTTTGTTAATAAATACAGAGGTGACATTTGGCCTCTGAATGTCCCGAAGTCTGAACACAACAGATACGTGTCCTTCGAGAAGGTAGTGTCCCTAAATATTTATTACGCTGGCAGTCCATCACCATAAGCGATGAGAGTCTCTGCCGACAGAGGACTTCAGATTTCCGCTGAGAGACGTAGAAAAGAATTCGCACCATTCTCCTCTTTCCACGAGGAAGGAGGGAAATTCACGCCTACTTCAACGACGGGGTGCACAGAGGCGAAGTTAGGTGAACAAAACCAAATAACCGTTTCGTCAGACGACTTACTTGCTTACTTACTGACTTTACAGAATTGTTGCTATGCAATATAATATATATGTGTGTGTGTGTGAATAGAAGAACTATTGAGTTATTGAGTAATATATTCAGGCAGAGGTACATATTCTGACTCATACAGTCTTTGGACATTAGCCCATACAAATTGTAAATTTCTGATTCTAATTACATAAATTAAAAATGTCAATAAATACGGTAATATTAAGGTTCAAAGATGGTGTCCCAACTTGTACTTAGTAACTGATTAATTAATACATTTATGCATTCTCAATGAGTAGGTAATAACAATAATAAATATGAATTTTTCATGTGTGTGGGAAAATAGTAATACATACTAATAATTGAATAAGAAGTTCTCGGGATATCACCCGGGTTATGTCATTTGTAAAATACAACGTTTCGAAGGCTAACTCCACCATCGTCTTCAGGTAACTCATAACTCGGGTGAAATCCCGAGAGCTTCTTATTCAGTCTATCTACCGGGAAAGTCTACATTCTCTAATACTAATAATTGTTCGTTGCAAGCTACTTTATGTATCCAAAGTCTTTTATCGACTAGGACGAAACTGCCACTCAAGTTCGCCGTACTGTAGTTGAAGATTCCTTGTTTGCAAAACTATAAACCTATCATGCGGTATCTAGATGGCACTTGATACCTTGGCCTTTACAGAGAAAAAGTAAAAGCCCCCAGCATTCCCTTTCCATCTTACAGGTTTCTTTACTGTGTGACCCAAGTGAATCAGCAGATAACACCTGAAATCCAAGGCCTTGTATTTAATGTCACCATCAAATATGTCTCAACATGTACATAATAGCATACCTTTACATAGTAGTAAATGTTGCAGGTAAAAGTTTTATATATTGAGAGATTTTTCATAGCAACATTTTATAACAGAGTAAAATGAGATAGTGATATATATTCATGAAAAGTAATAACCTAAAACAATATCGAGTTACGTTTATACGCCAAGCTACAGGTTTTTCTTCCAATACGATCCACATAAATGATTTTAAGGACTAGCAACCGTCTCTGAGAGACGTGGAACATAGTTTCTTTATCTTCCAAATAATAGTTTTGCGACTGGAGCGGACAGTAAAGATGAATGCGTTCCAGTTCACGATCAGATTGTTTCTCTCCTGGGGTGAAGGGAGATTTATGATCTACCTTATAATTTACCTACATTCCTTAATCCTTTTTTAACACACCAAAGCTCAATACGCATGTTGACGACCGAAAACCTAAGTTACGAACATAATTATTCCTCAACAAGTCCCCACTGCGTCATAAAGCTACGATAAATTTTACGAACGTGCATAGCTTGCACGCAGCATTTACTACGACTTGCAAGCAGACAGACAGCGGTTCTCTTTATTTTCAAAAACAGAAAGGAGAAATTGTAATCACACTTACTCCAAGTAATGACACTCTAAAATTACTGTATTTTACGAGATAATTGGTATAATTTAAAGAAAATTAAAAACTTTCGTGACGATTTTTCTTCACTATTAGACATAACTGAAAAGTGTATCGTTTCTTCGTTGAAGATGAAAAAAATCGATTAAAAATGTATTGGACCGTGCCACAATATGACGGCCGTTATTTTCTTGGCATAATCCCTATATTATAGTTACATGGAAACCTTTGGTTTGTTATTGCATTAAATTTGTAAATCATACAGACAGCATTTCTCATGCAGCCAAAAATTGCCCTTTCTGTACGATACTAATGTTTGTATGTTAGGAGAACAACAGGAAATACATCAGATTTTCAAAGAAGGTATCATGAGTAGATTAATAGAGAAATGAGAAGGAACCAATATAAAACAGAAATGGGTACTCATTAAAGAAGAAATGTCTAGGGCAGCCAACAAAAAAAATTGGAAGAATAGCTCATACTAATAGGAAAGCATGGATAACACAAGAAATAATAAAAATGGTTCATGAAAGGCGTAAATATAAAACGCGAGAGATGAAAATGGTAAAGATCAGTACAGACGCTTGAGAAATGATAGATAAGAAGTGGTAAACAGCTAAAGAGGCTTGGCTTCCACAAGAAATGCAAAGATTTCACGGTGAAAGGGAAAATAGACGGAGCTTATAGGAAAATCAAATAAACATTCGGAGAGAGGAAAAATATTAGCAAGAACATCTGGCTGATGGAAAGCCAATTTTGGATAAAGATGAAAAGGCAGAAAGATGGAAAGAAATATCTAGAAAGGTTGTATGACGCTGGAAATCTAAATCAGTCAGAAATAGAAGAAGAAATGAAGGTGGAATATGAAGAGTTAGGGGACAAGAGTTTAAGGTCGGAGTTTGACAGGGCGTTGAAATATCAGAGCAATTGTAAAGCGCAAGGAATTCATAACACTCCAACGGAGTTGATAATATCATCAGGGGAAGAAGAAATATCATGGCTGTTCAGAATAGTTTGCGAAATTTACGAAACAGGAAGAATACCAGAATATTTTAGTAAAAACGTAATCGAACCCTTATCGAAGAAGAACTCTGGGGCTGATAGAAGCGATCGACACAGAACAATTAGTTTATTACAACATGTTGCAAAATATGAACGAAAATAGTATATAGGAGTATGAAACAACAAAGTTCTCACATGCCGAGACACCTTCAACCAATTTTAGGAAGTATAAGTACTGGGGTCGAAGACCTTGGGCATTTGGTAAGAGTTGTCCGCTGATCCCATTGGATCAGTCGGCCAACTGCCTCCTGAAACTGGCGAAGATACGGAGAAGGGAATGCTGCAAACTCGTCTCCCGTCATTCGGAAGAGCGTGAGAATAGTAACCAATGCCCGACCTACCTGATGCAGGTTTTCCTCAAACAATAACCCGGGGACCCTTGTTAACCATTGGCTACCTTGCTCTTCCGCATCCCCCCTTTTCAATTCCCTTCCTATGCTATTAAAGGGGAGTTGCCTGTTTTAGTATCACCCTCATGTAGACTGTTAACCCAAAAAAATGAAATGCGAGTTAGGAGAAGATCAGTTTAGTTTTAGGAAGAATGTAGAGACAAGGGAAGCAATATTGACTTTGCGCCTAATTTTTGAAGACAGGCCTATGTTTATGGCGTTTGTAGATTTAGAAGACGCCTTGCCGATGATATTTTAGTGTTAGGGGAGTCAGAAGAAGACTTGCAAACCATAATAAATGGGATGAACTTGGTCCTAGAGGAGGAGTTCAATATGAGGATTAAAAAAGGGAAAACCAAGGTAATGGAGTGTAGCATGAGAAACAATGGAATAACAAACGGTGTTAGATTGAGAAGGGATATTTTGGACTAAAATAAGGAATTTTGCTAATTGGGATGGTAGGAGTATAGTAGGCATAAATAGTAGGATTGCAAAGTCCAGGAAGGTTTCACTGACGAGTAATCTAAGAATGAATATTATGAAAAATGTTTGTATGGATTGTGACGGTTGTATGGGTGCGAAACGCGGACAGAAGAATGCTGAAAACGAGACGGGTGGATAGAATCACTACCGAGGAAGATCTAAGCAGAATAGGGGAAGAGCGAACAATATGGTGGACGTTGACCAAGAGAAGGGATAGATTAATAGGCCGTGTTTTAATACATGAGGGTCTTGTAAAATTAGCATTAGAGGGAAGTGTGTGGGGTAAGAACCGAAGAGGGAGGCCAAGGATGAAATGCGCTTAGCAAATTTTGGGAGATGTGTGTTGAGGTAGGTATGTGGAAATGAAAATGCTTCCGCACGATAAGTTATCATGGAGGGTTGCATCAGACCAGTCTTAGGACTGAATATGACAAAAAAAGGATAATAATTGTTATTTTGTTTGGAGTTGTGCACGCTATGTCTATTCTATTTATTATGAATTACTATTTACTGTTAAATTAACTATTATTTGAAAACCATTATTATTTATTAATTATGTACTGTAATATATATATATAAAATAAAAGAGAATGAAAATGTTTCAGAAATATCCTTTCCTCTTCCCCACGTGATCTGCTACTGGGGTAAAGAAGAAGGCAAACACAGCCTTATCGCTCAATAGAATTAATGCGAGTTATTTAACTAAAATAACCTCTATTGTGTTGGATGTTATTTTTTTTGTACTTGTCATTAGTGAAAGCAAACAGACCTCGATTCCGTTCCTGATTTGTGTTCTTTTATCCTAGTCAAGTCTGAAGACTTAAAATTCTTGTTGGATGACCTCGCTGCGGT
Organism: Eucriotettix oculatus; assembly: GCA_034510155.1. Taxonomy (NCBI): domain Eukaryota; kingdom Metazoa; phylum Arthropoda; class Insecta; order Orthoptera; family Tetrigidae; genus Eucriotettix; species Eucriotettix oculatus. The sequence goes on along the minus strand of CM067376.1, from coordinate 219,245,095 downwards.
TTGGCCAACAGATAAAATGATTGTGATCGATTTCATCACCGACGTTTTCCTCAGACGCTATCGAGATAGTTCAAATGGAAAATAAATTCGGAAGATTAATCATCCCGGGGATTTAATGATAAAACAACAAACGAGAATCAATCATTGCGTCGGCCGAATTAAATGTTTAATAGTTACGTCATTCTCCAACGGATAATATTAAGAAATCTAGAATTGTTGGATCCAAAGTAATAAATAGAAACAAAAAATATTAATATAAATATTTTCTATTTTTATTGTAAGTTAATCCCAAAAGAATCCTTCTATGGCATACATGAAATAAAAAGTATCATTCGATTCGAAGTGTATATATTTTGAAAAACGATGAAGATATAAATTAATATTAATTTTGTTGAAAAGGAAAACACAGGAGTCTTTTTACATAACATAAGGTACTCAATTTTTGCACCTTGAGATGCATGGCAAGTCTCACTCTAGCAAGAATTGCTTGAGTTACTACTTTCACGGTTGTTGTGAATTATCAGTGGTTCCAAATGGCGTTCAATTGACAAGCAAGAGTCTTTCGAAATCATAAAACACCGTAGCCATAACTTTTCCAGCAAGAAGTGCAGTATTGAATTTTCTTCATATGCTAGTTTGCATGATGCCACTCCATTGATTGCCTCCTCGTCTCCAGTTCAAAATGGTGGAGCCATGTTTCATTTCCTGTCATAATTTTTGCAAAAGTCGTCTCCACCATTCCGCTATTATTGCAAAAGATACTTTCACGCTGCTTTTCGTGTTTACTTGCGAGGACCCTTCAAACATTCGTGGAACACATCTGGCACAAATCCGTTTCTATCTCAATTATATCATTATTCTGCAACCACTTGGCAAGAGTGACGATTCTTTCACTGTAATTCGCTTTCCGCCGATGCCATGTCGATAAAGTAGTGTGGGGGTCTGTCGTTGCGAGGAGTATCCCGAATATTGGCGATTCCTCTTCTTTCACATCGTTATATCCTTACCTACCGACTAAGTGTACTGCGATCGACAGCAACTGCTCCATACAACTTTTTCAACTTCTTGTGGATTCAAAGAGAGAACTGGTTCCACTTCGGCTCAGTCAAAGGCCATAATCAGAATGGAAAAATCTTGACTATTCACACTATTCACGACATAATTCAAGGAAATCAGTGAAGATTGGGCTTTGTGTAAATTGATCAAATGTACACGATTTCAATTAACAGAAAGAAGGATTGCTTCCAATTGAAGCTCAGCATTTTTCGGTTTTCCCACTACTTGTTAGCACAGCACAGTAATTCTATAACCGCACGTTGCTTTTGACGAATGTCAAGCGCCACTCACGGAAACTGATTGAAATGAATTTGTATACAAGCAGGAAGCAAATATCTAAAAACTCCTTAACTGCAAAGATGTGGAGTGAAATATAAATTTAAAGAAATTAGTCTGCATAACTTAGTTCTGACATGCGTAATATCAGCTGCAGCAAGGTCCAGTGATCTGGAACTCCAGTCGTATATGGCTGAATCGTTGGTCCAGTTCGGAAGCATATCATTTAAAAACGCTCGCACGAACACACTCAAGTGTTTATTGTTTTTAACAGTATATTGTTCAATCACATGGGGACTAAAAGCTGAATAATTATAATATTTTTAATCGAAAGTTTATTTTTGAAACACCCCGTAGATTTCTGCATTTTTAAATCAGCCAACAGGTGTGATTTTAAACACCACAGTTTTTAAGATAATAAGTTAAATTTTCAGTGTAATAAAAAAACAATAAAAATAATTAGTAACTACCCTAATATATAAAATTTCAACGACGAAAATCGACTTATAATTGTACAGAAATAAATGCCAAATTGTGGGTTAATTTATTGAAAACTAAGATTGTTACTATACAAAATATGTAAATCAAATTAATATCCTTATATATTTATTCTTAAAATTGGATAAAAAAAGACCTGTTATATAAAATTAAATCCAAATCATGTAATTGACCACATTTATCTTAAAAATCATACAACCCTTTCAGTGCACACAAACAGTGAGAAAAATGCCATTCGTTTTATCGTTCCTTTTCTTTCTTAATATATATATATATATATATATATATATAATTTTTGTGTACTGAATCCCGTAACTCAAGGTGAGTCTGCCAGTTTTTCCTTTTTTCCTTGAGGTACACATTACATTTTTTCCTTATACAGTAGAATCCCGTTCTGCCTCGCACGCTAGTTTCAGTTTACAGTATTTCACCGAGAGTTAAAAGCGAGGAGTTTTGTGAATTACCTTCTGTCGAAATGCTGCAAAAATTATAAATTCAGAGATGTTAGACGCCAAGACAAAAATTTATTCACAAGGTGGAGTCAGTATTTGGTGAAATCGGTTGCCAGAACTTCTTCCTTGACCAGTTACAATGTTCCATCACTATTTACTAACCCCCAGAACTATCTAGTAAAAATATACAAGGTATCCCGTTCTATTCCGCTATTCCTTTCCACCCATATTTCTCCCTATTATTTAATTTTACAAAATTAAATATATATATATATATATAAATTACTGCAAAAGGCCGAAATCTTGTATATGTCACCATTCTTCAGAGAAATCCTTTTATGTATGTAAGAAATATTTGTCAACTATCTTCATTTCTATCTTACACTGGTGAATGTTAACAATCACTACACACTGACTGCCAATTTCGAAAAAATAATCATATATCTGCCAATTTTAATTAAAATAAAGAAATTTTTTATATTGTATTTATTTTGAAAAGCGTAATATGAGAATATAATATTATAGAATGCAATACTCAAAAAATAATCAAAAGTTATATCAACAATAAGTTTACTCATAGATAATTCTAATGAAATCTGATATATAAAAAGGTACGAAATTCGTGTAATTTTGGTTTGGAAAGAGATATTTCACCCCAAAGTGATAATGAGGCTTTACATTCACGGGTGCTTCGTTATCTCTCTCGTTTTTTCAGGGTTCTCACATACCGAGGCATCTTGATCGCTTTCGGGAGATGCATGTATTGCGGTCGCAGAGATTTGTCCTCTGATCCTATTGTATCTGTTCGCCAACTGCTCCCTAAATCTGGTGAAGACACGGAAAATGGAATGCTAGGACCCCACAGCAAACTCCTCTAACGTTATTCGGAAGGGAGTGAGACAAGTACGCAATAGCCTAATGACCTGCATGATGCCGGTTTTCTAGTGTTTTCCCAGCATTCCTTTCAGATGATACTTAAACTATAGCCCGCAGGCCCCAGTCACCACTTAGCTACCTTCCTCATCCCCCTTTTCAATTCTTTCCCTTTGTTATTAAATGGGATTTACCAGTTTCCCTTTCACCCTCATGCAGCCTGTTACCCAAAAAATTGTGAGAATTACCAATATAATTTGTTGTAATTACATAAACTATGACACATTGAATGATACGAGTCTTCTTTACTTTCACAGCTCCTTTTAGTCATTGAACACGTCATTTTGCCTCGTCCTGCACTCAACGATTTTTTTCGGATATGTTGCTTGTGCAGAAACCTCTTTTTTGGATTAACAGGCTACACGAGGGTGATCCTGAAACAGGCAACTCCCCTATAATAGCATAGGAAGAGAATTGAAAAGGGGGGATGCGGAAGATAGAGGAAGGTAGCCAAGGGTTGACTAGGGCCCCCGGGCTGTGGTTTAAGGATCCTACCCGGTGTTTCACCTAAAGAGATGCAGGGAAAACCTTAGAAAACCTGCATCAGGTAAGTCGGGCATTGGGTACTATTCTCACGCCCTTCCGAATGACGGGAGACGAGTTTGCTGTGAGGGTCGCAGCATTCCCTTCTCCGTGTCTCTACAAGTTTTAGGAGGCAGTTGGCCGACTGATCCAATGGGATCAGCGGACAACTCTTGCCATATGCCCAAGGTCTTCGACCCCAGTACATATACCTCCTAAAATAGGTGAAGGTGTCTCCGCATGTGAGAACTTTGATTAAAAAAAAACAGAGAGAGCGCGAGTCATTCCTGACATAACCAGGTGAGCCCCGCAGTCACTCTGGGATGAAGCGCCTGCGAGAGAAACTTCCGCAAGCTCCTTCATCACCTCTCATCCCTCTTTTTTTTTTGGTTAACAGGCTGCATGAGGGTGATCCTGAAACAGGCAACTCCCCTTTAATAGCATAGGAAGGGAATTGAAAAGGGGGGATGCGGATTGTCCTCGTGTTGTCTGGTCAATATTCGTATCCTCCAGCTCTTTATCCATTGAGTCTTTCTGAAAGTAAATTGAACAATTCGTCGCTCGTAACGTAGTAGTGGTAATTTGTTTCTCCATATTTTGACGGCACAATCACCTTTTCTACATCAGAAATTTTTAAAATGTCGAAACGTTTTAAACGAATAAATCACACCTTTTTTATAGCAGAAATAACTTTTAAAACTCTTTTAGAGTAACATTTTGTCTCCTCATTTACTTCCAATCATGCATGTGGTTTTTCAAAAACATTTATTACGGTTCACTGAACTAGACATCAATAGAGCTTCGGATGTTGTGGTATTCAGTCCTAAGACTGGTCCGATGCAACCCTCCATGCTAAACTATCTTGCGCAAGCCTGTTCATTTCCTTGTAACTAGCACACCCCACATCCTCCCTATTCTGCTTAGCGTATTACATCCTTGGCCTCCCTCTTCTGTTCTTACCCCACACACTTCCCTCTAATGCAAATTTAACAAGACCCTCGTGTCTTAAAACGTGGCCCATCTACCCTTCTCTTAGTCAACGTCCTCCATATTGTTCGCTTTTCTGCTATTCTGTTAAAAACTTCCTCGTTAATGATTCTATCTACCCATCTGATTTTCAGCATTTGCATAGCACCACATTTCAAAGGCTTCTATTCTTTTCCTTTTCACAACTCCTATCGTCCACGTTTCGCATCCATATAATATTCACACTTATATTAACCGTAAGTAAATCCCTCTTTATGTCTACTATACTTCTACCATCCCTAGTTATTACGCTTCCCAAGTAGCAGAATTCCTTAACTTCCGTCTAAATATCCCTTTCCAATGTAACACCCTTTTTTATTCGACTATTTCCCACACTACAGTCCATTACCTTGGTTTTCCCTCTATTAATTCTCATATCGAACTCTTTCTCCAGGACTGCGTTCATCCCATTTATTATGGTTTCCAAGTCTTCTTCTGACTCCCCTAATACTACAAGGTCATCGGAAATCTGTAGAGTTTTTATTTCTTCTCCTTGAAGTATGATTCCTTTCGCATATTCACTTTTAACTTTCTTCATCGCCAGTTCTATATGTTAAACAACATGGGCGACAGAATGCATCCTTATCTTACTCCTTTCTTGATTTCTGCTTTATTTTTTGATCTGCAATGCTAATTACTGCTGCCTGGCTTCTGAACATGTTATGTATAAGCCTCCCTTCTCGATATTTTATTCCCGTGCTCTTCCAAGTCCAGTTCACAGTATCAAACGCTTTTTCTAAATCTACAAATGCCATTAACGTAGGCCGGTTTTATCGCATCAAATTTTGCAATCATTATTATTTCATTATCTGCCAAATCAGAGAGAGATTTCTGTAATTCAGTGTAAGTATATACAATAAGAAACAATTTTAAAATAAAAAAAATTAAACCCAAGTGCCAAAAAACGTACGTCGGGGCGGAACGGGATAGAGGAATAAAACGAGATACCGTATTTCTTTTAGTAGATAGTTGGAACATTGTAACTTGTCAAAGAAATGGTCCTGGAAGTTGACTTGACTAAGTTTTGACTCCACCATGTGAATAAACTCTTGTTTTGGCGTCTTTTTATGAAATTTTTGTTTATAGTCGCAGCAACTGCAAGGTTATTAGCGAATGTGCATGATTAGGGGACCTTATATCGATGTAGGGAGATCATAGTATCGTTTCTCAAACAACACCAACGCTCCAAGCCCATGCCAGGATTCGAGACACTCGCCCACTTTGGCGTCTTACAACCGTAATTTTATAATTTTGTCAAAAGGTAATTCACAAAACACATCGCTTTTAAGTTATATAAGTTATTTACAAGGTTTAAATCTACTTGGTAGAAGACCTTAAACTGAAAATTTGCTTGCGGGGCGGAAATTGGAAAGAGGGTCAGAGGGGGGCGGAACGGGATACTACTGTAGAAGGAAAAATGTAATGTGTCCTAAAAAAAACAGGCATACTCTTCTTGTAAGAATGAATTGTGGGATGCTGTACCAAAAATATATATATTAAGAAAAAAATAAACGGAAAAAGGAAAAGGCTGTGTAGTTGCAAAAAAATTCTTTGCGAAAGGAAAAATTGATAAAGCGATCAACCATACGCAAAATAAACATAAAAGGTGTTAATATTTTGCCTAAATTAAATTTATTTTAATGTCTAATTGTATATACAAAACATCCTATCCCGTTCTACCCCCGAGAAATTTGTAAGGTTCTTTTTAAAAATTCATAAGAAATCGAATTTCGTTGTTTTAAGATAATATTGGTATTAAGTAGGTAATAAAATAAACTAATGTTTTATACTTTTATAAAGTCATTTTCTTTTCCCATCATTTTACAAAAATGGTTAAACATTAAGAGTCCCCCACCCCGACTTCTCTTTCTGACTGAACGTTACGTGATAACGACGCAGTAACAATTATTTAATGTTTTGAGACATTATGTGGCTAGTATTAACAACACTGGGATTGATTTCCTAAGGTTTGTACTAAACAACTTAGCGAAATAAACGATTCTATTCCGAAAGGGTCGACACAATTGCCTTCCGAGAATCGAGTATAACACTGGAGTATACAGGACCAAAGTCCATAATTTCACTTCTTACGTTAAATTCACGTAGCGTTAGTTCCCTCCTTCATATATTTGGTCTTTAAATTTTCCGAACATTCAGATACCAGTTTTGCATCAGCTTATCAGGAAAATTATCTCGGATTAACTCTATCGTTGCTTAAATGTACATGTTTGTGTTGTCACCCGCTTAAACATCATTATGACCCATAAATATCGAGTCGCAATTCAATTAACAAAAAAAAATCAAATAATCTATGTTTCCATATTATAGTTGACACTATTTTATCGTGAATGTTCTTAATATAAAACTCTTTTAGGACATCAAAATTTTTGTAACAGCATTTTTGTGAATGTAATTCGGAAGATGTCGATCCCTTGAGGGACAAGCAAATTGGCCCCCTGAATTTGATTCTGGAACAGAGCGCACGTTTACTAACTATAAATATGGGGCGCGGTAATATATACGGATACATGTAGTGGTACATAGTTTGTTTTGTTAACGAAGTGTTAAAAAATCACACTTCTGCTTATGCGGATTCCATATTTTGTCAACCGGGGGAAGCAAGCAACCCATTTGTTCACCTTGAAAGGAAAGTCACTCATCCAGCTAATCCGATCTGTACGTTCGGAGTTTTCCAAATTTCTTCTCTATAAAGGCACCCACTGAATTTTCAACGAGTTTGTCCCTGTTGAGTTGAAATTTTGCTACTCCAACCTTGAAACGTTTGATCTTAAACTGTCAAATATCACTCTTTGTTCCTCTGTTACGGTCGTACGACTCATGTCAAACCGTTTAGAATCGGGAAAGTCTTGTGGCTGTAAGTTGACCAGAGCCATACGTCTAGATTTTAAATAATGCACGTTGAATGTTTACTACCCAATTATTATTTTTCATAGCTCAGGAAAACTGAAATAAGATTTTAACCGCATCAGAATGGTTCTAAGACGATTCATATCGGTACGATAATCGCTAACGATTATGAGAATCTGAGACGCTACGCTCCGAAGCAGTTATTAGTATTGTAATAATTATTTATTTAAAACTAGCTATGCCCGCGACTTCGTTCGCACGTAACAGTTCCCTTTATTTTGCCCTAAAAACTAAACAACAGGTACCGAAGTTGAATTCATTGAGTATATAAAAAGTACAGTATCACTTATTTATGATGGCTTCAGGGCTAACCTTATAACTCGCAGTTGATTTTGAACAGGTCCCGCTTTCACACGTTTCGAAGCCAATAAAAATAAACTATTACTAAATATTAAAATTTACCTAACGCGGCTAATAACGTATACATCGTATAGACGATCCAAAGCAGTTTATTATTTATCTGGAAGTTAACTCTGCGAAAAATAGGGTAATTACGGCGCGAATCCTATTGCAACAAGAGATAGATGGAGTTAGAATACTTGTCTTCCCACCGCTCTCTCTCTCTCATGCTGAAAAATTACGCATGTAATAACACAGTAAGTGGGATGAATGGTATAGTAACGCCTAATAGGACTTGCAGTTGGCTTTCACGTCGCCATTCGCGCGGCAATTCAATGGATTTATAAATAAATATTTACACCAATACCTTCTGAACTCTACAAGATATTCAAATGAAACATACACAAAAATTAAACTTAAATGAAATCCGTTAAGCCGTTTCGGAGCATAAACAGTCAAAGAATACATGCAACCCGCATTCGAATGGAGAATCGATTGCACGCATGCGAATAAATCTTACCTTAGATTTAATATTTATACTATATTATATCATATTAATATCTTCTGTAATATATGGAAATTTAATATACACGAATATTTAAGTTAAATCTCCTGGTTTTAAACCATCAAATTTTCATTGAAATCTTTTGAGCCGTTACGGCTATTGGTATAGATGTATATAAACGCCACATCGTTGGCTGTCATAAATAATGTAATTATGTTATTTATTAGAATACAAAAAGAATACAACATTGGAAAATCATATATTTTAAAAAGATTGTATGTAATAAGACGATATTAGTGCAATTTTAAAATCGTAACAAGAGTCAAATAAGTATATGGAGAAAGAAATAGCATCTCTGCCATCTGAGTTAACGTTTTTACGATGTTTACTCAAACCGTTAATGGAAATAATTGGATGACGATAAAATATTAACTTACACGAGCATTTTTAACGTTCATTAAAGTCGGAAATACTAGCTTGAAAATAAAGGGGATTACCAATAAAGTAGTTCTGCTTCTTTCCCTATGAAAAATTGGGATGTGTTTATAAGATATATGCTAAATAATAATTGTAATTAAATTGATGACTGAAATCACTGCTTACCACAACAGCATTTTCAAAAGGTTTGGGTAGTAAAATGAAAATGTTCAGCCTGAATTTTCACAAGAGAACTGAAAAATTCTCTTTCTCGTCATGGGTCTCAGCTTGTTCAAGATTTTAAAGTGCCTTCTTATTTTATATTCGCCGCCCGCCTACTTGCAAAAATATAAAATTACTTCAGCCAATGTTGTAGAGAAACGCCGCTCAAAAGTTGATAGTGACATTTCTAAGAGCTTAATTTGCCATTTAAATTTACAAACATAAGACGACCTATAAACGACGTTCAGTGTAAACTTCACTTATGATAAAAGCTGAGAATCGCATGATGATGTCCGTCATACGTGACTATTCAAGCATCATGGAACGTTTAATATATAAAATTCAGGTGCTTGGTACGATTATTTATACGAGTTGAAATTTCATAGACTCAGAAATCAGAAAAAAATTCATTTGCAAGCAAGAATTGAACACTGAGAAAAGTTCATTTCATGTCCTGTAAGTCTTAAATTTTCCCTATCACAAAAGTCTTAAATAAGCTACAATTAATTACACGTGAAATGAATAGTTGCCTTCTGAACGAGTACATTTCTGAAAATAAAATAAAACCAGTACTTTTATTTTATGGTCGCTTATAATCATTTATTTTTCATTGGTTCGCCGCTTCAGGTTCCTTCCTGGGCGTATTAATTTGTTCCGTCGAATGGATGGAGAGGCAACGGGGGCGGAGATTGCGTTGACGCTATGAGGACAACTCACCTGCGACGATTCCCACTGACGATGCCAGGAACACGAAGAGCAGGTTGATTCCGCGCATCTCTCCGCCGAACTGTGCGCCGTTATCGCTTATCATAGCCATCGCTCATGGTCCGCGACCAAACGACCCTACGTCGATCCTGCGACATCCGCGCCGAAAAGGTCGCCGCGTACTACTTGCGAAGTAGAGGAAAACAACGCTGCTTCAATCACTTCTACAGATGCACATCCAGCTGGAAATTTATATTCCTCTCACAAAGTCTCTTTCACTTTCATTGCACTCAAAGATCACTATTCTAAACGCATAGAAAAATCGATATTTATGTAAGTGACCAGGAAAAATTTAAACGCCACATATATGTAGCTTATTTGCAAAAATCTCTATAGCCAATCTTCAATCACCTTTGAATTGCTTTAAGTGGTGAGCTATGTCGGTATGAATTTTATCCACTATGACCAACGATCGCACTTCATCACTGCACTTTCTTGACAGCTACGGGGTCAGCACAGCGATTGGGTGACCACACACGAGCAGATATCATCGGCAGATCTGATCGGTCGACCAATCGCCGGATTGAACGATCAAATCTGTGTTGCGTCTTCACGCACAGACCACATTTGAACAATTGATGGTCGTCAAGCTCTGAACCATATTTACGTGCATGTTCAGATTTGTAATAGCTACCCTATTTTATCATAATAGAATTTTTACAGCGTCAGCTGTTGGATACATGGTGTTAAATTGTGTGGTTCAATTTCAACATTTTACGATTTATAAGCTTTAACTACATGAAAGCGAATAAATGCCTCCTCTTCGTTTTCATATTCAATTATCAATCAAGGTTCATAGTCTATGAATTTTAAAGACAACCAATGCCAAAAAAAATTAAGAATTGCTACATTGGTTGACACACAAAACAAATCACAGAAAATTTAACTACTGTTCTTTAATAGATTTTAATACCTTTCGCTTCGATTTGTCATAAATAATAATAATAATTATTATGTAGGAGTTATCTGGAAGAATTACAAGGAATGAAATCAGGTATTCTAAACTTGAAACTTTCTCTTATTTTCACCAACGGTTTGTATTACCTACTAATAGGAGGAAGTAATTGTGTGTCCAGTATATATAAGTAAGGAAACAATTTTTTTTTAATTTATTAAGATATTTACAATCTGTTCAAAAGAACATTTAGCAAATTGGATAGATGGATGAATGACAGTGATCACGCTCCGTGATACATGAATACAATCAAATTAATCTTCACAGATCTGTTGGCCGCTTCCTCTTCAATCTGCGACGAGAGGTTAGTTCATTTGCTAGATGGCTGACCTCTTCGTTATGGTGTCCTGGGAGATTTTGACGATAATTAGTGCTGATTCTGTGTATTTCCTCTTCATGTATTGTTTTGTTGCTGACGAACCAAGGTGCGTTTAAGATGGTACGAAGGATTTTTGACTGAAGACGTTGAATAATTTTTAAATTTGAAGGCTTGGTGCACCCCCATAGTTGGATACCATATGTCCATATGGGTTTAAGAATACATTTATAAATGAGTATTTTATTTTCTGTTTTTAATTTGGAGTTTCTGCAAAGTAGCCAATGCATTTGTCGAAGCTTGCTCTTGATGTGATCCCTTTTGGATGTTAAATGCGGTTTCCACGTAAGTTTAGAGTCCAATAGTAAACCAAGGTATTTCACTTCATTGGTGATGGGTAATGGTGTATTATTTATTGAGACATTTGGACAGTTTGTTTTCCTCGTGGTAAAATTTACTTGCACTGATTTATTATATTATATTATATCTAGCCATTATTCAAGGTTATTTAATTGATTTTGTAGAGCAGCAGCAGCTGTAAGGGGGTCATTATCTGCAGATAAAATTGCGGTGTCATCAGCGTAGGTTGCAAGTATTGTGTTGTTTGTTTCAGGTATGTCCGCTGTAAATATAAGATATAAAAGTGGTTCCAGAACACTACCCTGTGGTACATGAAGAAAAATTAAAATGAAAGAGCAGAGGAAAGTGTTTTTATTTACATTTTAAGCGAGAACATGTGAAAATGGTATTATATGATACAATGCAATAGAAAAATATATTCAAAAGCACAAATTGTAACAGATTTACCGGTAAAACAAAGTACTTTATATCCTCACACACTAAGTATGGCAACCATTACTGACCCACAATGCTTTGCGATCGATTACTGTAATGTGTATGCGACAATCTGCACAGATCTCGATCGTACGATAAATGTCGGCAGACCTACAATAACATGTAAACGACCTTCAGATTTCGCAGCAAATTTCTTGAATTTGCTAGGTATCTGCACGTGTGTGGTCACCCATTCCCCTTCAGTCTTAACCACAGTTTTCCTGACCATGAAGCGACCTGACGCGGTGAAGCAATGTGAAATGAATGAGGAATAAACATCCATGTCCGTGCCGGGATTCGAATCCTGGGCCTGTGTGTTGCGAGGTGGTCTGGCTGTTTGCTACTTTCCCCACTTCATCATATTATCCCCACCAACACCAATTTCGTTTTTAAAGTCGACTTACTGTGGCACCGGGATAGAATCCCGGAAAGACAAAGTACTTGCTCTGATTTATTATATTATATTATATTATATTATATTATATTATATTATATTATATTATATTATATTATATTATATTATATTATATTATATTATATTATATTATATTATATTATATTATATTATAATTATATTATATTATATTATATTATATTATATTATATTATATTATATTATAATTATATTATATTATATTATATTATATTATATTATATTATATTATATTATATTATATTATATTATATTATATTATATTATATTATATTATATTATATTATATTATATTATATTATATTATATTATATTATATTATATTATATTATATTATATTATATTATATTATATTATATTATATTATATTATATTATATTATATTATATTATATTATATATATTATATTATATTATATTATATTATATTATATTATATTATATCTAGCCATTATTCAAGGTTATTTAAATGATTTTCAAGGAACGCTGCGGTGAAGACTCAAGTAGAATTGCAACGCTGATCACATGTCAATCCAGCTACAACAAAAAAAACAGAATTTGCCATGGATAATGACAATCTGGAAGTCTTCCCGGTAGACCAAATGCCCTAATAAATGAGTTCCGTAAACGCCAAAATAAATTTTATTTTTTAAATGAACAACCACATACCGTTACATCATATCCAGTGAAGAAAAGCAATAGACGATCAGAATCCGTGCATGCAAATGAAAGGATTACCCTAAAACTGCGTCAAGGTTAACTTTGCGTAAGTCAAGATTGCCGTCGATCGCAATTCAAAAGGACTCCCTAAAAATGATCTTTTCTTCGCAGTATTCTCTAAAATCATAGGGCACGGGAATAATAGTTATCATTTGTTAGTTATACAAGAATTACTTGGTCAGTTTATTACAATTTCCGAATTTAACATGCAAAATAAAACGCGCTCGCTTGCATACAACTGCATAGGGCCTGTGAGATCATGCTTCAACACCAAAATCACGCAATTTTGGAAAAAAATTCCTGTTCACGATACAATTGAAATACTGCATAAGAAATAATTATTTTGCCACTATTATTTGGCTCCAATAAAACATAAAACAATAAAACACTGTTGTCCAACAGTTGAAAGGTAAAAAGTAGACAGTTCCGTTAATTATTACTTCAGGGCCTGTAGACGACAATATAGATTAATGTACATGTATCAATAATGAAATCATGTTGGCCGCAACAAAGTATGCTATATTTCGCGCCCGAAGCAACACTTGGAGACACGTGGGTGTTGAGCTTAGAGGGTGCCCAGGTTGCGCGTCTTGAAGAGGACAATTTTTTACAGTTTCTGTATATAAGTCAGTGAGATTCGGAGACACTTGAGAATCGCGAGTTCAGTTACAGCTCTTTACTAGCAAATTTTATAGTAGTATTTTGGCGACAAGATCAACTTGGAGTCCGAGAGCCGAGACCTGTCTGTCATCTGGAACAGACTACAGATATCTCACCACCAGTGTTTTGGCTATGAGGACGACTTCACTGCAAAAAGTAAGATAAATTCAAACATTCAGTGTCATTGCTGCGTAATATCAAAATTATTTCGTATATTTTGTAGCCATTAAACCAAACAGAACTGTTTCATGTCAAGATGTATAGGAATTCAGTAATTGGTTATCGATCATCTCAGAAATAATGAATATTTTGTCGGTAGTGTAAGATTTTATAATATTTTCATTTAGTCTTATTTCTTGCGTTTGCAGGTCTCTATGATTTCCTCAATTATTCGCCACGGGGTTGTCCTGTCATTTACAAACAAACAGCATTGTGTTGAGTACATTCTGGAATATAAATGAAACCTGTATTTACTTGGCTAATATATTTTTTCATATACTATCAACACAAAAGTTATCCATTGAAAGCGAGGAGATTTCAATTTACATATGAAAATTCCTTAATGAAGGAACACTTCCTGAGCTTTAACTTATACAATTATAATTACTTTATGTGAAGTATGACTTGACAAAACACCCTTACAAGTTATAGCTATAAATACTGACAGAATATTTTTTAAAGTTTGAGCTCCAATATACACTGTTGGGGAACTAGATTAAATTATACTTTTCACATATATAGGTCAGTACATTAGCAAAGTACAAATTGCAAGTTTGAGATTTTAAGATAACTTTGGTATCAAATAACTGAAATGGAACAAGAAATGCGTGATTTCCGCGTGTTCGATAAGTGGGCGTATCAGTGTGAAGTTTGGAACATTGAAATCACGAATTTGTTGTTGTATTTAATAATACTTTGGTATCTACTTTATTTTAAATCTCATAGTTGCGATCTATACTGTAATTTGCTGAAGTTGTAACCTTTCAAATGTGCATATTTTATATTTTTATCTAGTTCACCAACATATACCACGACTCAAACTTTGAATAAATTTCTAATACATATTCTTTAAATAGCAATAACTTGTAATGCGTAAGCGCGTTAACATTACTACTTTATATAATGTAACTACAATTTTATGTGCAAAATTACAGAAATTGTTCCTTCATCATTAACAATTTTACATATGAAAGTACAACCCAGAGCTGTATTATTAAGAAAGTCGTAGATGCCTGCAAACAGCACGCGCTATGCAAAAAAAAATGCAGGCATTCTTCAACCGAATACAATGAAAATTTAAAAAAATTACTCATGAATCAATAAAACATAAAATAATTCATCAAAGTAAATTGTTTTCATATTTTTATTATAAAATCGTATCATTATATAAATATGGATTAATATCACCTCCCCCCATATTCATTATGGACCCAAAATTGAATATGTTTGCCGACTAAACCTGCTAGTGTTTTTTATATATACATTAACTTTACTTTGTGTGAATTTTTTATATAAATTTCTAAGTTTCTGACATCAATTTATTTTTCTGACCAAAAATGAGAAATAGAAGTATATAACGTAAGTATTAATGAAACTTGGAAAGAAAAATTTAAGTAGAATATTAATTTTTTTCATAGATTCTTGTGGATTTTGTTGTGAGAAAATTAACTTCCTTGTGTACCAAATTAAAAGCCATTTGTCCGGGAAAAAGTTAATAAATTACTTTATTAATTTCCAACAGACGCTAAATTAGAACTTTAAAACCAATTTAGATTGATCAAAAGTTCTATAAAAGTCTAAGGAAGTGGAAATACTTCAAATGAAGCTCAGTAAGTCAATTTTGTAGAAAGATAGGAATGGAAAAATGTCGACCGGACTATAAAAGTAAAAACACATACGAAAATATAAATTCAATATACGACTTTGGATTATTACGATTTCAAGTTGCATTCCTGAAACTTTGAAACGTAAATCTAGAACATTTAAGAATTCATTTACAACAATTAATTTTTCGATCGGCATTGTTGGTTTAATCATTACCCTGCACAAAACAAAATTACTGTTAAAAGTTATAATTTTGAGTAACGAAATCATGCAGAATTATTTATTTGTTTTCATTCAATTACATAATTTCAATCTTTTAAATTATTTTTTGTAGGAAGTACTCGAAATGTCCCGAAAGTTGGTCGCTTGTGCGACATGCACATTTAGATTTTCATCCATAACTTTTTGTCTCCTTCACACCAGACGAGGTACCAAATCAGGAACCAAACATAGTGTTATAAATACTGTTAATAAAGTTTATATGAATTTTTTCACTACTTATTAATTTGCAAACTGTCAGATATTGCAACTGATGAATTAAAGGTTGTAATGGACAATACATACGCGTGGTTAAATTATATATAAAATTCATCTGTTCCTTGGCCTTTTCTATGTAGGTGGCGAAACTCTAACAAGACACAACCCTTTCCGTTTTGAAAGTGTGAGGTCTCAGGGCGCATTTCATGGACAATAGACTGACCCTTCTTTTGTAACGAGAGCAGCCCATTCATAAAAGGGACATCTATTAGAAAGTTGAGTTGCTATCGGGTGTGAGCGTAGCTAATTTGGAGGACAGGCCGGGAAAAACGGAAGGTCCATGAAGAATCTGGAATACTACGGCTAAATGCGTAACATATGCAGCATTTACGCTCTCCGAGACAATGAATTTTCTATTGGCTGCAATTGTCAAACTGCAAGCCAATAGGAGACTTTGGTGGACAATGTCTGATTGGTGGTTGAAGATGGTGTGGCGTCTGACCGAGGTGACGACGGAGGAAAGTTTGGGAGAACGGAATCAGGGAAACGGAGAGACATTGGCGGAAGATTCAACTCGGAAGGAGAGTAAGGGAGAAATTCAGACGGAGACCATCTAGTAGCAGTCAACCAGCATATAGAAACATATGCATTTTATGCGGTACCGTACACGTACTTTTACTTTGGAGTTCACATTTGCCAGGCCTATTACCATTAGGGAACAAATTAAGCTTTCTCGTTCACCCCACTGTGGAACCCTGAGAGTAAAATCTAAAATGCTAAACGAATTGTCTTTTTTTATATTATCTAAATCTGTAAAATAAGTTTCATGTTTATTAAGATTAAAGCTTAGAATTAAAATTAAATTTTTATTTCCCCTTTTTTATATTCCCCATCATTATCATATAATATTATTTAAATTAATTTAAACCCTCCCCATAGAGATTTCATTACAAGGTGTTATACTTCTTACTGTTGGCCATTTTTTGCATTTATTTCTCATATTAAGTCGAATTAATCTTATTAGTCTCTTTATAACTTATCTGTTTTCATTGAAATTGTAATGCACACCTACTGAGGCACACAGATTATGGATGAACCTTAAATAAGTGTATTATTAATTTCTGTAACATACTACTAGTAAAATTCTTTGCAAATAAGCAGTTCCTAACTGATTTATTGGCCATTATACATTCTTGAAAAATTCTTATGTTGCAACTTTTTGCTGCAGGTAGCATCATCTGTTTCCGCAACTTCGACAACTGAGTTTGTAGCCCGTGTTCTGAGTATCATATAGGTATGAATGCTAATTTAATTTTGTTACTTCTTTATTATTTACATATATAGCGTAATTATTTCACTTATTTTTGACATCAAGATTCCTGCCTGGTTATGTCGAAGAAAGGCAAATCCAGCTATCTGTGGGCATTTTACACTGTCACCGATGAAGAGAAGAAGATGGCAAAGTGCGATCTTTGTGGGACGTTATGCTGTTTTAAGTCGACAGTAACCGATTTAAAAAAGCATATCGACCGTCGACATCCAACAGTACCTTTAAATGCTGTACGACAGCCCAAGTTAGCTGCACCGTCCACAACTGCAATAGCTACTTGCTCTGGTGTGAGTGCAAGTACTGCAGATGAACCCATGGAATTTACCCCCCCCCCCCCTTCTATGGAAACGGTTCTTCATCGAACCTCAACACAGCCGTCATTGTTCTCTTTCGCTACCGTTAGTAAAATACCGGAGCGAAAGAAGAAGGAGCTTGATAGGCTCCTTCTGAGGCTTTTTTATGTTGATTTCCAACCATTTTCAGTGGTTCAGGATGTAGGGTTCAGGAAGTTTGTTAGCGAACTGAACCCATCCTACCAGATCCCAAACAGAAAAACTATTTCAGAAAGTTTAATACCTGCGGAGTATCAAAACACCCTAACTGCTGCCCGATCGCTGTTAAATTTAGCGCCAAGTGTTTGCTTGACGACTGATACAATTTTGAAATGAAGTCTGTTTTATTATCCTGTGAGAAACTGCCGGCCTCTCACACTAGCAGAAATTTAGCAGCTGCTGTGAACGAAATTGTAGCCAAATTTGGCCTTCGAAATAAAGTCCTCGTTTGTGTGACAGACAATGCGCCAAATATAGTTAGGGCGATAAAGGATCACCTTTCGTGGAAACACTTACCTTGTTTCGCTCACACAATTAATTTAATTGTGAATGACGGTTTGGCTTCACAATTGCAATTATTAGATAAAGTTAAATTAATTGTTGCTCATTTTAAAAGGAGCACAACCAGTAGCGAATTATTCAGAAAAACGCAACAGAATACTGGAATATAAATGCCAAAGAAGTTGGTACAATCTGTTGAAACAAGGTGGAATTCCACATATTTCATGCTCCAACGATTTGTGGAGCTTGAAGATTCAATTAAGACGACTTTGGCATTGCTAGAAGCCAAACACGTCCAACAATTGACCACGGAGGAATGGGGACTTTGCGGTGATTTATGTTCAGTTCTGCAGCCATTTGAAGAAATCACAAGAAAAATGAGTGCAGAAAAATATACTACAGGCAGCGAAGTTATTGTAATTGTTCAAGGACTTAATCGCGTCCTTGAAAAGTTGAAACAGCTATTCAAAAATGGCGAAATGAAAACGGTTGTCCTAGCACTGCAAAAATCATTGAATGAGCGATTAAAAAATATTTCCTATAGTAGGACTGTCGGCATCGCTACTCTTTTAGATCCCCGATATAAATTACTACCGTTTTCAGACTCACTGGTTGCAGTCGATGAGCTAAAAAAATTCGCAATTTCATGTTTAGAAAAAGTGGTTTCCGATGCTGCGAAGAATGATGACCATTCGCAACCGTCGGTCGACCAAGCAATCACTGACACAGAAAGCAGCGATGAGGGCAGCATGTTTTCTGTTTGGGACGACTTTGATAGGTTGATTAAAAAAGCCTCCTGAAGGGGACTATCAAGTCCAAAGCAATTTCGGAACTGGAACGGTACCTTGAAGAACCGTTTCTAAATCGCAAGCAAAATCCTTTACAATGGTGGCACGAACACCAATACGTGTTCCCCAACATAGCAAAACTAGTAACAGAAAAATTTAACGTTTTGGCATCCTCAGTACCCTGCGAAAGGATTTTTTCTAAAGCAGGGTACATTATAAATGACCGTAGAACACGCCTCTCGCCGAACCATGTACAGAAAATTATTTTCCTAAATCAAAATTATTTTTTGAACAAATCTTGCTAATCAGATCTATATATTTGCTTTTATCAATTGTTTTTAACTTAATTTATAATGTATTTGCTTGTAAATTTTGTAAGAAATATGTATATATTGTTTATTCTTAACTTTTAATTATATTTTAAAAAACACTTCATATTTTTTATTTTAAATGTCTGTATAAATAATGTTTATCTTTAATTATTTTTTTATCAATATCGATTACCGTTACTTCAATATTTCTCTTTTTCCTTAATTTATAATGTATTTATTTTCTGTTATCATTAAAATTATTTATTTTGTAATAAAAGCATCAAACTTTAAGTGTCAGTGACGTAACAATAATTATTTTTATCCATCTTAATTTATTTTTCCTTTTCCCGGTTTATTTTAACGCTCTTTTCCCTCTTCCCCCTTTCGCTAAAGTACTTCTTGTAAAATGTAGGTTGAAATGAAAGAAAATTATCTGCTAAGTAACGTAAACAGAAAAATAGTTAACAAATTATATTAAGTTGCTGAAATTATACAATTACGAATACATATATATCGCAAAATTTATTAAGATAAAGTTTATTATATAAATTGTTGATATCGTTTTTTACAAAATATATTATTGATAAAAATTGAATTATTTATTTTTTTAAATATTTTTTAACTTTTAAATTGTTGTAAGAGAATCTCATTTTATTCGTTCAAAATTTGACATGTGCATTGACGAAATTAATGGGGTAAGAATTTATAAAAAGAATATTAATAACTTTATTAAAATTTTCAATATGATGTGACAACTTGATAGCCTTTCTTTGAAAATTGGGAAATTAGACCTGTAATTAAGAACTCTTCCAGCATGTTAATTTTTATACTAATTGGTATTAATTTCATCTTAACATCTTTAAAATGAATAGGGTGCTTAAGTTCTATTTATTGGTAAAATTTAAATTTTGTTGAAAATTATTGAAAATTTGGATTGAATTATCTCATTTATTTTTTGGAATGATATAAAATATATCATTCTACACAGAAGAGAGTAAAACACGCCTTGCAGAGACTCAACAGAACAATATAACGCTGTTACGTCGTAACCTGTTACCCAGTAACAGGGTCCGCTAAACTTGTTATATAACGCTGTTACGTCGTAACTTGTTACCCAGTAATAGGTTCCGCTAAACCGTTCTTTTGTATATAACTGGTTAAATTTAACAGGTTGCGCTCAACCTGTTATATTTAGTTCCACATTGGCCCGCTAGAGCGCACTGCGCTCCATAAGCTGTCTGTCTGCTCGACATTGGCTAGACCTTGGTGAAATTAATTAAACAGGTTATAAAAAGTTAGAGTTCTTCAAGAAGGTTGTATTTAAAAGTTTTAAGGAAAGTATTCATGTTAAAAATAATATAATATTGGTTTAATTTAACTAAATACCATTTCAATGCATTTCCTATGTGATCAATGTTATGTAATCCTCAAGGAATAGAATTAAATATTTCAAGAATAAACTTAAACTGTTATTAATATAATAGCATAAGTTATTCATACTTTCTTCATATATTTTCTTTCAATAAATCAATTGTCTGGTATTATCTTCAATTATAAATTAATGAAGTTTTACTTGATTTATTTACTTTTACTGTTAATTAGTTAGTAGCTTCAAACGTCTTTTTTATTTTGTATCAACGATTATTTTTATCCTTGTTAGTTTCCTTTTCTCTCCTTATCGTGAATACATGATATTATATTGTGATGATTTAACAACGTTCAGAGTATATTCCTTATAAAATAAAGGTAAATATCTAGGTACGTGCGGCACACAAGGGCGTTTATAATGGGCGCAGTTAAGAAGGTTATATAACCATGTACTGAAATCTATGTTTATTAAAATAACATGTTACTAAAATAACCTGTTACTGGAACCTGTTATTTCTTTGTGTTACTGAGTAACATGTTACCGGGAAATAACTATTTAGCGCATCTCTACTTTGATGTTTGGTCAAAATACAGACAACAGATGGAAAACAATCGTGGCTGGTCTAGGGCATGCGCACGGCCTCGTGTTCGGTTCGTTGCTCGTGTGGATGGGACCTTAGGAAGCTAAGGACTTGTCTATAGCTGCGCCAAAATGTTGAAAGCATTATTTACCAGCGAGAGTGACATTCTCCGGATTCCATACTTTGCGCTAATTTTGGATATGATTAATAACGAGCAGTTGATAGCTTCTGTGTATATTAGACGGGTTATTTTTATTATTCATTAATATTCAATTGAAATTTCTTTTACGATGACAATTTAAAAATTAAATATAGCATAACTATAATTTCCTTTTATTTCATTCTAAAATTCATTAAATAATGTTTTATAATTACTAATTATTTCAATTTTGCATGGCAAAATTTGTAATTACTATTTTGAACTATATCACATTTAGATATTTTATATTATCTATACCAATAAATAAAATTTACAATAAATAAATATATACATTAATAATTGTAACGTAGAACCCATATTTAATTCCTTGTAATACTATGCTTGTAGTACACCCAAGGAAGTCTCAAAATGGAAACGAAAAATAAAATAAAATAAATTTTTTTGGCCGCCTTTTTAATTTTAGTAAGTTTTAAAGTCAGAAAACTACGTTGTAAAAAGAATTGAACTGTCCGTCTTCCTTGAAATTTGTCTCGAATAGGCTCCAAAATGACTCCTCTGATTTCAATGAAAATTTGAAGGATTAAAACAGGAATTTAGCTTAAATTTTCGTATGCTTAATTTTGGCAGTATGAGAGAGGGCGAGCATTCTCACTCCGTCTATTGTTGCAACTGGAGTTTTGTTGAGACAATTATTAATTCAGATACGGAACTGTCAACATATGTTCCTTTAGAGTTTCAGTTGCACGCTAATTTGTACTTCACTAATTTGATAAAATTAATGTTTTTATAATAGATTGTTACACGTAACCTAAATATCCATCCTTAAAGAATTCCCGGACATCCTAGTTCCGCGCGAACGAAGTCATAGCTAGTCTGTAATAATTGTAATATTTTATACAATATTTATGACGAAAGATACCGAAAGCTATCCATAATTTATAAAGAAAAATGTATAATGTGACTGCATAAATTATTATCTTTCACAATACTTTGTATGTAATGACGCTAAGAAATTGTTCTATTGTGTTTGTTTCTATAATTATAAAAGACAAACTGAAGAAACAGTGGAAGGATTTTCGTGATTAGTTTTCCTCACTCGAAGAAGATCTTTGACCGCGAAAGGTTCAATACTGGCCCTGATTTCCAGGTTTCAACCTGTGCACACTAACCGTTAACAAGCGTCGGAAATATGCTTGGCAGGCTTGCAAGCGTTCTACGTCTCCTTAAGCTAGGTTTGCACGGGCAGTGATGTTCGTCGAAGTTGGGTTAGCTGTGCACTGCCTACCGTTTACATCTTGGGCAGATAACTGCCCACTTCTTCACTTACAATTCTGTGCCCTCACTAAAGATAGGGCAGAGAACTCTGATGCATGTTTATATTATTCTGCTATCATTTGGCAACTACGAACGGTTGGAATGTTGATATTGCATAGTATCGATATATTATTTATATCAAGTTCAATTTTTTTCCACTTTGTGTTTTCGCGGACGCATAATGTCCATAAACAGGAACTAATCACTTTGTATTTGTGATAGAATAGACGTAACGAGGAAGGGTTCCTGAAATTCTCACGAAAAAGTCAAACAAATTACGCTACTGTACTATAGATACATAAAAATGAAAACAGTTGTTTAGTAATATTGCTTTATATTATTACTACAGAAATCAAGCAATAATAAAAACAACACATGTACTTTGAAGCTGGTTTTCAGTATTTAATTGGGTCGGTTTCTGTGCTTGTTGTTTTATTCCCCTTAAAGGTGTCAATTACTGAACAAAACGAAATTAATTATTTTTCATTACGTGTGATAGTAGTATGTTTATAGCTATACATTGTTCTTTTGAGTATTTTTTTCCCCGTTTAAGTTTGTGCCGTTGGAGGGTAGACAATGATTATTTTTGGAAAGTTAACCTAAAAATTTATAGGCGATTAGGTGCAAAAACGAACTCTATCCTAAATGCTTTCTGAATCAAAATTCTGGCCGCTGTTCACAACAAATATTCACTTACTCCAATCGCATACTATACCAAACTGCACGTATTTTGAAAACGCAAAATACAAACTGTTTACCTTAGCGCAATCGATAGTCAGCCCTGACACACTGATGTTCATAATCGATAATTAACAACCATAACTGCCACTAACTGGCCTCCCATGAGGGCAGCGTCTAGGTCGGTGGAGGGGGAACGTCAGTCATGACTGACATACTGTCGACACGCTCCAAGAAAAGTGAGGTAGTGCTCTCGTGTCAGTGATGGATTGGCAGTTGTCAGTGCAGCACTGACGTATGTTGACACGCCACTGACATCACTGCCCCTCGTTTTCTGGCAGTCATCACTGTCCGTGTAAGCCTAGCCTTACACTAATAGCGGACGTTGCTGTCCCACAAGTAATTAATCTAATTATCCAAGAGGAAATGAACAACAATAATAATTGATAATATTGTTGCGGACGAATACAGATTAGCTCCAGTAATATCAGACGAAAATATGAATGTTAGGGAAGGGAGACCCCCAGCGTAGATGAAAGATAATATACAAATATTAAAAGTATAAGAAATTGATATGTGTATTTGACAATTTTTTTGAAATGTAAATACTTTTGTAGCATAAAATTACTCCTTACTTAGTCTACACTTGTTAGTAAATATTATTGAAAAACAAAAGTGGGAAAAAGGATGATTAATAATGAGTATGGATAAAATGTGGTTTTTTAAATAATAAAGATGATAAAAGAATGTAAAAAGGAATGTTTTGTTAACAAGTTATTTTGTAGTGTACTTGCCTTTAATTTATGTATACTTTACTCTTATTCAATAAAAAAATAAAAAAAGCCCAACCCTGTACAGGGATTGGTTTCACATTATCCGTTTTTCATTTGGATCGCCCGGGCCACGGAAAAGACGGGAGTTCAGTCTACTGATGAAGCTTATGTCCGGTGACGGGGGAAAAAAACGGACGGAGGCGTCGGTGTCGCCCGGAACAGCCACTGCGTTCGTCCGCGGGAACAACAATGACGTCGGTCATTGTCTTGACTGAGCTACTGTGGGGCCAAGCATATTTTTAATCCTTCCACATTAATAAAATAATGGAAGCTATTCATGGAAAAGCTTTGATGACCCCGGTAAGACCTGTGGCGTGGGACAAATTTTTTGACAACATAGGAATGATAATCAAGATGCCGGGCATGAAGTTTGCTAACAACTACTCCCACAATTTGATGTTGTTGAAATGGATAAAAATGCGTTTGGGGAGACAATTATTACTAACACTATCATTAATAGATGTGTGCTGCATTTAGTTTCTTGAAAGATAGAATCAATGTACAGAAATAATTTTTAATACTTTCTTTTATTTAGTCAGAGTTCATTAATCGAAGTTCATATTTTTACTATTTGTCATGGCACACTTCCGACGTCAGAACCAAAATAATTACATAACACACTTCCATGATGTTTCCAGTTCAGCCCTCTTATGATTCCCTCTTGTGTCAACTCTTCCATCCTTTGATATAAATTGTGTCCACATCGCTGTATTCATCTCTCTCAAGTACAAAATATACAATATTGGTTCTATTGAGTTATAATGTTATAAGGACTGTTCATTTATGTAAGTTGTTATTAAATATTGGATACCCAATTTTTCAGTCTTCATTTATTGACATAATTTAAAAGAATTAAATAGTAATATTTATTCAGGAGCCATATTCATCTGTAATATAAAAAATATTACAAATGAATATGGCTTATTGAGCCGATAGCTCCTAAAAAAGACTGACGTTTAATTGTATTAAATTATATCAGTAAATGAAGACTGAACAATTGGGTATCTAATCTTTAATGACATAATGGTTTTACGTTAATAACTTATAGCAGCACAAACTGAAAGCATCTGAGCTGTAGCCATCCGTGTTTTCTCCGGAAGAATATTAAGATGTACCGGGCCCGGGTTTCACCCGGCCGTCTTTTCCCCGGCCCAGGCGATCCGAGTGAAAAACGGATAATGTGAAACCAGCCTGTCACACAGTACAGAGACTATAAAAAACACCAACAGGACAATTAGGAGATATTTCCTACTCGGAAGAGCTGTGGACGTCATGTTTTCATAATGGACTTCTTCCCAGCAGTCGCAGTCAGCCGTAAGTGATGCAAATAACTCCTCGTATGGTCAATGTCTAAGCTGTGCCCATAAATTGAGTTATGATTCTGCTCCACAAAATGACCCTGAGCTGTTAAACAACTGTTGTTAAATAAATTATAATTTTGATCTTAAATTAATTTCTGCTATTATTTATTTTTACATTAAGATTGTGAAATAATAAATTAAATAAATACTACAGTTTAACATCCTATAGTTGGGCTTAGTTAAATAAAATATTATACTAGAGCAAACTTAAACTTTAGTAAACATAGTAAAAATCTGTTTTTGATAAATAGAGGGGATATAAACATATTTAACAACTTTATGCATTAAAATGAACAATTATCCTATAAATTGGTTTGGTGTGTACTGCTCAACTAATGAATTTGTTAATTGGCTCATTAACAGTTGATTTAAACTACTATTACTGTGTATGGTGCTAAATTATTTCACTTTTATTAATACTTCATACCTCACCAGACAATTCATAACTACATTTGAGCTTGGTGTCCTGTTCAAATAAAGTTATAATATCAGTGAAAATTGTAAATTAGTGGTTGTGTCTTTGTCACTGTACATTTCCAAGTCTGCCATAAGTGCATCTGTTTATGATAAATTGTCGATGATAGCAATTGTAACATATTTTATTGTTCACACTAAATTTATTTATTATGTTCAAATTTTTCTATATTATTTATGTGATTATTTTTAAATTTGATATTTACTTTACAATTGTGTTTATTTTTATTATAATTTTATAAAGATAAATAGTATGTTATTTTAATACAGCTTACTTATAATTATAATACTTGCTTATTGTAATATTATGAGGTGTTTTTATTAGTATGGACTTTATCTTGTCCCCTCATTGATATATTTTCTTTTTTGTGAAAATTTTCATGTCGTCTGTATATGTAATGGTGCTTTGATGTGTCATATGTTGTTAGTAGAATGGATTCAATAAGTTAAATGCTTCTGCTTCTGTCTACTTACAATTAATCTCCTATAGTAATAATCAAATTTCATAAATATTCTTCCGCATAATAGATTACAAAATATGCAAACCAGTTTTTTGCTTTCGTAGTTTAATTCACACAGATATTCACATTTAAAATCTTTCTCCTCAATAGATTTGACATCTTAGAAGCTCTTATTTTGCCAATATAACTTACTGTTTCAAGCACATTATAGTTGTTGGAAATGACTGAAGACAATATCTGTACTTGTAAAAGAATTTCTCAAATTTGTTGTAGAACATAAGAATGATAAAATCCATGTTTTATGTAACTCTGACACTGAATTAATCTGTGGAAATATTTTCAGCAAGTCCAGTTGTTTTGTCACAGTGTGTATTCTTTAACTGTAGTGATTGTTTATATGTGCCCATTTTTATGATGCGTATGAATTGGATAGGAAAGAGAGACCGCAAAAAGTAAATGACTTGCCTTAAATTGATAGCAGGCATCATATGAAAGTTTGAATTTTCATAAACTTCACTTCTTCAGACTCTGTCTGAATGGCAAGAAAGTTAGTTGCACAGTGATGTTTCAAATTATAGCTTGCCAACCATTAGATGGCAATAATCAACATCCCTCAAGGCCAACAACTCTCACTTTATCAATGCTTCTGAGATAGAAGTACCCAGTGAATTAGATATTGAGAATGATATTCAGGCTAGGGACATTGTACAAAACCCAGGGGGCAGTAACATACTTTCAACAGAGAGAGAAAACAAGTTAATGGATTTAATGGCAAGTTTCATGGAAGCTACTAAATCTTAAATTGGTAACTTAAAAGACACTTTAACTGAAACCATAGTTCAAAGAGATGTGGAAAACGAAGCTCAAATGTCAATGTTGGCTGAAATATTTCCAGATTATATGATAATGTTGGTGAATTAACTGAATCACTTTCTAATTGTGTAGCTGAACACGTGAAATCGAACCTGTCGTTGTTAGAATAGCATGTGGAGAAAGAAGTCCAGACCCTCCTTGATGAAACAACACAATCACTTCAAACAATAAAGCAAAATGTAAAAACAGTTGAGCAATGAAATTTTAAAATATTTAATGAGATTAGCAAAAACACACAAAACTTAGTATGCAAAATCATGGAAACTAACAGTAAGATGACTGGCATGGAAACTCATGTAAATGAATTCATAATTGATTCATGTGATAGGTTAGCCAATACACATCAGGAAATGCATAAGATAGTGGAAGACCATCAAAAATGTCAACACTCAGTTAAGAGGTTTCCAAAAAAATTAGGAAATATTCCTATCAATGTTTTTAGTGGCATCAACATACCTCCTACTTCAAATTTAAAATTCTCAGGTACTAATGATGACCATCCATGTATTTTCTTAAACAAGATAGATTAATATTTTGCATTATACCCAAATACCGCTAGTAGAAGGATACAGATAATTAGCAGTTTATTAGAAGGCTTGGTGGGATACCATCAGTCCTCAAACAACAAACGTGGAAGGTTTCTGTCAACAATTTAGGGAAAGGTATTAAAATTCAGTTAGTCAAATACAACACAATACAGATAGTGAGTGGGGTATAGACTAAACAGGGAGGAAGAATGCTGGATTATGCTCAGTGGTGGCTCATGAGTTTTTGGAAAATACAAATAATAATACTACTGGAAATTACTTGCCTAAATTTTTGAAATAGAAGTCCATTCTTCTTTCTTTCCCGCTGGCAAACTTCTCAATCACCTTCATGTTAAATCCTTCCATTTGTAGGATTAATCTCTTTTATATTGACAACATTGCTAGGGCTGTCAGACAATCTCGAGTCATAGAATTTCTCAAATAAGTTTTTATTTTTTTCAGGGTTGAGAAGCACCTCTCTGGTTCAGTTGTAGTTGTAGGTGTCATTGCCAGAATATTCAGTAGTTTTGCTAATTTCTAAAAAAGCATCTGTCCCTAAATTTTGGCATTTTAGCAGTGCAACTGCGCCTGCATGGCTTTGGAATTCAGACCAAGAATACAACTCTGTCTTTACTCTTTTTCGTTCAAGCAACGGGTATGATTTTACAAGCATGGAAAGATCTAAAAAATTATTAATGTGTGTCTTATTTTCATGATGTGCTTTTTTAATGAACTGAGATGAACATGATCCTTAATGCCTGACTTACTGAATGCCAAAAATAAAGTAGAAGAGAGAATTTCTAACATCTTAACCATAGACTCATTCACAGTTATAATTTTTTTTATGAAAGTATCTTGTGTATTCTCAATTTCCATCCCCTAATGCTTTTTGTTTTATGTTAACGTGAGGCATAGCCCTGCCTAGTTATTTAATTTCTAACTTCTCTTGAAAACTTCTCAAGGAAAATGACTTTTTAAATATATTGTCAATAGCATTCATCTTTAAAAGTACAGTCTCACAACTCACCTCAGATAATTAACATTTGTGATAAAAAGCAATGCAACAGGATTTAAACTACAAGAACTATTAAGTTTGTTCTCCAACAATAATGACAGTGTTACCAACAATCTGCGGCAAGGGAACCTACTCGTAACATACTACATGTCTAATCACATCCACATAGTTTCTCTTTGCCACAGCACAGGACTTCTGTGAGCTATTTATTTCACAGTGCAAGGAAAAAGCAGTTTGATGAGGCCTGTGGGTGGGACTAGAGAATGAAACTGAGTACTGCGCATGTGTATTTCTTTTTCCTGACAGACTTGTGCTTTGCATGTTCTGTAGCTCTGACCATGGCTAGTGGCTTCTTTAGTAGGAGCAAGTGCACTGTGCAAGTTAAAACAGAATATCTCACTGTTAAAAACACACTTATTGTGAAGGTTCTTAAAATGAAGGAAATAATAATTCCTCCTAAATTAATTTATATGCTGTAGCACATGAGCACATATGCACCAGCCACCACTATGTGATGGGGGGGAGGGTTATTATTTATTTTTATTGCTTTATATATATTAATGAGGGTTCCATTTTTTAAATTTATAATTCTTTTGATTTTTATGATTTTATTTTCAAAGAAACTAATCAAAGACTATTTACAAGTTATTAACTAATACTAATATTAACAAAATTGACATATTTACAGCTACTAGCTCATTCTAGCAAAATCAAGGATTGCCATAGTCATGGAATCTCAGGTTGCCCGTAAGTTTTAATTATATACGAAAATTTTTGACACATTTTACAAATGGCCTGGGTAGGAAGGATGTGCTATTTACCATTGTTTCCATATGAGGCTGCTTTTTAGCTGTGGTGAGCAAACCTGGACCTGTCCTGGAGCCTGTTGTATTAATTAGAGTAGGAGTTGGACAGCTGCAATATCACATCTGTTAATGGCTACCTCGTAAGGACGTTGTTATTTTCGACGTATGAGTCATGTCGCTTATTGTTGGATGTTGATAAGCGATGCTGCTCATTTCATCTCTAGACTCGTAGTGCTGGCTTGCTTTCACTAGCCTCTACAGCCCCTAGGAGTACGGTTAATTCCGGTATTGTCCTAGGGCCATAAATCTACCCCTGTCAGCAACGTCCTTCGCATCCAAATGAACTTAAAAAAAATACTATACACAAAATAACACGACCACCTTGATTTTGCTTTGTTGTGTTAAATTGATTTTAATACATAATGCTAATGTAATTTCGCTGGTTACATAAGTGATCATTACAACTGATTATGCTACTGCACAGATTGCAGTCCTCAAAATGTGTGACCCTCCTGTCAGTGATAAGGATATTATTACTATATTAACAACACATTTTCCAGTTCAAACTCAAAATTTACTCAAGAGTGTTTTTCCTGCGACCTTGCAGAAATTTCTTTCACTGTTAGGCCATTACGACCAATCCATCGACAGCCTAAAATCCAATAACCCTACTTGCGTAGGTGCCATTTAATTAAATAGGGATACAGAGAACATCACCAGAAATAAACCTATATTTACCACCAATAGGATATATTACAGGGGAAAACAGAAGGTATCAATGTGTAAATAAACTACACCCTTACCCATCCGGGGTTAGACATGAAACTGCTACATTCACAGAACGGAACCCAGTAAGATTGAGGGGAAGCATACAGGACATACTTATGTACAACATTACTATTCTCCTTCAGGTGACTTTGACATGCCTAATGGATGTATTAGAAATCCAAGTAGTTTCCACAGTACATGGGGTAACAATAATAAAAGGTCAAAGCCCTTTGAAAATTCTATGGGACACCAAAGAATACAGACTCAAATTCACAGGGAGGCAGTCTAAAATAGTAATTCACAGAACAATGATAACCTAGAGTATCAACCTTGTACAAATATGATTAGTGGTATACTCAAATGAACAATATACTGAAAGGAGAGCATAGGGCAAACTAGAGAGGGTGGAGGACGATAGGTATTCCAACTCTAGTCAATCCCTATTACACTTAGCGTGCTATGTAGTAATGAATGAAAATCAAGTTAGTGGAAAAGTTAAACATAAGCAAGTATGCCCCCAGGAGTACAACGTAAGTCTAAACAGTGGGAACCATTGGTAGACACCAGAAGTGAGGTAACTGCAATGTCTGCAAGTTTATAAAACCATTTAAAAACAGTTTCACCTGACATACATAAATTGCCTGTTGTACAAGGGAAACTAGTGGGAGCAAATGGAACCAAGTTAAAAAACATAGTTTGCCAGATTTATTTAGAAATACTTATAAAGGGCATTAAATATGACACAATATGTTTGATTAAAAATTTAATTTATCCTATGATCATTGGAGCTGATTTTCTGAAACTGAATGAAATGGTAGTAGACATGAAGAGAAGTGAGAAGAGAAGTTGTAGTAGTTTTATAGAAAGTAATTAAGGTTGTGATAATGCGATGAATAGTAAGGAAAATATATATGTTGATGAGGTAATGATGGCAAAGCCTATACTTGTTTTAAATATGTCAGGTAGAGTAGAGACAGATTTCATGTCCATAAATAATGTAGTAGATAATCTGGAAGCCCCTACAGAAGAAGTAGTAGATATCCCACTAAAACAGGAAGATGTTAAGCACATTGTCTCACAGGTCAAGAACTGTGACACATTAGGTGAGGAGGAAAAATGTAGGTTAAATAATATATTGTCAGAGAATAAGAAAATTTTCAGCTCTACCTTAGGATTAGCCCAGAATTACGCATTTCACATCCAATTGTCTGACGAAAAACCTTTTTAATGTAGAAATTACAATATTCCATTTACTTATAACGAGAAAGTGGATGAAACTATCATGACAATGCTAAGGTTAAATGTTATAAAGAGTCCTTCCACCCCGTACTTGAACGCACTGGTGAAAGTGAAAAAGAAGGATGATATGCTTAGATGCTCATAAATTAAGTTCCACAATATCAACGACCCCCACAAAAAGATTTCCAAGGAGCTAGATATTTTACCCAAACAGATTTCACCCGCACTTACTGGCAATTGCCAATCCACTCAGAAGACCCAAAGTACACTGGATTAATGTATAATAATGACACTTATGTTTTCTAAAGGATGCCATTTGGATCATAAAATACTGGCGCAGCTTTGATCCAGTACTTTAGGGGAAAAACAAAAATATGATTTATTATGTAGATGATATTGTACTGTGGGCTTCAAATGTACAAGAACATTTAATTCTATTTAAAACACAGTTCCAAGTTTAAAAGGTAAACCACCTGACCCTAAATATTGATAAACTTTCTTTTTTAAACCTAGCAAAGACTATATTGGGGTAAGGTATGCATTTGTCCCTTGGAAAGGCTAGACAGATAGCACAGATAACTACCCCAAATTCTATAAGGAATTTTAAAAGATTTTTGGGAGTTTGTTAATACTTTTCATGGTTTATGTTAACTTCTCTACAAATATCTGTCATTTGTTAACTTTACTTAAGAAGGGCCAAAAATAGCGCTGGGCTCCTGCCCATCAAGCTACTTTTGAGAAAATAAAAAGTGTATTCTTAAACACATGCACTATAAACAATCCCGATTTCTCACAAACACTATACTGTCAAACAAATAGCTCTGAGAATCATCTGAGGGGCATGCTGTATCAAATGGGCATAAATGGCAAGTATAAAATTATTTATTTGATCAGCAGGGTACTGAGAGGTCCCAAACTCGCTTATACAACCACAGAAAAGGAACTATTAGCAATAGTTTGGCCTTTGCAGAAGTTACAATCATACCTTTTAGATTATTCTTTTGTTATCTGAACTGACCATCAGGCATTAACTTTGCTACAAGTATGCATACACAAAATCATTGAATTTTTCTATGGATCCTTTATTTTCAGCAATTTTACTTTACTGTAGAACATTGTGAGGGTAAGTAAAATCATATTCCTGACTTAGTTGGTAGGAATGCTTATGTTGATTCCCAACAAAATCATTTTCAGGAATTAATATACACATGTGTTCATTAAGTAATCCAATTGAACCTAATTTAGTTTATTTATTCAATTCAAGATTTTGCTTTGGTTCAGGCACAAGTTCCCACCATTTCAAAAGTAATTCAATTTAAAACCTCCCAATTACCAGATACAGATCCCCATTACAAATACATAAATCCAAATCAGACCTATGGTTCTTAATAAGTGGCATCATTGTACAGAGGGTCGAATCTGAATCAAACATGTTCAAAAATTATGGTTCCCAAAAATAAATTTAAAGGAATTGTACTATTTTACCACACTAATTAAGCTTACTTTGGTTCTAACAAGATATACTTGTTGCTATTCCATTCTTTCCACTGGAAAGGGATGAAAAGAAACATTAGGTTTATTATAGCTGGATGTGATCTATTTCAGAGAACTAAGCTTTCAAATAAGTGCTTTGAGGGTCACTATCAAGCTGTCATCCCTACTAAAGTCAATTAATTAGTAGCAGTAAATATTTATGGACCTTTACATCTGTCTAATTATGGGAACAGGTATATTATTGTGATTATAGAAATATTTTCAAAATATACTGAAGTATACCCACTCAGGAGAGGCTGTGAATTATTTTCATGCATTGGGTAAATTCAGATCTAAAGCTGGTAATTATGAAAGAATTCTTTTGGATAGGGGTATTGAATTTACCAGTGATTAGTGAAGGCACTTATTAACAACTAATTAACAACAAACCAACTTCTTTTGGATAGGGGTATCCAATTTACCAGTGGTCAGTGGAGGGATTTATTAACAACTATTAACACCAAACCTATTTTCACCACCTCACACCATCCCCAATCCAATCCTATTGAGAGGGTAATGCGAGAATTGTCTCACTTGTTTAGGGTTTACTGTTATCAACTTACTGGTACCAACTTATCCCATGCATCAACAGTTGGTTGAATCTACCTCCACCCAAGTCTGCAGTAGTACTGAACACCAAACTCATTTTAGAGAAACAATTCCACATTATTGGCCAGAAGTAATAAATACCTTAGAACCATTTATGAATATAGACCCTATTTCATCAAAAGAAATCTTCAGTGACTAAACTACTCAAACAACAGAAAAATAAAGCACCTGTGCTTTGCTCTGGTCAGTGGGTATTAATTAGAACTCCTTGTTTATCAAGTTCTGAAAAGAATAAGTTTTCCAAATCTTCCATTATTATAAAGGCCTTTTTACAGTAACAACCCTTTATTTATCTAATGTTGCATCATTGGAGGATACAAATGGCGAGCATGTAAGCAATTATAATTTCTACAATCTTAAACCTTCCATTACACCACAATTTTTTACTCTGTCAGAGGAAGTGTAATGTGGTAGTCTACATTTAGTATTTATTCATATCATATCTTGTTCTGTGTGTTGCTCTGTACCCATTACAATACACAAACAATTATTTGTATTGCAATAATTATCTAGTCTGTTACACATGATTTTCAAGATATGAGTGTGATTTGATAAGCACTGTGTACATACTCTTAACTCCAATATTACTTTTTTCACACAGGTTAGTTGTTCTGGTTTGGTTCCTTATATTAAATTCCAGTTAAATTATTAACATAATTTCCCTGTGGGGAAGGGGAAATAACTGTAACATCCAGTTTCATGCTAAAGGAATAAATAAATTTAATTTCTCTTTTATTGTCCATATAGTGTTGCTTACATCCATCCCCAGTCACAGTCCAAGGAGACCCTAATAACAACTGCTTTAATTATTTTTTGTCAAAATTCCTTTAATAAATTGTAATCATATAATTTAAACTATTTTGCAAACAAAAATTGGTTAGAAATTGATTCATGGAATAATTCACTAATTTTATTTGAGTGATTTGCATCAATTTTAGCATTCCTTGAGAGCATGACAATTCAATGGGTCCATTCCGTGTACGCAGTTAACTAAAGGGGCTTTTTTCTGTTATGTTGAGGTGAGCAGCTCATGGCTGGTTGCTATATCACAGTGGCCACTTTGAGTTTAATTAACCTCTTTTACCCCGTGATTCGAACCAACCACACCCATTAATATTATATTTGAGATTTAACAGCCGGGATTTGGAGGAGTGAAAGCTTGTTGGTCGCTGTGTTCACCTACTTCCAGAGTGACCCACATTGGGGCCTGCGTCCTGGACCTAGCCGGACTTGGCAGTGCCCAAGAAGAACTCTGAATACAGCAGAGTTTGCTTGAGCACGATATTAGATTTATGTTTGTTTTTTATTTGTTTATATATTCATTAATATAGCTGTGTAATTAGTTGTAGTTTTCCTTCAATACACTAGTTTTACTAGTACTTTGCTTGTACTGCTGAGGTATCGAGTGTGAGAAATGGTTAACTTATAAATTACATTTCAGAATTTATAACCACTCCAACCATGAGTCCTCTGTCAATGATTTGAGGTCAACAGAAGTACATCTTCTCAGTCATCTTTTGTCTGAAGCCAACTTGGTAATGGGCATCATTACTCTGAATACAGCAGAGTTTGCTTGAGCATGATATTAGATTTATGTTTGTTTTTTATTTGTTTTTTGTCTAATGTTTTTTCATACTAAGTATTTATCCAATAATTTTGATATTATCGACGGGAGTTAATGGGACTAACGTCTGTTGAAGTTTTTCCTGGTTCATCAAAGTTGCTGTCTTCAATTGTTAAGGCCTGTGTTTTAGTTAAACTATTGCATATATGTATGTATTTAATGCACATTCTAAATACTTAATATTGTTGGGAGATGTATAGCTAACAAAAACCGAACTTTATTGTATTTAATACAGCCGTGCACGATGTGAAGTCTTAGTAGCTATTGCTATTTCTTATTCCAGCTAAGAATCTGTAAATGATTAGGGGGGATATTATTATTAATTACTTAATGAATTTAAGTTTATGATTTTATATATACATTTATTTTTTAAAAAAACAATTTTAAATGGGGTCCTGCGCGAAGATTACAAATACAAAATAAATAATTAAAGGGGACGATTTTAAAGTTCTCAGGGTTAAATTATTATTTGGGTAACCACATGCAGCAGTTTCCGTTCACTGGACGAAACTTTTTAGTTTACCTGTGCGTCTCGGTGCATATTAACACGCGATTGGACTTCCTTCTTCTCTCGTTGTTCGGGTTGATCCTGACGCTGCCGGTATTGAAGAAAACTCGAGCCTTTTCCTCCTTCTTCCTTGTTGTTTTCCTCGTCGTAAACATCTTATTCCTTCGCCGTCTAGCCTTCTAGTTGAGCCTGCTACTTAACTTCGTATCACACTGCTTTCAACTTCCTTCTTCTCAACTTCTTACACCATACATCTCAGCCTCCTCGACTGTCAATCTCTCACACCATACTCTTCCGCTGCTTACTCCACTTCAATGTCCCACACTATCTCTATACTATACTTCTCCGCTATTTCCTCGACTTGTCCGACGGTTTACCATCTTTATACTGTTCCGCTGCTTCCTCCACTTGTCCGACGGTCTTTTCGTACTGACTATTTTTTCGCCCATCACATTCGCAGGTCAACTCCAAGGTAAGTTTTCCGTCCAGCTCGGGAAAATGTTGATAACACAGGTAACAGTGTCCCTAGCAAATTCTGAAAGGTGAAAGCTCCCTCAACCAAAAACAAGCTTACCGTTATAAGCACGCAGACAGCCGCCATCTCGGCGCCGAGAAATACCCCTTTCACCTGGCCAGCGACATGCTCTTGCAGAAATTTTATTTAATCTAAAATTCCATAAATTGATATTAAAATTGGGGAGGGTACTACTGCGCTACAAATCCCCAGTAGTAAACATAAAAACGAAACCAAATTACAACATTTACACACCAGTAACAGTCGTCGTTACACACACACAGATCTCGCTTGTTTCTCTCTTATTGTTGTCCTCTGACGCATTGCAACCCCAACATCATCCTCGACCTCGGGCACGTTGCCACTCCAACTAAACCAAACAATTATAAGTTACATAAATTTTCTACAGCTCGGCCATTCTTACATAAGGTCGTCTTTCAACGCAAACACACAAAATTTTAATCACCTTAATAAATTCAAGTTATTAATAAATCAAGCGTTTCTCATATGTATGTACCGTCGCATACAATCTACAGCGACAACGCCATTATATGGGGGGTCTAGGACGATTCGGCGCGACCGTTTCGGCGCAAGCCTGTTCGGCGCAAGGTTGGGCGCGGGGATATTACGTGGCGATAAACGAGAATATCGTGGACATTTGTTTCAAATAAGTTATTTTATACAAATACACATCTTATATTAATATTAATAAAATGAAAAACAGCCTATATATCAGAAAAAAGTGATATAAACTTTATTAACAGTAGTTTGTTCACGACGTTCCGTTCTTAAATTTTAAAACCTCATCTTTTACGATTATAATAAAAATGAATATTTACAATATATATGTATAATACAATTATGTTATAAAATGAAAAATTATTAACGGAAAAAAGAAATTGAAATGGATAAAAATTTATTGTGCATGTCGCACAAGCAACGAGGCTGAAATAACACTTACAAAGAATAAGCGTATTGTTAGTTCCATAATTACAATGGAAAACTTTAACAATGAGTTAATTCTGTATAGAAAATTATCATAAGTTGTGCAAAACACCAAAATATACATTTCTAATAATCCTAATGTTATCTTTAGTGAATCTGCCAAAGGAAATTGACTAAATAGTTTTATAAAGTTGAAACGTTATTACCAGACAAATAAATACATAGAACTTGCAATAAAAATTAAATCCATTACTTTAGTTATTGATCAATTAGAAATTAACTTGAAAAGACTTGTGGATAGTAGCACTTTTTAACTCCTAGTTTTTAACTTCTGATAATAGTGCCAGAGCCTATGCTCTAGCATATAATTTATCTTTCAGAAATATCGTTTCTTCTACTAGCAGCCCTCT
The DNA here is from genome assembly GCA_034510155.1 of Eucriotettix oculatus. Lineage (NCBI taxonomy): Eukaryota > Metazoa > Arthropoda > Insecta > Orthoptera > Tetrigidae > Eucriotettix > Eucriotettix oculatus. The sequence goes on along the minus strand of CM067376.1, from coordinate 219,207,075 downwards.
TCATAACATTTCTATATTTTTATAAAATTCTCTTAATAAGGAAAATAATTTTACAGTCAAAACGTCTTTTAAGTTTTTGGACCATTTAAACGTCACTAATGATCATGTTTTCTTATCATTAGATGAAGAGTTCTTATTTAATTTTTACCCCAAGTTTTAAAAATAGATGGGATAACTACTTTTCGAAATTGACAAAAATTATTTTATCAAAAATTCTTATCTTAATAAATGTAATTATAAATTCCACTTATTTTTCGTTCAAGAACATTTACTATCACGAAATCATTGGTTCTACCTTGGGAATTTTTCTTTGTCGTTATTCGCGCAAATTATGAGAGATTTGGAAGCCTTATGTATTACATCTTTAGATTTAAAACCACTGAGATATTTCAAGAATGATGACTTTTTAGTATCATTCTCAGATTCCACATAAACCATTTGCTCAATACTTTTAATAATTACAACACTGAAAGAAACTTTAAAATTGAATTGAAAAAGATCACTCTGTCAATTTTCTTGATGTTTTGGTTATTGTTTCTGTCAATAAGATAGTTACCAATTGCTATAAAAATATCTACTTACTCAGGAATAATTCTTAATTACATGTCAAATCAGCCATTATTCCATAAGATACTATGCTTTATAATTCAGTAAATATGGACGTCAAATTATAACGTCAGCGCTATCATAAATTTAATCTGGGAAAAATAAATATTGTGTTCTTAACATTTATCCTTTGCATTTCGCTTAAAAATACATTAAAATTGGGTTGACTAAGATTAATATGAAATTAATAATTTACCCGTAAAATTACGCAGTAAGAAATAATACAAACTTATGACATGATTTAATGAATTATGATATCCAAATTATCTTAAAATCTTGCAATAATTTAAGCTATGTTAAAATATTAAAAATAAAATTAATAATTTCGGTATCTGTTTATATTGTAATTACAGTTATATTGGCCAAACTGTGCCCACATTTAATATCCGCATTTATTGGACTTGGAAAAATATAAAATTCAATGTGAAAAATTATTCAGTGGCTGCTTTACGTCTAATAATGTTATGCGAGTTTCGCGCCGAACTGGCTTGCGCCGAAACGGCTGCGCCGAATGGGCCGCGCCGAAGTGGCTGCGCCGAATCGGCCGCGCCGAATGGTCCCATCCCGATTATATGGGATCTGAGTAACTTCATGTCCTGGTCCAACGTATCTAAAAGTTTTGATATCTCTTAAAGGACTCGGGATTAAATTTTTGGCAAATACCTGAAGTTGTCATAATTTTTTATAAGTAGGGGTAATGTGTCTAATATCGTACCTCTTTTTAAAAATTGATATATTTGTGTCATTTTTCAAGTTAACTAATTACTTTCATGTGATTTTAAAGGATTTATTTGCGCTGTATCATACCTAAAAAAATCAATATAATACCTTAAATAATAAAATATTTTAAACGTGTAAAACCACAATAAGTACATATAGAAAGTTGCAAAAAACGTTTTCCTAATATCGCACCAGGGATGTCCCTAATATCACCCTATAAGATGATATGAATACTATTTCCAATAACCATAAAAAAGAATAAGGCAGGCAAAATAATTTAAAGATAGCTATTTATTATTATATTTAACAACAAATTCAATTGCATGTCATTGTGATATTATTAGACGGCATCTTCAACAATTAATCTTACGTTGCAGGTTACCAATAAAGCAAACAAGTGTTTAAAATAAATAAAATAGGTCAGGCGATATTAGTTCTACAATAACGGTACGATATTAGGAACACGACTTACCAATTTGGCTGATTCTACCAGCTGAATTAACAATGGACAGAACATTACAGCTATATCTACTTAAACTGCAAATCATATGGCTGTAATTACGTTATAATGATTAAGAATAACGCTTACGTTTAAGAAGATTGATTAGTGGATGATGAAGATGTCAAAAACTTTAGGTTTACTCAAAATTTTACACAAGCTAAACGCAACTGCTCATCTAACCAACGCTCTCACAGGACTGGTGGGGTGTTTTGAGACACCATTAGACACCGTTTTCCATTAGGAAGCAGCACCTAATTGGTGAGATCACGAGGGGTGCGATAATAGACACACACCCTACCAAATCGCCTACATGGAATCACGCTGGTTTCGTTCGTTTTTTGTTGTAATATTTCATATTATTCTTGTTCAATTGATCAACCAGTTTCGCGGCAGACTACCGCTTCATTTAAATCCTCTACTTTCTCAAATACGTCTGTCTCTACCGATTCCATTTGGAAATCAGACTTCATCTTGATTTTATCGTATAGAGGTTTCGCGTCTGGTACAACTTGGAATTTCTGTTTCTCTATATATGACAATTGTCTCGGACCAAAATGAATTGGCTGTTCCTGCTTCAAAACAATATTCATCTCAGAATTCATTGTTGAAGCACGATCAACGGTTCCTTCGATGCATTCACTCTCATTTTCTTCATTTTCGCAGGCTGTAAATCTGGGCAAACATTAATTTTGTCTGGATCAGTCATTTCAACGACGATACATATATGCAATAATTCATGCAATGCAGTTGCCAAGATTTCCGCTTCCTGCTTTGCACAGCTTATGTTTGTATCTCGACCCAACAATACATTAATTCCTCGACACGTAAAAAATAATGCATATGACATTGTTTCATCTGTTACTATCGGTGTACCATCAGATGTAAAGATCGATGGCGGTGAGACAGCAGCTAGCTGAAGGCTGCGCACCCACGATGTCAAAATGTAGGTGACGAAACCGCCCTGAAGGAGCAGAGAATTCCACACGATGCTAAGAAGCCGTCCAACGTTGGACGATTATGTGCACATCGTGTGGCCGATGCTCCAACTACGAGTGTCGAGTGACGTGCGACCGACGTTGGCGTTAGAACACGTTCGAACTGTTGTCGGTCTTCTGACCAGAGTCAAAGGGGTTTTTCCTTCACTCGGAGCTCAATTGGAAGTCATTTGACACTACTACACGATTCGTCCAACCTAGTGAAATCAGTTACATCCATTTTTGTTCATACATTTGCATCAATGATTAGTGCTTTGACAAGTTTCTTATTTATTACTTATATATTTTAACTAACATTTATTGAAGAAAAGGCATGCTACGACCATTACTGATCACAAATCTCCACGCTATGCTTTTCAACAGCGGCACGATAAGTTGCCGCCTGCGCATCTGGCACGTCAGCGGTTCCGCCAATATAGTGACGGACGCTCTATTCAGGGTCGACGGACTCTCTGCCAGGGCAGTTACGTCCAGTTCAATAGCGCAGGCCTTGTCATTGCGCCCACAAACAGATTCTTCCTTAGAGCTACAATGTCTCGTAGTCGGGTCGCTCGAGACGCAACTACCGGGCGATGCACGCACCGAAAACAAAGGAAATTCGAACCATTTAGTACTCGGAACACTTATTTTAAAAGTTTATATTTTATGAACAAAAATAGTATTAGTTCATTTTACGTAGTATTAACAATACATTTAAGAGGGTGCATTTCGAAGACTTTCATCAAACTGCGAAAACTATCCTTGATAAATTACTGTCATCGTGTGAGGGTTATTCCTAAAATTATTTAAAATATGTACGAAGCAAAATTGCTTTCATGTTACAAATGTGTGTCAACTTGGTTTTAAAGTTTTTTGCTTCAATGCAAAGAGAGAAGAATTTCTTCAGTTGAAGCTCAGAGGTACAAAAAACTGGTAGAGATTTATAAGGGTATAAAACCTGACGCTAAACTAAGTGATCTTAAAAAACAGATTAACTTCGTAAAATCAAACTACCAACGTTTATTCTTACGAAATTGGGCATCAAAGTGAAAAGATAGAACAAATGATGTCTACAATTGATTATACTTATTACTGCACAGTTCAAAATTTTCTTATGTTATTTAAATAGTTTAAGCTTCAATTTATTTATTTCTTAAATCATTTTTGTGTTCATTAATACGGGCTTTTAATGAGCGTTTAGTTTGGACAACGTAAAGATAACTACAGTCTAAACAATTAACTTGATATATAACAATGCTGCAATTATTAATTTGATCTTAAATATTTCTATAAAAGATTAAATTATTGGAAGATTTAAATATAATACTAATACCATGATTTTTAAAGTTTGTACGGTATTTTTTTCAAAAAAGGGGAGCACTATAAACACAAATTTGTTACTGGGTAACATAACAAGTATGTTATTCATTCCGTATTTAATCTAAATCAAACAATTATTTTAATATATTTGTAAATGAAGTAAAAATGACAACATTTAAATAAAAATAAATTAATAATATTGTCAAGATTATATTGGAGATAGCGCTTATGAACTAATTTTGACTGTCTTATCTACCATATTATAAACCATAGAATTCTATGAGGAAATAGGTGCTTGGGCATGTCTTTAGGGTTCTTACTAAGTGAGTGGATTTATAAAAACATTATCAACATATATGAACAATCTAAAGATGAGATACATATAAGGCTTCCAAACTTCCCATTACAAGTGACACAGGGTTTCCCATGAGGAACTACTGATTTGGTGATATTAAATATTAACAATAAATTAAAAGGCGGCCCAAAAGTCAGCTTTGAATATATCACTATTTATTTACAAGTGCGACGTTTCATCTCATTTTGAAACTTCTTCAGACATACTACAAAAGTAATATTACAATAAATTAAATATAAGTTCTATATTACAATTTTTTAATTTATATTTAAAAATATGGTTAAAAAATTACAAATTTTGCTATACATCCTATTTAGTCCTTGACTTCCTCAGCCGAAAAGATTATTGAATTTACATGTGAAGAATTTGGTGCCGCGCTGGACCTTTCCCAGCGACGGTTACGGCCGAAATGATGTAGTAAGGCTAGGTTTACACGGGCAGTGATGACTGCCAGAAAACGAGGGGCAGTGAAGTCAGTGCCGTATCAACACACGTTAGTGCTGCACTGACAACTGCCAATCCATCGCTGACACGAGAGCACTGCTTCACTTTTCTTGGAGCGTGTCAACAGTATGCCAGTCATGACTGACGTTCCCCCTCCACCGACCTAGACACTGCCCTCATGGGAGGCCAGTTAGTGGCAGTTACGGTTCTCAATTATCGATTGTGAACAGTGTGGAATGTGTGACTATCGATTGCGCGATAGTAATCAGTATGAATTTAGAATTTTCAATACGCGTGCAGTCTGGTATAGTGTGCTATTGGAGTAAGTGAACCTTTGTTGTGAACCTTGGTTCAGAAAGCATTTACGTTGGAGTTCCTATGCTGAACCTATGGGCCTATAAATTTTTAGGTTAACATTCCAAAAATAATTATTGTCCACCCTCCAACGGCACAAACTTTTACTGAAAAAAAAACACGCGAAAGAATTATATACAGCTATAAACGTACTACTATCACACGAAATTAAAAATAATTCATTTTGTGTTGTTCAGTAATTGACACCTTTAAGGGAAAAAAAACAAGTAATAAAAACCGAGCCAATTAAACACAGGTGCTGTTTTTATTATTGCTTAATTTCTGTAGTAATGATATAAAGCAATGTTACTAACAACTGTTTTAATTTTTACGTATCTATAGTACAGTATGGTAGTACTGAGTTTGACTTTTTCGTGAGAATTTCACGAACCCTTCCTTGTTACGTCTTTTCTAGCACAAACACAAAGGCGAAAAACTTTCAACTTGATATAAACAATATATCGATACTATGCAACATCTACATTCCAATCTGTCGTAGTTGTCAAGAAATAGCAGAGAAGTATAAACATGCATCAGAGTTCTCTGTAGCGAGGGCAGCACTTCCACAGAGTTGTCAGTTATCTGCCCACGATGTAAACGGTAGGCAGTGCATAGCCAACCCAACTTCGACGAACATTTCTGCCCGTGTAAACCTAGCTTAACAATTAGTGCTTTCGACAGTTAAATTTTAGCAATGGAGAATAATATTAAAGCGTGAAACTACTACAACAAAAGAGTATCGTAAATTTTGTTCAAATTATTCATGTCATATTTAACATTGATTGCATGAGGGCTGCACCTGATATACAACATTTCACTCATAATTCTCGAGAAGTAATTATTTTCTTCGTCTAAAATTATCATATTTTGCCAATCTAAATTGTCATTATTAATATGTATGTGCTTAATAAATATTGTTAAATTAAAAGTAAGAATGTAAAGAAATTGAGAATTAAGTGAAGGAATTTTTGGACGACGTTTGGACCAATAACTAGAAATGAAAAACATTGCCAATTACCAACACATAAAAACCTGCGTTCATTAAACCACAGAAGAGGTGATAGGGAAGCAAAAAGAAAGAAGTATGAGAAAAGAACCGTATTGGTGGGATGAAGAAATAGAAAAAGAAATAAAAGAGAAGAGAAAAAATATACATTTGTAACCACAAAAGATGGCAATGACAAAATCATATATAAACAATCACAAGAAAAAGTACGCAGGATGATCAAACAAAATAAAAAAGAATCATGGGAGAAAACATGCCAACGTATTAATACATATATTAGAGGTAGTAGAAATACAGAAAGATGGAGAATACTAAAACATCTATGCAACGATAGGAATAGGGAAATAATAACACTAATAACAATAGACGAATTGGACACTTACTTAAAAAAATTATTAACAGAAAACAGTAAAGAATTTATCGATGAATAGAAATTTAAATGTTGAATCAACCCTAATAAGAAGACAGAAGCATGTAGATCTTTAAAAAATGGTAAATCTCCAGGACCTGGTAGTATACCATCTGAACTAATAAAAATAGGAACAAAGAAAACACGTAAGAAAATTATTTCAAGAATGTATGAATGGCGCAAAAATCCCAGAAGAATGGAAAATATCCGTAATGTCTATAATCTTTAAGAAAGGTGATAAAAATAAGTACAAGAACAACCGGAAAATCGCGGTGACTAACACAATCAGTACGATTTACGGAAATATACTAAAAAAAGTAGAATGCGAATAGAAAGACTATGAAGCAGAAGAACAAGCAGGGTTCAGAACCGGCAGATCCACGGTAGATCACATATTTTATGTCACGCAGGCTATTGAAAAAAGGACTGGTATGAATCAAGAAATATATCTACTATATGTCGACTTACAGAAGGCATATGATAGTGTACCACTAAGTAGACTTTGGACAACCTTAGAACAAACGAATATTAAAGTTGGGCTAATACAGGTAGTTTGGAGATAATGCAAAAATAACCTGACACAAATTAAAGCAGGACGAAAAATATCAAACGGATTTACTGTGACAAACGGACTTAAACAGGGCTGTTGTATATTCCCAACTATTTTCAAAATATATTTAGACGAGGACCTAAGCTATTTGACCAGAAAATTTAACGATGAATACAAAAAATGGGGACTCGAGATTAATATAGAAAAAACAGAATGTATGTACATTGGAGGAACGGCACATTACAAGATGGTAAAGAAATTAAAAACTGCAGCCAATATAAATATTTCGGCATAAAGCTAACACAAGATGTAAAACTAGATGAGGCCATACGAGATAGGAACATGCCAGGTAAGAGAGCCATATCCATGATGAATGGAATACTATGGGACCAAACCATATCCAAAGAAAACAAAAAACTGATATATAACACTAGTTAATAGTATAGTAACATACAGTAGTGAAGTATGGCCAACCAAACAAAGTAATGAAAGAATGTTTATCACGACTGAAATGGACTTTTGGAGGAGAGCAGCAGGAAAATTCAGACGTGAAAAAATAAAATATGATAGGATCAGAGAAATAATGGGAGTTGAGAAGACAATAGTGGACGACATAAAAAACAAACAATTAAAATTGTACGGACATGTACAAAGAATGAGAAATGATTGGTTACCAACACAGATCCTGATATGGACACCGAAGGACGCAGAAGAAGAGGAAGGCCAAGACGGAGCTGGAGAGATGGAATCGAGAATTACACGATTATGGAAAAATAGAGAAAATTGGCTATTAGGAAACGGAAGGTGACATAGAAAGCTATAAACCGAAATACTACTACTATTTTTGTCTATTTGAAAAAGTAGGTATCCCATCTATTTCTGAAACTTGGTATAATTAATACTTGGGCAAATAATTAAATAAGGAAATAACATCTAATGACAAAACTTGATCATTATGATAAAAGTATTATTATATTTTCACGGAACTTAGATTGTTTGATTGTAAAATTATTATCATGATCAAAACTATATTTTAAAAGCCTTTTAATCATCTGTCATCTTCTATCTATACCAATAATTAAAATTGTAGTGTCTATCTAAAAGTTTGTCTAAAATAGGCTCAGGAACTGTTCAAATTTTAGTTTAATTTTTCATGTATGTTTCATTTTACAATCTTGCAGTTTTCGGAAGATAATAATATAAATATTAATAAATCCATTGAATTTCTGCACCAAAGCCAGACTTGTTCAAAACCAATTGCGATTTTTAAGGTTTTCATGGAAATTTTGGTATTTAGAGTTGGTCAGAGAACTTTTCTGTCCATCTTTTGAAGATTTAGGTTACTTCCTTTCCCCGTTTCAGGTCCTACGCTAAAGACATATAGTACTTGGAAAGGATAGACTATGCCCTTCAGTAGCCTTCAAACTAGATTGCTGTTAATCGTAAAATAATTCTTAAGTTTAACTAGCATTTTATTTAAGTAATTATATTATTTAATCCATATCATTAAATAAAATTGAAGTGTCTGTCTATGTATCTGTCTGGATTAGCTCCTTTAATAACATAATCGATCTGAAATTTTAATATGAAACCTTTTTAACGACTGTAACCATACTGCAAGGAGAATAAATAAAAACCCTACGCTTTTCCGATGATATTGAGGTATTAAGGGAGCCAGAAGAAGACTTGGAAAACGTAATAAATGGCATGAACGTGGTCCTGGTAAAGGATTTTAATATGAGGATGGATCGAGGATACCCAAGGTTATGGAGTATAGTGTGGGAAAAGTGGAATAACAAAGGGTGTTTGATTGGGAAGGGATATAATGAACTTAAGGAATTCTGCTACTTGGGAAGCGTATAACTATGGATTGTAGAAGTATAGTAGACATTAAGAGTAGGATATTACAGGAAAGGTAGGCTTTGGCAAAAAAGAGGGATTTACTTACGGGTAAAGTGTGAATATTAGGAAATCCTTGGCAAAAATATTCGTTTGGAGTATGGATATATATTGGTGCGAAACGTAGACGATTGGAGTTTCCGAAGGGAAAAGAGTAGAAGCCTTTGAAATGTGGCGTTATAGGAAAATGCTGAAAATCAGATGGATGGATAGAATCACTAACGAGGAACTCCTAAACAATAGGGAAAGACAGAAAAATATGGAGGACGTTGACCAAAAGAAGGTATAGATTAATATGCCACGTTTTATGACATGAGGGTCTTGCAAAATTAACATTAGAGCGAAGTGTGTGGGGTAAGAACAGATGAGGGAGGCCTAGGATTGAATACGGTAATCAGAGGATGTGGTAGTTATGCGGAAATAAAAAGGCTTGCGAAAAATAGGTTAACATGAAGGGTTGCATGAGACCAGTCGTAGGACTGAATACCACAACATCATATTATATTGTTTCATTACAACGAATAATATTGTTTTATTATATAATCTGGAACAATAGCAATTTTGATATTATGGAGTGCTACCTAAATGCGCATTTTCATGAACTGTCTCCCATCTCTTAACACCTTCTCTCCTGTCTCCCAACACCTTCTGTCTCCCGTCTCTCAACACCTTCTCCGGCCTCTCAACACCTTCCGTTTCCAATCTCCCAACACCTTCTGTCTCAAAATCCCTTCCCATGTAAGCCACGGAAGCTGCATAATTTCAAACCACCAAAAAGCCGTTATCCTTAAATGACTTCTATTGGCTGGCTCTTTAATAATTGCAGACAATTGTAAAAATTGCAACTTCTGGGCCTAAATACTGAATGTTTTTGCGTTTCTCAGTGAGATTTCAAATTTTCCACGGAACTTCCGTTATCACCAAAATCACTAAAAATTCACTGCGATCCCCTTTTCGTGAATGGTACTTTTTCCACATTTAACTAATAAATGCGAGTGCACCCACACAGCCAGGAAAACAGATGCACAAACTTAAATTTTGACTTCGCGTATTTAATACATTACAACCCCTTAATGAAATTGTTTTTATAATATAAATTATAATAATTTTAAAGCATAATAATTTGTTAAAATAATCTTAAAAAACCCTTCCCCCTAATCATTTACAAGCTTAGTAAAAAGCTGATACTGCAGCTAAAGAAATTCTTAAAGAGTCTACGGCAGAAGATACAACTAATACTGGATTACAAATTTTACTTACAATAATTTACAATGACTAAATACTATTCATGTTATAAAAATTGACAGTGGTTGACTTCTATTGAATTACGTTATTTTAAAGACATAAGTCACCACTTTGATATTGAAATTTCGTGGTAACGGCGTGGATCAATTATTGGAAATTGTTGTCGGGCTTTTCATTGCCTAGGACGACTTAAGTGAAGGAAATTACAAATAGAGGATCAACTAAATGTCGAACCAAGCAGGTCCAAACTCACAAGAGTATACGTACACTCATGCATTTGCCCCAAATGCCTTCTACCTTGAAGAAGAACAGTTTATTCTCTGAAACGTTTGTTTCCTGTTTCTCATTACTATACTTACTGTTTCATCTTTCCTATTTTCGCACTCTTTAATGTCTTTGTCCTTTATCCATCTCATCTGTTTCTCTACTCTTAATCTCGTTTACTTAAAACAAATCTAGGCAATGGAAAAGTTGATAACTACCATTATTAGGTTACAAATTCATTCCAAAATTCTGAGCGTTTCAAAATTCTATTACTGAAAAAGTTATTTGATATTACTGTTTTTCGCTACTTATATATTGTGATAAATGCGAAATGTTGTGGTTAAGGATTTTTATTACTTTATCAATAATTATTAAAGTTATAGTAACGAAGATTATAGTTATCATGTGGGTAGTTACCACGATCCAGTAATTATTATTATTTGGTTGGGATAAAATCTCAGAATCAGGTGCCTTTTTTGATAAGGCAGGTTTTTCAATGTCATTTCCTGGAAACCTTATCAACGACATTCTCTCTGTTTCAAGTGACTCTTATTACTCTTATAATTGCTGATAATAAGCGTAAGATCCATCAAGAAAGAGTACATACATTATATCCAGAGCACAATTCACACGTTTGAAAACGTTTTGTTCTTCTTGCCTCCTTACGAAATACATTGTGTAAGGGCTTCAAAATACACTTTACAACTTTATTACGAAATATTAAAACATAAGATTTTCGATTTCATTTTTATAATGTTCGCACATATCCAGTAATCCTTTAACAAACATGGTTTGAACTATGCGTAATTCACACAATGAGTTTGGATAATATGACATGTAATATAGGGGTTTTCTATAAGGGCGGGTCGATGTTGTGTGTGAGGTATTAACGAAATTCCTTTTTTTATTTGAAAGGGCATACATACATGGACCTTTCAAATAAAAAAGAATCTCCTTATAACGTCACACACAACTTATTGTATTCCATTTCAACATCGACCCGCCCTTATTAACAACCACTTTACGCCAACCTAATGCCTTGTCGATACGATAGTAGCGCCGCTCTGTAGGTAAACTGTGTAAGAAAAGAGGTGGTACAATTGAAAAGTTACATTGCGTTGCGTGTTGTTCTTACGGTATGACTTATTTTCCATATTCCTTTCTTAATCTGCCGTTCTATATATACGTTCACAGCATGGGATACTTCATCTTTGCCTTACTCCTGTCTTGATTTCTGCTTTTTTTTCTTGCCCTTTAATTCCAATTACTGCTGACTGCCTTCTGTTATGGATAACTCTTCTTCTCCATATTTTACTTCTGCCATCTTCAAAATCCTTAGTAGTGTGTTCCAGTTTATATTATCAAGGGCTTTTTTAAATCTACAAATGCCATGAACGTAGGTCTCCTTTTTGTCATCCAGTCTTCTAAAAATAGACGCCGAGTTAATATTGCATCTCTTTTCTGACATTATTCTTAAAATCAAACTCATTTCCTACCTCACATTCTATTTGACGTCCTATATACTATTTTTATTAGTATTTTGCGCGCATGGGATAATAAAATTACAAGAGCAATTGAACAAGTTGAAGAGAACTTTTCATAAAGATAAAGCAATGCCTTACTAACCAAGATAATGCAATCGAAGAAAGTCGTCAGATTTCACGTTTTTATAGATTGCCCAATTGAATATTAAAATTTATAAAGTAAAGTATTCCGCAAAACATTCAGTTTTTCATAAATTATTGCTATTTTTTCTCACGGTATTCATGCTGTATAAATCAATAACCTGTATTTTCCCAATCATTTTTTTGTCAGCAAAATAATTTTAAAAATTTGCAATATATGACCTAATGTAGTGTTGGAATTTTACTCAAATGACGGGAGAAAATTCTGGAACATGTTCCCTCCATAAGCGTTTATTGACGATCGTCTCAATAATAAATAACATTACAAAAATGTAAACTAGTCCCATTGTCATAATAATGGTAGCGGTATTATAACCATCAAATGTTTGTGTCGTTTTTGCAGTTATTTATGCAGGTGCAAATACAATTAATTTTCTGAAGCTAATACGTTTTATTATGTAACTAGCTGTGCTCTCAGCTTCGTTCGTACGGAAATAGTTCTTTTTATTTTGCCATAAAAACCAAAAACACAGGTACAGAGTTTGACAAATAAACCCAATTTACGTATACATCGCATTAACGATCCAAAGAAGTTTATTATTTCTCAACAATAGGTTAATTACGGCGCGAATCCTACTGCAACAATAGATGGTGTGAGAATGCTCGCCTTCCCTTTCCCTTTCTCTCTTTTTCTGCCAAAATTATGGTTATAATAACAGTAAGTGGAATGAATGGTATAGGGACGCCCAATAGGATTTACAATTCGCAGTTGGCTTTCACGCCGTCTTTTGCGCGGCAATTCAGTGGATTTATAAATATTTACATTAATATATTCTGAACTCTTCAATATATCAAAATGAAACATACATGAAAATTTAAGTTAAAATTCCTGTTTCAATCCTTCAAATTTCATTGAAATTTGTTAAGCAGTTTCCAAATACAAAGAGATAAAGAGTATAGATGAGATCGTCACGTCCGCTAATTATATCTCCGCTATGTTCAAAGTTTAGAAATAATTGTGACTATAAATGTTGAATTATTTTTTTTAATAAAATATTCTCTCTTCTCATTAAATATACAGCGGCAAAAAATGTAGACTGTAGTGCTGTCAGGATTCCTTGTATTTTTCTAGTGGAATTCACATGTTACAACATTTATTAATCATTCAATTTTGTCAGCAACATCGTATATAGTATCCTGAAAATATCCTAAGAGAACCGCCGATAGTGATATAAACGTCGTATATATTTATTTAAACTATATGATATACTTATTCATTTAATTACTATTTCAGAATCATTTGGCTATTAATTTCAAATGTTATTTTATAAATTAAGTCAGAGCAATACAGATATAATAAATTAAAAGTCCACATGATACAGTTGAGCTACTCTTGTGCATTTATTATTCCTGACAGTAATCTTCAGTCACAGAGCAGGATAGAACAAAGTGCATTCTGCTTTAGCGGGAGGGCACGCACCGCCAGGCTTCGAAGTAAAAGCAGAAATACACACTCTTAAAATACTATTATTGTAAAGATTCTTAAAATTGCGAAACAAATAATCCTTCCTAAATTAATTCATGTGCTGGACACATAAGCACCAGCGTCTATGGCAACGATATATACTTAAGCTTTATGTGGTGCAGCATTTTTTAAAACTTTATTGAATGTATGAGATATCCTTGTAAACGAGCAATAAAAATTTCACATTGCCGGCAATATTTCTGAAAACTAAGGTCCGGCAGTATTGCCGGAAACTATGGCCGGGCAATGTGTAGCACTATATAGTTGAGGAGAATGCACAGTGGACAACTCCGCCCATATTGTAGTAGCTTACTATTACTCCGACTTTTGTCGAGATAAATTGATAATCTAAAAGCAGTTCTGAAAATGTTGGTGTTAGGAAATGTATAGCTGTCTGTTCAGGGTATGTTGTACGTCAAGAAACGCATCCTTAAAATGTAATAGATAATAAGTATGGCGTGTGTTTTTTAACATGTCCTCGCAGAACCCATATCCCGTTTGTATGAATACAATTAATGTTCTTAACAACGATAGGAACGTTCTCCAGGCCACGTGGAGGGGTAGTTCCTTCACAAACTACAATACTCCCCATCTCCCTTCCATACTGCGCATGGAAACACGCCATGTAGAATATCACGAACTGTATATCCCGGCAACATTGCATTCATAGTGTAGCCCCAACATTTCCCGAAAATTAATTTTTATTAGAAATTAAAGAAAAGGAGAGCCTGGATTAGATCTTTTTAAATAAACGAGAAACAATTCACAATTGAAGCAACGAATTGATTCTTGAAAATTATTCAATCAAAAATTTCATCTTCTATGCCGACAACATTTCCCGAAAATTAATTTTTATTAGAAATTAAAGAAAAGGAGAGCCTGGATTAGACATTTTTAAATAAACTAGAAACAATTCACAACTGAAGCAACGAATTGATTCTTGAGAATTATTTATTCAAAAGTTTAATCTTCTATGCCGAAGGGCGACTTTGAATATTTTCTCCATTAGAGCCAAAAAGGATACGGTGATGAGGAATGCAACACCGATCTATACGAGATTGGCAATTATCCTATTATCGATGGGAGTGTACTACAAATCTTTTACATATTTATTCACTGCCCGACTGTTCTATTGAAATATGCGTTGTTTAATGGAAGGATTAAATAAATTTATTAAATTACAGAATAATTGTTTTAAAAACTATAAATTAAGCTGTTAATCTTTTTTGTTAGTTACTTTTCATCAAGATGACAAATATATAGGTTTCACAAGTTGCCAAATTTGTCGGCTGTTGTAAGCCAAACGTCTTAATTTCACTTGGTAATTTCTATAACCCACGTCTCACAATGATGAATTTGCGTGGACTGCATCCATAAATGCAACAGTTTTTTGGTTAGGCCAATTCATGTTTGGAATACGGAATAATATATATCCGAATTACGGAGAACGAACGACACCAACCACTTAACTCAGCTTATTGGCTACAGAGTCCTGTAGGTGAGGGCAGGAAACTAGTATTGCCGGACAATATTTTCGACTCCAGCAAGTAGTTGCAATACAGATATATTGCCGGAAATGTTGCTGGATTTTGGGGATTTCCGGCCACATATTGACGTAAAAATTTGCCCGTTGACCAGCCCATTAACATATTCAAATTACAGATTTTACTCTTGAAATATCAAAACCGGTCTTCGTTAAGGTAGTCTTGAAAGGTATTACTCTAAATACCTCAATGATGCAGAATATATTTCCCAGGAAACAATCAATTTTTTGGAAACAATTTAATAAATTTAAGTTTTTTTTTCATCGACTACAATTGTGATGGACCATTTGCAAACATAATCATATTTATAATTAAAGGTTTTTGTGTGCTTCGAGATGGTTCATCAGAATTTAGTCAATAAAAGACACTTCGTTGAAGAAGAAGAACTGATACAATTGTAGCATGAACAGTGCGATGAAGTTATAATAGACACTAAAATCAAAAAGAATCCTGATCAGATATTAGCGTCTGTAGTAAATGCAACGAAGTAAAGAGAGAGAATAACTGACGATTAAACCGTACTGTTTAAAAAATAATTCAAATTATAAGATACAATTTGG
This sequence comes from Eucriotettix oculatus, assembly GCA_034510155.1. NCBI lineage: Eukaryota > Metazoa > Arthropoda > Insecta > Orthoptera > Tetrigidae > Eucriotettix > Eucriotettix oculatus. The sequence goes on along the minus strand of CM067376.1, from coordinate 219,191,173 downwards.
GAAAGGGGGCGATTATTAATTGCTTACCAAACTCAGATATCAATGACCTATATAATTCAATAGTCTTTCCTTTTTGATTTTTCATCTCATGATATTAAACGCCGAAGTTCTTCATTAATAAAATTATATAAAGCCATAACATAATCAAAAATGATGTTAACTTAAAATACATTGAATTCAAAATTTATAAGATTAAAATTTAATTAAACCAAGTACAAAAGACATTACAAATAAATGAGATAACAGAATAATAAAATTCTGAAATTTATTTTATAATTAAAGCTAGGTAAATACTCAGTCTCATTAAGTAATAAGAATTGAAGATTATACTTCAATTAATGTGTTTTACGAAGTGTATGGAATATTAAAATATACAATTTTTATATTGATTAAAGAAAAGTTTTCATTTTTGACATATGCAAATATTATAATTGAGTTTACTTTTACAGGAATACACAATAAAAAGTAAAAACAGCAATATAAACATATTTACTGAATCTAAAATAAATATTCATATGAATAAATATATTAAGATTAAACTAAATTACAAATAAATTACATAAACAACAATAAAAAATTCATCAGAATATTCCATTTAAATTCTCAATATAATACAAAAATAGACCATTATGAAAACAATACAAAACAAGAGTACAAAAAATTGCAAACTTAATAAGAGTAAATAAATAACATACAATAAAATCATGAAGAAAAAGATGATCAAATCACAAAATATTTACATACTGAAGACTCATACGAAAATACTATATCTCGTACGCAAATCTTGACTTATGCCTCCGCCGCCTAGCAACAAAGAAAGCCAGAAACGGACAGCAAGTAGCTATTAACGAAGCACAAACAATACCCGCTACAGCACCACCACTAAGGCTCGGTTGCGGAGACACAGGTAAGTCCGTCGAAGTTGGCAACCCTTCTGTAGTAGAAGGCTCACTAGCTGTGCTGTCCAGCCCAGTGGACGTCAACGGCGTATCTGTTTCTGAAGCAGTGGTCGAAACTGTCGACGAGTCATCCGTTGTCCGTTCCTCAGTAGTAATTGTAATCGTCACACTTGACGTGGATTCCGTGGTGGTTGAAACTATAGTTGTTGTACTTATATCTGGAGTTGTAGTCGTCACATTCGACGTGGATTCCGTGCTACTTGATTCTGTAGATGTTGAATCTGTATTGGGGGCTGTAGTCGTCACAGTTGACGTGGACTCAGTGGTAGTTGACTCTGTAGACGTTGAATCTGTATCAGGGATTGTAGTCGTCACAGTTGACGTGGAATCAGTGGTAGTTGACTGTTTAGACGTTGAATCTGTATCGGGGATTGTAGTCGTCACAGTTGACGTGGACTCAGTGGTAGTTGACTCTGTAGACGTTGAATCTGTATCGGGGATTGTAGTCGTCACAGTTGACGTGGACTCAGTGGTAGTTGACTCTGTAGACGTTGAATCTGTATCGGGGGTTGTAGTCGTCACAGTTGACGTGGATTCCGTAGTAGTTGACTCTGTAGATGTTGAATCTATATCGGGGGTTGTAGTCGTCACAGTTGACGTGGATTCTGTGGTAGTTGACTCTGTAGATGTTGATACTGTATCGGGGGTTGTAGTCGTCACAGTTGACGTGGAATCAGTGGTAGTTGACTCTGTAGACGTTGAATCTGTATCGGGGATTGTAGTCGTCACAGTTGACGTGGACTCAGTGGTAGTTGACTCTGTAGACGTTGAATCTGTATCGGGGATAGTAGTCGTCACAGTTGACGTGGATTCCGTGGTAGTTGACTCTGAAGAAGTTGAATCTGTATCAGGGATTGTAGTCGTCACAGTTGACGTGGACTCAGTGGTAGTTGACTCTGTAGACGTTGAATCTGTATCGGGGATTGTAGTCGTCACAGTTGACGTGGACTCAGTGGTAGTTGACTCTGTAGACGTTGAATCTGTATCGGGGGTTGTAGTCGTCACAGTTGACGTGGATTCCGTGGTAGTTGACTCTGTAGATGTTGAATCTGTATCGGGGGTTGTAGTCGTCACAGTTGACGTGGACTCAGTGGTAGTTGACTCTGTAGACGTTGAATCTGTATCGGGGGTTGTAGTCGTCACAGTTGACGTGGATTCCGTGGTAGTTGACTCTGTAGACGTTGAATCTGTATCGGGGATTGTAGTCGTCACAGTTGACGTGGATTCAGTGGTAGTTGACTCTGTAGACGTTGAATCTGTATCGGGGGTTGTAGTCGTCACAGTTGACGTGGACTCAGTGGTAGTTGACTCTGTAGACGTTGAATCTGTATCGGGGATATTAGTCGTCACACTTGAAGTGGATTCTGTGGTAGTTGACTCTGTAGATGTTGAATCTGTATCGGGGGTTGTAGTCGTCACAGTTGACGTGGACTCAGTGGTAGTTGACTCTGTAGACGTTGAATCTGTATCGGGGGTTGTAGTCGTCACAGTTGACGTGGACTCAGTGGTAGTTGACTCTGTAGACGTTGAATCTGTATCGGGGATTGTAGTCGTCACAGTTGACGTGGAATCAGTGGTAGTTGACTCTGTAGACGTTGAATCTGTATCGGGGGTTGTAGTCGTCACAGTTGAAGTGGACTCAGTGGTAGTTGACTCTGTAGACGTTGAATCTGTATCGGGGGTTGTAGTCGTCACAGTTGACGTGGACTCAGTGGTAGTTGACTCTGTAGACGTTGAATCTGTATCGGGGGTTGTAGTCGTCACAGTTGACGTGGATTCCGTGGTAGTTGACTCTGTAGATGTTGAATCTGTATCGGGGGTTGTAGTCGTCACAGTTGACGTGGATTCCGTGGTAGTTGACTCTGTAGACGTTGAATCTGTATCGGGGGTTGTAGTCGTCACAGTTGACGTGGATTCCGTGGTAGTTGACTCTGTAGACGTTGAATCTGTATCGGGGATTGTAGTCGTCACAGTTGACGTGGACTCAGTGGTAGTTGACTCTGTAGACGTTGAATCTGTATCGGGGGTTGTAGTCGTCACAGTTGACGTGGACTCAGTGGTAGTTGACTCTGTAGACGTTGAATCTGTATCGGGGATATTAGTCGTCACACTTGAAGTGGATTCTGTGGTAGTTGACTCTGTAGATGTTGAATCTGTATCGGGGGTTGTAGTCGTCACAGTTGAAGTGGACTCAGTGGTAGTTGACTCTGTAGACGTTGAATCTGTATCGGGGGTTGTAGTCGTCACAGTTGACGTGGACTCAGTGGTAGTTGACTCTGTAGACGTTGAATCTGTATCGGGGATTGTAGTCGTCACAGTTGACGTGGACTCAGTGGTAGTTGACTCTGTAGACGTTGAATCTGTATCGGGGATTGTAGTCGTCACAGTTGACGTGGATTCCGTGGTAGTTGACTCTGTAGACGTTGAATCTGTATCGGGGGTTGTAGTCGTCACAGTTGACGTGGATTCCGTGGTAGTTGACTCTGTAGACGTTGAATCTGTATCGGGGGTTGTAGTCGTCACAGTTGACGTGGATTCCGTGGTAGTTGACTCTGTAGACGTTGAATCTGTATCGGGGGTTGTAGTCGTCACAGTTGACGTGGATTCCGTGGTAGTTGACTCTGTAGACGTTGAATCTGTATCGGGGATTGTAGTCGTCACAGTTGACGTGGACTCAGTGGTAGTTGACTCTGTAGACGTTGAATCTGTATCGGGGGTTGTAGTCGTCACAGTTGACGTGGACTCAGTGGTAGTTGACTCTGTAGACGTTGAATCTGTATCGGGGATAGTAGTCGTCACAGTTGACGTGGATTCTGTGGTAGTTGACTCTGTAGATGTTGAATCTGTATCGGGGGTTGTAGTCGTCACAGTTGACGTGGATTCCGTGGTAGTTGAGTCTGTAGATGTTGAATTTGTATTGGGGGTTGTAGTCGTCACAGTTGACGTGGATTCCGTGGTAGTTGACTCTGTAGATGTTGAATCTGTATCGGGGATTGTAGTCGTCATAGTTGACGTGAACTCAGTGGTAGTTGACTCTGTAGACGTTGAATCTGTATCGGGGATTATAGTCGTCACAGTTGACGTGGACTCAGTGGTAGTTGACTCTGTAGACGTTGAATCTGTATCGGGGATTGTAGTCGTCACAGTTGACGTGGACTCAGTGGTAGTTGACTCTGTAGACGTTGAATCTGTATCGGGGGTTGTAGTCGTCACAGTTGACGTGGATTCCGTGGTAGTTGACTCTGTAGATGTTGAATCTGTATCGGGGATAGTAGTCGTCACAGTTGACGTGGATTCCGTGGTAGTTGACTCTGTAGATGTTGAATCTGTATCGGGGATTGTAGTCGTCACAGTTGACGTGGACTCAGTGGTAGTTGACTCTGTAGACGTTGAATCTGTATCGGGGGTTGTAGTCGTCACAGTTGACGTGGATTCCGTGGTAGTTGACTCTGTAGATGTTGAATCTGTATCGGGGGTTGTAGTCGTCACAGTTGACGTGGATTCCGTGGTAGTTGACTCTGTAGACGTTGAATCTGTATCGGGGGTTGTAGTCGTCACAGTTGACGTGGATTCCGTGGTAGTTGACTCTGTAGACGTTGAATCTGTATCGGGGATTGTAGTCGTCACAGTTGACGTGGACTCAGTGGTAGTTGACTCTGTAGACGTTGAATCTGTATCGGGGATTGTAGTCGTCACAGTTGACGTGGACTCAGTGGTAGTTGACTCTGTAGACGTTGAATCTGTATCGGGGGTTGTAGTCGTCACAGTTGACGTGAATTCCGTGGTAGTTGACTCTGTAGACGTTGAATCTGTATCGGGGGTTGTAGTCGTCACAGTTGACGTGGATTCCGTGGTAGTTGACTCTGTAGATGTTGAATCTGTATCGGGGGTTGTAGTCGTCACAGTTGACGTGGATTCCGTGGTAGTTGACTCTGTAGATGTTGAATCTGTATCGGGGGTTGTAGTCGTCACAGTTGACGTGGATTCCGTGGTAGTTGACTCTGTAGATGTTGAATCTGTATCGGGGGTTGTAGTCGTCACAGTTGACGTGGATTCCGTGGTAGTTGACTCTGTAGATGTTGAATCTGTATCGGGGGTTGTAGTCGTCACAGTTGACGTGGATTCCGTGGTAGTTGACTCTGTAGATGTTGAATCTGTATCGGGGGTTGTAGTCGTCACAGTTGACGTGGATTCCGTGGTAGTTGACTCTGTAGATGTTGAATCTGTATCGGGGGTTGTAGTCGTCACAGTTGACGTGGATTCCGTGGTAGTTGACTCTGTAGATGTTGAATCTGTATCGGGGGTTGTAGTCGTCACAGTTGACGTGGATTCCGTGGTAGTTGACTCTGTAGATGTTGAATCTGTATCGGGGGTTGTAGTCGTCACAGTTGACGTGGATTCCGTGGTAGTTGACTCTGTAGATGTTGAATCTGTATCGGGGGTTGTAGTCGTCACAGTTGACGTGGATTCCGTGGTAGTTGACTCTGTAGATGTTGAATCTGTATCGGGGGTTGTAGTCGTCACAGTTGACGTGGATTCCGTGGTAGTTGACTCTGTAGATGTTGAATCTGTATCGGGGGTTGTAGTCGTCACAGTTGACGTGGATTCCGTGGTAGTTGACTCTGTAGATGTTGAATCTGTATCGGGGGTTGTAGTCGTCACAGTTGACGTGGATTCCGTGGTTGTTGACTCTGTAGATGTTGAATCTGTATCGGGGGTTGTAGTCGTCACTGTTGACGTGGATTCCGTGGTAATTGACTCTGTAGATGTTGAATCTGTATCGGGGGTTGTAGTCGTCACAGTTGACGTGGATTCCGTGGTAGTTGACTCTGTAGATGTTGAATCTGTATCGGGGGTTGTAGTCGTCACAGTTGACGTGGATTCCGTGGTAGTTGACTCTGTAGATGTTGAATCTGTATCGGGGGTTGTAGTCGTCACAGTTGACGTGGATTCCGTGGTAGTTGACTCTGTAGATGTTGAATCTGTATCGGGGGTTGTAGTCGTCACAGTTGACGTGGATTCCGTGGTAGTTGACTCTGTAGATGTTGAATCTGTATCGGGGATTGTAGTAGTCACAGTTGACGTGGATTCCGTGGTAGTTGACTCTGTAGATGTTGAATCTGTATCGGGGGTTGTAGTCGTCACAGTTGACGTGGATTCCGTGGTAGTTGACTCTGTAGATGTTGAATCTGTATCGGGGGTTGTAGTCGTCACAGTTGACGTGGATTCCGTGGTAGTTGACTCTGTAGATGTTGAATCTGTATCGGGGGTTGTAGTCGTCACAGTTGACGTGGATTCCGTGGTAGTTGACTCTGTAGATGTTGAATCTGTATCGGGGATTGTAGTCGTCAGAGTTGACGTGGATTCCGTGGTAGTTGACTCTGTAGATGTTGAATCTGTATCGGGGGTTGTAGTCGTCACAGTTGACGTGGATTCCGTGGTAGTTGACTCTGTAGATGTTGAATCTGTATCGGGGGTTGTAGTCGTAACAGTTGACGTTTTCTCAGTAGTTGTAGTATCTTTATCTGGAGAAGTAGTCGTCACAGTTGCCGTGGGTTCGTGTGTTGCTTGAAGTGTGTAGTCTTTTCGGAGTTGTAGTCGTAACTGTTGACGTATATTCCGTTGTCGTTTTCTCAGTAGTTGTAGTATCTTTATCTGGAGAAGTAGTCGTCACAGTTGCCGTGGGTTCCGTAGTTGTTCGAATAGTCGTAGTAGTATCTATTTCCGGAGTTGTAGTCGTAACTGTTGACGTATATTCCGTTGTCGTTTTGTCAGTAGTTGTTGTATCTATATCTGGAGAAGTAGTCGTCACAGTTGACGATGGTTCAGTTGTTGTTTGCATAGTCGTAGTAGTAGCTATTTCCGGAGTTGTAGTCGTAACTGTCGACGTGTATTCTGTTGTAGTTTTCTCAGTAGTTGTAGTATCTATATCTGGAGATGTAGTCGTCACCGTTGTCGTGGGTTCAGTTGTTGTTTGCGCAGTAGTTGTCGTAGCTATGTCTGGAGTTGTAGTCGTAACTGTTGACGTGAATTCTGTTGTACTTTTCTCAGTAGTTGTTGTATCGATATCTGGAGATGTAGTCGTCTCAGTTGTCGTGGGTTCAGTTGTTGTTTGCATTGAAGTAGTGGTAGTTATTTCCGGAGTTGTAGTCGTAACTGTTGACGTATATTCCGTTGTCGTTTTGTCAGTAGTTGTTGTATCTATATCTGGAGAAGTAGTCGTCACAGTTGACGATGGTTCAGTTGTTGTTTGCATAGCCGTAGTAGTAGCTATTTCCGGTGTTGTAGTCGTAACTGTTGACGTATATTCTGTTGTAGTTTCCTCAGTAGTTGTTGTATCTATATCTGGAGATGTAGTCGTCACAGTTGACGTGGGTTCAGTTGTTGTTTGCGCAGTAGTTGTCGTAGCTAATTCTGGAGTTGTAGTCGTAACTGTTGACGTGTATTCTGTTGTAGTTTTCTCAGTAGTTGTAGTATCTATATCTGGAGATGTAGTCGTCACCGTTGTCGTGGGTTCAGTTGTTGTTTGCGCAGTAGTTGTCGTAGCTATGTCTGGAGTTGTAGTCGTAACTGTTGACGTGAATTCTGTTGTACTTTTCTCAGTAGTTGTTGTATCGATATCTGGAGATGTAGTCGTCTCAGTTGTCGTGGGTTCAGTTGTTGTTTGCATTGAAGTAGTGGTAGTTATTTCTGGAGTTGTAGTCGTAACTGTCGACGTGTGTTCCGTTGTCGTTATCTCAGTAGTTGTTGTATCTATGTCTGGAGAAGTAGTCGTCACAGTTGAGGTTGGTTCAATTGTTGTTTGCATAGTTGTAGTAGTAGCTATTTCCGGAGTTGTAGTCGTAACTGTCGACGTGTATTCTGTTGTAGTTTTCTCAGTAGTTGTAGTATCTATATCTGGAGATGTAGTTGTCACAGTTGTCATGGGTTCAGTTGTTGTTTGCATAGTCGTAGTAGTACCTATTTCTGGAGTTGTAGTCGTAACTGTTGACGTGAATTCTGTTGTACTTTTCTCAGTAGTTGTTGTATCGATATCTGGAGATGTAGTGGTCTCAGTTGTCATGGGTTCAGTTGTTGTTTGCATAGTCGTAGTAGTACCTATTTCTGGAGTTGTAGTCGTAACTGTTGACGTGAATTCTGTTGTACTTTTCTCAGTAGTTGTTGTATCTATATCTGGAGATGTAGTCGTCTCAGTTGTCGTGGGTTCAGTTGTTGTTTGCATTGAAGTAGTGGTAGTTATTTCTGGAGTTGTAGTCGTAACTGTCGACGTGTGTTCCGTTGTCGTTATCTCAGTAGTTGTTGTATCTATGTCTGGAGAAGTAGTCGTCACAGTTGAGGTTGGTTCAGTTGTTGTTTGCATAGTTGTAGTAGTAGTACCTATTTCTGGTGTTGTAGTCGTAACTGTTGACGTGTATTCTGTTGTCGTTTTCTCTGTAGTTGTTGTATCTATATCTGGAGAAGTAGTCGTCACAGTTGCCGTGGGTTCCGTAGTTGTTTGCATAGCCGTAGTAGTATCTATTTCCGGAGATGTAGTCGTAACTGTTGACGTATATTCCGTTGTCGTTTTGTCAGTAGTTGTTGTATCTATATCTGGAGAAGTAGTCGTCACAGTTGAGGTTGGTTCAGTTGTTGTTTGCATTGAAGTAGTGGTAGTTATTTCTGGAGTTGTAGTCGTAACTGTCGACGTGTGTTCCGTTGTCGTTATCTCAGTAGTTGTTGTATCTATGTCTGGAGAAGTAGTCGTCACAGTTGAGGTTGGTTCAGTTGTTGTTTGCATAGTCGTAGTAGTAGCTATTTCCGGAGTTGTAGTCGTAACTGTCGACGTGTATTCTGTTGTAGTTTTCTCAGTAGTTGTAGTATCTATATCTGGAGAAGTAGTCGTCACAGTTGAGGTTGGTTCAGTTGTTGTTTGCATAGTCGTAGTAGTACCTATTTCTGGAGTTGTAGTCGTAACTGTCGACGTGTATTCTGTTGTACTTTTCTCAGTAGTTGTTGTATCGATATCTGGAGATGTAGTTGTCACAGTTGTCATGGGTTCAGTTGTTGTTTGCATAGTCGTAGTAGTACCTATTTCTGGAGTTGTAGTCGTAACTGTTGACGTGAATTCTGTTGTACTTTTCTCAGTAGTTGTTGTATCGATATCTGGAGATGTAGTCGTCTCAGTTGTCGTGGGTTCAGTTGTTGTTTGCATTGAAGTAGTGGTAGTTATTTCTGGAGTTGTAGTCGTAACTGTCGACGTGTGTTCCGTTGTCGTTATCTCAGTAGTTGTTGTATCTATGTCTGGAGAAGTAGTCGTCACAGTTGAGGTTGGTTCAGTTGTTGTTTGCATAGTCGTAGTAGTAGCTATTTCCGGAGTTGTAGTCGTAACTGTCGACGTGTATTCTGTTGTAGTTTTCTCAGTAGTTGTAGTATCTATATCTGGAGATGTAGTTGTCACAGTTGTCATGGGTTCAGTTGTTGTTTGCATAGTCGTAGTAGTAGCTATTTCCGGAGTTGTAGTCGTAACTGTCGACGTGTATTCTGTTGTAGTTTTCACAGTAGTTGTAGTATCTATATCTGGAGAAGTAGTCGTCACAGTTGAGGTTGGTTCAGTTGTTGTTTGCATAGTCGTAGTAGTAGCTATTTCCGGAGTTGTAGTCGTAACTGTCGACGTGTATTCTGTTGTACTTTTCTCAGTAGTTGTTGTATCGATATCTGGAGATGTAGTCGTCTCAGTTGTCGTGGGTTCAGTTGTTGTTTGCATTGAAGTAGTGGTAGTTATTTCTGGAGTTGTAGTCGTAACTGTCGACGTGTGTTCCGTTGTCGTTATCTCAGTAGTTGTTGTATCTATGTCTGGAGAAGTAGTCGTCACAGTTGAGGTTGGTTCAGTTGTTGTTTGCATAGTCGTAGTAGTACCTATTTCTGGAGTTGTAGTCGTAACTGTCGACGTGTGTTCCGTTGTCGTTATCTCAGTAGTTGTTGTATCTATGTCTGGAGAAGTAGTCGTCACAGTTGAGGTTGGTTCAGTTGTTGTTTGCATAGTCGTAGTAGTATCTATTTCCGGAGATGTAGTCGTAACTGTTGACGTATATTCCGTTGTCGTTTTGTCAGTAGTTGTTGTATCTATATCTGGAGAAGTAGTCGTCACAGTTGACGATGGTTCAGTTGTTGTTTGCATAGTCGTAGTAGTAGCTATTTCCGGAGTTGTAGTCGTAACTGTCGACGTGTATTCTGTTGTAGTTTTCACAGTAGTTGTAGTATCTATATCTGGAGAAGTAGTCGTCACAGTTGACGATGGTTCAGTTGTTGTTTGCATAGTAGTAGTAGTAGCTATTTCCGGGGTTGTAGTCGTCACTGTTGACGTGGATTCTGTTGTAGTTTTCACAGTAGTTGTAGTATCTATATCTGGAGATGTTGTTGTCACAGTTGTCGTGGGTTCAGTTGTGGTTTGCATAGTCGTAGTAGTACCTATTTCTGGAGTTGTAGTCGTAACTGTCGACGTGTATTCTGTTGTACTTTTCTCAGTAGTTGTTGTATCGATATCTGGAGATGTAGTCGTCTCAGTTGTCGTGGGTTCAGTTGTTGTTTGCATTGAAGTAGTGGTAGTTATTTCTGGAGTTGTAGTCGTAACTGTCGACGTGTGTTCCGTTGTCGTTATCTCAGTAGTTGTTGTATCTATGTCTGGAGAAGTAGTCGTCACAGTTGAGGTTGGTTCAGTTGTTGTTTGCATAGTCGTAGTAGTAGCTATTTCCGGAGTTGTAGTCGTAACTGTCGACGTGTATTCTGTTGTAGTTTTCTCAGTAGTTGTAGTATCTATATCTGGAGATGTAGTTGTCACAGTTGTCATGGGTTCAGTTGTTGTTTGCATTGAAGTAGTGGTAGTTATTTCTGGAGTTGTAGTCGTAACTGTCGACGTGTATTCTGTTGTAGTTTTCTCAGTAGTTGTAGTATCTATATCTGGAGATGTAGTTGTCACAGTTGTCATGGGTTCAGTTGTTGTTTGCATAGTCGTAGTAGTACCTATTTCTGGAGTTGTAGTCGTAACTGTTGACGTGAATTCTGTTGTACTTTTCTCAGTAGTTGTTGTATCGATATCTGGAGATGTAGTCGTCTCAGTTGTCGTGGGTTCAGTTGTTGTTTGCATTGAAGTAGTGGTAGTTATTTCTGGAGTTGTAGTCGTAACTGTCGACGTGTATTCTGTTGTAGTTTTCTCAGTAGTTGTAGTATCTATATCTGGAGATGTAGTTGTCACAGTTGTCATGGGTTCAGTTGTTGTTTGCATTGAAGTAGTGGTAGTTATTTCTGGAGTTGTAGTCGTAACTGTCGACGTGTATTCTGTTGTAGTTTTCACAGTAGTTGTAGTATCTATATCTGGAGATGTAGTTGTCACAGTTGTCATGGGTTCAGTTGTTGTTTGCATAGTTGTAGTAGTAGTACCTATTTCTGGTGTTGTAGTCGTAACTGTTGACGTGTATTCTGTTGTCGTTTTCTCTGTAGTTGTTGTATCTATATCTGGAGAAGTAGTCGTCACAGTTGCCGTGGGTTCAGTTGTTGTTTGCGCAGTAGTTGTCGTAGCTAATTCTGGAGTTGAAGTCGTAACTGTTGACGTGTATTCTGTTGTAGTTTTCACAGTAGTTGTAGTATCTATATCTGGAGATGTAGTTGTCACAGTTGTCATGGGTTCAGTTGTTGTTTGCATAGTCGTAGTAGTACCTATTTCTGGAGTTGTAGTCGTAACTGTTGACGTGAATTCTGTTGTACTTTTCTCAGTAGTTGTTGTATCGATATCTGGAGATGTAGTCGTCTCAGTTGTCGTGGGTTCAGTTGTTGTTTGCATTGAAGTAGTGGTAGTTATTTCTGGAGTTGTAGTCGTAACTGTCGACGTGTGTTCCGTTGTCGTTATCTCAGTAGTTGTTGTATCTATGTCTGGAGAAGTAGTCGTCACAGTTGAGGTTGGTTCAGTTGTTGTTTGCATAGTCGTAGTAGTAGCTATTTCCGGAGTTGTAGTCGTAACTGTCGACGTGTATTCTGTTGTAGTTTCCTCAGTAGTTGTAATATCTATATCTGGAGATGTAGTTGTCACAGTTGTCATGGGTTCAGTTGTTGTTTGCATAGTCGTAGTAGTAGTACCTATTTCTGGTGTTGTAGTCGTAACTGTTGACGTGTATTCTGTTGTAGTTTTCACAGTAGTTGTAGTATCTATATCTGGAGATGTAGTTGTCACAGTTGTCATGGGTTCAGTTGTTGTTTGCATAGTTGTAGTAGTAGTACCTATTTCTGGTGTTGTAGTCGTAATTGTCGACGTGTATTCTGTTGTAGTTTTCACAGTAGTTGTAGTATCGATATCTGGAGATGTAGTCGTCTCAGTTGTCGTGGGTTCAGTTGTTGTTTGCATTGAAGTAGTGGTAGTTATTTCTGGAGTTGTAGTCGTAATTGTCGACGTGTATTCTGTTGTAGTTTTCACAGTAGTTGTAGTATCTATATCTGGAGATGTAGTTGTCACAGTTGTCATGGGTTCAGTTGTTGTTTGCATAGTCGTAGTAGTACCTATTTCTGGAGTTGTAGTCGTAACTGTTGACGTGAATTCTGTTGTACTTTTCTCAGTAGTTGTTGTATCGATATCTGGAGATGTAGTCGTCTCAGTTGTCGTGGGTTCAGTTGTTGTTTGCATTGAAGTAGTGGTAGTTATTTCTGGAGTTGTAGTCGTAACTGTCGACGTGTGTTCCGTTGTCGTTATCTCAGTAGTTGTTGTATCTATGTCTGGAGAAGTAGTCGTCACAGTTGAGGTTGGTTCAGTTGTTGTTTGCATAGTCGTAGTAGTAGCTATTTCCGGAGTTGTAGTCGTAACTGTCGACGTGTATTCTGTTGTACTTTTCTCAGTAGTTGTTGTATCGATATCTGGAGATGTAGTCGTCTCAGTTGTCGTGGGTTCAGTTGTTGTTTGCATTGAAGTAGTGGTAGTTATTTCTGGAGTTGTAGTCGTAACTGTCGACGTGTGTTCCGTTGTCGTTATCTCAGTAGTTGTTGTATCTATGTCTGGAGAAGTAGTCGTCACAGTTGAGGTTGGTTCAGTTGTTGTTTGCATAGTCGTAGTAGTAGCTATTTCCGGAGTTGTAGTCGTAACTGTCGACGTGTATTCTGTTGTACTTTTCTCAGTAGTTGTTGTATCGATATCTGGAGATGTAGTTGTCACAGTTGTCGTGGGTTCAGTTGTTGTTTGCATTGAAGTAGTGGTAGTTATTTCTGGAGTTGTAGTCGTAACTGTCGACGTGTGTTCCGTTGTCGTTATCTCAGTAGTTGTTGTATCTATGTCTGGAGAAGTAGTCGTCACAGTTGAGGTTGGTTCAGTTGTTGTTTGCATAGTCGTAGTAGTAGCTATTTCCGGAGTTGTAGTCGTAACTGTCGACGTGTATTCTGTTGTAGTTTTCTCAGTAGTTGTAGTATCTATATCTGGAGATGTAGTTGTCACAGTTGTCATGGGTTCAGTTGTTGTTTGCATTGAAGTAGTGGTAGTTATTTCTGGAGTTGTAGTCGTAACTGTCGACGTGTATTCTGTTGTAGTTTTCACAGTAGTTGTAGTATCTATATCTGGAGATGTAGTTGTCACAGTTGTCATGGGTTCAGTTGTTGTTTGCATAGTTGTAGTAGTAGTACCTATTTCTGGTGTTGTAGTCGTAACTGTTGACGTGAATTCTGTTGTACTTTTCTCAGTAGTTGTTGTATCGATATCTGGAGATGTAGTCGTCTCAGTTGTCGTGGGTTCAGTTGTTGTTTGCATTGAAGTAGTGGTAGTTATTTCTGGAGTTGTAGTCGTAACTGTCGACGTGTGTTCCGTTGTCGTTATCTCAGTAGTTGTTGTATCTATGTCTGGAGAAGTAGTCGTCACAGTTGAGGTTGGTTCAGTTGTTGTTTGCATAGTCGTAGTAGTAGCTATTTCCGGAGTTGTAGTCGTAACTGTCGACGTGTATTCTGTTGTACTTTTCTCAGTAGTTGTTGTATCGATATCTGGAGATGTAGTCGTCTCAGTTGTCGTGGGTTCAGTTGTTGTTTGCATTGAAGTAGTGGTAGTTATTTCTGGAGTTGTAGTCGTAACTGTCGACGTGTGTTCCGTTGTCGTTATCTCAGTAGTTGTTGTATCTATGTCTGGAGAAGTAGTCGTCACAGTTGAGGTTGGTTCAGTTGTTGTTTGCATAGTTGTAGTAGTAGTACCTATTTCTGGTGTTGTAGTCGTAACTGTTGACGTGAATTCTGTTGTACTTTTCTCAGTAGTTGTTGTATCGATATCTGGAGATGTAGTGGTCTCAGTTGTCGTGGGTTCAGTTGTTTGTATTGAAGTAGTGGTAGTTATTTCTGGAGTTGTAGTCGTAACTGTCGACGAGTGTTCCGTTGTCGTTATCTCAGTAGTTGTTGTATCTATGTCTGGAGAAGTAGTCGTCACAGTTGAGGTTGGTTCAGTTGTTGTTTGCATAGTCGTAGTAGTACCTATTTCTGGAGTTGTAGTCGTAACTGTTGACGTGAATTCTGTTGTACTTTTCTCAGTAGTTGTATCGATATCTGGAGATGTAGTGGTCTCAGTTGTCGTGGGTTCAGTTGTTTGTATTGAAGTAGTGGTAGTTATTTCTGGAGTTGTAGTCGTAACTGTCGACGAGTGTTCCGTTGTCGTTATACAGGTGTAGAATCTGATGTTATTGTACTAGTGCTTTCTGTTTCACTGGATGCAATAGATGAATCTGTACTAAGAGACGTTTCGGTAGATACTGTACTCTCTGTCTGAGTTGATCCAGTAGATGTTTCTGTTGTGCTAGTACTATCTGTTTCTTGGGATACAGGTGTAGAATCCGATGTTATTGTACTAGTGCTTTCTGTTTCACTGGATGCAATAGATGAATCTGTACTAAGAGACGTTTCGGTAGATACTGTACTCTCTGTCTGAGTTGATCCAGTAGATGTTTCTGTTGTGCTAGTACTATCTGTTTCTTGGGATACAGGTGTTGAATCTGATGTTATTGTACTAGTGCTTTCTGTTTCACTGGATGCAATAGATGAATCTGTACTAAGAGACGTTTCGGTAGATACTGTACTCTCTGTCTGAGTTGATCCAGTAGATGTTTCTGTTGTGCTAGTACTATCTGTTTCTTGGGATACAGGTGTTGAATCTGATGTTATTGTACTAGTGCTTTCTGTTTCACTGGATGCAATAGATGAATCTGTACTAAGAGACGTTTCGGTAGATACTGTACTCTCTGTCTGAGTTGATCCAGTAGATGTTTCTGTTGTGCTAGTACTATCTGTTTCTTGGGATACAGGTGTAGAATCCGATGTTATTGTACTAGTGCTTTCTGTTTCACTGGATGCAATAGATGAATCTGTACTAAGAGACGTTTCGGTAGATACTGTACTCTCTGTCTGAGTTGATCCAGTAGATGTTTCTGTTGTGCTAGTACTATCTGTTTCTTGGGATACAGGTGTAGAATCCGATGTTATTGTACTAGTGCTTTCTGTTTCACTGGATGCAATAGATGAATCTGTACTAAGAGACGTTTCGGTAGATACTGTACTCTCTGTCTGAGTTGATCCAGTAGATGTTTCTGTTGTGCTAGTACTATCTGTTTCTTGGGATACAGGTGTAGAATCTGATGTTATTGTACTAGTGCTTTCTGTTTCACTGGATGCAATAGATGAATCTGTACTAAGAGACGTTTCGGTAGATACTGTACTCTCTGTCTGAGTTGATCCAGTAGATGTTTCTGTTGTGCTAGTACTATCTGTTTCTTGGGATACAGGTGTAGAATCCGATGTTATTGTACTAGTGCTTTCTGTTTCACTGGATGCAATAGATGAATCTGTACTAAGAGACGTTTCGGTAGATACTGTACTCTCTGTCTGAGTTGATCCAGTAGATGTTTCTGTTGTGCTAGTACTATCTGTTTCTTGGGATACAGGTGTTGAATCTGATGTTATTGTACTAGTGCTTTCTGTTTCACTGGATGCAATAGATGAATCTGTACTAAGAGACGTTTCGGTAGATACTGTACTCTCTGTCTGAGTTGATCCAGTAGATGTTTCTGTTGTGCTAGTACTATCTGTTTCTTGGGATACAGGTGTAGAATCCGATGTTATTGTACTAGTGCTTTCTGTTTCACTGGATGCAATAGATGAATCTGTACTAAGAGACGTTTCGGTAGATACTGTACTCTCTGTCTGAGTTGATCCAGTAGATGTTTCTGTTGTGCTAGTACTATCTGTTTCTTGGGATACAGGTGTTGAATCTGATGTTATTGTACTAGTGCTTTCTGTTTCACTGGATGCAATAGATGAATCTGTACTAAGAGACGTTTCGGTAGATACTGTACTCTCTGTCTGAGTTGATCCAGTAGATGTTTCTGTTGTGCTAGTACTATCTGTTTCTTGGGATACAGGTGTAGAATCCGATGTTATTGTACTAGTGCTTTCTGTTTCACTGGATGCAATAGATGAATCTGTACTAAGAGACGTTTCGGTAGATACTGTACTCTCTGTCTGAGTTGATCCAGTAGATGTTTCTGTTGTGCTAGTACTATCTGTTTCTTGGGATACAGGTGTAGAATCCGATGTTATTGTACTAGTGCTTTCTGTTTCACTGGATGCAATAGATGAATCTGTACTAAGAGACGTTTCGGTAGATACTGTACTCTCTGTCTGAGTTGATCCAGTAGATGTTTCTGTTGTGCTAGTACTATCTGTTTCTTGGGATACAGGTGTTGAATCTGATGTTATTGTACTAGTGCTTTCTGTTTCACTGGATGCAATAGATGAATCTGTACTAAGAGACGTTTCGGTAGATACTGTACTCTCTGTCTGAGTTGATCCAGTAGATGTTTCTGTTGTGCTAGTACTATCTGTTTCTTGGGATACAGGTGTAGAATCTGATGTTATTGTACTAGTGCTTTCTGTTTCACTGGATGCAATAGATGAATCTGTACTAAGAGACGTTTCGGTAGATACTGAACTCTCTGTTTGAGTTGATCCAGTGGTTGTTATTGTGCTACTGCTTTCTGTTCCACTGGAGTCAGTAGATGTTTCTGTATCGGCTGTGCTAGTGATATCTGTAGGCGTCGTTGGAGTTTCCGGAGTAGTTGGTAACTCACTTGATGTAGTCGTAGTTCCTTCAGATGTTGTAGTAAAACCAGGCGGTGTAGTATCCGTGTCATTTGAAATGCTCGTTGTGTCGTTGGTAGATTTAGGAATTTGCAAATATTTGATAGTCGTGTAGATTAATTGCTCTGTTTCAAATATGGCTGTGTTTTCTGTCTTTACATCTAGAGGTGTTTCTGTGGAAAAGATAAAAATTGTATTAGGTTTAATGTCGTTAATATTTGTGTATGGATTAATTAATCATCGAATTTTATAGGTATATATATATATATATGAGTTTGTAGTTGGGATAATTTATAACATCTGTAAGTTTTAATGAATGTTTAATGAGATCAAAAAACAGAAAATTAAAATTATCTCAACTAAAAATAATGTAATTCAACTACATGTTGCAATACATTACATGTAATAATGTTCTCTGATTTTCTCAGTAGTTTATATAATGTCTTGATCCATGAATTGTAATGATTCAAATGTATACTGTTTGTTTTTTTAAGGTATAATGTTTGTCGTTTCTTTAATTCTTTGTATTTTTTGGTTGCATTTTTATGTTTGAATGTAAAATTTTTGTTTCTTGTTTACTTTATTTCAACCTTAAGAGGGTCCAAATCAGGATCGGAAGTGTAGTTGTATTAAATTATTAATTTTGAAATGTTATTGTATAAATTAAAAACTATGATTTTTTATGATATAGGGTTTTTATGTTGTATTACGTGTTATGATTGCAGGGATTCTTCTCATTACTACTTATTTTTATGTTTCTGAATCTAATCTTGGATAGAGAGTTGTTGAACGTGGTTTGAAACCTATTGTTACGCTCTAATCCAAATAAATTTGAGTACAGAAGACGCACTGAAATAGAAATGGTGTGCTTGGATGATTAATGTAGATTCATGTAGCCTGGCACTCTCCCTTTTTTTATTCAAATTTTTAAATTTTTTAAATCCAACAGGTATATTTTCGGTGACAGGTAGGTAATAATTATTTTGCCGGTGCCAGGGGGCCGAGCTGAAAACGTGGCATGTCTGCAGCTTTAGAAGATTAGGATGGTTTTACTGAAGGAACATTCACCCTTCTAAATTTCCTTAGTACCCTGTACTCTTCGTGAACGAAAGGAGTTCCCGCGAGTGGAAATTGTCGAATATCCGTCACGTGAGACATTAATTTCCCTTGGAGGAGGGAAAAATAAAAATTTATCTGGGGGGTAAGAACACGAAAAATAAGTAGAGATGATCAGGACGTTTAAAGGAGGAATTTACAACGTTGGTATAACATTCTCTTAAACCTCTGTACCAGAGGCGACTGGTATATTTGATCATCTGTTGCTTCCAATAAGTTAATTGATGAAGAATTTTTTTTCGTCATTTATAAAACATTTATAATAATTGTGTTTTAACAGCACTCGCTAATGGAGACAGATGGTGTTATATTTTCTGTCCAGAATGATAAATACGCATTTACCGTGTTGTCACCCCCCCTCCCGGTTCCTTCACCAGCCCTAATGTTTTTTTTTTTGGTTAACAGGCTACATGAGGGTGATCCTGAAACAGGCAACTCCCCTTTAATAGCATAGGAAGGGAATTGAAAAGGGGGGATGCGGAAGGTAGAGCAAGGTAGCCAAGGGTTAACTAGGGCCCCCGGGCTATGGTTTAAGGATCCTACCCGGTGTTTCACCTAAAGAGATGCAGGGAAAACCCTATAAAACCTGCATCATGTAGGTCGGGCATTGGGTACTATTCTCACGCCCTTCCGAATGACGGGAGACGAGTCTGATGTGGGGACGCAGCATTCCCTTCTCCGTGTCTCCACCAGTTTCAGGAGGCAGTTGGCAGACTGATTCAATGGGATCAGCCGGCAGCTCTTGCCATATGCCCAAGGTCTTTAACCCCGGTACATATACCTCCTAAAATAGGTGAAGGTGTCTCGGCATATGAGAACTTTGATAAAAAGTACCCAGAGAGAGTGCGAGGCATTCCCGACATGATCAGGTGAGCACCGCAGTCACTCTGGGCTGAAGCGCCTGCGAGAAAACTCCCGCAGCGCCCTTCTCACCAGCGCTAATGCTCAACAAACTGTTTTTTTTTTGGTTAACAGGCTACATGAGGGTGATCCTGAAACAGGCAACTCCCCTTTAATATCATAGGAAGGGAATTGAAAAGGGGGGAAAACTGATTTTCTATGGCTATATTTATCACTTTGCACGAGAGATTGAGCTGCGGGACATGAGGCGTCTGGAAGATGACGGTATTAGCAGCAAAATCATAATAAACACGAACCATTCAGTTAGTAGAAATATTCTAGAGTTGTTCATATTTATAAATCAAAACAGTATTCTTAAATCTTGCGTAGTATTTAAAATTTTTATTGATAATAATTTAATTGACCGGTTTTATAGATTCAATAACAGGTCTTTTAAACAATATTTTTCTTGTGTTGGTACATTTTTTTACATAGATATAAATATGTATGAATACAATAATACGAGTATATGTGTATATTTAATTTTGTTTTAGCATGTAAGATCATCTGTTTCACTAATTTATTAAAATTTCTTATTATATTATTTTCGTGGAGACTGATGGAAAGAATTCTTAATTTTTTGTCTCCTCATCCTTCTTACGAAGGTTGGAAGCTAAAACCGTCCTAAATACATTCCATCCTTCCTGCCTTTCCACTTTTATACATTTTGTTTGTGGAACAACTCCGGTTTTCCGGTTACGACCCACGATCTCCATGAAGTGTTTGTCGAGTAGTTATAGGTTCAAAATTTTACTAATTTTATACTCTAATTATTTATGACTTTATTGTTATTGCCACTCTTAGCAAATGATAATTTTATTTTTTATACTATAGGTTTTCCATAATTTGTATTAGCAGAGTTATGTAATTTGTTTAAGATAATTATCTGATTAATCTTACTATTACTACACTTTATATTCTATTGTATGTTATGATGTCTATAATTTGGTCTTTATACTCATCCGGTTCCAGGATTTAAGAGTCCGGTCCGATGATGAGTATATTGAGTCTAATGATGTAGCATTTAAGAGTCTATGTTTTTAGAGTCCTGTATTTTGTCAGTTCTATAGCGGATATCTGATTTGTCATTCTTCTAGAGCCACGGTGAGTGGTGGGTTTCTTATTATTTCCCATAGTCTTTCTATCTTAGGGTTTCTCTTAATGTCTTGTCTACCTCATAATTGGTGCCTTCCAGTATGGCGTGTTCCGGTGTTCCTATCTCTCCACTGGCACGTAGATTGTCAGGTCTGCTATTTATTCTTCCCAGATATTGTCCATATGGACCATGACCGGTAAGAAAATGTATAAGACCCTTGATTGGGTCCAGGTGTCTAAGCTGTAATCTTTCTCTTATGTTAGGTAGAATTTCGTACGCCCTTCTCCCTTTATTCGATGAATTCCATCTTTCTTGCCAAATGTTTAATATTTCTTCTTTAATTTCTATTTTGGTGTTCGCTTCCTTTCCAAAATTTCTATGACTTTGCACTGGTTCTCTTTTTTGAGCCAGTACTGCGCGCTCGTTTTCCTGATCCCTAGATCCAATGGGACAACAGCTAGGAGAACTGTTAGTGCTTCGGAAGGGGTTGTACTGAAGGCACCTCATATTCTTAACAAAGTTTTCCGCTGAATTTGTTGGATTTTTAACACTGGTTTAACCAGTCTCGATCTATGCGCCACACGAATGTGCTCGCTGCGTAACCTGTCATTGCTGCCAATATTGAAAACATTTAAAGGTATTTGGAAATTGATTGTTTCCACTCTTGTAATTTGATTCATTACTTTTATGCTTTTGGTTTTTATTGTATCTAAATGCTCCAAAAATGTATTTTTGTCGTCCAGCCAAATTCGAAGATACCTTAAGCTTTTCTGTCTTTGTATAGTGTTGTCACATATTTTGACCACTGGGTTGTGGGATTAATTTCCTTTCATCAACAGGTAATTAGTTTTATTATAAGCTGTGCTCATTTTATTTTTGTTGCACCATTTATGTACAACTTGTAGGGCTGTTTTCGCGTTGGCTCCAGTTCTGACCTGGAGTCTCCTTCTACTGCTATCATAATGTCACCGGCATATGCTACAATGTCCCAAACAGAAGTTGACTGAGTCATGTGGTCCAGAAGGGGTTCCATACATAAATTCCAGAAAACCGGACCGCAAACGGAACCTTGTGGACATCCCTTTGTGGTCGTCTTCTTGATCACGTCGTGTGGACATTGTAGCGTTACCCCTCTGTCTTTACAGTAGTCTTTAATCATGCCGTATAGTGTCGTCGGACAGTCTATGTCTCGTATTCTTTGCATCAAAGAAGGCCACCACAGGTTGTCGAAGGCACCTCTTATATCGACTGCAATTCCTATTATATATATTTTGGTCGATTTTTTTGTATACTGTAGAACTCTGTTTATTGCGTCTTCAGTTGATCTTCCCTTGCGGAAGCCGTATTGGCCGTCATTATTCCCTCTTAGTCTCTTTCACATGAGTTTTTCCACTATATTCCCGATTGTGTTGATTAAACATATTGGTCTGTAAGATTTGGGCTCTGTAATATCCTTATCTTTATCTTTTAATAGAATTACTAATCGGGACACCTTCCAGCGTTTCGGGAACCTTACCTGTGCTAGACAGGTGATAGGAAGGGGGCCAGTTTGTCAGAAAATGCCATCAGCATCTCGTTTTGAATTCCGTCAGGACCGGGAGCTTTGCCTAATTTTAGTTCTGTTATTATTTTTTTAACCTTTTTTTCTTTCTAGACTTGCTCTGATTTCTTGTTGTTCTTGTGTTTCGTTTACAATGCTCTCATCGGACAGGAGTTTACTCATTAGTAATTCTACTGACGACTTCCAGTCAGTGGTCATTTGGTTGTTATCATCTCTTAATGTGGATAGTGGCTCTGGATTGGATATTTTTCCTGCTAGTATCTTATACGGTTTATCCCAAGGGTCGGCCACTACGCATTGACTCACATAGCTTTCCCAACTGGATTGCCGAATTTCCTCCAGTCATGTTTTATACAGTTGTTTTATTTCTCTGTAATTATCTAGTAATCTTGTTCTTGAGGCTAGATCCGTTAACCTCTGATAAATTTTCCGATATTTCCTGACTGCTTCTTAGGTTCTGTAGTTCATCACACCAAAATCCTAGGCTTCGGCTTTTTCCGATCCTTCTTTTCTTAATGATTCCGTTATCCGCTGTGTGAATTGTTTTTTCTAGTTCATTCGCTTTCTCGTTTACATCTTCATTCAATTGTGGCATCTCTGGAGGATTAAAACTTTCCAGGAAAGCGCTCCAGTCTACGTTTCTGATGTTGTAGAAAGTACTATCAGGTATCACTTTATTTACATGATTTACGTTGTTATATATTTCGAATTGTATGAGGTTGTGGTCACTGATAGTTTTGTTGCTTAACACTGTCCACTTGTCTATTAGTTTGAAAGCTCTATTGTTTGCAGCAGTTACATCTATCTACGAGCTAGCACCTGCACGATTTTGAAAGGTGGGGGATGATTTGGTCGGTTGATCACTTCAATTTGCAGTTCTTCAAAAAGGTCCGAGAGTAATTCGCCTCTTTCGTCTGCGATACCACTGTGCCACAGAGCCGACTTGGCATTCGCGTCCATCGTGTATACGACGGACCTATTGAGGTACGTTGCATTTACTCTCCTGATTCTTTCAATATACGGTTCTATATCTTCACAAAATTGAAAATATAGGTTTTGCCGTGATAAAAGTACCCTTTTCTGTTAATAGTTCGGCGCAAGTCATATTTTCAACGCAAAGCTGGCTGACTTTTACTACTATTATATTTTTTGCATATACTACCATTGGTTTATCTCCTTGTGCTACTACTTTTGCCGACATTGTTATCCCTATAAGTTTTCCTTTTTTTTGAGTAGGGCTCTTGTAGGCATACGATGTCAAAATTTAGTTCTTCTACTAATTTGTTTATTTCGTACATTACTGTGTTGCGGTGCATTGTTTTAATTGGGCTATCTTAATTTTGTTACTTTAAGGGTAGTGAGAAATGTAGAAGCAGTCAGACGAGGTTTTGCTAGGATCAAATGCTTTTCTTGCATATGTAGTAACGAAGTCTGCAGAGTTCCTCTAGTATATAAAATATCATAATTTGAAGATTTATAAAGAAAAATAATGAGTGATATTTCGAAGACTTCCATAAGCTGAAAAAACTGCCTCACGATTCTGGCTGGATACAATACTGCCAATACGTTCAATATCAAGAGAAATACTTTTCTCTGAAAAAGTGTGTCAAATATGGTCTAATTATTTCAGCTTTTATAAATTACATGTTATGAAGACGGAATAATATATGTAATACATTAAGAGTCTGTCATTTGCCGCAGAATATTGATGAAAACATCGTTGTTACAGTATTAACAATACAAGGGTAGCCCATTAACTCATGACATCAATTTTTTTCTCAGCCCCAACAATGGTACAAATGCTATACTTGACTCTGCAACCCATACAAGATCTTGGTCTACCGGATCGATCTTTCATGACACATTTCGAATTTGGAGTGACACGTTGTGAGTGTATTGATTCTCCAGCAGTTTTTATCGCAGCCTCCGCGACAATGATGGCACAAACATCCAACCCATGCTAGGATTATAATCCGGGACCTCTGTGCTAGCCAGACCACAGCAGCTCGGCATGAGCAACTTAGGATGTGAATTCTTTGAAGTTTACGGAGTGAGTTTCAGTTTCTTCCGACAGATAGTGTACTTGCAGCAATGGTTAAAAATGTCGCCTGTAAGCGATGTACATTGCAAGTAGCGTGTCAAGCAAGAAACTGTTGTAGCAGTCGACAGAAGTACGGTTAGTCGATGGGCACAGTGTGTGATGCCTCCAGAAAGCGGTTTGGCAGAGCTTCAAGTTTTTCAGTGGCTCTCATACCTGTCAAGCACCATTAATTGTGAGACATATCTGAATAAATTAATCACAATCAAAAAGCGCATCGAACGACTTGGACGCCATAACAACCAAGGTGATTGTTTGCTTCAACATGATAACGCTCGCCCTCACACAAGTTTGAGGAAGACGGAACACATCACAAAACCGGCTTAGCCCTCAGACTTTCACTTATATGGGCCATTAAAGAATACCATTCGTGGGAGGCATTTTGTGGATGGAAAAGAGGTTATTAGCACAGTGAAGAAATGATTTCGTGAACAGAACAATACGTAGTACAGAATGGGCATACAGGCTCTTGTGCCTCGCAGGAGGAAGGCCGCAGAACGGGAAGGAGATTACGTAGAAAAACAGGGAGTGTAGAAGAAACAATTTTTTCTTGTGTATAAGTTTCATTGTGTTCATTAAATAACTATCGAAAAAATGTGGTGCGTTATTTTATGGGACACGCTCGTATATACGTAATTATTCTCATAAAATTGCTGCTACTGATGATGTAGCACATGACTCACGAACAACAATTGGCGTTTACATTAAATGAATTTTATCAAAATGCCATTGGGGCGTATTTCAAATGTAGCGGATAAATGAAAAGAGGAGCTTCTATTGTTCTGAGGTAAGAAATTCTGACGTGTTGCTTTTGTAATACAATACACAGTGTTTCTGTCAGGTTATTTATATTTACAAATGCTAGTAAGTACAGTGTAAGCATATGTTGATCAACATCGCTTTAGAGATGGACATCTGATTCAAGAATTAGCTCCCTATGAGGAGAGAGTGATCACTGAATCGGAAAAAAAGATCGTTAGCTCTTTTGATTCACTCCGCAACTGTAGTCCGAGAGCAGCCAGCTGTTCGAATCACTCTTTCAGGAATCAGATCGCTGGAACCGCGATTCCAGAGCTTCTTTATCTGATTGTGCACATATAATCGTATAATCCATTCAACCTATTCTGGCTACATGCTATCCCACACTTTCCGCTTAAGCCTCTCAAGATTGCTTAACTCTATAATATACGTTTATTATTACAATTCCTAATACGCTTACTTTATTATAATACCGAAGTAGAATTTGTATCAAGTCCTTAATTACGTTAAATTCATCATAATATTAATATAAAAGACGGGTTTAAAAAATTCAGCTTAATACAGCCAATAGAAATCTTTAAATTGCGAAACTTTAAGACTTAGACGAAGTCCATGACATTGCTGTATTAGCCTTTTAAAATACTTTCTCATTACATAACATTTTATTGAGTGACAAGTTTCACGAGGGTAAACCACATGGTCGCAAGTCACCTCTAAATAGCATAATAAGGGATACAGGATGGAAAGGAAGTCAGCCAATGACAAAAATTGCCTAATAAACACCAGTATGCTCAATTGAAACACGTAATAAAAACATGAAAATATCTTTAGTATGTTGTTATTGTGGTAATCAGTCTCAAGACAGGTCTGATAAAATCCTCCACTCTAACCGATCTTGCACAAGCCTTTTCATTACCGCATAACTGGCACATCCTCCGTAATCTGCTTAGCGTATTCCAGCCTCCCTCCCTCTTCTGTTCTTACCCCACACACTTCCCTCTAATGCTAATTTTACAAGACCCTAATGTCTTAAAACGTGGCCTATTAATCTGTCCCTTCTCTTGATCAACGTCCTCCGAATCGTTCGCTCTTCCCCTATTTTGTTAAGAACTTCCTCGTTAGTGATTCTATCCACCCGTCTGATTTTCAGCATTTTCCTATCGCACCACATTTAGAAGGCTTCTATTCTTTTCCTTTCTGCAACGCCTATCGCCCACGTTTCTCACCCAGATAACGCCACACTTCTTACGAACATTTTTAGCAACGATTTCCCAATATTCACACTTATATTACACGTAAGTAAATTCCTCTTTTTCACCTAAGCCTTCTTTGCCTGTGCTATCCTACTCTTTATGTCTACTATACTTCTACCATCCCTCATTACTACGCTTCCCAAGTAGCAGAATTCCTTAACTTCCGTCAAAATATCCCTTTGTTATTCCATTGTTTCCCATACTGAACTCCTTTACCTTGGTTTTCCCTCTTTTAATCCTCATATTGAACTCTTTCTCCAGGACCAAGTTCATGCCATTCATTATGGCTTCCACGTTTTCTTCTGACTTCCCTAATTCTACAATATCATCGGCAATTTGTAGTATACTGACCAATAATTAATAGTAATACGTAACACACAATCACGTTTTCTCTTTTTATTTTTATATATCTATAAAAGAATATTCTAGTCATGAGTTCCATTTATTGCGTAGACATTTTGTCATACCTTTTTATTTTATGTTTTGAAGGGTCGCCAGCTAGTTACTACACAACTCTATTTTGATTTATTTCCGAATGTCAAGTGTTAATTGAAATTCTCGTTCTTGAAATTATTTTCAGTGTCACCAGTAAGTGATAACTGTAGTTACTGAAAAGGACGTATAATCTTATCTCTAATGCCAACCTGATTGAAAGCTCACATATCTATTCAGACATCAAGGGAAGAAAGATATCCAGTAAGTCGACAATAACAATTGAATCATATAGAACATTTCTATTTAACGAAGTAGAAATAGTTCTTTATTCGCTCTGACAGTAACAATTGAATCATATAGAACGTTTCTATTTAACATAGTAGAAATAGTTCTTTATTCGCTCTGACAATTAACGTCACTACTATTATAAACATGCAATAATTCATTGTTAGTTATCTTAAATCCTGTTATACTGAAAATTCAGGCTACTCACTCCCCTAAAAATTTCACAATTTCAGACACCTCATCCCGGCTAAACAATTTTATCAACTTCTACCACCCTGCCAATATAACTTCGGACTGACAACTGCGACACAAATTGTTTTGCTTTACAGTTCGCTGAAAAAAAAGCTATTTGTTTAAATGAAACAGATGAAAATGAAAGGAAGAAAGTTAAACAGCATCATAATATCAAATTTGTTTTACAAAATAAATTATTTTGCAATTAATGAAAAGGTTTTTCTGGAACACAATTTTGTATTATACAATTGCAAGAAAATATATTTCTCCACTTGTCCAGTTCTGCTTAATGAAACACAAAGGTTTTTACATGGCTTAGTAAAAAATAGGGGAAATCGGGGCGAAACAGAACGGGATAGCGTGGTAGAGCCGGATACCCTTTTTTACTGTATAGTGCTGGAAAACAGTTCAGTATGAGGATTAATAGAGGGAAAACTAAGGTAATGGACTGTAGTGTGGGAAACAGTGGAATAACAAAGGGTGTTAGATTGGGAAGGGATATTTTGACGGAAGTTGGGGAACTCTGCTACTTGGGAAGCGTAATAACTAGGGATGGTCGAAGTATAGTAGACATAAAGAGCAGGATAGAGTCCTCAGCATATTATATGTTACGTATAAGGTTTAAATCTAGTTGTATTTAGGCTCGGGAATAAACCTTAAACTGAGACTAGCGTGCGGGAAGGAACGGGATACTACTGTATAAGGTAAATTGTTGTGTTCCTTGAAAAAAAAAGGAAAAATTGGCAGACTCAATTCATAAGAATAAATTACACGATTCTGAAGCCAAAATGATTAGATTAAGAAAGAAAAGGAACGGAAGAATGGAAAAATATCAGCAAAGAATGTGCAGATAGAAAAAAAAATATTTTGGGAAAGGAAAAATTAATAAAGTGATCAACCGTACGCTAAATAAGTATATGAAAGAAAACAAAAAAGATGTTAATATTTTTCTTAAATTAAATTTTATTGCCTTATTGTATAAACAAAACATCCTATCCCGGTCTGGGGAAGAACGTGAAATTTTTAAGTTACTATTTAAAAATTAATCAAAAATCTAAATTCGTTGTTTTAAGTTATATTGATACTACATTTATTTGGTAAACTTATGTTATATATTTTAATGAAGTCATTTTTCTTTTTCCATAATTTTACAAAAAAATTTGAACAACATGTGGACGTTTCGTTCCGGCTGCCCCTAATTGATTAAGCTGTAAATTACGAAGAAAGTGAAATGGGTGCGGCTTAGTAATGATAAACAATTCTCTTCAACATATCATAATCTGAGGAGATAATAAGTGGCATCGAGCGGTATCTATAAAAATTTTCATATTATAATATTGGATTTCAATTAATTTATTTATGAAATATTTACTAAATTTGATGTAAAGATATACTGGCCCATGTACGCCTCTTCAAATAAAAAAATAATTTTGTTAATACCTCACAAATAGCTTGTTTTATTCCATCTCAGCATCGACTCGCCCTTATTGAAAATCCCTATATTTTCCGTTTAGAATCATAGTGAGAACGTTGTCTATATAGTAGCCGACAAGATTTAGGAGCTGCAAAGCCTGAGTGTGGCCGCACTTGAAAACCTACAGTATGTCGAAAACGTCTTGACAGATTTGGCTAGTTTCTTGGAATTCAACTAAGAAGGAAAGAAGTTCCAGTTGAGGTTCTTAAATTCATTAATTCCCTTAAAATTGTACTTTGATCATTGCTTAAAGGCTTCTGTTAACGCTGCCGATAACTGTTGCTCCCGACTGAAGAACCTTATATAAATAATTCTTTTCTCTCTTCTAAATTGGCTGTAAGCTATCAGTGAGCCTCAATTGAATCATTTCCACTTCCTTTCACTTGAAATAATGAATGACAGTTGAAGTATCGAGTCCATTCAAAAGAGTCTGAATAGGTTAGCAATACAGGCCAATGAACATCATATGCCTGAAAGAAGTTATGCGCGATTTTGGAAAGAACATCAAACAGTGGGAGCATTTAAATATTTAGGTTCGGTAATAACAGATGATAATAAGATTGGAGCGATGGTACTATGTCTTGCAGAATATATTTGAGTCAAGTTATGCAAGCAAATAAATAAATAAATAAATATATATATATATATTGGTCATACAGCAAAGGAGGAAGGTTAGCTATTGAAATCGGAAAGGAAGATGTTGAGAAAGAGTTTTCGAGCTCTGAGAGAGGTAGAAGGTGGAAGTGTAATGACAACAATCAATCAGTAATACGGAACAGAGGATGCTAGAAACTCAGTGCCAATAAATTGTGTTGAGAAGAAGATCTAGGAAAAGGTTCTTGATATTGTATTGGAGGACATAAAAACAATGGGAATTAGGAATTGGAAAAGGAAGGATATTGACAGAAATGAGAGGAGGCAGGAGGTAAATGAGGCCAAGGTTTTTCAAGAACTGTAGCGCCGACCAAGAAGAAGAAGCTTTAAAAGAGATTATTTTAAGTAAGCTTTAGACTTGGACTATTATTTTACTAGATTTATTAATTGTTTTAAATGTATGTAGAAGCTATCTCTGAAAATAGTAGGTACTCGTAAGGTCAATGCTTATAGATCATAAAAAAGAGATTTTTTTTGATTTTCAATTAAATAATATTCCGTAAATTTGTGTCAATATTATACTCATCATTTAATTATGTTGTTTATATATTAATATTATATTTAATAATTCAGTTTTTGAACAAAGTTTAACGTCATCGGGTGATACGTTATTCGCGGTTGCTTACGGCGGCATAAATGCTTCAGAGTAACTGCAAAAAAAATAATAAATTTGTTTTTAATTCCACAGATTTGAAAGCATTTTAAATGGAAGTTTAGATTATCGACATGTTAGCAGAATCATTGCCGATGAATGTTTGAGAATATTTTTTTAATTTCGAACCCATCTGGCGGCAAGTGGTAAGTACTTAAAAATTTTCAACGTAAACTAAGTACAGAATATGGTCTATACTTAACATTTTTGTCCTTTTAATTGTAAGATTAAATCACTTAGATTCACATTTTTAGTTGCTTTCTTCTTTTGGAGAAATTGCAGTGACCTAAATTTGGGACAAAAATGATCAAATTGGTATAACTGGATTGCTCCAGTTATAGTCACATCAACGAATTAAATAGTATACCATCCGTTTGAATATTTAGTCTTGTGCATTATGAGTAACAACGATAGGTTAGCATGGAGGGTTGCATCAGACCATACAACAACATTGTATAACCCTCAAAAAGAACATTATAAACAATAAGCCTTTATGATTCATAGACTTCTTCACGTTAAATTTTTGAACTTGTTCTACTCGGATTACAATTTTTTTCCTTAAAATACCAGCGACACAATATAACATTTTAAACTTTAAATATAATTATATTATATAATTAGTATTAAAAAATATTGCCATCATCGCCATCTTATGATCGTCATCGTTCTAATGTTAAAGTCCTTTTCACTATGAAAACTCAAGTAATTACAACACGCCACGTATCCTTTTTTCCCCCAGTCATTCTGAAGGTCCCATTCATGGCTTCAGATATGGCAAATAATTAACGTCGACTGTTAAACTTACTGTTGATGTTTGGAAAGGAAATCCTTACCGAAAGCCGCTGTATTGTAGAGCAGTAACATGAGCAGGAGCATCACTGAGGGCTTCATGATGCGTGATGGATCTGCACTGGCCTTGTAGCTCCCGCGGATACCATGGTCATTCTCATCTCCCTTATCTTGCTTATCACAATCGTCAAATTACGCTATTCATCAACTTTTCAGTGTCACAATTCGATGAACAACGAGTTTATCTCGGCCGAGAAGATGGCGCCGTGAAATTCGTAATTAAGAAGTGTGGGGAACCAATTCCTACTTCAATTTCACATTTGTTGCAAAACATTTCGGACAAAATCATAAACGTGCTCGCTAATCCTTGTAGTGCACATTGGTACCCAAATGATCCAGCGTGCTATAATCTATAATATGGATATAAATTATTTGGGGTTACTATTTGTCCAAATTGTGATACCAGCTGATATTCTTTCTCGAAATGCGTTTTTATTTCTGGGGGGGGGGGGTGATCCAAAAACTGTAAACACCACTTTAATAGCATTGGAAGGGAATTAGAAGAGGCGGGGTGTGGAAGAGAGAAGAGGTCAGTCACGAGTTGACTAGGTTTTTTTTGGGAGGGAGAGGGCTAGCAGGCTACATCAGAGTGATCCTGAAACAGGCAACTCCCCGTTAATAGCATAGGAAAGGAATTAGAAAGGGGATATCTGAAAGATAGAGCAAGCTAGCCAAGAAACTAGGCCCCCGGGCTATAGTTTAAGGATCCTAGAAAACCTGCAACAGATAGGTCGGGCATTCAGTACTATTCTCATGACGGGAGACGAGTTTGTTGTGGGGTCGCAGCATTCCCTTCTCCGTGTCTCCAGTTTTACGAGGCAGTTGGCCGACTTATTCAATGGGATCAGAGGACAACTCTTGCCTTATGCCCAAAATCTTTGACCCCAGTACATAAGCCTCCCAAAATATGTGATGGTGTCTCGGTATTCCCCACAGTCATGTGAGGTCCGCAGTCACTCTGGGGGGATTCGGCAATAGTATGAGGATCCTAGACGGTTGTTCACCTGAAACAGTTGCATGGAAAACCCTAGAAACCTGAATCAGGTAGTGTGCAACCCCGGTACATACAGAAAACCCAGAGAGAGAACGAGGTCTTTTTTTGGGGTTAAATGTTAGATGCGGGTGATCCGGAAACAGGCAGCTCCCCTTTAATAGCATAGGCAGCTAATTGAAAAGGGAGGAAGTGGAAGGTAGAGCAAGGTAGCGAAGGGTTGTCTAAGGCCCCCGGTCTGTAGTTTAAGGATCCTACCCGGGGATTCACCTACAACAGGGGGGGGGGCAGCAGAAGTGAATTATCATTGGAGAACTAGTAATGAATTTAAATATGCCCATTGTCCAAATAGCACTTTAAAATCATCAATTTCAGGGTTATTTGACAATTCTCTTCTGCTCCAATTCTTTCTTCACGTGCTTCTGCTGCTTCAAATGTTGTGGTGTTTCAGAAGATACAAAACTCTTAGTGCAAAGTGGTTAACAGTTATCACTTTGCTGAACCCTCTCTGTTAGGTGCTTTTCTTTATTTTGTCAGACCTCAACTGCTGATCGAACTCATCACTATGTCCCAAACTTCTTCCCTGTGCAGCCACCAATTCATTCTCGTTCGCAGGCGCCCCTCGGCTTTCAGAAGTAATCTGCCGTTTGACATTTCAATCCTTCAATTGGTTTTTCCACTTTGGATACAATATAAACAGAAAGGTTGTATTTTAACGTCTGTATTTGTAATAACAGGTAAAAATTTATGACCAGTTTCAGACTTAATTTTCTAATTATAACAATTTCCAAAGAGGAAAAACACAAAGTTTCGGTACTTATTTGTACCTTCTTCAGGTTATTATCCTAATAATAAATACGTCAATTATCACACAATTTAAATATCACAATATTTATGCACGTAACCACAATTTTGTACAAGTTTTGAAAAACGTCTCTGCGAGGCTATACGACAATTTAATACTGTGATATTTAAATTGTGATAATTGATGTATTGATTATTAGGATAATAACCTGAATAAGGTACAAATAAGTACCGAAACATTGTGTTTTTCCTCTTTCGAAATTGTTATAAATAAAAAGTAAAGTCGGATATAAGTCGTAAATTTTTACCTATTAATCTAAGCAGAAGTATCCTCGTTCAGAAAAGCGCTACTCACGTTTTCTGGTCTTTTATCCGAGGATAATTTTAATTTTAACTGGAATTTTTGCCCAAGAACGTCCATCCATGTAACGGCCGCTTGATTACAATGAGTGCTTATTGAAGCTCGTACAGATCTCATTCCTTCCTTCCTTCCTGCACGGCACTACAACCCTGTGTGGGTCTTGGCCTCCTTCACAATACGCCTCCATGCCTCTCTATCCATGATATTTTCTCTCAATTCTCTCACTTTCATAATTTTCATCCTCTATCACATTCTCCACCCATCTCGTTCTTGGTCTTCCTTTCTTCCCTGTCGAATATAGTCTAGTTCTAAATACTTTTGACGGTGTTCTATTTGTGTCCATACGATTTATATGGCCCATCCATTGCAGCCTTAAATATTTTATGTATCGTATTATATCTATTCCCTTTATGATTTGCTTAATCTCTTCATTGTATCGAATTATCCATTTTCCATGACAGGTCCGCATATCCTTATTATCTTTCGTTCAAATTCCCTTAGAACATCTTGATCTTTTTATGTCAATGTCCAGGATTCCACTCCATATGTTACCACTGGTCTTATTAGTGTTTCATATATCTGTATTTTATCTTTCCTGAGTATTATTTTACTTTTTAACAGTTTTGCAAAGTATGCTTTATTTCCTGCAGGGATTCGGTCTTTTATTGTGATACTTATTTTAGACTAATTGTCTGTAATTTTTCTTGGTTTTCTAAATTTTGCTACTCCCTCAAATTTTTTCTCTCCAGTTTGCACATCCCGTAACGTTCGCTTTGCTTTTGAAGCCGATATAACTTTATATTTTGTTTTCCCTATATTCACTTTAACGCATTTCCCTCTAATTCTTCATATACTTCTATTATTCATTGTTTAGATCTAGCTACAATGGCGATGTCTTCCGCATATGCGCATATCTGCTCATCTTATTGAAAATTATACCTCTTTGGTCCAACTCCTTTATTGCACGGTGGTGTAATGAGCGTAATTTTCGTTCTTAATTTACTAAATAAGAATTGGTGGGCAAGCAAGCGAGAGTTCGTAGGGCTGCATTCCAATGACAAACGTGATGTTTTCCACCCTAGACTGATTAGAGAGTCTACAGGGGAGCTCATCGACCTGCAGAAGCTTCTAGGAACTCTGGAAATGGCGGCAAAAGTTCCGACGATAGCCACATTCCATTGGATGTCACTATCACGTGGCATGCCAAAAGGAAGGTTCTAGAAGCTACGCCAGGGGAAATGGGGACAACGAAAGGATACTCTGCGACGATCTGGGACAGAGAAAAAATCTGCCTGGAAGCTGATCTGCATACGCAAAGGTGCGTACGTTCAACGAGGGGATTGCGAGGAAAGGTGTCCTCGAATTGAGGTCGTCTCAGAACATCGCCACCCACGAGTTCCGAGGGACGAACCTGCGGACTCTAGCTGCTTGTTCCACCGCCACGGACGTGAGAGGAAAAACGAAAGGACCTGGACCTTTTCTCTGCTACACGGCTTCAATCTAACCCAGAAAATATATTAGTCTAATGTTCTATTAAATAAATATATGCCTTCCAACGTTTCCTGCTTCACTACTTTGCCTTTTGACGTACTAATCTCCATGGTTCGCTAAACCTTGACCGCGGGAGAAAGCATATCTTCCTTGTTCCTTGCCCCAATTATTAATTATTGGTTATTCTCTCGACAGTGAAGTTAGGCTGCTTATAAATCCTCGTCCTCGCATATTTTCTGTCCCGCCACCTGCATCGATACTACTGTCTCGTGTTTCTGCTCTAAAGCGATCTTGATGCAATTCGTTGCGTCCATGCA
This sequence comes from Eucriotettix oculatus, assembly GCA_034510155.1. Lineage (NCBI taxonomy): Eukaryota > Metazoa > Arthropoda > Insecta > Orthoptera > Tetrigidae > Eucriotettix > Eucriotettix oculatus. The sequence continues at coordinate 219,156,768 of CM067376.1, read as the reverse complement.
TCTTTCTACTGAGATTTGATGGCCAGAAACAAACTCTTTGAGCTCCCTAGCGTTTCTAATATCTCACACATGAGCCAAACTCCACTCAAAATGCCTTCTTTACTTATCGGGGTTATCTTCCGGCAACGGATCATCTAGATACTTATTAAAAGTACAAATTTTGAGACATTCTTCTCTGATCAAAGATTCTTGACATAAATATTTCCCATTCCTAATATGTTCTTGTACTTCCCACTGAATATCTTCATTCCAAAATCTCTGAAGCAATAGCCTTTGAAGTTCATTATAATGGGTTATTTCTCCTAGGACAGTTCCTTTTTACATGACAAGTGATGTGTCCAGTGAAGCTTTAAACATACGAGCCTTATATTCTTCCGCAATTATCTTTCTTTTAAACTGTTCTATGTTTGACATGAATTTCTGAGGATGACAACCCCCTCAGTCCTTGAATTTGGCTACATCCAGAACATGGTCATGAACTCAGTACATCGCGAATCTACCAAAGTTCGTACTCTTACACCTAAAATTCGGCCAACTTCTGTAGCAAACTACCCTTTCCATTTAATTCACAATATCGCACACTTTCCTGTCTTCGTTAGCTAACTTTTATTCCATTTTCTGTAAAATACTACGTCATCATATCACGACTATCACGATCCATTTCTTCACATAATTGAACTCTTTGTCGCCTAACTTCTACTTTCGCGTACTAGTAAATTGTGAAAGAAGACTCTACACATGGAATAAGCCGAGGGACAACGGCAGGTACCAATAAGACTATATAATGGTGAGACAGAGGTATAGGAATCAGGTACTAGACTACAAAATGTACCCAGGGCCAGATATAAACTCCTATTAACGAATGCAGGCTGAAAATAAAGAAACTCAAGAAAGGAATTAAAAATAGATGGGAATTATAAAAGCTGAAACAACAGGACGTGCTTCAGAGTTTCAAAGAAGATATAAAGAGTTGATCAATAGAGAAATAAGAAATAAACAATATAGAAGACAAGTGGGCACTCTTAAAGGGAGAAATGACTAGAGGAGCCGAAGAAAAATAGGAAGATTAGCTCAAACTAATAGGAACGCATGTATAACACAAGAAATAATAAAATGATTGATGAAAGCCGTAAATATAAATACGCGAGAGTTGAAAATGGTATAGAGCTGTACAGACTCTTGAAGAATGAGATAGATAGGAAGGGCAAAGCAGCAAAGAGGCTTGGCTACAAGACAAATGAAAAGCGGTTGGAGATTTCATGGTGAAGGGGAAAATAGACGTAGCTTAATGGAAAATCAAAGAAACCTTCCGAGAGAGGAAAATATTAGCAAGAACATTAGGAGAGTGGATGGGAAGCAAATTCTGAAGATTCGAGTAACAACATAATTATACTCATGTCAAAGAGGACTAGGGCTGCGAACGGCACAGGACAATTAGGTCAGTATCTCATGCATCCAAAATATTAACAAAAATATTATTTTGAGGGTTGAACGACAAATAGAATGCGAGTTGGAGACGATCAGTTTGGGAAGGGATATATTGACGGAAGTTAATGAATTCTGCTACTTGGGAAGCGTAATAACTAGGGATGGTAGAAGTATAGTAGACATAAAGAGTAGGGTAGCACAGGCAAGGAAGGCTTTCACGAAAAAGAAGAATTTACTTACGTGTAATATAAGTGTGAATATTAGGAAATCGTTGCAAAAAAATGTTCGTATGGAGTGTGGCGTTATAGGGTTGCGAAACGTGGACGATATGAGTTACAGAAAGGAAAAGAATAGTACGTTTGAAATGTGGTGCTATTGGAGAATTCCGAAAATCAGATAGAATCACTAACGAGGAAGCTCTAAACAGAATACGGAGGACGTTGACCAAGAGAAGGGATAGATTAATAGGCCACGTTGTAAGAAATGTAGGCCATGTAAAATCAGCATTAGAGGGAAGTGTGTGGGGTAAAAACAAGGATGGAATGCGCTAAGCAGATGAGGGATTATGTGGAATGTGGTAGTTATGCGGTAATGTAAAGGCTTGCGCAATATAGGTTAGCGTGGAGGGTTGCATCGAACGAGTCTTAGGACTAATAACAAAACACAAGGATTGAATGCTCATTGCTATTAGTGCTACGTCTTCTACATGAACTATCATTGTACTCGCGTTTTCATTAAGCTTCCTCCTGGGTTAATCGGTAGTTGTTGGATTACTTTTTATAATGCCAAGTTAAAGAGTTGTGTTGAGATCAGGTCTTATTGTCTCAGCCGCCTCTCTACATACAATTCCTCTTGCTTTATCCTAACCTTGCATGGTCGCATTTATCTGTGTGACCAGCTTTGGAGGTACTTAAACATATTTCATAATTTATTAGATCACCTTCTATCTAAACTGGTGTAGCTGTTTGTCATATTCGTTAAATTTTCCAACACTTGTGTCAATACAAATATTTGATCTATTTTACAATTGTAGAGCCCTGCTTCCTAAATCTCGGTTCATAATCCGACAATATTTCCTCTGACCAACGCTCCAGTCCTGAACGTAAAATTTTTCTAAACACTTTATATGTTACGTCCAACAGAGTGATTCCACGATAGTTACTACAAATTCTTTTATCTCCCTTCTTATGTATGTCCCTCATCATGACTTCGTTTATCCAGACTTTATAAAGCGGAACATAAATTTGTTTCCAACGAATGGCGAATTTCCTGAATACGTGAACAGAAATCGTTCAGCTCTAAGGTCGGACAAGCACCGCCTTGCTCTCCATCAGAAAAGTATTCACAATACCGGGATAATTTTATACAACAGCCTTCCTCCAGGGGTTAAAAACAATAAGTACAAAAGATTCGTGAAGCAGAGTAAAACTATTTTATTAAATGGCGCGTTTTACTCTGTACAGGATAATTCTTAATCGTCCCTCTAATATTTAAAATCAAGGTTCCTGCAAAAGTGTTGAATGCGTTGCCTTGTAAAATAACACACCACACAGCTTTAAACTTTCTAAACAGTTTTTTCTGTTGTTTTGTTTCATGTATTGACTGGAGCTACTACGGAAGGTCAGTTTCCAGGTCACGAAGCTCCAAGTAGTCAAAACTCCATTGCGTGGGTTTGTGCTCGTTTGAGTGCGTGTGGTATTTTTAATGACTTCAGACTAAATACTTTTTATTTAATTTATTAATTTTAAGATTATTTGTAATTAATTATGTTTCTGATTATGTTCCTAAAATTATTTGTTATTTGTAATGTATGACGTATCCTGTTTCCTCGATCCAGGACTAATGGAAACAACAATAAATGTAACTCTAAATCCATACTTCCTTTATTAATTCATTTACTGTTTTCTCCACCATATTTTAACAACTCTGCTTCTATGCCATCTTTCCCGGCAGCATTATTATTTTTTAGTTTGTTAATTGTAACCTTTACTTTCTCTAAGGTCGGTGGCTTGACCTCTTCTTGTTCTTCCATTCCTAATGTTTCTTCTTCTTCCTTCTTAAGTTCTTTCTCTCCTTGTCGTTTGAGTAATTCAGTAAAATATTCCTGCCATCTTTCTTATGTTTTGTTTTTATGTCCTCTGAGGTTTCCTTTTTGTCTCTATGAAACACAGTTCTATATTGGAACTCTTTCCTCAGTTCCCTTACTCTTTCATTAAATCTCCGCATCTCAACTCTCTCTCTCATTTCGTCTAATTGTTCTATTCTTTCTCTTTCGAACTGTCTGTTCTTAGTCCTACTTAGCTTCTTCATTTTCTTTTTCTTCTCCATAAGCTGTTTTGTTCTCTGGTGTAGCATTCTTCGCCGTGATTTTTTTCTTTCTCTTATACCGTTTTTACATTCGTTATACCATTGTGCTTTTTTGTTTAAAACTTTTTCTTCTACTACATCTTCCCCTACTTCTTTCACAGTGTTTCTCAATAACTTCCACTTAATTTCCGAATTACCTTCTTCACAATGTTCCTTTTTTTCCTTGTTTATAGTCGCATCAAAACGAGGTCATTAGCGAGTGTGCACGATTTGGGGAACTTATATAGTTGTAGAGGTATCTTAGTAAGGTTTCTCAAACAGCACAAACATCCAAACTCATGCCATAATTCGAACCCGGGACCTCTGTGCGAGGCAGTTACGGTAGCCACTAGACTACAGGAGGTCGGCTGCTCATTTTTGTTTCTCATATTTTCTTCTTTCAATGCTATGTTTTACCTTACTTTCAATACTTTGATTTCTTGCTATGCTATTTTTGCCCATATTTAATTCTTACTAAATAATGGTCTGTATCTCCGTCTGCTCCCCTACAGCTACTTGCTTAATAATGACTGATTCATGTCGATTTGATTTCTTGTTATTCCATCTGGGGACAGTCAAGTCCCTTTTCTGACATCTTTCCTTGGGATCCATGCACTTTTGCCGCTGGTGAAGACTATCAGCCTCATTCCATTGTCATTACTCTCTTCGTTCAAAATTTCTTCCCTACTATCTCTCTGTACACTTCTTATTTCCCAAATTTGGCATTTAGGTCCCCAAGTATTATTTTAACATTGTGTCTTAGTACTTCGTTAATTTCTTCTTCCAATATACTGTAAAAATTATCTTTCTCCAATTCTCTGCCTCCTCTGTAAGTGAATGTACAAAAACGTGTGTGTTGCAAAGTTTTGTCCGATTCTCACTCCACACATCCGATCATTTATGGCATTGAAATTTATTTCATTTGCTTCATAGGTTTATGTATCAGGAAACCATTACCCAGTTTTTCCCCCACTATACATCAGTACAGGCCCCCCAAGCACCTTCTCCTCCAAACCGACACCCCACGATGGTCTAAACAAATTTTACTGACCACGCTTGTTAACGGATTTTTACAGGACATGCTCGGCGATCCGGACGTAACAGAAAAGAAGAGGATCGACGTGCATGATACCCAAGCCAAACTACTAACTATATCCAACCAACACTATCCAGTCGCATGTTGGAGTCGCATAAGAGCCGTTTTCTAGTTCATTGTGCCTTCTACCCATCTTACTATCGCTGAAGTTTTTTTTATCGGTAAGGAGACCCTTCAGATCGAATTGTCGACACTTTTTTCCCTCAGCCCTACGCTCTTCATTCTGTCGCTCACACAATCTATCTCCGTGAACGACCGTATTAAAGGGTATTATGCCCTCAGGTACGGATCAAACACAAGTTCCCATTCCTTGTGTTCCAGTTAGTTTACTCGCAACACGTGCAGAGGGGGTGTAGAAAATCGTAGACTCTCATAGTGGCGGTGCATGCTTTCTCGGGGACATCGCCATTGGGGCTCCTTTCCCATTAATAAAATTTGTTTCTTCAGCCGGGTGCTATATGGATGGATAGCCTCCGATCTAGGACTAGGCGAAATTGAATAAGACTACGTCTTGATGGTTGTACGGACTCTCGTATGACGCATCTGATCCCCTCTCCATGATAACGAACAGAGTTTATTTGCCGTTCGAAACGTTAGAATAAATTTTTAATTTCTTTTCTTACTCTGCTTTCTTACTCTAAACTTTTTCTTCAGTGTGCGGTTGTAGGGGACAATTATCTCTTTTAGTCTGGTTCTTCTCTCAAGACCTGTCCGGCTAGGGAACACTTAACAGTATTACACTTTCGCCGGAATTACTCTTGAAGTCATTAGAATACACAAATCCCACCGCCACGGTAATGAAGAGATACTATCCGGGGGAATCAGTCAATATGCCTAGTGTCAAAAAAGTGCCCTTGTGTTATTTATATAATCTGTTCTTGCGTCATTCAGTTTATCGTCATTTGCATTGTCTTTATTATTATCACTTTCGACGATAAACATTTTCCCTCTAACATTAAAGATAGTGCGTGCTCTGATATTAACAACATAAAATGCGCAAAACCCCAAATAGCAACAAAAAAATTCCCTGTAGAAGTAATCATATAAGAAATAAAACATTTACTTCTTCTTAGCAAAAGGACATACACTTAATATACAAATATATGTTACATCTCCTTTTATTTCAATTCACTTACTCAACGAAGTGCCCTTGATTTCACTAACGAGAATCATAAGTACATGCGGCAGCGTGACTGTCATCCCCACCCTTCTCGGACCAACTGGCTTGTGCCTCCCTAAGTGGCTATGTAAAAACAGCGCTATCTTATAGCAACAAAAGAGAAATTAAAGTGATTTATTTATTTAGGCAATAACTAAGTATTTTCAAACATGTAATGTGCAAATATAAATTTATATGGAATATTAAAAAAGTGGCTTTTAAAAAATATTAATATTACTTGTTAGACAGAGTTTATATCAACAAATTTCGCAATATGAATATTTTTTATTCGAAAATTTTGAAGGAGAATAATTGTTCTTCCTTGAAAAATAAGATATTTTCTATATCCTTGGACCAAATAAAATATAAAAATGAAAAACTAGCTCATTAAATTATTTAAATGTCATCAATTTTAATTCATGATAGAATATTTTTAATCTGTTAATTAAACATTTTGGCAGAAGACGAATCATAAATGCTCAAATTACCTAAAATATAATTTTTTAAGCTTTCCGCTCGAAGTCCGTGCCACTCTCAGAACTTGTTTAAATAGTTAAATAACTATACAATTAAAATAACGTATGTTATTAACACATCAAAGGATATAATCATCCATTATAAAGGCCTAATGATGAAAATAGGGGGGTAAAATAATTAATTCTTTTACGATTATCTTCAAGGAGGAAATGTTTATGTACTTCACATTTGGCCTGTATTGCCGTTTAATTTTCAGACAATCCTAACGTACTACACTTTATTCGCAAGAAATGAAAAATAAAAGCATTTTATTACCATAACCTTAGCCTGAAACATCTTTGACCAGTTCATTTCGTAAAGCTGAATCATAGCCAATAAATAATTCCACAAGCGTGGATGTGATATCCATTTTCTCAGTGGAAAGAGATTGGCGTTCTTACAATAGCTGTCTTGGGAGCACTCCTAAATCATAATTCATTCCGAGAATGTCATGCATATCATTCATTGTCTCGATAACTTTGCAGAGATATTAGCAACAGTGATAACATACAGATTGCACCATAACTATTTTCCGTTGATTTGTCCATCGATTATCCGCTAACTATTTTTATTTATTAATTTTTTTATTTAACGTATTCCTCAACTTCAGGTCTGACGGCAGGTTCTTTTGTAACCTTAAAACTAATTTCAGGCAGTAGTTGCTGCAATTACTGGTAGTGTCATATACTCATATACGTTGGTGAGTCTCAAACTTGTGCAAGACGTACGCCATTCAAACGTACTTCAATTATGTGAAATTAAAATAATACTGAGTTCTTCGTTTGCCTCTGTTGAGTGCGGACCGACGAATTAGACGTGACTTCGGGGGTCACACTACAAAATGTAGCGACACAACAGAAGACCGCGAACTCCACCGCAACCACCAACGATATGTTCCTAAAGAAGGACCAAGCCGTAATTATCAAGGACTACGTACATGAGGTGGCCACATTTACCGGACACCACAATATAAGGTTTGTTTAAAAAATCTCAACTAATAGGATATGTATATTCTTAACTACCGAAAATTAGTCGGAGAAAGACACAACGACCCCTAAAACTATCAAATTTAACAAAAATTACTAGGGAGTTTTGCGCCTTATAAATAAACACATACGTATTATTATCTCTAACGTCTGTCACAATTTATCTAACATATGATTAATTGTTTTTTACATTTTGACAATACAGAAAATATGACTAATTAAATCTCGTGGACTGGTCGGAGGTTTTACAACTCTAGTCTTCTTGGCGTAGTGCTGTCCCACTGACTCAATATTAAGATCCTTTGTATTATGTTACTAGGCACATACCACGGCGCGTTGACGATACACCTAAGCACTTGTTCTGAAATATTTGAATGATTTCGATACTAGAGGTACTGGCAGTACTCCACAGCTGAATACTGTAAGCTCTGATTGTACGGAGTCAAAGCTTGTTTTCCAATTTCAATTGCGATTATCTTCCAAGTAACCAGTACATTTGGCTGAATTTAATGCCACGTTACTTTCTTTTCGTAAACATGTACTTGCGCCGTGATAGTCTTCGGTCTAGGTGCATTCCAAGATATTTAATGTCCTCGTTTTGTGGAATCAAAGTATTGTTAAGGGTTACAGCTCGTCTCAAGGTAAATGTCAGTCCTCGAACAAGTTCAGGTAATACTGGAGGTGGGCAGATGCAATCTTAGAGTCGGTATCAACAGTTAGTATGGTTGTGTCATCAGCGAATGTGGCAGTGGTTCATAAATTGGTTGTAGGAATGTCGGCTGTGTAGAGCGTATAGAGAATTGGGCCCAAAACACTCCCTTGGGGGGGAGGCACTCTACAGGTAATAGGGTGAAAATTGGATGTTGCACTACCATGTTTTACCGGAAACCATCAGCTTTCTGGATAGAACTTAATTATTTCGTACAACTGGTGGGGCAACATTTTCTTGAGTTTGCAGCGTAGGCCCTTGTGCCATACTTCAACGAACGTCTGCTTGATGTCGAGGAAAACAGATGTACAGTACTTTTTTGATTCCTGAGCATCATTGATGGTATTAACAGTACGGTGTATCTGCTCCAACGTGCTACGTTGACACCTAAATCCAAGTTGGTGATTAGGTACGAGTTTTCTTTCTTGTAGTATTGACCTGACTCTTTTTAGTAGAAGTTTTTCAAATATTTTGGATAGTACCTGCAAAAGACTGATCGGCCTGTATGATTCTACATTATTGGGCGTTTTCCCTGGTTTTGGTATCATGACCACCTGCGCTACTTTCCACTGGCTGGGAAAGTATGTTAAACGAATAATAACATTAAATATATGTATTAAAGTTTTGAGACATTTAGTGGAGAGTTCTTGGAGTACTTGACCTACAACTAGGTCCCAGTCAGATGATTTATTTGGGCTACATTGACTTTTTATGGTCTTCTCCATTTTTGTCTGCGTGAAGTGTTTATAAGCATTTCTAGTTGGAACGGTGCCTTAAGAAAATTGTGGATTTCCTTTTCTTCAACCGCACTTAATTGTGAAGGAAATGGTGTGAACACGTTTCAAGATAGTTATCAAAGGCAGAGAGATTTTCTTGGACGTTTCGTGCCCAATTTCTCATTTCGTCTTTCACAGGTGGCATTGCTTGTTGTGGTCGTTTCAACTTTCACGTGGCTTTCCATAATGAGTATTTAGTTGCTTCTGTGGCCGCGAGGTTACTAAGATACTATTGTATTGATTTATTTTTTACATCCAATATAATTTTTTTAGGTCCTGCGCTGCCAAGTTTTGTCAGTTTGAGATCGTGTTATTTTCCAACGCTTGCGTAACTTGCTTTTTTCTGCAATTTTTTCTTTGATTACTATCCGACATGTTTCTTTGATTTCTGTTACGTGGGCGTCAAGAGTTTCTAGACAGGAACCTTCTTGGATAACTTTTCTTAATCGTTACCTGCATCTTTATTTGCTTTTAGTGGTATATTCAAGTTGATTTTGAAGAAAGGTCCAATGATGTTTCAGTCTTGCATATCCTACTGTTTATACCTTTTGTAAAGCGAAGTCAATAGCATCCGGTGAACTTTGGGGATCAGCTGGCCAGTAGGTGGGTTCTCCCGTTGTCAAGCATCCTAAGTTGTTAGTTTCTATTACGGCTGTTAATTCTCTGCCTTTAGTTGTAGTACACCTTGAGCTCCATAATGTATTTTTGGCGTTAAGTCACCGCCGGATATAAATCTGTTTCCTAACGATTTGAAGAATTCTGCATAGTGTTGCATTTTATTATGTTTTGTGGGTTGTATACTGCTGATACATTTAGTGGTCCTATATTGTCCTGTATGGTAACAGCTGTAGCTCGAAGATGTTCCTACTCATAATGTTTTATATTTTGTGACTGCCGTTCCTCCATGTGCTCTTCCACTACGATGTGTAGTATGATAGATGCAATAGTTTGGTATTTTAAGGTGACTTTTCTCTATTAGATGTGCTTCTGAGATTAACATTGTCTATTTTATTCACCTGTAAATAATAGATGACTGTGCATGCTGACATAAGCCATTTTCGTTCCATATTGCGATTGTAAGTAGTTCAGCCCTTAAGCAAAGTTTGCTGACAACTGTGGTTAATAAGATAAGGAGCATGCTCATCTGTTGCATCATGTGTTTCATCATAACCTGCAATTCGGAGAATTCGTTGTGGTGTAGTTAATATATCAGATCCACACATGTTATTTATGTAACTTATATTTTGAGACTTTCGTCTTCCTTGTTGAGAGTATGTTATTCCAGGTTGGACTAAGTAATGGATATTAAATTAACCACCAATGTATCGTTCATAAAAGCAGGAATGCAAGAAGCTAACTTTCCTCTCGTATTGAGTTTCCGCAGACAGGTACACATCGATCCAGATTCCATCACTCTCAATAATGATAGTGTAACATATAGAATCTTCCTCTCAACGGACACGATAGCTTGCTACATTAGCAAGAAAGAAGAACATTTTCTAAAACAGTGCACCACCAATCAAACATCAAACGAAGTGACAGACATCCCCCCTTTTTCCAACCCCCAAACCATCTCAGTCCAGAAAGAAAACAACTCAAAGGAACCACCCGTAGACACCATTATGACCACGTAACACAAACCTATGCATACATACTATTAATCAATTCATATTACAACGCGTGAGAGGTGAAAGTACAAATCAATAGAAACGATTGTTACCGCGAACCCTACCTGAACTTTTCGCGTGTCACAGCGGGATAGGGGATCGTTTCCGACCTATTGTATACTGGCAAAAGATGTTTGTTTTGATGGGTACTTTCACCCTTCAATAGTTGTAACATGAATTTGTTAACATCCTGTAAAGAAAACGGAATGGAAAGTTTCAGCACGGGAACGTTTTGTATATAATCAAATTATGATGGAACACACGAAACTCACTTAACATGACTAGGAAACAATATAAATTTAACCCAGTATGGAATTATTTACAAATTATTAAATATATTCCTAAACATTTGTATAGTAAGTAACAACAACTCAATAAGAAAAATCGATTATTTGTAGTATTTTTAAATGTTTTAATTCGAGAAATACGATAAATACTGCCTTGAAGTTAGTAATTTCCTTTGACCACCAAACACACATACAGAATCATGTTACCTTAGTCATTAAAGTATGTAAAAGCCTAAAATTACTTGCATTTAAAACTGAGAATCAGAGATATATGTTTTACTTCTCACCTATATAAGTCTAATTAGTTCAAAACTGTACTATGCAACAGCAAAAAAAAACTTCTAAGCAAACTGGACACCGTACATAATACAGCTACAGGTTACTTCATCATGAGCCCTCATGGAAGAAAGAGTACCCTGTGTAATTAAACATGCATTTAAGCATTATTCTCCCCAATCCATTAATTAGAAACGATATTCTTCCCATGAGTGTATTCAGATACTTCCCCTTGTCTACAAGAACAACTTAATTTGTCACCAAATAGACTACGCATTGTCAGATATGGAACCACTACAAAACTGTACTGAATATTCATGGAAAATTCACCCTGAATTCCAGCCCACGGAACTCACCAGCACATTTAAAGAAATATGAGTAGACACCCACGCAAAACTAGCACAGCCATGGAATACAAAATGGCATTAAAGCCAGAAAGACGCATAAACATATGACTTGAACGTAATAAAACATAACCCAAAAGTCAATATAAAAGACAAATAAGTATATCGAGAATAAGAACATAAAAGAATGATTATAAGCAAAGAGGCCCTCCCCCCTCCCCGTAGCCTACATGTGACCAGTACAATATCCAGATTACAGTTGAACACCTGATATGCCAGATATTTGATGAACAGAGGAAAGAAACACTGAAAGATAACGAAATCAACTACATTATGCAAGAGAAAAATGCCCAAGGGAATATTATAATCAAGTCCCTGAAAGAACTGTATTGTAAATTATCAAAATGTAAAATAAAAATTTTATATTGAAATTTAAAGCTTAAAGTGTATGCTTCACAGTACATTAAAAATTGTATAAGTTGACTATAAGGTTGATGCGACTAAAAATAAAATCATAAAAAATAATTATACTTTGTTTTATGCGTACAAGTTTTGTCAGTGGACTTGACAATGACAACGTATGATTTAGTGTTGTTTTATTAAAAAAGAATTGTTTATAGTCGCATCAACTGCAAGATTGTGCACGATTTAGGTAACTTTTATCCAAGTATGGTTTCTCAAACAACACTATGCCCATGCCATGAACCCGGGACCTTTGCGGTGCGAGGCAGCCAAGCTAGCCACTAGATTTAGTGTTTACATATTTTTATTTAATATCGTGAGTTTTTAATATGTAGGCTATTGATGAATTATGGATGAAACGTATTATTAATAATTAAATGTTATATTTAGGTGAATATCTCACTCATTGGTCATTTATTTAAGTATGAAATAAGCAAATATTTATCTGCGGGATTTGAAACAGTTTCAAATAAAATGATTCGAGAGGCACAAAATAAATACACACAGGGAAAACAAATTTACATTCGCATTCCTTTGGTTCCATAAGATTCATGACTATAAACTTGTAATATAATAGAAACGGTTTCTATCCTAGCAAGTACCTCTTTAACCTCTAATAAAAAGTGCCCAAACTCAAGATAAAACTTCTTAGGTATTTACTTGCAAGCGCTTGCACTTGCCAGGCCCTTTACGATTGCAACTTCTCATTGTAATAAGTGAATTACAGGAATTACTTGCCAACGCAATTATATCCCAACAATCAAAATTTTATGGCAACATTATGAATTTCCAAAATCAAAAATATGTGAAACAATGTATTAGCGTTAAAATAAAGTTCAATACGGCAGTATTCTTTTTGTAATTGCTCTTACAATAGGATTAGTTTATAAAATAATTTTTATTTCTAACATAAGTCAACTCTTTTATTAATTTTTGTGATAATTAGATTCCCGATTATCCGAGTCCCGGTTAATCGAGTGCCTTTTTGGAATAAAAACCCAGTAAAATAACGGATTTTGGTGGTTCCTGGGATATTCTCGTCTAACAATATAATTATCATTTCACCATCTAGTTTTAAATAAATAATATAGTTGTTTTTATTAGGACCTACCTCCTGTGGTCACCTTTATATATGAAGATTGCAGAATAATTGAGAATAGTAACCCTTGTATATTTGTTAATGAGCATTTCTTATGAACCATTGAAAAGTGGTTTACTTGCCACGTATGATCAATTTCACTGGAGGAACGATTAATTTTTATAAATATAACAATTAATTTGAAGTTACAAATTATTACTTAATCTTATATCCTTTTCCTGTTCGGAAAAATCTATATTTCTTTCATGACTGTCATAATACATTGTCGTGGTTAATTAATTACTCCTGGATGCAAAACTTTGCTGAAAAAACTTTTACCGGGTACAAAAACTGCTTTCACTGTGATTCATGGATCGAATTGTTATTTTCCGAATTCTCGAAAGCCAAAGTTGTTCCATCATGTGGCACTTTTTAAAGATTTTTAATTCCTCGTCTATCTTCTCTTTTTCATTTTTAATACTGCAGTTATTGCTTCTATTTCTAGTAGTGCACTGCCTATACTTTACTTCCATAACCCTCGAAGTTTTACTGATGATGTTGTAGAGCCTGGGAAAAGTGATCTTATGAATATGGAACCGCATATTGTTCGGTAAAAGATTACGGTTGGTTTTTACTGTCGTTATCACTTTCATTGGACTGGCTGAGATCTGAGCCAAACTTGTTCGGCCAAAATTTCCCCTTTTTTTAAAAAAAGAGAGGTTGCCTCTTAACAATATTGTCTAAAATTCTTGAGAAAGCAATACATATGAGAATTGTAAATTTAAAAAGTTTAACTTACTTCTATATTGCAGCATGGCTTTATTAGTGGAATATCTACCAACATACGACTTCGTTCAAAGTATTCATGACGCACTCGATGAAAGACTTGTTATTGCAAATATTGCTTTTTTTATTTTATTTTGGTTAACAGGCTACATGAGGGTGATCCTGAAACAGGCAACTCCCCTTTAATAGCATAGGAAGGGAATTGAAAAGGGGGGATGCGGAAGGTAGAGCAAGGTAGCCAAGGGTTAACTAGGGCCCCCGGGCTATGGTTTAAGGATCCTACCCGGTGATTCATCTAAAGAGATGCAGGGAAAACCCTAGAAAACCTGCATCAGGTAGGTCGGGCATTGGGTACTATTCTCACGCCCTTCCGAATGACGGGAGACGACCTCTACAACGCATTTGACGGACAACGATTCGGAAACGTTGCGCGAGAGAGTTGATATTACGATGTGCTGTTTGAATCTGCAAAACAAATTTTCACTTAGTCTGGAGAAAACCAAAATCAGTAACTTCACAGCAAACACAAACAGTTTATCTCCAAATTTGGTAAACGATTCAGAGCAAACACCTTTTCTTGGTCTGCTGATTGACAATAATTTGATATGGAATCAGCACAAAAATAAACTCTCAGGTAAACTCAGCAAAATCTGTTTTACATTAAGAGTCTTAGCTTTGAAAACGACCTATCTACATAAAAAATAATATACAAAGCATATTTTCATTCTGTCACGTCTTACGGCATAGCAAATATTTCAACTACAAAAGCGGGCCTAACGAATAATATCTGGTGCCGAGTGGAATACCATAGAATTATAACTTTCCTTGTACGTATATTCCAGAAATTTGAAGTATATCCAATAATCGGCTCAAGTCATTTATACAAGACTATAAATCGCTCTCAGCTCCTTATTGAAAAACATCGTGTAAGCCCTATATAAATCTATAAAATACTTAAAGGTACAAAATGTATTTATAAAGAGTTGTAAATCTTTCTTAATAAATGGATCGTAAATAGGAAGGACAAATTAGATCCTCTTTAGTAATACAGTTTGCTGTTATCCTATCAAATACTACTATTATTTTACAACTATAATCTACGAGAATTAAGCTACCGATTATTTTCTTTTTCATGTTCGGCGGGAATCTACGCAAGATTTTCTGCTGCCTACTCCGTCGACTGAAAATTGTTTGTCTTTCAACTTTCTAATTGTGAAATTTGATTTATTTCTTGTAATCTTATACTCGACCTCCTATTTCCTCGACTGAGGACTAATGGATTGAATAATAAATCTCTATCTCTCGAGTTTTCCATTTAGACTCACCTTTAAAGTCAGTAACTGCTTGGTCGTCTACATATTTTGCCCTCGAAGAGGGATGTCAAGGTAGTGAGTCATACATTTGATTTTTCCATTTGCTTCGTCCTACACTTCCTACAAAGATACAAATATTTTGATATCATCATGGAGAAGAACACACACACATATTTATTTACAAGGGTAGGCGCGAATCTTCAAAAGACTCCGTGTAGCCCGTACTACACGGAAGTGTAGGACTCTTACCGCACTAAACCCACCTCTCTTTTCTTTGGTAACTCCTCAAGGTCCAACCGTTAAAGGGGCTTTTAAACGAGCAACAAAAATTTCACATTGCCGGCAATATTTCTGAAAACAATGACCCGGCAATATTGTCGACAATGTGTTGCAATGCATATCCCAGCAATATTGCGGCCACACTGTAGCCACAACATTTCCCGCCTAAACGTAGCACAGCAATAATGGCCGAAAATGGAAATTCTTATTAGCGCATTGTTAGTGGTGATAAAGTAAAGAAAATGAGAACCTGGTTTAGACCTTTTTTAAATAAACAAGAAACAATTCACAATTTAAGCAACGAACTGATTCTTTATTATTTATTCAAAAATGTCAAAGGGAGGCTTTGAATTTTCCTTTAAAAATAGAGGTCATTATAGGGAAAAAGGATACGGTGATGGGAAATACAACACCGATCTATACGAGATTGGCAATTATCCAAAAATTATCCAACTGTTCGATTGAAGTATGCGTAGTTTTAAAGGAAGGATTAATTGAATTTATTTAATTACAGGTTAGACCCCTTTACTTGCTGAATAATTATTAAAAAAATTACATAATACTTTGTAATTCCTTTTTTGTTTCTTTTCAATCAATGACCAATATATAGGTTTCACAAGTTGTAAAATTTGTTGGCTATTGTTTGCCAAACATCTATTTTTTTACTTGGTATTCTGTAATGACTCACGTCTCGAAATGATGAATTTGTGTGAACTGCATCGATAAATGCAATAATTTTTTCGTTTGGCGAATCCATGACTGGAATAATGAATAATATTTATACGAAACACTGAGAAGGAACGACGCTAACCACATCTAATATTATTTATTAACTCAGCTGATTGGCCACAGAGACCTCTAGGTGGGGCTGGGGACTAGTATAGCCGGGCAATATTGCATATTTTCGATACCGGACCGAACTCAGCGGCGACACCCCGGCAAGTGGTTGCAGTACGAGCAACATTGCTCGGCAATACTGATATATTGCCGGGAATGTTGCTGGATTTTGGGCAATATTGCTTGGACATGATTGCCGACCACATATTGCCGTAAAAAGTTGCTCGTTTACAAGCCCCTTTAGGCATTACTTCTCAAGGAGTACCAATGCCGTATGTCACGCCTTATTACAAAGTAACTAAGATCTACTATATTCAAGGTCTAAGTACACAACTATATACCATCTTATTATCTGGCTGCAATTTCTCGAGTTATACATGGTGAACTTTATCCTGAACTGTGTAAAAAAATTAATGTTGATGGTAGGATATACACTGTATATATATACACTTACATTTTACAGATTCATAGTTTAGCTCCTGAACTGACAGAAATACATTTCCTAACACAAAAATTTTCAAAATATCTTTTACACTACGAACTTGACTCAACAAAGCACGGAGTGAAATTGAGCTTTTACCTACCCCCACTACAATATAGGCCATTTTGTCGAATGCGCATCGTCTAGACACACGAGCAGCTAATTCTCCTGAGCTGTAAATTTAGACGTACATGTCGCACGAGCGAAGAGGCCGAAATGAAAGTTTAAAACAATGGTTCATAAGCGTATTGTTAGTGTTCAGAACATCATTGAAAAATTTTAAGAATGATAGAACAAAAAAGTTTATAATAGAAGGAATTCATAAATTTTGTTTAAATTTCTAGTGCCATTTTTATATTAATAGTCGATTTGCTGATGGGAAGCATCTCACTCATATGTCTAGAACAGGGTTTCCCAAACGTTTTCGGCAATGGAAAATTTCGCAAAATCAGACATTTTAACGGAACCCTTGGCATCTTTTTTATGGTTGGGTAATTCCTCCTAGTAAAAATAAAAAAATTATTTAGTAATTATTTTAAAATATAAAACTGTAATATAAAATAAATATAAAAATATTAATAAACAAAGCACCTAATGACTTGGACGATTTTGAGTCCTTGAATTGCATAACGTCTTGAACTCAGGCAAAATATTTATAAATTAATACTAATATCTAGTGTGACGCCGAGCCTGTTTCTGCACTTTGACTTCATTGCAGCATAATAAGATAGTCCCGCTTCGCATAAATATGTTATAGAAAACTGAAGTAAAACAGTAATAGCTTGTCTGGAAATATTGGGATACTCTTCTGGCGAATTCGCCCAGAAATATTTGTATTTCCGTTTCAAATTAGTTACAGATTAGATTTTCACAGTCGCTTCCACTTAATTTAGCTCTCATAGAAAGTGGGTTTTGAACCCAGTTTATTTCAAGTTATGTAGACATTTTGGAAACTTCATCATGTACTTTAAAATCTAATTAATTTAAGCATTTATTTAGTGTAGGAAAACAATTAAAATCATTATATTCAACTGATGAAATCCAAAATTGTATTTTTATCTAAATAGATGAAATTTTATCATTTTATCTTTTGTATTGTTCCTTGTTAATTTCACTTTGCAAAAATATCTGACATATATGCAAGTTTTATCAACCATGAAGGATTTGTTAAAACTTCCATAAAATATTGTCCTGAATTATTTTGTTCCTTAAAGAAGACCAACAACTCACTTCGAAGTTCAAGAAGTCTTAATAGTGCTTTCCCTCTGGATAGCCATCTTACTTCAGTATGATTAATTGAGGGAAAACCAAGGTAATGGAGTGTAGTATGGGAAACAGTGGAATTACAAAGCGTGTTAGATATTTTGAAGGAAGTTAAGGAATTCTGCTACTTGGGAAGCGTAGGGATGGTAGAAGTATAGTATACAGAGAGTTAGGATAGCACAGGCAAGGAAGGCTTTGGTAAAAAATCGGAATTTTATTACGGGTAATATAAGTGTGATATTATTAAATTGTTACTAAAATATTCGTATGGGGTGTGCCGTTATATGGGTGCGAAACGTGGATGATAGGAGTTGCAGAAAGGAGCTTTCGAAATGTGGTGCTATAAGAGAATGCTGAAAATGAGATGCGTGGATAGGGTATGTAATCAGGACGTTCAATTTAAAATAGGGGAAGAAGAACTTTGACCAAGAGAAGGGATAGATTAATAGGACACGTTCTGAGACACGAAGATCTTGTAAAATTAACATTTGTGGGGTAAGAACAGAAGAGGGAGGCCAAGAATAGAATGCGCTAAGCAGATAAGGGAGGATGTGGGATGTAGTAGGTATGCAGAAATGAAAAGGCCTCACAGGATGAGTTACCATAGACGGTTGCATCAGACCAGCGTTAGGACTGATTACCACAACATATACTGCATATACTGTTAATGTCTTCATTTAGTGACACTATAGAGACATTCGTGAAAAATAATTACTACGGAACTTGCAAAAGATCCTCAAGATATCAAAACGACTGTAATATGTCAACTAAACGGCGAGATGAAAAAAAAGTACATTAAAAGCGTACAAGCTGCAGAAGCTAATTATTGGGTAATTTTTCGTCCACAAATTTCATCCTCTTGGAATACATAAAAAGCAGCAACTGTTGTTGGTGGTCTTGCTTGAGATACCATGACTCAATTCTCTTGTCAGAGAAACATACCCACGTTTAAACAGCTACAAAATAATATTGGAACTTCAATAACACCAGATAATTTGGTACCCAATATGCTGCTTTCACCTAATACCTGGAATAAAGCAAGCGCATATCCCTACAGTAAATCAAAGATTAAGAAATTTCGAAAAAGAGAGAAATAATAATGTTTAAAGGAGACAGAGAGAGCTTGTTCGCTACGACTGCTTCCTGTGAAGTAATGTCTAACGACGGTCCCACAGGAAGATACACGCAGTCATCGTTGGAAAGGGAGGTGTTTTTAGTGGGTAGAATCCCACACTACTATCCAGTGCGGACCCTGAGATAGTGTCTTTAGAAAATTTTCACCTGCCCTCGGTAATTTTCTACCAGAGTTCACTCTTACGTGTATAAGGTGTGGTATCCTTATTTACAATTTACTCTTTAATTACAATGCGCTGTGCAAAGGAAAAAAAATTGTAATTCTTATTTTTGTAAAAAGGGAAAATTTTGAAATCAAGAATCTATGTAAGTTACGTTAAAAAAAGAAAACATTTAATTAAAAACACGTCTATTTAGTTTGCATATGCCAGTTACTGTGGGGATCATGAACAATTTCTCTAAGGGATTATTATTGGGGGAAATTACAAAATGTGTGGCATCGAGAACACTGCCTGTGGGGGTTTTCTGTCGCAGGTATTTCTCCCCAGATTGACTGCGGGGTTCTCCTCTGGGAATGCTTCCAACTCTCTGGATTTTTGAAGGTTCTCATAATGTCGAGGCACGTTTATCTATTTTAGGTGGTGCATGTACTTCGTTCAAAGATCTGGGGCATGCGGTAAGAGTTGTCTGCTGATCCCATTGCATGAGTCGGCCAACTGCCTCCTGAAACGTGTGGAGACACAGAGATGGTAATGCTACGATCCCTCAGCAAACTCATATCCCGTCATTCGGAAGGGCATGAGGATAGTACCCAATAGCCGGACGTACCTGATTCACATTTTCTAAGGTTTTCCTTGCATCTCTTTTAGGTGAGCCACCGGGTAGGATCTTCAAAGTATAGCCCTGGGCCGTAGTTGGCTACCTTGATCTACATTTCACATACCTCCTTTTCAATTACCTTCCTATGCTATTGAAGGGGAGTTGCCTGTTTGAGGATCACCCTCATGGCAAGAAAAAAGAGCAGTACATGAAACGACCAGACGCAAGAAACGTGAACGTTTGTACGTCACCATTTGGAGTTCCATCCTGTTCGCTTGGTTGTAGGCCCGTTGGTTCGTTGTAATCCTGTTGGCTGCAAAGACCGTCTCCGGGTTCGCAAGTGAACTCTGGCCAACCTACAAGCTGCTAGATTGGAACCTCGTTGAAGTTCCGGCTGTTGATTTCCCAATGGAATATAGACAAAAGACTGCATGCGTCAGAATATGTACAACTGCCTGAATATGACAGAATAACTCAAGGTATCTTGTATATTGCATAGCAACAAATCAGTAAGTCAGTAACTAAGCAAGTGATTAAGGGCTCTGACCAAGATATCTATTTTTGAAAACGAAACTCCGTCTCCATAAGTGAAATTTCACTCCGTACTTGAAGTAGGCGTGATTTTCCTTCCTTCCTCGTGAAAACGGGAGGATTTTGCGTAATTTTCTTCTACGGCTCTCAGCGGAAATATGGGGTCATCTCTCAGCAGGACATGATCTAGCTTAAGGTGATGGACTATCAGCGTTATTAAATTTAGGGACAGTTGCTTTTGGAAGGACATATGTCTGCTGTGTTCGGACTTCCAAACATGCAGGGGTGAAGTGCCCTCTTCAGCATTTCTTAATAAAAGCCACCGTCTTAAACTTTTCACATCTGATTGCAGCTGGACTTTTCAAATCGGTATTGACGTCTTTCGTCGCCGAAAGTTCTGAACGTTTTAGCCCCGTCAAATCAAGGTACGCTCAAACATTCGTGTTCCCCTTATGGTCAAGAATATGACTCGTAATTTGCCATTATTACTGACCCAATCGCGTGCTTTCATGATCCGACTCCGTCTAGCGTAGATCTAGAGTCTTACATACATATTATATATAACTAAAAATACTGTTTACATTTAAAAATAGAAAACATAACGATGAGACATGCAATCGCATACGACAAAGAGCAGCTCTGTTTACATAGGTCTAGCAAAAACGAGCTAGCCTTTTAAGGCTTTCTGCATCTCAATTTGAGAAACTGCTATATATATATATATATATATATATAATATATATATAAGCATATGAAGCTTCGAAAATGATAAACATTTTTGTGTCATTTATTACATCGAATTAAGACCCTCGAACAAACCCAAAATTCGTTTCATTGCATCAACTCTGTAACCATTGTTCTTTTGATGATCATGCCTTAATTTCGACAAAATTTCTTCAGTTTCGCACACTTCTATAAATTTAAACGACTTCTGTTCACTCCACTGTTTAGTTTGCTCCAACTTGTTTGATAAATAATAAAATAGACAACGTACCATCCCTAATTTTTTCGACCAATTCAGTTGTAAAAATCAATCTAAAAATAATTAAATTTTTTATTAAGATTCAATGTTTTAAGAATACCAATTTAAGAGTAATTGAAATTACTTACCTTAAAGTGATATATTTTAATAATTTCTTCTAAAGCTCGTAAATATATATTTAATTTAAGCATATTGGTGACAATTTTGTCTAAATTACATTTCTTCAGTTGCCAAAAAGAAGGATTGTATAAAAAGTATTTGGGTTTCCACCCGGTTTAAATCAAGCTTAAGCCACGACGTTTCCGCCATCTTTCTCAAATGAATTGACGAAGATGGGAGATAAGCCATTAAAAAGTCGTGGCTTTCGCTTCAAATAACCCGCGTGCAAAGCTAAGAACTATTTTTCCAGAATACACACCGGGAAAATCTTCAACGATTTGTATTGTATAAAATATCCAATGTCGGTAGATTATTCTGGAAGTCCTCCTGGCAAAGTTCCGTTGATAAGGACGACGAACAGCTCGAAAAAGGAAAATCTGTCTTATATCGGTCACGTTCAGGTCATAGATTACAGATATTTGCAAATGTAGGTGACCCATATTCATTATGTGATAGTCCCTCTCCCAAAACTGAGTGCATTCCACTTATTTACTGAACGACCCTTTTTTAAATTAGATATTATCTTAAGCCAAATCAACGCAATTTAACGACTGACGGTGCCTCTTGACTTAGACAATGCTTCTGATAAGACGTCTGAATATAGCGACGTATTAAGCATTGTTGCCAGGTACGAGGATAAGAAGTTTCCTTCGTTTACGGTCAGATAAAATATCCGGGGTATTGACGTCTAAAAGACACATTCGTAGAGGATTGTTTTAACTTCTCCACAAAACATGAGTTTTAAGAAACAGTGAAAAAAATGGATTTCAAGAGTATAAATAAGAACAACAACACATAATCGAAAAAGTCACAATACGAACCTAAAACAAACTCCAAGTATCTAGAGAGAGTCAAAAATATATTCAGTACTCTAACAGAATAAAAATTCTCCTTCTCTGAAGGGATGAATTTTTACTTAAATCACATATTAAAGGTCATAATGTAACACTGCGACTCGCATTACACCAGTTTCTACACGAAACTAGATAGTTTCCTTGTTATTTTCATATGACTCATTTCCACCCCAACCCTCACATGCGGCAAGGGGATGAAATACACAAATATTGTCGGGGAAACACTATAAAAGTTACTGATTACAATAATTTTTCGTCGAAGCAAAAAAAGCCTTTATTTCATAAACATTTCCTCTAATTCCACCCTAGGGGTGGTAGTCGTATCTTTTCTCCAAATTTGGGTCGCAAGGAATATGGAAACAAAATTTATCAAAATTGTTCTGTACTTTAAATAATTTATTATGCATAAGTGTGTTTTACCCGTTTCCATCTCCCTGTTAGGGGGTGAACTGCAATTTAAATCGCATTCTTAATGTCAGAAACTAACACAAGGTTTGCTGAAACTTGGTGTAATATTTACTTTATTGTTTAATTTCGTCTATTTTTTGGTGATGTCATTATTATTTTGTTAAATTTCATCTACTACATACGATTTTACATTTTCAATTATATTTTTTCTTCCACTTCAGCTTGTAAGCCGCGCTTTTGATAAATAGCAACGTTTATTTTGTGGTTCATATCTATAAGTGTGAAAATACATTTCAACTATTCATGTGATAAAAAGGCGTAACATTCTTACCGTCTATAGTATCTATGCACCATATGGTAATGAGTAACCGAATACTTCTTGAAATTCAGTCAATGTTACTTATCACCGACCGAATACAGCGCAATTTCAACATATTTTGACATAGATAATATCAAGATTATGGGGACTTAACGCTTCGCTAAAATTATGGTAGGTAACAATTTTTTACTATTAGTTTTATCGGTATTAGGAGATAAATGATAATCCATATTAAGGTGGACTCATCTTTACGAGCTGAATCTATAGTTTACAACTACCAAAGATGGATTAATTTGATGTTAAACACTGCTCTGTCATCTATATATTACAAGAAATTGTAATTGCAAATGATGTAAGAATTTTGCACCTAGATATGAATAAATAGTCACCTATTGTTTCGTGGTATCTTAAGTGTTATTTTATCTCTATTTTCACAACTTGTTATACAATTATATTATAATTCAATGTATTGGAAAATATCAGTTCAGGCTTACTTATTCGAATATCGTCTTTTGTGTGAACTGAGAACTTTGACTGTTTTATAATATCGGAGTTGATGAGTGAAATGAACTTCCAAAATTTTCAGTTTCCGAAAACACAGTTCATAGTCGTCTTGTACGTGATGGCTGTAAACGCCGTCCTCGGTCTCGGGATCTCGGGTGGGGAGCTGGTTTTCGTACTTTTAGTTATATGAGGATAAAACCGCATGGCCGTAATCATCCGTTAGTAATGCCAATGCCGTTTGAAGCTAGCTTGAGATTCTGGTTCCCTGGAATGGGCCGGTAAGTTTCAAGGGCCATTTTATGGTAAGTGCGCCTCCTCCCTGCGGCGCGACCCTGAGCACTGAGCACGTCATTGCTTAAAGGAGCTATGCACGCGGCCGACCAATGCCGTCATTTGGGGAAATTAGTACCTCGGGGTGCGTAGGGCCGTTGGTCTTCCTCCAGAGACCCCGGAGCCCACCTGGTAGTAACTTGCCCACGGCCCAGGCTAACGGAGTTGGAATCGAGGTGGCATGGTTTCGCTGGCACAATTTTCTTCCCGTTATTTACAAGGGTACAGGACCCTTCCCGCAGGGATTTAGGTATCAAGGTACCTCCGTTGCCCCTTTTGACCCTTCGAAAAAATGCGTGGTGGTAACCGACCTACATACAATACTACTAGCAAATTGGAATACATTTCAAGCTCACAATTTCAAACGAACTACTGATTTTCAAAAAATAATAAACATAGTTTTCAAATCATACAAAAAATCACTACTTCAATCCACCCCGTTGCGTTTGATGTGATATCCCTCACCCGCCCAACAAATGCCGGTTCCCTAAACCCATTCTACACGTATGCACAAACGTCCATGGTAACCATACAGCAAAATATTAAGGCTGCCCAAGATTCAAATCGCTTCAATCATCCTACACAAATCCAATCCAATACAAACCGACTCCACTTCAAAAACCTCAACAATCACAAACCTTACCCCTAACAACCCAAATCCTACAAAACAACTCTAACCCTACATCCTATGCGAACATCGTCAAACAAACCCACACCAATCCACAAATCCCCCAACAACCCTACACTGATTCGTCAACAAAAAACCTCGCAACTTTGGCGAAAATAGACCCGATCTCATCACCATAATCACTCAAACATAACCGAAGCATAGACTCGCATCACAATCTATCATATGCATGGAACGCGGAGCACATAAATATACGAATAACTATTCCTACAAAAGAACAACATCGACCTTCTGCTATTAACTGAAACCAGACTCATTCCCACCGAACCTTATTACTTCCCGAACTACAAAACCTATAGAGCCGATCATCCCAGTTCCGCCAGAAAAGGCGGCTCCGCCATTCTAATCAAAAGCTCAATAGATCACAATTAACTCCCATCTATAACTATCTCTGAATCCCAACTAACTCAAATAACATTAAACTCATTCACAAACACTCCCATTAACATATCCTCATTGCATTCTGCCCCAACCTACCATATCTCACGTGACTCCTGGCGAAAGATTTTCTCATCCCACCCTTTCCTCTACATAATGGGTGGTGACTACAACACTAAGCACCCCAATGTCGGATCCAGAACATCCAATCCTAAACTATATCCTCTCCAAACTCCATATCAAGATAATATACCCTACTGAACCAACACACTGCCCAGACAGCCTAGACGTACTAGACTTTTTCATCTTCCACAAAACCTCACATTACCTGCACAGCCCAAAAGTACAGTACGAACTCAGTTCCGATCACCTACCACCAATAGCACACCTCAATCTCACCCTCCCTCACCACTGCATTAATCACACCCCAAATGTCACACTCACTAACTGGAATTACATCTCCCAACTAATAGAAAAGCTAACAGTCCTCAACATCCCACTAAAATCACCCTAAGATATAGACTCTGCCTTAAATCATCTGCAATCCATCATCCTCACATCTGCCGCCATAGCCTCCTACAAAAAACCACCTTTACTCCATCCACCAAACTCTCACCAAAATCAAATAGATAACCTACTCTTGAAGAAAAGAATCTCTACGAAAACAATGGTATAATTCCAAGAAATCCACAGATAAGCGTAATTACAATATCACCATAAATATTAAAAAATTTATAATAAATAAAAAGACGATCTAAAAGTCAGCATTAAATATTTTTTATTGATAAAAGCAACGTTTCATCTCCGTTTTGAGACTTCCTCAGGCTTAAAATTTAGCAATACATATTTACTCCTTGACTCCCTCAGCCGGAAAGATTATTGAATGTACATGTGAAGAATTTGGTGCCGCGCTGGACCATCTCCAGCGACGGTTACGGCCGAAATGAAAATTACTAAAAGACTCCAGAGACTCTAGACATTAGACTTATCTTCAGCAACTTAACGCAACCGAAAAATCACTTTGGTTAAAAACAAAATACCTGACTAAGAAAAAACCGATATCCCTCCACTTAGAAAAGACAATCCTCTCCCTCCTAAAAAGCGAACACCTTCGCCCAACTATTGACCAAGTAATGCTCCCCCAAACAGCTGCTTATACAACAACCGCAACCAGGCCATAGCAGCAAAATTCCAGCAACCCTTACAATTATCGTCCCTCCCAAAACTTTTTATCCCTCCCCAAATTTCAACCACAATAAAAAACCTAAAGAAACCGCCACCTTAAATATCTACCTAAGAAAACAATCATCTTAATCACCTATATCTTCAACGCCATCCTAAGAACTATCTATTATCCAATCAAATGCAAACACGCCACCATAATAAAGATACCTAAACCAAACAAACCAAAATGTCACCTGAAAATTACCGTCCAATAAGTCTCCTTCCTACATTATCCAAATTGTTCGAAAAACTACTACTCCCCACCTAATAAATCAACTCTCCTTCCTGATTCCAGACACACAATACGGTTTTCGCCCAAAAAACTCCTGTCCCCATCAAATATACCGTCTCTCCAACCTCATAAACAACTCCCTTGAACAACTCAAATCCCTCATCACTTCCTTTATAGACATAGAAAAAGTTTTTAATAAAATCCACCACCCTTCCCTACTATCCAAAATTAAAGACTTCCTAAATAACACACACTATAGAATACTACAAAACTACCTTTCTAACAGAGTTTCTTTCCCTGTCAAAATAAATAACTACCTCTCCCAACCTCACTCAATCGCGGAGGGCGTCCCCCAAGGAAGTGTCATTGCCCCCTTCCTATACAAAATCTTCTCTCACGATATCCCACAACATCACAACACTAGAAAAATCTCCAAGCTTCCGTCGGCTCAAAAGAAAACTCCCAATTGAGCTCATCCTTCCCCCTGAACATCCAATAATCAGTTCACAGCCTGTCAACTCTCACCCAGCCACGTCGTATGCCTCTCAGGTACACGCACAGAAAACCCATCATCTAAAGTAGGTTAATTAAATAGATTAACCTACCTCCATGTCAACGTAAATTATATACTATATTTTAATTTTGTATTCTTTTTTTAAATATTGTATATACTGAATCATTATTGTCCAAACTGATAGTCTTTACGAGAAAAGTTTTTATAAGTTAAAAAATATAAAAAATTCAAAAAGACACGATGATACGGAGTTCACAGCGAGTTCTGGTGTTGTATAAATGATTTGTGTCGTATAGTCCATATAGATTGATGTTGCCTCAGGCAAACTTTTTTTATTGATATAAAAAATACACTGCTAAAGTAGGTCAATTAAATGGATTACATGTTAATTATATGCACTATTTTAATTTTGTATATACTGGATCATTTATTGTACAAACTGACAATATTTTGATAAACGTTTTTTATATGAATAAAAGAAACATAGTGAAAGCTCCCCGGTATATCCAAAATACCGATCTCCGATGAAGAAATAAAAAGGTATGCTGGAAAGTTAAATCGAGGCTTCACCACGTCAAATCAGAGACTCGACAACTTCTGTACAATCAACAAAGAACCAGAAGACTGATAAGAAGGAACACAAGTTGATGTAGCGTAATGTGCTGTGTATAAAATCATAGCACAGTGCTGAGTGAAGTGTGCAGGCCATAAAAAAATCTAGAAAACAATACTGGATAGACACTAGTCGATAAGTATATGGAGTAAAATTATTACAATAATAGTAATGGTTAGTCTTTAAAGACTAGTTTTAATGATAGTCACTCTGATGCTATTATAAAATTAAATTAAACAATTGATCATGAATTGACTTTCAGTATACCTTATTATAACAAACAGAATAAGAATAAAACATGAAAAACTTCTTTTGAGCATCACTTTACGCACAGTTAGCAAAATATTGGCTGATTATTTGTGGAATCCTGGATCCCTTATGTTCACAATGCTGTAAAATAAGAAGCTAACATTTCACTTATGCATAATTATTAGTGGCGGCCTCAAAAATTCATATTGTCATGTTGTAAGATCGTCGAGAGGAGGCTCCCACTCGATCATCTCAAAATCTTATGAAATATTGTAAATAATTAATTCTACCTCTCAAATGAAACTGTACAAAATATTAGTTTGTAGGTTGATTCTGAAGTTACAAGCCCATGTTCAGTGTAACGGGAATGTGCCGCTGAAATGACCAACTTTAATCTCATATCAAATCAGTTCCAGTGGCCAGATAAGTGTGGAACTTGGGTTATCTATAGAGCTTAAAGCCCAAATATAGTGGTATGAGAAAAAATCTGGCACAGATGGCCGGTCAGGTATCAGTACATGAAAAATTCACCACAAAATTTGGTCACGGCAAACTTAAACCTTAGTTTGGAAGCCAATTACTCGGCAGCGGAAGATCTATATGCCACGGAAATAGGTAGAAATTGCCGATCGCGCAAACAATACCGCCTGCCTTTTCATTGCAATATATATGGGGCAAAAAGAATAGCATACTAAAAATTCAGTAATGGGTCATCGCAAGTCAGGATTACGTGCACACCCATGTGGTAGGAAACTATGCATAGTTGTGGTTGGACTGGTGCATTGGTTCGAGAGCTAGAGCTAGAGCCACCTCAGTGGACCCGTACCCAGTCAAGAAGGATTTGACCAACTTTAATATTTTATACTAGCACACCTTTTGGTTATGAATACGTCTTGAGCCTTTATAATTGCTTAGAAATTGTTATTCGTAGTATTGGATAAAGAGTTCAATATGAGGGTTAATAGAGGGAAAACCAAGGTAATGGAGTGCAGCATGGGAAACTGGAATAACAAAGGGTGTTAGATTGGGAAGGAATATTTTGAAGGAAGCTAAGGAATTCTGCTACTTGGGAAGCCTAATAACTAGGGATGGTAGAAGTATGGTAGACATAAAGAGCAGGATAGCACAAGCAAGGAAGGCTTTCGCGAAAAGGATGGATTTACTTACGGGTAATGTCGTTGCTGAAAATATTTGTATTGAGCGTGGCGTTATACGGGTGCGAAACGTGGACGATAGGAGTTGGAGAAAGGAAAAGAATAGTGGTGCTATAGGCGAATGCTGAAAATCAGATGGGTGGATAGAATCACAAACGAGGAAGTTCTAACCAGAATAGGGGAAAAGTGAACAATGTTGAGGAAGTTGACCAAGAGAAGGGATAGATTAGTAGGCCACGTTTTAAGTCACGATGGTCTTGTAATATTAGCATTAGAGGGAAGTGTGTGGGGTAAGAACAGGTGGCCCCCCTCACTCTGGGGGGAAATGCCTGCGAGAGACAACTCCCACGGGTCGTTTTGTGATTTTGGGGGGGGGGGGCTACATGAGGGTGATCCTGAAACAGGCAACTCCCCTTTAACAGCATAGCATAAGAAAGGAATTAAAAATAAGTTCTTAAGAATCATGTTATAATTAAACGACATCGAGAAACAATAAAATGGACACGAAACGTTTTCCTCTCCATATTCAAAATATGCTTATTCATAAACAAAGTGTTACATTTGTTAAAAAAATGTTTGTGAACAATAGGGGAGCTGCACACTTGTAAGTAAATAAACTGAGTTTGACGAATTTTATCAATTAATTTATTTGTATATTAACATTTCTATTAATAATCAATTTATAATACTTTAAGTACTTATTTGAGGGGCTTCCGCCGAGATGTAATCAAACTCCAGAAATAAAAATTAATTACGCAGCGTCAGTAGAAACTCTTAATTGATGTCACATAAACATCTCCATTTAATCCTCGAGTCAACCGATAAATAAACATCAGTATTGGAAGGCCGTGTGTGGAGAGATAATACGTGTCAGAGAGAAGGTGAGTATGACGTCATTGCTTTTTACTGCGAAAGTTAGACAGTATACTTTCATTTTGTAATTTGTTTCTGGAATTATCGTACCTAACAGCCATTTACCTTTTAGCAATTTATGTGTATTCACGAGGAATACTAGTACTATTCATGTCACTAGTGTGGTGTTCGTAGTTTACACCATCAAAAATATATTGCTGATACAACCAATAATAATGAATTTAATTTTAATAGAAATATAACTCAAATTAAGTTATAATGGAAAACATATAAATTTACGATATCAATTTAATCATTAGCTCAGTCGGTAAAAGCAAAAATAATACTCTACGCAGCTTCTTAAATTGCTGTTCCAGGGAACGCGGGTGACGAACGATACGGTTGAAAATTAAAATCGCGAATCAGACGAGAATGGTTTGTGTGGAAAAACCGAGTAAAATGCCGTTACCAGATGTCAACGCCTGATGACGTCGTTCTTCGTTTTTGTTCGTATGCCGGTTGTTCCTTTCCTGGGTCACGTCTTCTTCATATTAAGATTCTCTAGCGCCTCTCCTTCACCATCAAATGTTGTCTTTTTATTTTCTGTACTCCCACCAAATGAATCTCCTCTCTTAAATGTGCAGAAACTAAATTTTATACATGTCGCCTTGTTCTGCCACTGCTTCGTCTCTCCCTAGCGTCTCTCTCCTGCAGCCTCTCTGCAACAACTGTCCCCTCCAGCCTCCCTGCACCAACTGCTCTCAAATCTCGTCCAGGCCATCAATAATGTTGCAGACGGTGACGTTTTCCCGCCCACTCGGCCCCACCAAGCCATTGTCGTCTTCCGTCCTGTATACGTAAATAACAAAACTAAATTATTTTTGCTTTACCCGACTGTAAGGGTCATGAATCACCACACTAGAGACTCGGTTAAAAATTAAAAACTTCACTCATTATTTACACTAGTGAACTAAACAACTATTGCTAATACAAACAATATTAATTTTAGAAAGAATTTAATATATTACTTGTAACAGATTGAAAATTTGTAAGGAGACAATATTAAAAAAGTCAATATGGTCAAGGTGTTAATAAACACTTGTTATCACACAAGAAGATTAGGGAGGTTGTGGAATGTGGTAGTTATGCGGAAATGAAAAGGCATGCGCAAGATAGGTTAGCATGGAAGGTTGCGTCAGACCTGATCATACTTAATACCACAACAACATTTCAAATTGGAACGCCTCAACGTGGGATTAATTTAAATATTACAAAATTGACGTCCAACTGAGGGGCGAAGAAGATTGAAACGGAAGGCAGAGCAAGGGTGCTAAGGCTTCACTAGGCCCCCGAGCTATGGGTTATGGGACCTACCTCGTATTCACCTGAAAGAGATACAGAAAGTCTGCATCAGGTAAATCGGGTCGTTGGGTGCTGACGGGAGGAGACTTTGCTGCAGGGACTCAGCATTCCATTCTCCGTGCCTCGACAATTTTTGAGGCTGCTATCCGACTGTTCCAATTGGGTAAGCGGACAGGTCTTACCTAGTGCCCAAGGTCTGCAATCCCGGACGATACAACTTTAAAAATATAAACGCAAGCTTTTGTCGTTAAGCACAGGGCAAAACAAAACGTAACTGCAAAATATTAGGAATGGATTCCTGATATTGAGACAAGGAATTAATTGTAGGACAGCATTAACATTAACTGTTGGCGTTTTTAAACATGTTGACGTATCGTAGAGATAGCACTGAGCTACGGAAGATAAAACGATTTATCAAGTATTAACAATTTTACATATTGTACGTAATCACATTTTATCTATTGGATTTACCGAGGAAAATTCCAGAAGAATGGCTATAAAATAATTTGGAAATGGTTATTTTAACCAATTGCCTATTTGTCTTGTCAAATATAACATTTTCAGTATCTCACATTGTTACATTGAGAATAGCGAAATTCATTTTAATATCTTATCAGTTGATGATGCAAATTAGCTGTTGGAAAATGTGCACAGAATAGTTATTAATCCGTTTGATCAACTAACGTTTTGATATTAAATAAATGAGTTATAATTTGATGAAATAAATTTGTTAAAATTGAATGCTTTTTGACCTGCAGTGCAGGGTCCTCGTGAGGATGGAGCTGACAGCAATTTGTATTGAGTGACATTTTTGTTCGTAGGGATGGAGGATGTGTTCTTTCTAAACAGATGTTAAGGATATTTGCGTTTAGAAGGTTCACATTTTCAGTTAAAAATTTAATTTATTATTATTATTGCAAACTTTTATTTGAAGATACAAAGCTAAATGCTCAGTGGATATATAAATCAAATATGACGGGGGAGGCGAACACTTTATAGACAAACGACCAGAGGCGAGAAACAATAAGGTGGGTACATCACCACGGCGTCCTTGCTGGGTGTCGTCTCCCAAGCGTCGGATGTATGCTGAGCTAAACTTTCTTCACTTCAGGGCTGCTCGTTCTTCAAAGATGGACGGATGGTTGTCAGATTTACGTTCAGTGAAACTTAAATTTTTGTCTGACCTAACTATTTGAATTTTGTAATTGATTTCTAAATGCGTCCGAAAATTTTTCTATAAAACTGCTCGTCGTCTCCTAGTGCACCCTGGTTTTGATCTCCTCGCCCCGTCCAAATCTCTCCTGGTGGGAGTTCGCTTTCTACTTCCTGAAAATTGTTTATTTCGGCTTTCGGAGGACTCGGGATAAATACTTGACCTGTTTAGCAGGTAGCAGGTCCAGGCATCAGGTCAATTTTTCCTTTTCCCACGGCTGACCAGATAGATTGCTGGTAAATACCATCTGTCGCCCATGTATTCCGCAGGCCAGCCTTGACGCTACCTCGTCCAATCTTATTGTACCGAACCTTAATGTTTCCGTTTTCTGGCCGAAGAGATGACTGTAATTCGTCATTTAATTAACCTATCGCGTTCATTCGTGTTCCCGACTTCGTCCTGCTTAGATCTAAATATTCATGTACATTAAAATAAGGAATAAAATATACAATTTAATTAAAATAATGTGGTACAAGGGAATCGCGTACCACAAGTTGAATATAACGAATGAAGAATGGCGAGATTAGAAGAAAGTGAATGGAGTATTTTTTGTTAAAAGCCGAGTACAGTGATTTGTTTTTGCTCTAAAAATATATCACCAAATTGTATATTATGCATGAATTTTCATTATATTTTTGGAGAATAGTTAAATTACTGTACAAGTCTTACATATTAAACTACGTATTTATAAAGACGAATACGCAAATGTTTCACACAACACGAATATAGCCATAAAACAGAATCCAATCATAAAGGTCACATAAACAGAACAAACGGGCATCAAGCCAACAAAACACGAGACCACAAAACATGCTCCAATTAATATTGGTGTAATTAAATAATATGGACGGCCGCTTTTGTTGTAGCGCGCACGCCTTTTTTCGCGTTTGCAAGTATCTACGAATTTCTAAATTATGACTCTGTTGACGTATCATTTTCAAATAAACTGCATCGTGTTCAGTACATTCAGGTCTACAAGTTACATTCATACTTACTAACCTAATATTATTTTTTCATGTAATCTGTGTACCACGAAGTTGTCGATTCCAAATGAAGAAAATTCCATTTCCGTAGGTTAATTTCCCCAAGAAGAAACAGTTTGCGAACCTCAATAATTTCCGTGCTTTTACACATAACAGTGTAGTTAGCCCTCTGGCTCTCCTACTAGGCTTGATAAAAAATTCCCCTTTATATTTTACTGGCCCTCGTATTTATTTATGTAAAAAAAACAAGTTCACCCGTTACATAATGTTACCGATAATAATACCTGGAAATTGTTATAAAAATGTTCAAGATACGATAAATTATTTCTGTAATGAAGTCGTATTAATTGTTCCTTACGTTATCGACATTGTAGATTATAAAATATATTCATTTTATAGTGACTGTATTTTACATATTAATTTTATTATATTGGGAATCGTTTAAAATTATTTTAGACGTAAATGTGTCACCATTAAAAAAGTTTAAGAAGCCGGGATCTAGAATACGCACGGATTTGTCCAGAGGATTTCCCAGTCCCACTTGGACGTTTCCATCATGTCCTCATGGATGTCGACTGACCGTTGTCTGTCTCTCACCCGACTGCCATAGATCGCTTTTCGCTCCAGATATTTTGGCTGAAACCTTGACAAAAGCGCAAGTGTCAGCCTGGATTGTACATTTTGTCTGCCTTCAGCAAATTACGACATATTAAGGAAGACACTTCACGAAAAATATTTTCAATATCTGTCCAAGATATGTGACATCCATCAGTCAAGTACGAAAGTCTATCACCCTGCTTTCAACTCGTGGAACGCCTTCGTCGCTCCCTCACGACGACAAATCCTGGGTCGACGCCTTACCCACCGTTCTCTTGCGTCTTCAGGTTTCTCAGTGGCAGAGTTATTGTATGGGGAACTATTTTACGAATCTGTGGGGAAATTATGCATCTAGTTTCTTTTGAACCAGAGCCATCACAATTCCTCAGAGTTCTCCGGAGGCACATCTACTATCCAACCGGAACGGTACCCTTTAATTTCTTTCCATCCGTCGTTATAGGACGTCATCCATGGTTTTCAGCGCCAGGACGCTCACTGGAATTACCATACACAGGAACGCTCGGCCAAAACTTGTAAACTGTTGGTCCTCGGACGATCAACTCTGATCGCGGACGATCGCCTGAAGTTGGCTTTTCTTCTTGCAGAGTCAACGCCTCTGTCTGCTGCTTCCTGCTTCCATTACAATCTCACTCACCTCTCGCTCACACAAAGATCGATCGGTTATAAGGCTTGAGTAGTGGTAAAGCTTCTACATGATATACTGACCACCAATAAAATGACTTATTTCGACCCTGGGCCATCGTTTATGTCGGAGGGTGATGATGAAACTATAATCATCGCCACATTTCAGTGAATTGCAGCTTCTGTGGTAATTCAAAGAGAAAACGAACGCTCGTCCCGGGTAACGTGTCGTTGTTTATCGATTAATCCGCTTAGTCTCCATGCTAGACATTTTGTGCATTCATGTTTTCTTGTGATTGTTTTAATAAAGCGATGTTTGAATCATACACATTGAAAACAAAAACCTACCAGATTGTAATCGCAGAATTGCATTTCACACGATGGATGCTATTAAAGAAAAACCGTATTTAGATTTACTTGAAAGACATTATTCAGAGCGACTACAATGCGAAGCACGCTCATGTGTGCTGATAAACACCAAAGATTAAGAACTTTTATCAGCTGAACTGTGATGCAATAACGACTAGAAGCCTATTTATTGGCCGAATAATCCATGCCAAAATTTCTGACCTTATATATTTTTATAGTCAGGAATATATCTTGTACTTATATGTTGAAGAGGTATGGGAAATGAATTATGATAATTCCTCCATGCTATCCTAAATAAGAGACAGGATTATCAAAATCAAAAATTCCACAACTTAGAAAACCCACTTAAAAATGAAAATTAACTTTGTGAAGATATAGAACGGTTTATTAGGAACATACAACGAGAAAGATTGGATAATACTCCAGAAATCAAACAAAATATAAAGGGAAACAATAATCCATAAAAGATTATTCGCCTCTTTAGAGAAAAGAGAAAACTAAAAAGGTGGCGAGAGATCCTACGTATTAAAAACGAGTAACCGTTTAAGTGAATTGACCGATGTTGACAAAACGGATTATTTCCCGTTGAAAAGTCGCTAAAAATATAAAACAGCCTATTCTTAAAAATTCAGATGGTACCTGGGAACACAGCAAAACATAAGGAGATTCGCTCTGTACCTGAAAATGTCTTTACAACCTATGAAGAAAAAGATCCTCAAGACTAAACAGAACTGACATAAGAATACATAGTCAATAGACCAGTATCACCAAAAGTATTCTGTAAAGAAATCAAGACTAACATTAATGTGAAAAAAGTTGCTTTGATCTTAGTATCGGCGGAATTTTAAATAACTTCTAAGGCAGACTATCGTAAAGATTATCAATATCTCAATCAGACCCTGCATTTCCTTAAGATGTGGAAATTAGCAGAGGCCATAATGATCACCCAAAACCTTTTTCATACAGACCTATTTCACTTTTTTATATTAAATCAATTTGAAAACCTACCCCTGAACATATTGTGGCCATTAAACGAAGAGAATAGATTCATTACTCGTCATCAATTTGTCTTCAGGCAAATACATTCAACTATGGATCAATAGCAGAGAATCACAAACAACATCGAAAATGTGCTTGAAGAGAAGATAGTCTGTGCCATCTTTTCTTAGGTGTGTCACAGGTGTATTAGATAACATGATATAAGCGTTTGCTTCACAAGATAGACATACTTAGTATTCAAAGGTCTAAAAGTTCTACTTGTCAGAAAGGTTACGTTAGAGTCAGACAAAATGATGCTTCTTCTGTACTGAAAGAAAAAGTTGCAGGAGTGTCACAAAGTACTGTACCTGCTCTACACCTGAGTCATTCCTGAACCTGGTGACGAAACTATCATCGTCACTTTTGCCAATTCTTACTCTTGGAAATGATCATGAAGGAGTCTTCAGGAAACTCCAAGCACCTATTAACGAGATGACCTGGGAAAATAGATATGTGGATCAAGTTGAAGGAAAGCAAACAATATATATATATATATCAACTTTCTTTAAAAACGCATCAACGCTATCAAGTTATAATTAATGACACACAGATCCCATATCCTAATACGGCTACAGGATACCAGGCTTCGCTGGGAAGACCACAATAAAAAAAAGAGAAAAAAAAAGTATTGGCTAATTGGACGCTACTCCAAATTACCATTATATAATAAACTTAAGATATACAAGCACGTACTAAAACACGTCTGGTCTACGGTTATGCAAGTATCAGCAGCGTACAAGCGTACAGCGATTCCGACGTACTATGGAACATTGAAGATGAGCCTTGATACTGACGCAACAGTGATAATCATCGGAACCTCCAAGTGAAGAATGTAGATCAGTCATTCAGAAGATGGACAGAAGTCATGAACAACGCATTATTCAACAAGTGAACATTGCTCATCGATAACTGTCAATTAGTGAGAAGTATCAAACAGACCAAGTCATTTGATTAAAGTACGAGATCTTTCCCGGTGAACGGCATGTATAAATTGTTCTCGGGTTACAGACTTAAGTCTGAACAAGATGGCGGCGCGTGCCAGTGAAACGTCACTGATTATCGCTTACCCCAGTTGGAAGCCAGAGGGCAAACTATGCCAGTAATTTCAGTTAGTCCAGTGATTGTGCCAATTTACAATTTAGTGTGTGACTAAGGGTATATGTTATAGACAAACTACAAATATTAATTTAAATAATTACTTAACTCCAAGAACACGAAAGAGTGAAACACTAGCCTCCAGGACCATTTTCAGTTAAAAACAAACTACTAATTGAAGCCTTTATTTTATTTGTGGGATAGTTCCACTTTTGAAGAAGAAACAGAAGTTATCCCCATTATATACCAAACAAGTCAGTTCTATCTTATTATACTAGCGTTATACCTCCAAATTACTTCTGCAGTCAACACGGTGCGCCACAATGCAGACTAGTCGGAGAAACCAAGCAGAGAATTAATTATTGTAGTAGTGGTTCAACTCCGTGTGCTTCCATCTAACTACCATGTTGTTTATATTGATGAACCAGAATTTGAAATTACTAAATGTTATACAATTTACCCAAATTAAGTTTGGTAAATTCATAAGGACTGTTCACTAAACCAAGTTTTCACACAGATTTAGGTTATGTTAACAATAACATTGGAAAATCTATACAGTATTAGTTTATGAATTTATTTCACACAGAACAAATTAGTACTATATGAATCACAATTACGTTTTAATTTTGCTTTTACATACCAGTGCTAACGTGCATAATTCCTCGAATGGCAGTGAAAGGAATGGGGAAACAACTGATAGTTGTGAAATCGAAAATAATTCAAATATTCAGGAAAAAAGAAAGCGCACTCGAAGAACAAACGATGAAAGAAGAATGGACATGTATGATCAAAATATTCGGGAAGAAAAAGAAATACTGCCGGGTTACACTCCACAAAAAATAGTAAAGTAATTTCTTTTTAAACAAATTAAATAGAATTAACGACCCGTATAACAGACAAATAAAGTTTTTGGGCAAGGAATTTTAAACTCAGACTAAATAGACGTTTCGACCTACACTTGTGGCCCCTGTCAAAATTTATAACTACTGAGGTAATTAAAGAAAGAAAATGCAATTAAAATAATAACCAAAAGATGAAACTAACAAAGAAAATATAATAATACAGCTAATATTTTTTTAATTGAGAAGTATCTTGTTTAATATTAACAGAAAATACATTAAAAGGTTTAAATTTAAAGTCTGTTGTATATAATTAAACAATTGATGACCTTTTACAGAACTTTATTATAAAATTTACTTGTAACAACTTTTCGGCATGTTTTTTATGCCTTCAGGTTTTTTCCTCCCTGTAGAGGAAAATGTACAGAAAATTAACCCTAGGACGGTGAAATTGAAACAGATTTTTTAAAACATATGAAAACAAAAACTTACCACAACAATGTCAAAACCTAACAAAAATTTCATCAGAATTCCAACATTATGGTATAGATGCGAGACAACTCCTTTCCCACACGTTATTATTGCCAGACTTTATGGTCGCGCGACAGTTGTGCGGCAGCAGCGTACACATGAGAATTTACTTGGGTCATTCTTGACGAGCCATTGTTGACAGTCGGAACAAGGCAGACTGCTGGAATCCATTATTAATAAGATTTCACTTTATTTCAAACATGGAACTAGAAGAAAATAAATTTCTTTGGTTCTCTTTCGTCGTTAAAAAACGGCAGAATTGTGGTATTGAGACACGAATTTTTTAACTAATCATTTACAAATTATGCTGAGTATTTGGCCTCAAAATGAAGTCAAAATTTGCCGCGATAAATTTTTGTGTCGACTTTGGCTTGAACAGATATCAGAATGACCAGCTGCAATACTATTTTGATCATACCACTACATTCTGGGTTAGAACTTGTATCGATAAGCCAAATTATCGCCGCTAAAACTGATTTCACAAGGGATAAAAGTTGACCTTTGCAGCGGCGGGTACGAGTTATCCTGACCATTCAAGATGATCTTCTAAATTCTGAACTAGTGCACAATGAAATTTAATATTTTTCACACTTTCAGTTGGGCTCTGGATTTACTTCCTTTCAAAACCTATGAGATTTAGATAGAGTCGAGTGCGAGTCATAAATTTTTTTGATCCAGTTTACTTCACCTCATTTTCCTAGTTAAATTCACTATTATTACGTGCTGGAGGATAAAATACAGTGACAAAATAGAATTGTATAAATGCTACAATTAGTGTGTTCATTCATCAATATTATTCTTTCCAATAAAAAATATGACACTTTAAAACTAAATATAGATAACTTACAAAGACTTCTTTTCGTTTGTGTAGAAATTTGATAAAAAATTTCGATCATTTATTCCCAGGAATACATCTCTGTTCCAGTAGTCCAAATTTGCTTGTTTAATATAGCTGGCCCTTTTTGTATTTTATCGATTAACAAATTGATATCATGTGTGACACAGAAACGAGCACTCGAGTAATGCGACGTCATGTTGAATATGATAAAATCTGTATAAAAAGATTCACCACTGTATGGTCAAAATTATTTATAAAATCAGAGCATACAGGAGCATCCAATCTCTAGTCAGATGATACTAAACGATTCTACGGATTAAAATCTGAGGACCGTCATACATCCGTTTTACTGGCTCACTTTCTAAAGATGGATTTATAATGTAAACTGGTGTATGACGGACTTCAGAATGAGTATGAATAGATTTTAATCCAGAGAATGGGTTAATATCATCTGAGTAGTGATCGAAATCTCCGTTCTGTTCAAAGTTTAGAAATAATTGGGATTCTACAAATGTTCACTTATTTTTTGTCTCACAAAATATTCTCTGTCCTCGATAAATATAAGCAGACAGTACTGTCAGGGTTCACATTTAATTTTCGTAGTGGAATTCACATGTTACGACACCGTTTATTAATCAGAAGAATTGATTTGTATGTATTCAATTTTGTCAGCAACATCATTGTCAGTATAATAACGATAGTGATAGAAAAATCGTATATTTAACTATACTTTGTTTAATATAATTATTCATTTAATTACTTTTCAGAATCATTTTGCTATTAATTTTAAATGTTATTTTATAAATTAAGTAATAGCAATATAGATATTATAAATTAAAAGCCCACATGATACAGCTGGGCTGTTTGGTATTTCGTCGTTAAACGAACCGAGAGGTAAAACGCGCGACACATGTGTACAGCTCCATAAGAAATTGACGAGCCATTGTTGACAGTCGGAACAAGGCAGACTGCTGGATATACAGTATTAACAAGATTTCACTTTATTTCAAACATGGAACTAGAAGAAAATAAATTTCTTTGGTTCTCTTTCGTCGTTAAAAAACGGTAGAATTGTGGTATTGAGACATGAATTTTTTTAACTAATCATTTACAAATTATGTTGCGTATAGATCTTTTATTGCTGTGTATTTGGCCTCAAAATGAAGTCAAAATTTGCCACGACAAATTTTTGTGGCTACTTTGGCTTGAACAGATATCAGAATGACCAGCAGCAATACTATTTTGATCATACCACTACATTCTGGGTTAGAACTTGTATCGATAAGCCAAATTATCGCCATTAAAACTGATTTCACAACGAATAAAAGTTGACCTTTGCAGCGGCGGGTACGAGTTATCCAGGTGACAGCCTGACCATTCAAGACGTTGATCTAAATTCTGAACCAGTGTACAGTGGGATTTTATATTTTTCGCACTTTCAGTTGGGGTCTGGGTTTACTTCCTTTCAAAACATATAAGATTTACACAGAGCCGAGTGCGACTCATAAGTTGTTTTTGATGCAGTTTACTTCATCTCATTTTCCTAGTTAAATTCACTATTATTACGTGCTGGAGGATAAAGTACAGTGACAAAATAGAATTGTATAAATTCTACTATTAGTGTGTTCATTTATCAATATTATTCTTTCCAATAAAAAATATTTCCCTTTAAAACTAAAAATAGATAACTTACAAAGACAAAGACCGTTGGTGGGGAATTACCGTGTGAGAATTTAAAAGGGAAGCCGATGGGTGGCACGTGATCAGACGCTGTGAGATGGTGTCAGAGGGCAGATGAGTTGCGGAGAGGACGGATCTGTGAGAGGTGATCAGATACTGTCAGATGTTTGCAGAGGTCAGACGTCATCAGATGCTGTCAGATGTTTGCAGAGGTCAGACGTCGTGAGATGCTGTCAGAGGCCAGATGTTTCGAGGAAGCAGATGAGTTGCGGAGAGGACGGACGACGGATCTGTTAGATGAGTCTAGAGAGCAGATGAGTTGGATCTGGTTCATACTCCCTTCATCGATAAAAATCCTGCAAGACGCCAGAGAGACGCGGAAACATTCGTGAAGTTGAATGTTTGTAGGCCCCGTAATTGTGGGTAAGATCTTAAAAGCTGTGAAACTTGCTCATTGTGCTGATTGAATAAATTTAAATGATTTCTTTTCTATTTTCAGTAACTGCATACTCCACTTCTCGAGAGGCCCAAAATCCCCTCAGATATTGTGTCATGTAATCACTGTAAATTGATAAATATAAAATTTTCAAATTGATTAAAATTTGTTCAATTAATAAATTAATGTCCTATCCCATGAAAAGGATATTACAATATAGATGATACTAATCGATTATGTGAATTAAAATCTGAGTACCGTCATACGTCCGTTATACTGTCTCACTTTATAAAGATAGATTTATAATGTATAAAGCTAGGTTTACACGGGCAGTGATGTTCGCTGAAGTTGGGTTGGCTGTGCACTGCCTACCGTTTACATATTGGGCAGATAACTGCCCACTTCTTCACTGACAATTCTGTGCAAGTGCTGCCCTCACTACAGAACGGGCAGAGAACTCTGATGCATGTTTATACTTCTCTGCTATTTTTTGGCAACTACGACCGGTTGGAATGTTGATGTTGCATAGTGTCGATATATTGTTTATATCAATTTGAATATTTTTCCCCTTTGTTTTTTCACGTATGCATAATGTCCATAAACAGGACCTAATCACTTTGTATTTGTGATAGAATAGACGTAACGAGGAAGGGTTCCTGAAAAAGTCAAACTCAGTATTACGCTACTGTACTATAGATACATAAAAATGAAAACAGCTTTTTAGTAATATTGCTTTATATTATTACTACAGAAATCAAGCAATAATAAAAACAGCGCCTGTACTTTGAAGCTGGTTTTCAGTGTTTAATTAGGTCGGTTTCTATTACTTGTTGTTTTATTCCTTTTAAAGTTGTCAATTACTGAACAAAACGAAATTAATTATTTTTCATTACGTGTGATAGTAGTATGTTTATAGCTATACATAATTCTTTTGCTTATTTTTTTTCCCAGTTAAGGTTTGTGCCGTTGGAGGGTGGACAACAATTATTTTTGGAAAGTTAACCTAAAAATTTATAGGCGATTAGGTGCAACAAACGAACTCTATCCTAAATGCTTTATGAACCAAAATTCTAGCCGCTGTTCACAACAAATATTCACTTACTCCATCGCACACTATACCAAACTGCACGCGTATTGAAAATTCAACCAAAAACCATTGCGCAATCGATAGTCAACCCAGCCTCACCGTTCACAATCGATAATTGACCACCGTAGCTGCCACTAACTGGCCTCCCATGAGGGCAGCGTCTAGGTCGGTGGAGGGGGAACGTCAGTCATGACTGACATACTGTTGACACGCTCCAAGAAAAGTGAGGCAGTGCTCTCGTGTCAGCGATGTAAAGGCAGTTGTCAGTGCAGCACTGACGTATGTTGACACGCCACTGACGTCACTGCCCCTCGTTTTCAGGCAGTCATCACTGCCCGTGTAAACCTAGCCTAACTGGTGTATGACGGAACTCAGAATAAGTATGAATAGATTTTCATCCAGAAAATCGATTAATATCATCTGAGTAGTGATCGAAATCTGAGCTATGTTCAAAGTTTAGAAATAATTGGGATTCTACAAATGTTAACTTATTTTTTGTTTTACAAAATATTCTCAGTCCTCGATAAATATACAGCGGCAACAAATACAGACCGTGCTGTCAGGATTCCTTATATTTTCCTAGTGGAATTCACATGTTTAGACAACATTTATTAATCGGAAAAATTGATTTGTATACATTCAAATTTGTCCGCAACACCAGTCACTATAATATCCTGAAAATACTCAAAGAGGACCGCCGATAGTGATAGAACCGTCGTATTTATTTAATTATACTTTATGTAGTGACAGGGAGGAAAAAACCTGAAGAAGGCATAAAAACATACCGAAACGTTGTTCCAAGAAAATTTCATAATAAAGGTTTCTAAAAGTTCATCAATTGTTTAATTAAGAAAATACATTACTTTTAACATATAATTTCAGAATTTAACCTTTTATTAGAATTAATTTCCCTATACCTGTACTATCAAAATTAAACGAATAATTTTGTTCCAATATTTTCTAATTGATGAATGTTTATACAAAGGAAAATTTAGATTATCTTTATGCTTCTTAATTCTAACTGGCAAAGATAGTTTAGTCGGACCAATGTAGCTGTAATAATAATTATGACAAGAAATTTAATTTAGCAACGTTGTGGCAATCAAAATACTTAAGAACATATTTATGGTTTTTAACAAAACAAGATAAAGAACTAGCAGATTTGTAAATTACTGATATATTAAATTTTTTCAGTAATATTTTAAATTTAGGAGAAAGATGGATCATGAAAAGATAAAACAATGTAATTATTTGAAGCGAATTTCTGAACACGAATTATAGATGCTGAATTATAGATTGCTGAATTTAACAATGAAATCCACAGGATAATAATTGGAACATAGCAATTAAAAATACATATTTAAGATTCTCAGAATCATAAGGAAAATACAGTAATAAAGCTTTGTCAACAAGATTAAATACCATAGTTTTTTTTCTGATTAATTGCGTGATTAGATAAAAAATTAAGTGTTCTACCAGAATAAGC
This sequence comes from Eucriotettix oculatus, assembly GCA_034510155.1. Lineage (NCBI taxonomy): Eukaryota > Metazoa > Arthropoda > Insecta > Orthoptera > Tetrigidae > Eucriotettix > Eucriotettix oculatus. Next base: position 219,112,599 of record CM067376.1, on the reverse strand, counting down.
AGATATATTTATGTTCAATTGTAATTGAAATGTTATTTATTAATTAATTAAAAATTCTGTCATAGTTTCATTAGAGCAATTTTCTGGTTAATGTCCATTGTTTTCCCACCCATTTCAACTAAACAAACTCATAGAAAGAATTTCCGTAGGTTCACAGAAAGAAATATTAATATCTTGTAAGAACACAAAATTTACATTCGTCATTTCTGTATCTCAGAAAGGAAGATAACTGAGGTTGCACCACTATTATTATAATTGTAGTAGCAGTATAATAAGTGTCCATGGATACTTCTAATAAGAAAAAAAATCGTATAAATCTAAATAAATGCAGGAAAACATAAAGGAAATTTTAGGAGCGCTGCATACTGAGGAAACGTGCTTCATGAAACGCGTTTCATCTGGACATGCACACTGACGAAACGTGTTTCCATCATTCCATAATAATATTATGCAATATACCCTATGTTTATATATTGATGCCTATATATAGATGTGAATGGTCATTGTGAAAATAAAACATGAATATTTTACTAAATTTTTATGAAATAATTTTAAAACTCATAATTATGTTTGAAGACAGCTTCCCTCGTCAAGTTTCGAAATTCGTAGATTTTGTTTAAAAATTATGCCCTGAAGCAACGAAAAACATGTAATTCGTGAAATACAGAGCAAAAGTGAGCTACGTTTCATGAAACACGTTTCTACCAAATGTGCACGTTCCTGTGTTAATTTATGTATCGGTTCCAAGTAACAGCGTTTCATGTTTCATCAGTGTGAGCCGCGCCTAAAATGTGATGTTATTGCTATAATTATCTAACGCGTTGAAATTTTGAGTTGAGTGACTTCGCTTCCACAGGAAGATAAGATATTGGACTATATGACGACAGAGAATTAATCCTCCTATTTATTTGATTACGTAGGTAATAGGCAACCGAATCCGGGGACTCGACGTTTATGAAGTCATATATCACGTGCCATTCAATTTTACGGTTCGGTGGAATTTTGTTGTTACACAAAATGATTATTTCGGAGTAGAGTCATAAGATGTCATTCGCTTCCGAAGTTCGGATAGTTCATTATTTAATTCAGAAATGTATACTCTTTACAGTTTGAGTCTTTGAGAACTTTTCGGCTGGCGGGCGGAAACACGATATAGCTGATGTTATCTGAATGTTTTTCGAAGTCCTTATTAGGAAATAAATAATTCGGTCAAGATGTTAGAAGTAATTTAATAAGAAATAAGGACGTTTGCTCATCCCCTGTGGTCTAGTGGTTAGTTGCGCTGCGTCACAACCCGGGTTTGAATCCTGATATGGGCATCGATGTTCGTGCAAACATGGGAACGGAGACTGGGATGAAGACTGCCGGAGAATAGATACGCTGGGCACGTATCATTCCAACTTCGGAATGTCTCACGCAAGATGACAGTCCGCAGTCGACCCGTGAGGTCAAGACCCTCAACTGGCTGTAGAGCCATGGAAGAAAAAGAAGAAGATAAGGACGTTTCGTTCATTTTCTTGAAACCTCCTCTGGTGCACAGATATAAAACAACAAATTTGGTACATATGGATTATACAAGTAAAAATATAAATTATTTCCTGCAATAATATTGTCACGTTTCTTAGGGATCGTGAGATTCAATAACACACACACGTAGAGGTTATAGGCGTTAAATCAACGGCGAAGTGCTGTACAAAGCTCGTACTGCTTCAGACTGACTCCGATTTGGAATCCAGTCCTATTTATACATACATGGAATATTCTAGAAACAGAACATTCTAGAAACAGAAAATACTAGAAACTTAAGGCAAACAATGTAAATAAATTAAACAAATAAAAATGGTTGCGTCGGCTGGGACTCGAACCCGAGTCTGTAAATCTGCAGTCCGGCTTGCTACCGCTCTGCCATCACTGCAGGTCTTCAGATGTGGCATTATTATTTTCAATAGATAATTAAAATAATTTCTGCTGTTTTGACCTTGAAAAGCACACGATTTTAGATATTTCTCTGAAAATTTTTATAATTCATTGAAAATTGGTGAGTGATATTTATTTTTTGTATGAAATAATGAAGAATTATCCTCACATCGCAGCGTTCGCGTCACGGAAGCGCGTTACATCTTATGATGCCACTCCGGAATATCCATTTTGTGTCACAACAAAATTCCTTTGTATCGTAAAATTGAATGGCACCTGATATATGACTTCATAAACATCGAGTCCCGGGATTCAGTTGCCTATTGCCTACGTAATCAAATAAATAAGTGGATTAATTCTCTGCCGTCATAAAATCCGATATCTTATCTGTCTGTAGAAGCGAAGTCACTCAACTCGAAATTTCAATGCGTTAGATAATTATGGTAATAACATCACGTTCTAACTAGTCAGTCGTAATGGGTAACAATCATTCGGGAATAAACTTACTATTGTTTCCCTTCATTTAATAAGATTTTTATTAATATATTCTATAATAGTTATTAATGTCTATACGTTTAATAGAAGTTTAAATAAAACCAAAAACAGAAAAATTAGTGAAACATAAAATATAATTGAAAAGCAACTACATGTTTCGGTCCTGATATAGACCGCCTTCAGGGTGAACTGAATTACAAAGCAGGAAATTATAACATTACAAAGATATTGCAGAATTTATTCTATTTCTCGCATTCATTTGTGTTGTGAGAGTACTTTCTCTGGTTATTCCAAAGTTCTCACATGCCGAGATACCTTCTCCTATTTTAGGAAGTATATGTACTGGGGTCGAAGACCCTGGGCATGAGGCAAGAGTTGTCCACTGGATCAATCGGCCAACTGCCTTCTAAAACTGGTGAAGACACGGAGAAGGCAATGCTGCGACCCCACACCAAACTTGTCTCCCGTCATTCGGAAGGGCGTAAGAATAGTACCCAATGCCCGACCAGGATTTTTAAGGTTTTCCCTGCATTTCTTTAGTTGAAACACCGGTTAGGATTCTTAAACTAAAGCCCGGGGTTTCTAGTCAACCTTTGGCTACCTTGCTCTACCTCCCCCCCCCCCCGGTTCAATTCCCTTCCTAACCTCTTAAACCTGTTTCAGAATCATTTTCTATTTAGCCTGTTAACCAAAAAAAATGAGCATAGTTTAATACAGGGTTGGCCAACATTTTGCATACAAAGCGCCATTTATTTGATGGACGAGTTCAGATGCGCCATATGACTCGAGCACATTTCATACGTCCATGGTTAGGGATTGGTAAATAGATATGAGGATAGAATGTGCTACGTTGAGGGGTCGTTAAGAAATAACGTTGACGCAGATAAAATAATTAATTTACGCCAGTTTAATGAAGCACCAATTTGCAATAGCCAAGAATGATGTTCCTGTACTAGAGGGTGATGCTGCTATGGCCGACAGTCTCGTTTGGTGGCTACAGTTGTTGGCACTGAGAGCGAGATCTTCTTGGAACTTGGAATTGTCTGTTCTCTCTGTTTGTCAGAAGAACTGTTATTTAATTATTCTATTTCTGACTTTTGGCCATTCATTGTATTTATTTATATTACCAACTGTACATTGCTTTCTAACATTTCTAAAGGACTGCTCGTCCGAAATACAAACAGGTTCAAGGATGCAATGCGCCACTTTTAATCGTCCAAAGCGTCAGGTTTGGTGCATGCGCCGCCGTTTCACAGCCTCTGCAATTTGATCATGATCATGATCAGACCAAACAACAAAACGTATGTTGATATAAAAGTTCAATAACTGTCCGGGACGCTTTTTAATGAGCTATTTTTTCATAATCATTTTATATTTTTTAATTGTCCTACAACTATATAAGAAAGTCTATAAACGTTAAGAAATTATAATGGACGTTGCTATTCTCAATATAACAATTTGAGATTCGGACTGTTGTTAATTATAAACTAATACACATTTCTCATTCTATTTCAAAGAGTTTCTTCTGAAATTATCCTCGGTGAATCCAATAAATAAAATTTGCTTACGTATCTTATCGTCACGCTTCTGTCGGATCGTGAGATACAGTATCACACACACGTAGAGGTTATAGATGTTTATTTAACAAGGAAGTGCTGTACAAACGCTCGTACTGCGTAAGAATGATCACGATTTGGAATTCAGTACAATTTATACATACATCGAATATTTCAGAAGCAGAACATACTCGGAACAGAAAATACTGGAAATGAAAGGTAAATAAAGTAAACAAATAAAAATAGTTCATCGAGTGGGGCTCGAACCCGAGTCCACAGCTAGTTACACCTCAGCCACCACTGCAGGTTCGGAAGTAATATGTAAAACCGCAAAACTTGATAAACAGTTTTATCTTGCGTAGCTGATTGCTATCGTTGTGATACATCAATATGGTTAAAATGCCAACTAAATCGTGTAAATGTTTTGTGTTTTAAAGGTTCGGCAAGAAAAATATACGTTATTATATGTTTGCAGATTCGCCATAAAATAACCATCTGTCTGAAAACAATGAAATTATATCAAGTCCAATCAGACTGAGCGCTTTACAATTTATATGTAATTTCCACCTTTTGTTGCATAATGATTTTGCGGTGATATGTAACGATGAGAAATTAAGCGTACACATTATTCTACACCTTGTATTTTCAAAGTCATTGGATCCACCGGCTGATCCCCGATGTACGAACATGGTAAACCGGAAGCACGGCGAGCTGAGCTACAACCTTACCCAGTTCCTGACGGGGCACGGATGCTACAAGCAGTACCAGAAGAGGTTTGGAATCATAGAAGACGAAGGGTGCCCAGCATGCACTGAAGAAGTGGAAGACGTGGCACACGTCTTCTTTGAATGTCCGCGCTTCAATGAAGAGAGAGCAGCATTACAGGAGCTCCTCGGACGGCAAGCGTAGTCAGAAGAAATAATACCGTTTATGCTCCAGGACCAAGGTAGGGACACAGTGACGCACTTCACCACCAAGGTGCTGGAGAAACTAAGGACCGAAGAAAGGCAGCGCCTAGAAACAACGTAGGAGACGCCTACTAGCGGAGTGAAGTGTATGTGTACCGAAGTGTGAGTGTCAATGAAGACTAAGTGCGTGCGCGGGTGTGAAGCGTGATGCCTTAGGGCAGCAGGACGCGACGTGTGAACTTGTGTTAGAAATTAATAAGGATATTTATATTCATAAGATAAGTTAGAAATTACTTAAGTACTCAGTTGTAAGCCAATTGGTAATCCGCCCCTCGCGAAGTAGTGCCTAGCAGGTTGTTCCCGCGAGGGGGTACGTTGTAAAGGAACGTGGTTTTTAGTGGTTAAAATCTTCTTTGGAAGATTTTCCCCTATCCTCGATAAAAAAAACAACTTTGCGCTTATTGAATCTACTCGCTGTCTTCAAAGCCTATTATTACCTAATTTACTCACAAACTTCATAAGTCAGCATATAAATTTATTACTATTTAATTAAATACGAGGTTTCGTCTCCCATTTGAGACTTCCTCAGGCATAAAAATTTAGCAATTCACGATTTTTTGTACCACAACCGTCGCTGTAGATGGTGTGCGACACTAAATTCTCCACATGTAAATACTTGAATACATTTAATAATCTTTTCAGCAGTGGAAGTCAATAAGTAAATGAGATGAATTGTAAATTTTATACCTGAGGAAGTCTCAAAAGGGAGACGAAAGGTCGTATTTAATTAAATAGTAATAAATTTATATGCTAACTTATTGGCCGTCTTTTTATTTATTGCAAACATACGTTCATTTTTATTTATATAGATTTAGTGCTAAAAAGAAATACCTTAAAACTAAAGAACAATATACTTCATTTTTGATTCCACACGTTTGACCGAACTTTTACGTAACTTCCATATCGAAATAGAAACGTCGCACTAAATGGAATATATATATTAGAACCTTAACGATAAAATATCTTGTACTATAGAGTTCATTTCAACGAACATTACTTTTCATCCTATACGGTAACCAATTGCAAAATTAATTAAATTTACACTTCCCTAAAATCAGCTCTGTACAATAACGGTATCTGCTGCCAGTTGTGGTGGCGTCCACAACTATCGAAAATTAGTCTCGCAGCACTTGACACTACAATAAATACACTTATTTTTTATTTAATGTCTTGACACACAGAAATGCAAAAAAATTAATTGATATTGTAAAAATATCAGCTTAAACACCAAATATTTAATGACATCTTGAAATTGACGATAAATTAAGCTTGTATCACAATATCTCAATTAGCTTAGTGTATATGCGCTATGAATGTTTGTGGAGATAATTAATATTGTAAAAATATCCGCTTAAACACCGAATATTTCATTACATCTTGAAATTGACGATAAGTAAAACTTGTATCACAATATCTCAATTAACTTATGCGCTATGAATATTTATGGAGATATTAGAACAATAAAACTACTTCAGATACCAGACTTATTATTATCTCTAATGAAACAGGGAACAAAGGTTGTTCATGGCAAGTCTAATTTATATTTGAGCTACATTCGTATTACGATAGAATAAAGCTGCGTTTCTTCTGAGAACTTGGCAGAGCACTTAGATGTTTCTCGTACATCAGCACAAAGTTTTGAGACGAAACGTGTTTATAATCTGTTGATTGTATTTTTTTAATTCTTATGCCTTCGTCCCTATTCTTACCCTGTTATATATTAAATTTTTTTTACTAAATACATATTGTTCCAAAATATATATTGAATTCACGATTTAGTGAGTGTAGTTCTTAATTTTTGAATAAAGTATTAGTGACACGAGTGAGTCTTACCAGTTTACTCGTGAAACGCACCTAACGTGGACGTCAAGTAAGAACATTCCAGAAAGAAACCTCTTCTTTTTATTTATACATGGTGTTTAAAAAACAGAGGCCATATTTCATGTATGTATTCCCAATATGTAGGCAATAATTAAATTAACCTACAACTTGTGTCCCGAAAGCTTGGTTTGAGTTATGGTCTTTAAAACATTGAAATTCACCGTATTCAGTACTTAGATGGAATGATTGTGATCAAAGGATAGGTCGAGATGGCCTAATTATTTGGCTTCCATGGCCACCTGATTTGAACCCTATCGATTTCTACTTGTCGGGCAATTTAAAATCATTGGTGCATTCGTCTCTTGTGCGTAATATGGAATCCCTTCGGAATCGAATACTCCTGGAATTTAAAATCGTGCTCCCAGGGCAATGTGTATTTATTTGGGTTAACAGGCTACATGAGGGTGATCCTGAAACAGGCAACTCCCCTTTAATGGAATAGGAAGGGAATTTAAAAGGGGAGATGAGGAAGGTAGAGCAAGGTAGCCAAGAGTTGATTCGGGCCCCAGGGCTATAGCTTAAGGAGCTTACCCGGTGTTTCACCTAAAGCGATGCAGGGAAAACCCTAGAAAACCTGCATCAGGTAGGTCGGGCATTAGCCTATTCTCACGCCCTTACGAATGACGGGAGACGAGCTTGCTGTGGGGTCCCAGCATTCCTTTCTCCGTGTCTGTACCATTTTTAAGAGGCAGTTGGCCGACTGACCCAATGGAACAATTCTTACCGTATGCCCAAAGTCTTCGACCCCAGTACATATACCTCCCAAAATAGGTAAAGGTGTCTCGGCATGTGAGAACTTAAAAAACAGAGAGAGTACGAGGGATCCCGACATAATCAGGGGAGCCCCGTAGTCACTCTGGGGAGAAATGCCTGCAAAAGAAAACTCCCACAGGCAATTCCTTATTTTTTGGGGTTAACAGACTAAATGAAGGTGATCCAAAAACAGGTAACTCCCCTTTTTTTGGGTTAACAGGCTACTTGAGGGTGATCCTGTAAGGGCCAACTCCCGTTTAATAGCATAGGAAGGGAATTGAAAAAGGGGGATGCGGAAGGTAGAGCAAGTAGACAAGGGTTGACTAGGGCCCTCGGTCTATATTTTAAGGATCCTACCCTTTGTTCATCTAAAGAGATGCAGGGAAAACCTCGAAAACCTGCATCAGGTAGGTCGTGTATTTTGAGGTGGATAACTAACATATTCTGTAAAGGCAACTACCTGCGGCAACAAAAACGTTACAGTGAATATCACTGTTTGGAAGGTCACAATTGGGAAACAAGAATTTCCGGAAATATGCTGTACGGATCTTTTTTTACTGCTTCATTTAGGGAATGCATGCCTGAAATTATGCCTTCTATTTTTTAAACACGCTGTATTGTCTAACTTCGTTAATAAAAGCCAATGACGTCATACACATCTTCTGTCTGACAGGTCTTATCTGTCCACGCACAACCTTCCCAGTGGTGTTGAGATTAAGATTTTTTCTCCGATAAGTTTAGACAGTTTCAGATAAGCGGCGTAATAAATTGATTCAATTATGTATTTTTTACGAGGAGAGAACCACCCCGGTTGACCGAACTCAGGGAAAAAAATAATAATGTACTACACAGAAATATTTCGTCGATGTACAGGTGTTGTTGTTAATTACGCTTCCATTTATATTACCACCTTAAGGCCGCTACGCACGCTCTGGCTTAACTTATCTCTAGCACTTCAAGTATGAAGATTTATGTTTTAATACCAATTTTTTATCCAAACGCAAAGTGTTTGTTTCGTACTTTTGTTCAATTCTTGGGTGATGATCCTATCTACTGTATACCAGGACGACTTAATAATTGCGCTTGGGTTAGCCCTATCTTCAAAAATGAAACGTAATAATCCAAAATTACAACTCTTGAATAAATTTATTAAACGAATTATGGTGGGAACTGACAGATTGGAAAAAATTATTTGTGGATTGATGAAGAGACACATTTCGAGCTGTTGCATTTGATGTCACCGCTTATTATACAAAAGATATGCGATGCAATATTTCAATTACTAAGGATGGAACATTTAATCTTCTTCGTCTTTGACTCTACAGCCCATTGAGGGCCTGGGCCTACCGGGTCGACTGCCGACGGTCATCTTGAATGATACATTCCGAATTTGGAGTGACACGTGGTCATCGTATCGATTCTCCAGGAGTCTTCATCCTGATCTTCACGACCATGACGACACAAACATCTAAATCCATGCTAGGATTCGAACCCGGGGTAACGCTAGCCACTAAACCAAATGAGGTCGGCAAGGAATACTTGCTATTATCATGGAAAAAAATTACTGTAAATTATATATAAAGGGTTTTTCAATGAGGGTTGTCGAATTAGAAATGGAATAAATCACGCTGTGTGTGGGGTATTTAAAAGGCACGTGTGCCAATATGTATGTATCATAACATCGCCGCGGCTTCTCACGGTGGCACGGATACGAATGGTCCAATTTTAAATGACTCTGCCGCATAGATCCGGCTGAATTTGAGCCATGGCCTGAGTTATGTTGACTTTAAGGGAATGGTTTGATTGCGGCTTATTGGCATAGACCTACTTCAGGATTACACGATATTGATGGCCAATTCACGTCACCTTTGTGATCGATAACCATACACTCAGATCGTTCATGCAGAATGCCCAATGTGGCGTCCATTGTATGGCACGTAGCGTCGTCCTTCTGGAACCACATCTCATCTACGTCCATACCGCTCAATCTGGGACAAAAGAAATCGTTTATCATCGTTCTTTAGCGCTCGTCGTTGACCAAAATGTCATCACCAACGTCGTTTTCATAAAAGTACGAACCAATGACGCCGCAGACCCAAAATGCGCAGCAAACAGTTCCTTTTTTGGATGTTTGCGACTTGGTGAACCTCGTGTGGGTTAGCGTCCCACCTACGGCAATTGTGCTTGTTAACATTCATCCAAAATAGGGCCTCGTCGCTAAAGATGATTTTTCGGCCAAAATGAGAGTCCTTTTCCAAACATTACAAAGCGCAGTCAGGGAACAAACGGAGTTGTCTATGATTATTAACTTTGATCTCCTGATGTGTGAAGCGAGTTCTTGTGCACTGTGAGGTATTGACTGCCTTGGGCTCTCCTGCGGTGATGCTCTCGGCCGATGTGGCATTCCTTTGATGAACGGGTGTTGGCTGATAGTTTACGGAACCGGTCGTCTCGAATTTGGCCACCAAATGTTGGAGAGTCGATTTAGAAGGGACACCGCGAACTGCCGTATACTGGTGTAACGCTCGCAGGTTTGCACCAACGAGTACTCAATTTGATAATAAAGATTTATCATTTGGACGTGCTACTCAATCATGTAACTTGCCATGGTGATTGTCATCAGTGACTGAACAATAAACAACAGATTAGACAGAATATAGAAACAACATGGCCGTCACAGGCTGTCAACATCGACCAATTGGAAACACTATATATATAAACCTAAAGTGTAAATAATAAAAAATTGGGAATTACAAGTAATTTCACAAATCTGCTATCAAAAATCACAAAATACTGTGGCCTAGTAGAATATCTCACAAATTTTATACAAATTTTTAGATTTTTAAGTCAACGAATTCCAAAAAGAATATTCTAACTCGGAGTCAGGCAGGTACGAAGTGGTTTTCTCAGGCTCCAGGCTGCCTACTGCTTCTTTGTTTTGCGTAGGTTCTCCCCTTAGTGGATAGTCCCATATTTATAAATTTTGGTTAGATTCCGTTGATACTATTGTTTAAGCATGTAAAGTCATTTCTTTTGTAAATGTTTATCTACTTTAAAGGTAGGAAGACAACAGCGTAGTAGCAGAGAGAGATCGTTCGTTATCGAAATAACAGAAGACATCCTGTGGTTCGTCATTCTGACACAAGAATAGGGACTTGTTTAGCGCAGTAAGTCCTCTCCTAATTTTATTTAAATTTTTATATTTGTAAACTATCGAAATCCAATAATAATCAAACTTGGTGTCAGGCACGTAAGAAGTGTTTTTCTCCGGCGCAAATGTGCACCATTAGAAGATTAGGCTTGTAATGCTGAAGTAACTTTCACTCTTCAAAATTCTCTTTGTCATGGAAAATTTCCCGCGCTGGACGAAAGACGAATGAGGATTGGCGAATACCCGTCACGTGGGATAGCGCTTTCCCTTGGAGCAGGGGAAAATAAGAGTTTAACTGGGAGGCAAGAAGACGAAAAAAATGCAGAGTTAATCAGTACGTTGAAAGGAGGTGGAAGCTGGCGAGTGGAACGGGAGATGAAAGGGAGGTGAAAGCGAAAGGTCCTGACTTTGGACTTGTTTGAACTGTGTGTTAGAGTGAAGGACGAAACCCGTATTTTCCTCAATCCCCAGCAGTACCAGCTCCATCGCATTTTCCGCCGACAGAGGGCACTATCACAACTCGTCCTGGAGGAAGAAGGAAGACAGAAGGGAGAGGAAGAGTAATCCAACACGAGGAAATTCCAGAATCACTTAGTACCTGCATCGAGAGACGAAGGGTGATCAAACAGGTAAGTCAAGATAGAAAGAAAATTTCTGCTGCACGTTGTTACCCTAGTAATTAATTAACCCATTAGAAATTTCAAAATCGTACCGTTTAATTAATGTATAAATTTGTAATAGTGCACAGGACCCCTTAAAGTATTTTTATTTAATTTTATTAAATACCTTAATTAAACCACCCATAATCATTTACAAGGCATTTTAGTTCATGTTAGTCATAAAAGTGAGGGCTGGCTTGAACTGAAGTTGGTAACTCAGCTACACTTTCAAACTTGTGTAAGAGCCTGAAGGCACACGTGCCATTTATCATACAGATTTTGAAATCAAATTAATTGTATCAGCCTTCGTTATCAGTGATTTTCTAATGTATATAATACGTCATTTCGCCTCATTTCAGACTTCATCAGGTAAACTAAAATCATAAAATGACAATTTATTTAATTTGGGTACTATATTACAAAAAAAGATACATAAAACGTAGTTTAAAACTTCCAAATTTAACAATTCATGGAATTCACTGGATGAACCTCTGGGTTAAATGCTGGAAAGTACAGTAAATAGACTTAGGACGGTCGGAGTGAAGTCCCGTTAAAAAGTTAAGAGGTCGAAAAAGAAAGTTGCTTTTTTTAAGGAAGCAACCATATATATAATGTAATTCGTATCATGTTTTATGTTAATTAAATAAATGTTCATTCAGCAATATTCATAAATAATTTTGTTCCACATGGTTCCAATCCATGCGGTAGTTGTTCATTAGTGTATGTTTAGACGGGATAATTCTATGATCTACTTTGTATATTCTTCTTTTTGAAAACTTTCTGAACGTTCCGTTTTACTTTCAGACTTTGTACTGCACAGGCAAGAATTGAGGCGTCTAAAGGGGTTTTTAGAGTGACTTTGGTGAGCGAAAGTTGGTAATGTCCTGTCGGATTAATCCAGGTGAGAGAAGATTCTTGAAACCGAAGGAGAGAGGAGGAGTTGGATGTATGTTCAAAATTCCTTTGCGTATAGTTTGTACCAGAGATACAAGGCCAAGGTGAGAGCGTGAAATTGTCATATCTGCCACCAGGCGATATAACGTAACACGCGATTAAATAGATAAACTGCTCTTGAAACAACCTTTCCTAGATTATACTGCAGTTCCCTAGAAGGGCAGGCTGAATTAGAACAAGGAACATCAGGCTACTCCTACATTTACTATGTTAGGACCAAAATCCTAATTTGGCCACTTTGTAAGTTTGGCCAAGAGGTGTGTCTCCAATGGTCTGATTTACTTAAAATAATCAGGTTACATCCTACCATTTCGCGAAGTGGCAGGAAATACCTGGCCAAAGTTCGATATGCTGACGCAAGTCTGTCCGGCACGTGAATTATCCTTTGTTACAGCAAGATAAACTTTTGAGGCCCTTAGAATTAAACAAAAATTTGTTTATCTAGATTTGTAGTGATTTTTTGCACTCAAAGAAGTGCAGTTACATCGAATGTACCCTTGTCCACCAATCAGTGATTGGGAAGCAGTGACGGTTCTTACGGACTTTCTTCTGTGTCTACGGATTCCTCTGTGAGCAGATTCTAGTGAAAAACTCACTAGCTTGTAGAAAGCGCCTTCGACATTTCTGATAACTGTAAGAACGCTTCTTGGGTCACCGAGAACACTTATCAATATCTGGTATACGCCAACCTTTACCAATAAGAATTGCTAATCTGAATTTTTAAGCGTCTTCGCACATTGCAAACTTGCATGAGCCACTGACCTCTTGTTCCTGAGAGTCCGCAAGTATAATCTGCTTCATTAATTATTCCATAAATAGGATGAGCATCATTGCCGGAGGATCCACAAAAATAAGCTGAACTGCATTCTTTTTCACGCGTTGTTATTGTCAATCAACCGATTTGGACTTTCCAATTTTCCGTCCGCCACTGCAGCAGCTTCATTTCCGGAGACAGTCCATACATTTATAGCGTCTTCTAGTGACGGCTCGTGAGTATTTAAAGTGGCGTGCTTCATCACCACAAGGAAAAAAATTTACGAGGATAATTTCCCTTACGTAAGACATTAATAATGCAGCAACATCTACCATTTGATAATGCTCCACGACCCGCAACATGCTATAAGTTATTTCCAATTTCGTCAACATAAAGTGTAATAGAAACGATTTTTTTAAATTATAAAAATATAAAATCAAATAGGCGGAAATTCCTAACACAAAAGTATTTTATTTCTTATTTATTTAAAATAAAGAAAACAATTTTACGAAGAAGTCACATGTGGTGTTTGGTCTTTGTTCACACCAAAAAATAAAACAAAAACAATAAACAACAATATTACAAAAATATTATTATAACTAGGAATTGTTAAATAATAAAAAGAGTATATTTAATTTGAATATATTCCATTTAATTATGATGATATTACATTATAAAATTTCCAAAAGAAATATAACTCAAATTAAGTTTTAATAAAAATATAAATTTACGAGTAAAATGTATAATCAAATTGGCTCAGTCGGTAAAGCAAAAAGAATCTATGCAGCTTCTAAAAGGTTGTTCTCGGGAACGCGGGTGACGAACGATATAATTGAAATTTAAACAATCGCGAATCAACGAGAATGGTTTAAGTGGAAAGCCGGGTAAAAATGCCGTTACCAGATGTTCTGCGTGGTGACGTCGTTCTTTGTTTGCCGTTGCCGGAGGTTCCTTTGCTGGACACGTCTCCTCTAGCGCCTCTTCTTCAGGTTAAATCTCCATCAAATGTTATCTATTTGTTTTCCGTACTCCCATCAAATGAATCTTCTTTCTCGAACATGCCGAATTTAACTTTTACGCATGTTGCGCCACTGCTCTCTCATTCCGACTTTCTCAGGACAGCTCCCGGAACCAAGTGTCCGACGACAATGCACTCCAGGCAATAAATAATGTTGTAAACGGCGACGTTTCCCGCCTACTCGGCATCACAAACTACCCTCGTTTTTCGTCCTGCTGTACGAGAATATCAAAAACTCAATTATTTTTGCTTTACCGCTTAAATGTAAGGGTCATGAGTCACCACACACATATAATGACAATATTGTATGGAGCATCGTGAGGTAATTTTCTCATAATTATGAAAGTCTTTGAAATGCCGCCCATTTAACGATATTTGTTTACATAACCTACAGCTGTGACAGCATGCACGGCTCTTCATACCTCAAATAATTCTTTGTTTGTGGGCGGACAGAGAAGTGAAAAGGAAATACTGCGCATTTCTGTTTCCAGATAGAATTCTCGTGCCATAAAGAATGTAGCCCAGATGTATGTGGGAGGGAGCGCGCTTGAAGGCGGACAGGTTGAAGTCTTCTAAATCGAAGCAGACATTCACATCCGTAAAATACTATTATTTTCAAGTTTATTAAAATAAAGCAACAAACAATTCCTCCTCAATTAATTCGTGCTGTAGCACATATGGACCAGCCACCACTGGCGTTTCCATTTCTTGCTCGACGTTCTCAAGGTCTTTGTCTGTAACCAAACCGTCTACTGCCTCTATAGGCAGACGTGAGGTACTAAGTCCCACTATTACGTTGTAGTCAAACATGACTTCATATGGCGACTGATTAATGCCTTATGAAAATAACGCTTTTTCATTAATTGAATGAATCGAAGACTCAGCACAATGTGTACGTTTATTTGTCTGCTTCCATCTCATCATATTCTGATTTTCCCCCTGATCATTCAGGCACACCCTAACCCACTCTACCATCATGCCCGCAGACCACATCCTCATTAATCCTCCAAAAATCAGCCCACTGCTTGTCAATCCTCACACACCCACGTCGTATGCCCCTCAGATACTCACAATTAAGTCTAATCTGTTCGGCTAAAGTAGGTTAATCAAATGGATTAACCTACCCTCATGCAACCATCTTAATTACATACCATATTTTATTTTCATGTTTTTTTAAATATTGTATACACTATATCGAAATTGGCACAACTGAGTATCTGTAAGATAACAGTTTATATATACAAATAAAAAAATAATAAAAAATATCCTAATTGGCACGTTCGACGGAACCTTGACTTTGATTAAGGTTCGGTTTTCCTTGTACCAGTTTCAGTTCAGGCCACATGTTTTTTAGTTACATTATAACTTATTATCTGATTGAATCACGCTTGGAGCACCCATAGTGGTGAAGATATCGAGTAGCTGATAAGAAACGTCTTGTGCTCATTTGCTTTTTAGAGGTCTCAATAATATAAAATAGGTTAAATGATCCTCATAATTGAGTATAAACTTACACTAGTTGTCAGGGTTTCTCTACATATCTATCAGATCTACCTGACATCTTGAATTAAATTCTTTAAATGCTAAAGGTTTAGACACGGCACCTTTCTTAGGATGAGACAATTTGGTCTGACAGGGTTTACATAAGTGGAGGTACAGAGTAATTGCTTCTTTGGTAACATATTTCGTACCTAGGGTATAGCTCCTTTTCCATCCGTGCGCGATCTCAATTCCAATTTCAAGTGAGCCTCATTTAATATGTCAAATAATTCTTCTGTATGCACATAGTACAAAATATAGCTATGGTCGCCTAATAACATCGTATTTTCTTAGTCGAAGCTTTCTTTTTCTGCTTCGCTTTAGCTTGTTTAACATACTGTTTAAAAGTGCATTACCTGTCTTTGAGAACCTGATCTTCATATCAAATGATGGTTCCTAAATTTGCATGTACGTCACCGAGCATATTATTCTCATCAGAAGTAGCCTATAGAACGGCAATAATTTTACAAACATCGTAATCCACATGATAATTATAACTTCCTGCTTAAAAACGTCTCAAAGTATTCATATAGAAAAATATACAAATAAGAATAAAATACTCGCAATGAAACCGCTGTCAGAATAATACAAACAAATCACAGAAGCTAAATGTACTTAGAAAAACGTCACAGCGTGGAATCTTCCTTGCCAGCTATAAACCACACTCTCCGAAGTTCAACGCTACATTTGCCCGTGCATCTCTCGTTTATGTTTTATGTTGCATTTTGTAAGCTTTATAAATTTCTTTCCATTCTTCACATGTTATTATGTGCTACATTTCGAAATAATTTATAAAAAATCTTTTATAATAACTGTAGTTATAATTAAACTGTGTTGCATGTTTTATCATAATACCTCTATGGAAAAATAAGTGCTGGAACTCCTTTTCAAAGGGACAGTACCCACTTTTTATCGTCGAATATTACCTATAAATTTATTTTTAAAATATGACCGGACAACTTTGCCTCAACACATCGAACATTGGCCAGGTATTTCCGACCACTACGCGAAGTGACCGGCCAAAGTAGGATATAGGCTGGTCATCTGAATTACATCGGGCATTGGCCACATCTGTCGGTCAAAAAGTGTGAAGTGGCCTGCCATCTCGCGAAGTGGCCGAACTTCGGGCTTTGACCGTAACAAATATATTGTTGAAGCGTTGATAAACCTAAGTAAAGTTTCAGTCCTCAGTTTTACGAAAAATTACGCTGATATATTTCGGTGTTTGACTTTTGTACCTTTAAAAGTATTTCCCATTTCAAATATATGGAACGTCTGCAAACGCAAACACAAACCCCACTTAATTTCAATAAATTTAGGGAGACATTTATATTAAACAAACATAATAATTATCACTACTTATAAGCTTTCATTTATATTAAAAATAAACAAATTAAGAATTAACGACCCGTACATCAGACATTTATAAAAAAATTGAAGTATTTTAAACTTCGTATATAGGTGTCTCGACCATCATTTGAGGTCCTTGTCAATATTTGAAAAGAATTGAGAATATAGAAAACAAGATCATGCAAACAATGAATAGCCAAGGGATAAACTAACAATTTAATAATCCATCATATAATTTGTTTAATTGTAAAGTATTGAGATGAATAAGGGGGGTATTTAATATTTTAAAACGAGGAATTATTATAAAAATGTAAAAAATATTAAATTTAACATTTATTAATGGCAATATACAGTAATTCGGTAAATTTTAATTTACATAGCCAACATTTTTTAACGATTAACACTATATATTTACAATATATGCATACATTAGATATATTAAAAACTTTGTATATGTTTTGTTCTAAGGGTCGTCTAAACGGGCCTTCACATAGAGCAGAATACAAACACAAATCCTACGCGGAATTGGTAGTACGACGAAATCGGCAAAAGATTACAAAGAGTAATTATACTTTCTTCTCCGCTTAGTCCTGAAACTTGCCGCTGGAGTCGGAAAACATGTACCAGTCCTGCAACTCGGTCCCACCAGAATTCCTTGTTGCTATAATGAGCACCTTGCCGACTATGGTGCCACGTACTCGAGCAAGTCTTCCTCTCGATAGTCAAATGTCCATAGCTCGTATAATCTCCAATTTCATACTGCCTTACCTGTTTAATGCTCACTGTTAATGCTCAATCTTGATAACCACTCTTAAAGTCCAACTTTCGAGTCGACTCTTGAAGTCCAATCTAAATTGTCCCCAAAAATCCATTTTCCTGGGTTTTTAAAACCTTGTCCGCCGGTTGAGGGGCCCGATCCTCTCCAATCAAAGTTATTTACCTATCGTCTCTGGGAAGTCATTCACCATACTCCATCGAGGTTCGGGAAACACCATGTTCCCTAACAATTCGATGCAGCCGAATCTCAGAGACTAGAGAAAACTCCAAGTCTCATCAATTTGTCGGCGTTTTATTACCCCTGTCTGAAATCTTCAACGTCCCTTTGATACCGTACCGCTAAATTCCGCATGTAGTGGTGTTTTACCATAGCAGTAAATTTATTGCTTTAAATATACATTCCAGAAATTAATTTTTTCATAATTCATCTCCTTATCCCAAACAATAGCAGTTGTTGTTGTAGTAGTAATCAGTCCTTAGACTAATCTGATGCTTCTCAGCCGGAGAATTTTGCATTGGAGATAGACCGTGCCCGGTGAGCTTAAGTTTTCAAAACCGACTCTTTCTGGACCGGCGAATGACAACTCATTGCATTCAAATATAGGTCGGTATTTTTTTTTTGCTTGACCAGGTGGAAAATCTTCCGAAAGACGCCGTGAGGCCACTACTGCATGGTGTGTGGGATTTTTATCCACTAAAAACCACCTCCCTAAGTAAAACTGGTCTGTAGAGACCAACCATTAGTTTTACTTTGTTAATTCTTACATCTAGTTACTTATTAGCTAAATTAGTCCAATGACATCCTTTAGTTTTCATTGTTGTAGTACGACTTTAAGTTGTTCCGTTCGCTTCAGTCTTCTGAACAGGTATTTACTGCCCTAGAGCTGTGTTTTCATTCCGGCGAAGCCTTTCTTCGTGCTTGCCCGAAAATCGTTTCATTTCTTCTTTGACAGTTGGAAGGCTAAGGTTTTTATGGATGTCAGCGTTTCTAATGTACTATGGGGCATTCACCATAGCACGTAAAACTTTATTTTCTAACGTCTGTATTTCGTTGATATTTTTTTTTCACAGCCCCATGGTTGTATGTCATACGACCAGGTTGATTTAATAGTTTGATTATACACTACAGTTTTGTTACATAAACACAGATTAGAATATATTACAACGAACCATCTATACTGTCGATATTTTATGTTGAGTTCTTTTTTTTCCTTTAAATGTGTTATTTCCATCTTAACTTGGTATCTAATGTCATACCAAGATATTTGGCTTTATTTTCATATGCTACTTCGTCCCGTTGCTAATATCGCTGTATCGTCAGCGAACGTGGCGAGTTTCACGTCCAATAATTTTGGGATGTCACTTGTGAAAAGAAGATTCAGAAGTGGTCCAAGAACACTTCCTTGGGTACTCGTGCTTCAATTACTTTTAAGTCAGAGTATTCATCTTCTTGTTTGATTCGGAAAAGTCTATTAGATATGTAGGAGGTTATAATTTCCACATATTGTCTTAGCAGCATTTTGTTCAACTTACATATTATGTAACGAATCGTCGTTATCGCCGAAGTCATTTGTCTGTGTGATTTGACGCGTTCTTTAAGACGTCTGTAATTCAGACCGTATAATCCGGTAGCTACGTAAAAATGATGACAGAATGCGTATATGCCAGTTGCCCCAGAATTCCAGGAGCATTGACTTCTCGCGCACGATTTAAAAATCCCCATACTCCAGCTTTTCAGAGAGATCGTACACTTCAACTTGCCAGCAGGTTACGTCGTTTTCCCTGCTAGACTCCTAGCAGACTTCTTCCCTTTCCTACTTCCTTACTGTGTATAATAGTGACTGTTATAATATGCATATCTGAACCGAATTTTTTTTAACTGATAAATATTTCGATCCTCAGATTCTTACCTGATAAGACTCAGGCGAACTCACACTACTGAAACTGGCTTAATCGTTCGTTGCATCTTTTCAAACCTTCGAGATAGACCTTATATCTCATTTCCATTTCACGTTCCCAACCAGCTTCGATAGCAGAGTCAAGACCAGGCTCTGCTACACCGAAATCCTGGTCAAGGATCCCTACCTTTCTTGTCTGAGGCTCCCTGGGTACCGATAATCTCAGGTGAACACGTGACGTGTTGGCAGCTACTGTGGGACACAAATAACATCAATAAATAAGAAACGAACGAAAGGAAGGAAGCAGCTAAAATCTTCTGGACACAAGTTCGCAATTGCCAACAGAAGACAGATAGTGGATCCACACAACTCACACGTAATCACTACGCAAACCAGAAACGTGTCGTGCAGTAGCCGAGAATAGCGAAAACCATCGAGCTTGGAGATTCCGGGGTGTTGTACGACTTCAGCGGAGCGGGAGCAGCGAGTCGTCAAGGAGTCCTTGATGCCAAGAGCAGTATCTGTGACCAGCGCTTCTCACCGCAGCAGTCCGAGCATCGGTCGATTTGATCTTCTCTTCGCTTCTATTTTGAATTTCGGTAAGTCAAAATCAATTGCATCTACTTTTCCAATTTGTCGAATGATTAGGAAATACGGTCAAAGATGTAGAGGAACAATATATTTCCATAGCACAAGCGGTAAATTTAATGCCTGGTACATTATCCGGCGATTCCGCAGAGTTTGGAGCGTTTATAGAGGGCGTAGAAGCGGCGTTTGAGGTTGTAAGACCCAATAAACATAATATACTCCTAACGTTTATTGAAGCAAGAATTGGAGGAGATGCTGAAGATAAATTGCTAGCCAGAGTAAATAAAGGGTCTTGGGCGGAAGTAAAATCATGTCTAAATGAAAATTATCTCGCGGGGAAACGTCTCGAACATTATACGGCTCAATTATTTACATCAAGGCGAGAAGTGGGCGAAATGTTAGCCAATGGACATCGAGAATTGATAGTTTAGCATTAAATCTAACGCGAGAAGTGAAAACTGTATTACAGAAATCCGAAGAAAGGGATGGAATGGCGGAAAATGAATATATTAGAGGGGGATTAGAATTAGCAAAAGAACAGTTAAAAGGGGCATTCATAGCGGGTTTGAGAGACCAGAAAGTCAAATACTTAATTAAAACTCGTTGCACAAATGTTAGTCTAGCTCAATTAGTTGAAACAGACCTTCAGGAGGAGATAGAATTAGGATCTTTGATATCAAAAGAAAGTGATAAAGCAAGTAAATAAATCATTTAGATGCGACACATATACACGACACACAACAAAGACAAGGTGCAATTAAGAAAAACGTACACTAGAGGTTAAGAAAGAATTTTGGAGTCCCTCGATTAAATATTTTCAGTGCGGAAAAGTAGACCATATAGGTCGAGAAAGTAATAATAAAATCATTTGTAGAAAATGTGGGAGGCAAGGCCATAATGAGAAAATGTGCTGGGCAAAAGACGCCTAAACTCTCCGATTATGCAGTCGAATCTCAAACGTGGGGAAAGGCTACCCTGTACATTGCAAGAAGCAGAAATGGCAGAGCAAGGGTCAAAAACCATGTTTGCCTTCCGGTTCATGTCATGTCCAATTTGAATTTGATGGTAGACATGAAGGGGGTGCATGGCGGCAGTGGCGAAATTATAAAAATAGTCTAAGGGGCAAAAGTACTGGGAAGGCGCTAGATTCCACTAGGATTCAAGTTCAAAAATCACTCTTAAAAAGAATACATATAAATGGTTCCGGAACAACAAGAAAAAGTGAGCAAACCGAAATTGAGGACTTTCACCTTAAATTTTCGTGTATGTTCCATTTCAATGTATTTTAGGGTATTTTTATATCCATTGAATTGTCACGTCAAAGCCGGACCTGTTCAAAACCAACTGCGAGTTATAAGGTTTAGCCTTACGAGTTCCTATACCATTAATCCGATTGCCGTGAAATATTGGTATTTAGCGTTGAGAATCCCAGAGAAATTTTCTATCATGTGAAAATTTATGTTCATTTCTTTCCCCCTTTCAGGTCGAAAAAGGTCCAACACTAAAGACATGTAAATTTGCAAATTGATAGACTACGTCCTCATGTAGCCTGTCAAACGAGATAATTAAATTGCTGTTAATTGTGAAATAATGCCTAAGTTTAACTAATATTTTATTTAAGTAATTATAATCTTTAATTAGTTAATAATAATGCAAAATGTTTTTAAGGTGAAGTGCAGATTGATTTGATAAAGACACGCACACACTTGATTTTACATTTCGTAGATATGTATCTACTCACATTATTTTACGGTAATCACACCGAAGTGATGGTTCAATTATCTCCTCCTCATAAATATAATTGACTGTTTCAGTGTATTTTTGTGCCACACACAAATCTAAAGGCGTGGAGTAATTTCGAATAAATTTCGTACATGTACAGAATATATATTAAACTAGATTCCAGACAAAATGAAACACTTTTATTTAAGCCAAACCAATTTAATGTATCGAACTAACGAAGCTATTATTTCTATTTGATTAATAAAATTACAGACTTGGATTTTCATAATGTAATATATTTTCTATAAAAATGTCATATAAAATCAAAAGTCATTAAACTGATATCTTATAATTATAGGGTATATTTAATGGCTCTTGAAGCCTACTTTATCGATAGAGTTTACAGAATTTGAACTTCATAGCACCCATGTTCTAATCTTATGGAAAAACGGGCTCATACCCGATGCAGATGTGTTTTATTAATTTATATGAGCCCGCTTCTTTTCGCATGAATTTTAAGAATTAAATCAGCAGGTTGGTGTGTCGTGATTGATTGTTTGATTATTTTCATATATCCATTAATTATATTCATTGCTTCCTTATTCCAAATTATAGTCTGGGTTGCGTTTATTTGATTAAATTACATCAGGTTGACCACCGTATGTTTTCACTAGTGAACAACGTGATTGTGTTTATATAAAATTAAATCAAATGACCAATTCACAGACAAACTAAGGTTCATGTAACTTCTAAAACGTGTCGACCTCAACGTTGGACTTCATCACGATAAATTTCCTCAGGATATTAAATTTTGAATAATGTAGTAAAACATTGATTTTGAAAAAAAAAATGACAGGTCTGAATTTATGAAATAGTTTCGTCCTAGACTACATTCAAGAACAGTTACAACGGTCTTACGAGTTGAATACGATTTGAAACGGCTCCTAAATGAAAATAATCAAATAAACCGGTGAAAACCATTTTTGTGGTCATAAATATGCCAAGTGAGATAGCATATCGGTGATAAGATTTGCGATGTTTTTCCACGTAATATTTGTCGCAGTTATGGCGTGTTTGGTCTGTCACTTGGAATTTCTTTTAGAAACTGTTATCAGATAAGTTACACATTTCTGTCAATATTAAAATTAACATTAATTATTTGAGTTGTTTACTAGACCTATAATAATATATTATAATTATGAGAAGATCAATTTGGTTTTAGGAAGAATGTAGAGACAAGAGAAGCAATATTGTCTCTGCGTCTAATTTTAGAAGACAGGATCAGCAAAATCAGGCCTACGTTCGTGGCATTTGTAGATTTAGAAAAGGCGTTTGATAATGTTAACTGTAACAAACTATTAAGGAATTTTAAGATGACGGGATTAAAATATCGAGAAAGAAGAGTTATCCATAACTTCTACAGATGGCAGTCAGCAGTAATTAGAATTGAAGGTCAGGAAAAGAAAACAGAAATCAAGAAACGAGTAAGATAAGTATGCTGTCTGTCGCCCATACTGTTTAACTTATGTTATATATAACAGGCGATGAAGAAAGTTAAAAATGAATATGGAAAGGGAATCAAACTGCAAGGAGAAGAAATAAAAACCCTAAGTTTTACTGATAATATTATAGTAATATTGTAGCCATAATAAATGGCATGAACAGTGATCCTGGAGGAAGAGTACAACATGAGGATTACCAATGTGATGGAGTGTAGTGTGGGAAATAGTGGAAAACAAAGTGTGTTAGATTGGGAAGGGATATTTTGAAGGAAGTTAAGGAAATCTACTTGAGCAGCATAATAACTAGGGATGGTAGACGTATAGCAAACATAAAGAGTAAGATAGCACAGGCAAGGAAGGCTTTGCAAAAAAGAGGCTTTTACTTACGGCTAATATAAGTATGAATATTTGGAAATCATTATTAAAAATGCTCATGTGGAGTATGGCATTATATGGGTGCGAAACGTGGACGATAGAAGTTAAAGTCAGGAAAAGAATAGAAGCTTTCGAAATGTGGGGCTATAGGAGAATGCTGAGAATGAGATGGGTGGATAGTGTAACTAACCAAGTTCTGAACAGATTATGAGAAAAGGGAACAATATGAAGGACATTGACGAAGAGAAGGGACAGATTAATGGACCACCTTTTTGAGACATGAAGGTCTTGAAAAATTAGCATGATGTAAGAACGGAAGAGGGAGGCCTAGGATGGAATACGCTAAGAAGATTGGGAAAGATGTGGTAGCTATGTAGAAATGAATGGCTTGCGCAGGACAGGTTATCGTGGATGGTTGCATCAGACTAGTCTTAGGATTGATTACTACAACAACAATATCGTCAATTTACAGTTAGTATAGTATTTTGTTAAAAATATTAATTTGTCAATTAATTGATACATTCTCATATGTATTATTTTTAAACATCAATTGCACTTTAGTTTGTTAATCACATTATGAACGGGATTGGCGCTTAATTAAACAGAAGGTATTTAAATAAATTTAAACAGGTATTGAAACATTAAATTTATTAAAATTCTATTTACAAAAATTTACAATACATATTGACGTTTACTGATGTAGTTATGTAATTTATGAATTAATACTAATTTAATTGTCCACGTTACAGTGTCAATAAATGTAATAAATAATTAATGGATCAAAGAAGTTTTAAACTTCTTAAATGGCTCTTAAGTAACACCAAATGTTGAATATGCAAAATTTCTCTCGTATTAGTAACATTAAAATTAATTTCCGAACATGGTTGCTATTGAAAGGATATTCTTAAAGTGAAAAGAACACATTTTGATTAATAAGAATTTTACAATATTTAATAAAATTGAAAATACAGAAAGTTACACGACATAAAATTACAGTTAACAATTATTTTATCCGTTCCTGGATATGTAATAACTCTTTACTCTGGGGTGCTTTATGAGGTGCAGAATAGTCACATATATCCTTTCTAAATTACTGAACATATAATTAAAATCCGTCTAATATCTAATAACATGAACATGAAACTTGACGGATGGAAGATTATGCATTAATTTACTAAAATATGCACACCTTAACAAACACTTTTCACTATCGTTAATGACAGCCTACGATATGATTTGACCAAACAATGCACTTAGCACTTTAATTTCGCAAAAAATGTTGCAGATTATTGAATGCGACTCTGCCCCGGCAGCTGGTGGACCAATGCGGCTTCGTCCCAATATGCCAACAACTATTGTGACACGAAATTCTCTAATTTGTGGATTAATCCGTCACTAATCACATCTCCAATACCTCTGCTCACTACACAATTTACCAATCGAATAATTGTAGTTATTACATACAGATGCTCTATCACTCCGAACCGTCCAAAATTCCCAACTTCTTGGTGCCATCCACCCCATTACATTACAATACAGACGCAGCAACTGATGGATCCCTTCACAATATCCTGCAGGACCGAGTAAAACCCTCAGAATTTAATCGTCCTTCCCCTTATTTCCCCTCAAAATGGTCGGGAAACAACGTCACATAACTCGGCTAGGTTCTCAGGGAAACTCAAATGTTTGGCTACTCTCAGGAACCACACATAGGATCAAAAATAGTCTGGATGAAAAATGTTTGTAACGAAGGGGGACATCCAATGATACGAAACTCGAGCTAAAAAACTTAAATAAGAAATCCCATTTTTTATTGCAGATTCGCATTCGAGTCATTTCGGTCACGGATGGCGTTGTAATCGACAAAATCAAAATGGGTAAATAATCGTTTAAAATGGGGATATCTCAAGAAATAGGTACCAGATCAGCAAAATAAAGTTAAATGTGTTTTGATATTCTTACAAATGCTACTTAATGACACCATAAATGTCCACCCAACCCACACTCCCGAGGTTTTATTTGTCGCGTCTGGTAAATTTTAATATTTAGTAATTGCTCATATTTATTGGCTCCGAAACGAGTGAAAACGGGACCCGTTAAAAACCCTGAAGATCATAAATAAATGATACCATATATCTGATATATTGAGTGAATTCAACTTCATCAAAATACTGTACCTGTTGTTTCGTTTTTGGAGGAAAATGAAAAGAACTATTTCCGCGCGTGGGCATATTAATAAAAACAGCGGACGAAACCTTTAACCCACACACGAGCAGATTTCATCGGCAAATCTGATCAGTCAACCAATCGCCGGATTGGAGCGCAGATAATTGTCTGAACGATCAAACGTACGGATCAGATCTGAACAATTGACGGTCGTCAAGCGCGGAAATACAGATTTATCTGCGTATTACAAAGATTCCGGGTCAAATTTGCTACACCTACGCTAACCCTTCTCTTGATTTTAAGCATATTAGAAGTTTTATAACGTCAGTTGTTCATTGTATTGGTGAACAATAAGCCAGAATAGGTCGTTATTGTTATTATTACAATTACAATACAGCTTGATGTCAACAACGAAGTATAAATTTTATTATTTTAACTATTCCACTGAATCATTATAAAAAAATAGCTTCTTAATATTATTAATTGTGTTTGTAATTTTTGATTATTATAATAAAAAAGTAGTCATTTGACTTGTTTATTTGGTAATTAGAGATAATTAGCTACGATAGTAAACAGATATCCCCTCGCAGAGGACATATGTATTGCGCATACGAGAATCTGCACAGATCTCGATCGTAAGATAATTGTCGGCCTTCAGATGTCGCTGCAGATTTGTTAAATCCGATGAAATCTGTTCGTGTGTGGGCAGCCATTGATCTGACCTGCCACATAACCTGGGGGATAGCTCTATTCTGATAAGTTTTTCCCTATTCATCTCCTCGTAGACGTCATTCTTTTCCATGTGAACAAAAATATTTTTCTGCTATACAACAATGAAAGAAGAATATAAAATTGAAGATGCAGTTTTAGAAAATGTGAAATTATCGTAAATATAGGCAAAATATCAAATTAATATTCATTTAAACTTTGGGTACGAAGATACTGCCATGCTAAAAAATTGTGTACATATTTAGTTAGTCAGGATTTCCTATAAATCTAAATAAAATCTTGCAAAATTAAATTTCCTTAATTGCAATTGATATTATACGTGAAATATAAATGAAAAATTTAAACAAAAGTGATAAAATAATTGTTTAATATGTAACAATAATTATGTTAACATTAGTTAAATTGTTCCATCGCTCCAGCCTTTCATTTTACTCGACCTTTAAAAGGTATTAATATAAACAGACCTTAATATCAATGTATGACACTTCTCTCTCTTTCAGGGGACACAGACAAGCTAATCGAAATAAAAAACAGAATATGGCACACAGGTGGACGAATATAGAACACTTACTATTTTGTCGACACAGTGCTTTCTGTCCTTGTTGAAATGCACACCTGGAGAGCCGCGAAACCTCTGCAGTGACACGTGGAGCTCCTTCATCGCTGTTTCACGCTCCATCTCCTTGCTCAGATTGGCTAAAATCCTTTCTTTTGTTTCTCCTCAAACAACGTCAGTGTTCGGGGTGTTTTTCCTACTCAAACACGGCCATGTGACCATTTTGTCCAATCGCTGCCCTCAAATTCCGGGTTTACTATTTCCCTGTTCAAGCGTAGTTATCTTCCGTAGGAAGTTTTTCACAGAACCACTCGTTGCAAATTCCGTTGCTTTCTGCTCGTGGCTTCCAGGTACATCGACGCCCCTGAAATACCCATTATTGCATTCCAACCATGAATTGAAACAAATTTAATAAATGCATTAAAATTAAATACTCACTTAATATTCTTCAAACACGAAGTAATAATTTTAAAAATATTAAACAGTTATTTTTCAGTCAAAATCGGCGTTCCGAAGCTCTTAAAAACTGATTTTGTTTTGTAACTTGAGTGATTATAGTTGGTTTCCTGTAAAAATGTTTAAATAGCGTGTTAAAATATTTTGTCATGAAATGAAAATTAAGACATTTAAATAATTTAATGAGATAGCGTTTCAATTTTTAATGTTTCATTCATTCCAAGGACTATATGTTAATCAAAAATAATATTACTTGATTTCACTTTTACAATGATACCAATCAATCATATACATAATTTATATATATATATATTTATTTATATATATATATATATATATATAAACAAATAAAAAATATATATAGTAATATCCTCTGCATGGGATATGATAAATATTATTTAAATTACAAATTTTAAAAGGTTGACAACTTTATATTTATGAATTTCATCTGTACAATATTTACACAAAACAATATCTCAAGGGATTTTGGGTCTGTCGAGAAATGAAGTACGCAGTTACTGAAAAATAGAAGAAGAATATCATTTAGATTTTTATGTAATCAACAAAATGAGCAAGTTTCACAGCTAAATTGGACTCACCCAAAATTATTGGGCCTACAAACATTCTCAGTCTTCAGGTACGCTTTGCTGCTGCTTTCCATCCAGAAATGTCGTGTGATCCGCTCCCACAGCTAGGAGATCCTCGTCTCGATGTATTTTCTGGCCACGTGCTACTCAACTCGCACCTTTCCTAAGACCACTCCTTCCAGGTCTAACTCGTCTGCCCACCCAGGTCCAACTTCTCTGCCTCCTCAGGTCCAACTCGTCTGCTTCCCCAGGTCTAACTCTCCCCTCTCACATCACCGTCCCGTCTGCTCTCCCAGGTCCAACTAACCTCTATCACATCACCGTCCCGTCTTATTCTCAGGTCCAACTGACCTCTATCACATCACCGTCCCGTCTGCTCTCACAGGTCCAACTCGTCTCCTTTTTAAATTCTCGCCTGACCTTCTTTCGAGTCTCGGTCACCCGACCCCAAAACTGGCCAATCAGAACATCGCCCCAGTGGAAACTTTTCTAGAAAGTTCCTACGCCACCGGACGTCCCCTGCGGGGGTTCACACACGCCACTGGCTTTCCCCTGTGGGACTTCACAAACGCCCCTGGATTTCCCCGCGGGACTTCACACACTTTTAGACAATTTGAGCCTTCTATTGTTGTTGGCATCTATCGTCGTCGCACAAAACTTTCTTTATTGTAGGCCCAACTGCACTTTACAACATTAAATTAATTAAAGTTATATCCTATTTGCATCTTAAAATTAAAATATATAACAAAATCACCAGTCACCTGCGTTTTTACATTACAATATATATATATAACATGTTAAATTGCAGTTCCAGATAAGAAAAATGCATGCCAGGTTTAGAAGCTTGCGAGTTGCTACGTGATGGATGAAGGGCGCGCAACAGTGCTCCGGGACGCATTGTTGTGGAGGAGATCTTGTGGATTGGCTGATGTAAGTGTAAGCAATCGTCAGTGGGTTATGGTACAAAAAGGGTCGTGTTCCGGAAAGTAAGGGTGAATCAGTGACCACGCCCTGGTGGATTATAATTTTTCATGCTCTGAATATTAATTATAACTCTCTAAATTGAATTTTTTGTGTTTTTATGAAAAAAATACCTGGTGCCCTAAAAGTTATTAAATTCCAATATCGAAGAAGAGTTGTCCGGAAACGACCGATCTGCTGTGTGTGTAACTTAACCGTGTTGTGTGAATGCCGGCTAAGAGGCGTCGCTACGCCAATTACTTAATTATCATATTATTTTATGTTCTAAATTTTATGTGCTAAATATACTGCTGGAACAAACATGTACAGGAAGAAATAATATTCTTGGAAGCATCTTCCCTCTAAAGATAGCATATTTTCCTTGCATGCTCAGCATTTTCCCTCCGCCAACCAGGAAACGTTTAATATATTTTGCTGATGGGATGCTGAGGCTGATTTTCGACAGTTAAGGGAGTCGTATTAAAGAATGGAGAGGGGCGAGGAACAAGGAAAGTTTTTGGAGAAGCTAAGAGAGAACATTTCTTGCTGGTTCTTGGTGGTGAATGGATGGAGAAAGCGTCGGCGGAAAGGACGAATGTTGCCCCAATTCCTTGTGCAGCTATCCTGCTGGTAAACCGACGGAATTTTGGTTCTATGAGTATTGCACAATAAGTTTAAATTTGGTTTCTTTTTAAAGAAAAATACCTTTTTCTTTCATTTGACTTTGCAACATAAACACGGTAAACTTGGAAAAATAGTTTCATGCTGAGCAGCCGGAAATTCTGTTTTAAAGGTTGTTTTTCTCCGGTAAATATATTTCTCTATTTTTGTTTAATAAATGTTGTAATTTTAATTTTGATTCATTCAATATATTTATCACGTGGGAGCTATACACTCACGATAAAGATGTATATAAAATTGATTGTTTGAACTGTTATAGGGGAGACAGATCTGAGAGCAAGGATTTATAACCATAAATTAAGCTTAAAACCGACATCCGTAGGAAACACTGCATTGCCTGCGCATTACACGACTTTCAATCATAATTTTAATTTTGAAGACATTACCATCCTACATAAAAACTTCTTCTCCTTCTTTCTTCCAAGGGCTCAACAGCCCTCTTGAGGGCCTAGGCCTTACCAAGGTGGCTGCGGACTGTCATCTGGCGTGACACTTTCCGAAATTGTGGTGATACGTAATATAAAAACATCTCTAGAATTAAATTAAGAATATTAACTTAAATAAGACATCATAAATTGTAGGAACGTAGGTGCTGAAATTGGAGAGCATTATGCCGAATTTTAAATAAATTAAAATGATATTTTAATGACTGTATTTTAATTTTTCCCTTTTTTAAATTTTTATAGTAATTAATTTCTATTAGTCCTTAAGTTTATACATATATATGGTAAATATAATTGGTTGTATATCAATCAATCATAGATCTATTGATTGATTTTATCGATTTTTACTGAATTGTACCATGTAGGCATTTACTTGTTGATAAAACGTCATCGACGTTAACTGTTTATAAATATTCACACTATTTCAAGGGGTATATGTATTTATATACGTGAACTATGTGATAAACTATACAATTTCTTATTGTCATAGCGGTTACTGAACATAATCTTGTGTTTTTTAATGTTGAAAATGAAAATGTCGAAAGCTTCTTACTGTAAATAAAAATTTTAATATGAAGACTGTTTTTGGTTGACTCAACACTTTTATATGAAATATTTTATATTCATAATTTAAAATCAACTTCTACACAGTGTATATTCTCCTCCAACATATGCGAATTAAATAACATTAGGTTCTTCATCGAAAATCTGTTAACATAAACATAGTTTCGAACTAGTAATATTAATTTTAAAACATAACAATTTTTGTTAATTTTCCGTATAAATTTATATTTCTTCATTACATATTTGAAAATACTTAGTTCCAGTGGCGGTTTTTTAGGGGTTAACAGGCTACATGAGGGTGATCCTGAAACAGGCAACTCCCCTTTAATAGCATAGGAAGGGAATTGAAAAGGGAGGATGCGGAACGTAGAGCAAGGTAGCCAAGGGTTGCTTAGGGCCCCGGGCTGTGGTTTAAGGATCCTAACCGGCGTTAGGGATGCAGGGAAAACCCTAGAAAACTTGCATCAGGTAGGTCGGGCATTTGGTACTATTCTCACGCCCTTCAGAATGACGGAAGACGAGTTTGCTGTGGGGTCACAGTATTCTCTACTCCGTGTCTCCACCAGTTTTAGGAGGCAGTTAGCCGACTGATCCAATGGGAAAATTCTTACCGTATGCCCAAAGTCTTCGACCCCAGTACATATACCTTCCAAAATAGGTAAAGTTGTCTCGGCATGTGAGAACTTAAAAAAAACAGAGGGAGTTCGAGGGATTCCCGACATAATCAGGGGAGCCCCGTAGTCACTCTGGGGAGAAATGCCTGCAAAAGAAAACTCCGACATGCAATTGTTTGTTGATTATTTTGGGTGAACAGGCTACATGAGGGTGATCCAGAAACAGGTAACTCCCCTTTTTTTGGGTTAACAGGCTACTTGAGGGTGATCCTGTAAGGGGCAACTCTCGTTTAATAGCATAGGAAGGGAATTGAAAAAAGGGGGATGCGGAAGGTAGAGCAAGTAGACAAGGGTTGACTAGGGCCACCGAGCTATCTTTTAAGGATCCTACACTTTGTTCACCTAAAGAGATGCAGGGAAAACCTAAAAAACCTGCACCAGGTAGGTCGTGCATTTTGAGGTGGATAACTTTAACAGATTTTGGAAAGACAACTACCTGCGGCAACAAAAACGTTACAATGAATATCACTATTTGGAAGGTTATAACTGGAAAACAAGAATTTCCGGAAATATGCTGTACAGATTTTTATTTACTGCCTATATTTAGGGAATGCATGCCTGAAATTATGCCTTCTATTTTTTAAACACGCTGTATTGTCTAACGGCGGGCAACTCTTGCCATATGCCCAAGGACTGCGACCCCAGTACACATACCTCCTAAAATAGGTGAAGGTCTCTCGGCATGTGATAACTTTGATAAAAAACCATTGAGAGGACGAGGCATTTCCGACATAACGACATAATCAGGTGAGCCCCGCAGTCACTCAGGGAGAGGTGGGGGGGAATGCCTGCGAGAGAAACTCCCACAGACACCTCTAAGTCCAGTGGTGGCTCGTGAGTTTTTAAAGTTATGTGCTACATTACCCGAAGCAACAGCAGGAATTTTTACAACGATAGCTATGGAAAATACTAATAAGACTACTGCTAGCAATAATTACTCAACTTAATGTCTGAAATGAAAGTCCATTCTTCTTTCTTTCCTGCTGACGAACTTCTCAATTTCCTTCATGTTGTAGCGCAGTAGAACCCGCGTACAATTTTTTTTTATTTACGGAAATTTAAATAACATATTTCGGCTTGAGCAAGTCGATGGTCAGGAAGAAGGGGTTTTTCCACGCGCCGTCTTGGCGGCTCGGAATCAAAACAAAGGGACTGCGGCTGATACTTGGACCATAAAGCTCAGACACCTCGTCGCCGGTTTCGGAATGTCCTAATCTGCCTGGGAATTTGGTGACCGGGTGGCGTGTGTTCCCCCAATGAAACAAGGGAGATTATTGGAGAATATCCATCCCTGCCACCTTAGTAATGGGTGTCAGATAAGTGGGGACAAGGTTTTAAAGAGGCTGGTGGAGACAATTTTGGACAGATTTCTAGTGATACAAGGTGGTGGCGAGAGGATATTGAAGGAGAGAGGTGGGGAGAGGAGATTGGTGAGGAGAACAGATTGGTGGTGGAGAACGAGAGATTGCTGGTGATACAAAGTGGTGGCGAAAGGAGATTGGCAGCAGAGTGGTGGAGAGAGGAGATTGGTGGCGAGAGCAGCGGAGAGGTGGACCATGCTTTGAGGGAAGAAAGGTCTTAACAAGGGAAGAAGGAGGAAAAAGCAGAGTTTCCTCAATTCCGGCAGCACGACTTTGTGCTATTATCGACCGGCCACTTCAAGTTCTACAACACGGAAGTTACAGCGAGATGCATATGAAAACAACTCAGGTTCGTCAAGGAACGGAAAATCTGCTACACGTGGTCACCCAAACCATAAGTACCCTGAGAACTTTAATGTAACCCCATTTTAATTCATTATTTTTGTACATAATATATACACGCACGACCCATATTAAAATTATTGTGTTCTCATCTAATAAATGTATATATTTAAACCCAATTATTAAATTCATTAATTAATATTCCCCCATCATTTACAATGTTAAATCTCTTTTCTATTGATGACATTGCTAGGGCTGTCAGACGATCTTGAGTCATAGAATATCTCAAAAAAAATATTTTCATTATTTTCAGGGTTGAGAAGAGCACCTGTCCGGTTCACTTGTCGTCATATGTGTCGATATCAGAATATTCAGAAGTTTGTTAAATTTTTTTTAAAAAAAGTATCTGCAGCTAAATTTTGGCTTGTAATAGTGGTAGCAGTGCAACCGCGCCTGCGGTGTTTCGGAAGTCAGGCCGAGAATACAAAACACTTAACTCAGTTTTAGTCTTTCTCGATCAAGCAACGGGTATGATTTTACAACTTGGTCAGGATAATTGTCCGGGAAATGTTTTGAGTACTCTACAAAGTTTTCACTATTTAGAAGCTTCTCACAACTGAAGTGGTCCAAAGACTGGCCTCTTGTGAGGTACGGTCGTTCACGATGGACGAATTTCTTCGCCGTTTTCAGGAATTTCTGAACTTATTTTTGTCATTGCAATCAATAGAGCACCTAATATTGTTGATTGCCTGAACCATTGTTAATACATTATTTTTGATAGTCATTATATCAGCATTTATAGCTTGCAACTGGTTGTACAAAATACCAATATGAGGCATAAACTTTGTGGAAGAAACAAAGCAAAATTCAGGATCTTCCAAAGTCCAAGTCCACGATCTCCTTGATTGGCATTATTTGCTGAACGAGTTTCTTCAAATTCCAAAAAGCAGTCAATAAGAGCGTCTTTGTTTTCAAAAATCACATTAACTATTCTTGATTTAAAATTCCGTTAAAAATTTTAAATGATGTTGATGAACCACTCGGAATCCGTTTGGCAACAATTGCCTCTGTTCTCTTGGCTCCGTTAATATAGCAACAAAACTGAGTAGAGCCTATGAAGACAACATTATTAAGTGCAATCAACAAGCAGAAAAAACTCCTCGAAAGGCCGTCCCTTAAATGATTTAGCATTAAAATATTAGTTGATTAGGATTTTTTAAAGAAACATATTACGTACAACGAACGAATACTATTTTCGTTTACAAAATATTAACTGTGATAGGTATATTAATGCAATAAAATATCGTTACGAAAATATCTACAGTATATTTCATTTCAGCAAATCATATGATTTAAACTCAGCTTTGAGCTAAAATAGCCCTAGTCATCTGCTGTCAAAAACTTTATTCGACCCGTAGCTGGAGTTGTTAACATGTTTCGCTGATAGCTATGATGTTATTTCATTTTTTTAAATTAAAACTTAAATTCATATGAAATATTTTAAATATAAACTACTTTAAAGATTTTTAATTCCTGAATGGTTTCGATTTCGCTGCTTATGCAGTCTCATTAAGGTCCGCCTTTCTTTTTCATAGCACGGACTTCTGGCGCAACCAAGCGGGAGTTTGAAGTTGCTGCGCATGCGTATTTCTCGTTTCTGACATTTTGTGCGCTGCATGATGGCTGCTTTGGCGTTAGCGAACGCACCGGACAATTCGAAGCAGAAATCCTCACTGTTAAAGACACAATTATTGTAAAGGTTCTTAAAATGAAGAAAATAATAATTCCTCTTAAATTAATTTATGTTCTGTAGCTCATGAGCACATATGCACCAGCCGCCATTGCTTCGTTCTGGTGTAAGTCCGTGATTCCCCGAAGCGACCCCTTGCCGGTCCATGAGATGTAAATGGCGGTAAACGATATTGTATCTCATTTAAGCAGGTCGTGACTTCGATTTTGGCATTCCATGGATGGAATAAACATACTCAGACAGTACCTACTTATTCACTTAATATTTCCTTTTAATCTAAAGACATATGTCTATCTACATAAGTTATAAAACTTACAATGAAGTAAAAAATGTAAAACATAAATGTTCATGAAACGTGATGGAGAATTATGTGAAAACATAAATACTTTTGTAATTTGAAGTTGGTAGCACTTTTGTAAAATGTTAGGTTGGGAGAAATGTCATTGTAGGAGCAGAATGAGAGAGAGAGAGCGGGTCACAGGAATTGTTGGATCTGAATGTTGTGCTGTATTAAATAAAGTCGTTATAATGTTTTTAATTTGTATTTGGCCCTCCCAAATCAGAAGTGGGATCCGGTGTGCTTTTACGGACAGAAGAAGAAGACAGTGTGCTGTGTCGCAGAGAGCTGCAGTGTGTGTGCAAATACGCAGTTGGACTTAGAGTGCTCAATGCATAGAAATTCGGTGTGCTTTTAGCACTAGACAATGCAGTGATTCATTCATTAGTGAACGGCCGACAGAAAGTTCTGCTTTGTTCGTGTGGGTTTGAATTACTGGCTTCTAGACGGTAGCCATCTTCGTGACCAATTAGTGGCAAAGAACATTTGTGTAGAGTTACTTGATTGGCTGAGAGACAAATCAGATGTGTGTCGAGTGACGTGATTGGTTCAGCAAATATAGCACAATTGTATAATCAGTTAGTGGCAAAATATGAACAAGATATGGCAGTGGCGCAGGCAGAAATCGAATCGCAGCGTAAACAAATAGTTGACCTAATAGCAAATATGACTCAATCTGCGGCTGTGAGTTACAGTGTTGTGCCGGACGCACAGAGTGATATTCGTGATTTTGTAGGAACAGAAAGTCCGGAACAGGCTACAGCTTGGTTGGCAGAATTGAAGAATGCGAAGTCGGTGCATTCGTGGCCAAACGCCATGGCATATAGTGTGGCAAAATCGCATTTGAAAGGTGCAGCGTATAAGTGGTTACTAACTCGAAGTTCAGAATTAGAGGACTATGATACTTTCATTCGAGCGTTCACCAAAACATTTACTTTCAGACGAAACACAATAGAAAAGATGCAAACAATGGTTAGAAGAGTATAAGGTCAAAGGGAAAGTACAAGTGAATATTTCCAAGAAAAAGTATGGTTATGTCAAGGTCTCAATCTGCAAATCGAAGACATCAAAACAGAAGTTGTCTCTGGATTATGGTCTAGAGAACTGGGTCAGTTTTTGTTGGCGAAAGATCATGCTGACCTTGACTGCATACTACAGGATGTCATGTTCGAGCAGTTAGACAGACAACGCAGAGAGCGCATCAACAAGAAATCTACGTCATCGCAGCCTGGACCGAGTCAACACCACTCAACGAAGGGGAACCTGAGGAATGAGCAACATGTCGAGAGTAAGTCTGACGGTGTATTCGAACGCAAATGTTATAACTGTGGATCAAAAGATCATATTGCACGTAATTGTTTGGCTCCAAAAAAGGAAATTACTTGTTATAAATGCGGAGTGAAAGGACATATTTCGAAACGATGTAATCGCGGTTTGGTAAAAGTTAAAAACGGTTTACCTGATAGTGTAGAAAAATTAAATATTAGTGTAATTGACGAAAGAACAAATGAAAGTTCATTATTAAAATTCTTGAAGACAGTAAAATTAAATGGAGTCGATGTGACTGCTCAAGTAGATATGGGAGCATCCGTGAATACTGTCAAAATTAGATTTGCATTGAGAAATAAGTTTAATATTTTGTACGATACAATGATGTTGGAAGGTTTTGGAAAAAGTTCGATTGAATCGTTTGGTAAAATAACGGAAGAACTTAGTTTTGAAAATTTAACTCCCCGCAAAATTGATCTTGTTCTGGTACCTGATGATGCTCAAAATGTTGATGTTATTTTGGGTAGACCATTTTCCGAATCTTTAGATTTATCGTATACACGTATAGGAAATGAACTGGATTTTAAAGAAGTTGATCCAACTTTATTTCAGTTGGCGAGTGAATCAATTCAGGTTAGCAAGAGAGGGGAAGTAGCTGTAGGTAAGATAAATTTGATATACACAATCATGAATTTGAGCTGCCACTTTTGAACTTAGACAAACGAAATTTAGTTGTACATGAGGACGAAAAATTGGGTGAGAACATTTTATCAATTGAAAAACTCAAACCCATGAAGACACGGCGCGAAGAAATCACATTAGATGAGGTTAATGTTGGTGAAGCAGTAAATTCACAACAAAAGAATGAATTAGTCGCATTACTAAATGAGTATCGAGAAACTTCTTGGGAATTGGGCTGCACTGAGTTAGTAGCAATGGATATCGAGTTGAAAGAAGGAAGTAAGCCGTTTGCAGGAAAACTTTATCACTTAAATTCTAGAGATCGGGCCGATTTAAATGAAATTATTAATGAGGGGAAAAGGACGGGAATAATTCGAGAAACAAAATCAGAATACGCCAGTCCTGCATTCGTAGTGAGAAAAAAAGACGGCACTGCAAGAATGGTTGTAGACTTTAGGCGGTTAAACAAAGCACTAAGAACTTTAACTTTCCGATTCCGAATATTGACGAGATCTTTGAAAGAATTGGCGAAGGTAAAATTTTCGCGACACTCGATTTGGCGCAAGGGTACTTACAGATGCCACTAATCGAAGAAGCCAAATCGAAAACGGCATTCATTACACAGGATCAAACAGGTGAATTTACACGAGCGATGTTCGGCTTGGTTGGAGCTCCGAAATATTTTGCTAAAGCAATGCAGATGGCGTTGAAACCAGCTCATCAAAAGAAAATAGCAGTGACGTATTTTGATGATTCTTGTGTTATAGCGAAAACATGGAATGAACTACTTGGGCATTTGGAAAACGTTCTTAAGTTATTGAGAAGAGCGCGACTAACTTTAAGTTTAAAAAAGTGTTCGTTCGGTATAAAAGCGATAGAGTTTTTGGGATTTAAAATCACAGAAGGTGTGATTGAACCCGGACCAGCGAAAATTGACGCAATTGCCAAATTTGAAGCACCTAAAGATGCTCACGGGATCAAACGATTTATCGGTTTGTGTAGTTTTTTTAGACGTTTAATTCCTGAATTCGTAAAATTAGCTGCACCCTTAAACGCTTTGACAAAGAATAATTGTGAATTTCAATGGACTGAAAAAGAAAAATGTGCATTTGAAACTATTAAAGAGAAATTAGTTTGAAAACCGATTCTACGGATTTTC
This sequence comes from Eucriotettix oculatus, assembly GCA_034510155.1. Classification (NCBI taxonomy): domain Eukaryota; kingdom Metazoa; phylum Arthropoda; class Insecta; order Orthoptera; family Tetrigidae; genus Eucriotettix; species Eucriotettix oculatus. Next base: position 219,074,027 of record CM067376.1, on the reverse strand, counting down.
AATCCAAGACCTGAACGTACAGAGAGATTCATACTGATGCGTCATCGAAAGGTATCGCAGGAATGTTACTGCAGTCGGACGATGACGGAAAGTTACACCTGGTTTATGCTGTAAGTCGACGAACATCGGACGTAGAATTCAATTATCATGCGAGCAAACTAGAGTTACTTGCAATTGTTTGGACACTGCCGTTTATGACAATTTTTGATTCGTGATTAGAACCGATTGTCAATGCTTAATTAATATTAATGCGTGGAAGACTAATCAACCACAAATAGCGAGATGGATTAGTCATTTGGCTTAATTTGATTTTGAAATCTATCATAATTCGGAAGAGAAGATGAAGCCTATTGACGCTTTATCGCGCGCGCCTGTTGATAGTGTGGATAAGTTGAATGAAATTGGAGAAATTTTGAAAATCGTAACACGTGAAGACGAGGTATTGTTGTTTCAGAGATCAGATAATGTAATTAATCGAAAGGTGACGTTGCTGCAAAAGAGTGCGAAGGAACTGTTAAATTCTGAAAAATCGGAGATCGAAAATTTTGTATTACGTGATGGTTTAAAGAAAAGGGAAAAGAACGCGAAGTTTTGGTTGCGCCTAAATCTATGAGAAAATCACTTGCTATCCGATTTCATGACTTGTCGAGTTATTTTGGTGTTTAAAAAACATTGTCAAGAATGCGTGAATTTTATTACTTTCGAAAGATGCGTTCCTACATTAAACGCCATGTTTCAAATTGTTTGGAATGTATTTTATCGAAACGAAAGACAGGCAAACTAGCGGGTGAACTACATGCGATTCCTGCTGGAAACCGACCGTTTCACACTGTTAATATCGACCACTTAGGTCCCTTTTTGACGACACCCAAAAAGAATAAGTATGTACTTGCAATTATTGACAATTTCACTAAATATGTGCAATTAGAAGCAGTTCCTAATGTCAAGGCAACTGTGACGGTTAAAAGACTTGAAAATTTTGTTAATAAATTTGGAGAACCTAATCGGATTATATCCGATCAAGGCACATGTTTTACGTCAGAGGTATTTGATAAGTTTTGCAAAGGGTTATGGGATTAAACACACGAAAATTTCTAGTCACCACCCACAGGCCAATGGCTTAGTCGAAAGACTTAATGAGACCCTATTACCGGGAATGCGATGTAATTTAGCTTTGAATAGTGAAGAAATTTGGGATACGAGCTTGAAACAACTAGAACGTGATATTAACGTATCGATTCAAAAAGCAATTGGTAGGAGTCCATTTGAGGCGTTATATGGATATGTACCACGATTCCAAGAAGGCGAGAAGCGAGTTCTTACTGAAAACTGCGAAATATATCAGAATCCTGTCAATTTTCATGAGTAAATTCTGGATAACATTTGTAAAGCGCAACAAAATTACAAAAAGAGCTACGACAAGAAAAGACTGAAAGGTATTAGTTTTAACGTTGTTGATATTGTATTCAAAATAAGTAATCCAGTCTCTACCGGACAATCGACCAAGTTACAGTATAAATACAGTGGACCTATGGTAATTGTTGGTATTTTACCTAGCGATACATATCAAATCAAATGGCTTCGAGGTAACAGGAAGCAAAGTTTGGTATCAACTGCACATGTAAGCCAATTAAAGTTATGGCGAAATAGTGAAAGTGACTTGGATGATCGTAGTGAGGATGATTCGGATGAAAATGACACTTTTGTATCAGATCGTAAAGGAAACGAAAGAGAGCATATTGTTTGTAATACTGAGGTTGGAGGAAAGAAAGAAAATCATATAACGGAAAAATCTGTTGTAATTCAATCTAAAAGAATACGCAAGAAACCAAAATATTTGAAAGATTATAATTTTTAAATTGTATTGAGTTAAGTAATGTGTATTTTTTAGAGATAAACATTGTAACTAATATTTGTAAAATTGTTTTCATTGTAACTACTAGATAATTTGAGTTATAAACATTGTAATTTGAAAATAAAATTGTTTCCATTGTTAACATTAAGTTAGTTTGAGGACAAACTAAGGTCAGAATGACCGATTGTGAAAACATAAATACTTTTGTAATTTGAAGTTGGTAGCACTTTTGTAAATTGTTAGGTTGGGAGAAATGTCATTGTAGGAGCAGGAGAGATAAGAATGAGAGAGAGCGGGTCGCAGGAATTGTTGGATCTGAATGTTGTGCTGTATTAAATAAAGTCGTTATAATGTTTCAACACAGTTTTTAATTTGTATTTGGCCCTCACAATTATATTAAAATTCAAGTTATTAAGTAAATTTTTTGATTTGCGAAACAATTTAAGAATTGTTATAAACTTGCAGTGGCTCGCAAATCCGTCCAAATAATCTATTTTCTCTGTATGAAAGTCCTTATTTTGTAAAAAAAAAATATTTTTGCTCCGTAAATTTTACATGAGTTAACCTTTTAGCTAGCTAGACCTCCAATTTATCTGTGCACAAGATCACGGAGATTATAGCTTAGTTTTTACGTAAACGTAACGAACAGACCGACAATATACGCAGTAGAAATTTTAATCTTAGAGCTTCTCAAAGACAGCGCAGGACGCTCTGACTGTTCAATAAATTCAAATGAGATGTAAATGCGTTCATTTCAGAGAGCGAAGAATTTCCCGGTGAATTTGTTTCAAAAACAATTCTCGGGTTTCAGCCCGGGCAAAAGTTTGCTTTCACAACGTTTCGACCGCAAGCTCCACCATCGTCGTCAGACAGACTGTGTATAGAGAATTGTATTTTAAATACGTTAATTTGTTAGCGGAATCTTTCAACGATGGCGTTACGAAAATATTTTCAAAGATGTAAGCTGGTAGTTATTAATATAATTTTGTTTGGGAGTTCCGGAAAAAAGTAAGCACATTACTTTTTATAAAATTTTAGTTTTTTACTTGTAGTTAGAAAAGATAATAAATTACCCCGATCGTACATTATTAGTACTTGGATATTCAAATCTTCCCCTAATTATAAACATCTCAATAGTTTTACTGTCTCAACGTTTTAGCAATCGGTATTATAATAATTTTATACCTTTAAAAACATTACTGCACCTAAATCATTCCTCTTTTTTTATTTGGTTAACCGGCTACATGCGGGTGATCCTCCTCTCTTTCTACTTTGCTTTTAAAGAGGAATCGTTGCTACACCACTAATGAGAGAAGAATTGTATTTTACACTACACTTCCCTACAATTAGAAATTTAAATATCTGAAAGTGAGTAGCTCTATTCCAGCTGTCAAAAACATATTTGAAGTTGATGAATTTGTAAATATTAATTACCCAAAACCGAAAAACATGGAAAGTGGTATGCGAGATTAAACGACTGTTGTAAATAGATAATCCACTTTATTTTCTCTTTTGTTGCTTTAAGAAAGATTTTATGGGACAAAATAGCTGAGCGCCAAGCGAGTAGATCTGTACGAAGAGAATCGTATATTATGATCTTCTTTGGTGCATAAATTATAACGCTCTTTGGTAAAGTATGTCATATATAGAGCATCTTAGAAGAAAATTGTTTTTATCTTTGGAGAGACCAGCTGTCTTCGAAATTTGGCGCCAAACAAATATTAAGCGCATTCTGTCAATATAATTTAAGAGCCTGGTTTCCTTTCATTGTCATTTATATAGTATACTTTCGATTAATAATATACTGATAGTATTTTCTTGCATGTGGTATCAGGTAAGTTACTATATGTCAATAGTCCCAATATATCATAACACTCAATCGATTGAAGAGAATTTAATTGAAGCACTCAACTTACAAATCTGCTATTTACTTTTTAAACATTTTTTATCCTCTACGTATTGTGTCGATGCGAGGATGTGAATCAATGCAAATACGAAAAATATTTGTTGCAATAAAATGTATTTAAACGAGAAATACAATTTCTTCATCAGAATGAAAAAATGGGTAGTTATGTTTTCGAAAATAAAAATGGAATTTCCTGAACAATATGCAGATTTATATTGGATGCCTCAATTTAATTTCTCCATACCAGGGTAACGTAATGTGAATATTCTCGTTGATGAAGATTCAATGAACAGATGACTTAAGTTTCTATGGAACCTTAAAAATGATGATTTAAATTGTTGCCAAATTCATGATTATGAAAATTATACAAATTTATGTTTAAAATTGGTTTTATTCTTATGTATGCTTCCATTTATTTTTTGCTGTTCTTATTTCAAGTAATAAACTAAATAAATCAGCCAAAACTCTTGGAGAGGATAGACTAAGAGATCTAATATTGTTGATTTTTCCAGGCCAGGGATCCTGGTTTGTGTCACAAGAAATTTAGCATCACTACTCATTACATATCAGTCTTGGCAAATAATGCTGAGGAAGATTTTTACAGGACACCAATAGAATTATACAGATTTGGGAAAATTGTCAAAGTTAATTGTGCATTAAAATGTTAGTAATTATTCTGGATAATACTTGTGGAGTGATATTCAAACACTGTTTGACTAATTATGAGATGCAAGGTTCACCAGAACCATGAATTTCATATAATATTGCCGCTTTAAAAGAAATATTTTTTTTCTTCAGGCATTAAATCCTTATCAGTACTATAAAAGGATGGTTCCATTATCAATACATAATTATAGGGCAGGGCTAGGATGAAAAATCAGTACTTGCCATCAAATCTCTAGACATAATAAAGCCCAGTGTAAACAGGATAAAGCTTTTAAAAAATCTTAGTAAATGTTAAAACTTGGATTTATTTACTGACTTCAAAGTGTAATTGATTAATAATTGTAAATATTTCAAAAATGTGATTATCTTAGAAACTAGTGTAAGAACAAAATTTCTTCCAAATACTCTAGTTTTGTATAGAAATTTAAACCAACAGTTTCACAACAATCATAGAATTGGCATCATGAAATCATAAGTTATTTATTATTTTGTTTTAAGAATAGATGAAAAGCCCTCAATCTATAAAATACCATCAGAAAAAAATTAAGTGGTATGAATTTAGCATTGTATTGTTTATAATTATAATTTAAATAAACTTACTGGTTTACTGGGGGGGAAAAAGACATTTTTAATGAGGTTATATTCTAGACTGAAGACATTTGTAGGAATGAAATTGTTAGTATCATAATATTGATTTTCATTTCAGTTTCTAGGTTTGTAATAAGTAAAAGAAAATACTATACACAGAATAGTTTTCTCTATTTTTCAGTAATAAATAACGATAGTGATGGAGTGCAGATTTTCTAAACTTCCGCCAGAGATATCGTCTCTTGTTGAGCTATCGGAGACTGTGCTAACAATATCTAATGTCCTTGAAGGGTTGTCTAAAGAAGTTTTGGATTCATACAATAACTGCAAGAGTGATATTGATGTAATTGAAGAAGCTCTCAGAGAGATTCAGGATTTGAGAAAACAGCAGTCTGTTGCACTCAAGGAAAGCAGAGTATGTATGTCTGCTTGTAAGTTAAACTTTACAAAGTGACAGTTGGCCGCCAAATATTTCTCCACTCATTTTTCTTTGAACAAGATTGTATTGTAGTTAATTTATTAGTCAATATCAATTCTGATTGAGGTGTCACTCTCTTTCTCACTTCATGTATATTGCCCACTTTTATCTTTGATGAAGGCAATTTTTCTGGAAGTGTTTATTTGGTTGTAACATGAGTTTTGGAATAACTTGAAATACATATTTAAGTAAAAAAGGGTTTTGATCTACTTGAAGACTGGATAACCAAATACCTTCATGTTTTTTTTTAACAAAAAATCCTTAAGAAATGAAACTAATACAAATTTTTATGGTTACATTTATCTTTTTGAACTATCTGAATATTTAATAATATTTGCCTAGTAATGTGTTAAATTCAATACGTGATTTAACCAGCATAATTTTTTGAACATTTACGTTTACACACCCCCTACCCTATCTTTATCTTCATTGGTGCTACAGCCCTATTCATAGCTTTTGCCAAGTGGGATGACTGTCAAGACTGCAATCTACAATGACACATTTCTGCATATTGGATCCCCAAGTATTCTTTATACTGGTATGTTAAAAAGAATGATAAAAAAATATATATTCAATACTCTGGAAGGCATGGTACCTAAGAGAGTCAAAAATACTACCAGCACCTTAAGAATGTCTAAAATAATCCCATAAGTCTGGGAGAGTCAAAATACATTCAGTATAGAAGAGACAACTTGAGTTTGCACTGTGCACAAACATGCAGAAGTGTTGTACTTAGCAGTATTAACATTTGCCTTGTTATGGTTGTATGCCATCAGGTTGTGGTTATACAAAAAATTTGTACATGTTTATTTTTCTGCTTCTGATTAAACTGCATGTGCTACAGTAAAGTAAAACGTTCTATTTGAAATTTCAGAAACATCTTGCAATATTGATAGGCCTATTAGGACTATCTTCTTCCCATGGTTCTTTAGCCTGCAATTGGGCCTTACCCTCCTCCCTATTAGGATTAATGAACATAAAAATATGTAAACTCTTTGAAGCAACCAAGTCAAAATTAAAGTATATTTCAAGCTGCACTCAGTTATAGAAATATATCCACATAGAATCCAGCAAGGCTCTCTCTCTCTCTAAAAAGTGCCCTGAGCTTTTGGAAGTTGCTGATTTGTTCCACTAAAAATTATGAAGGCCCCTAAACTCTCACCTCCTTATAAATCTAGCAGCTTGTACCACAAGCATTACTTGGCCAGGTCAACTACTGTGGAAAATGCTTTTTGAATGTGTACTATGTACCCTCAACCAAGCTCAGCTGAATTGTTCATACAGATTAGAGATGCAGACTCTTCTTGTATCCACCCTACCTTACCAGAAAGAACAATACTCCCTCCACTGGTTGCAAGGAACAGCAATCAGCGTGTTGGGAAGGTTCACTCAGCAGAACAAGAACAGCTGCCAGGAAGCTCAGCATTGTTTATTGTTGAGTAGTTTAAAATGTTGTTCCACAGAAGAATGTTAAGAGCACAATGGCTGAACTTTGCGAGTATCTAATCAAATAAGTGCAAATGAGTTCAAAGTTGGAATGAAGAAATAAGCATTGAGCTTCAAAGTTAATTCCTCCTACCATAAGAAAATGATATAATAAGAATGTTGTTCTTGTAGTAATCAGTCCTAAGACTACTCCATGCAAACCTATTTTGTGCAAGTCTTTTCATTTCTACATAACTTCTACATCCTCCCTAATCTACTTAGCATATTCCATCCTTTGTTTTACCCCACACCCTTCCTATGCTAATTTTACAAGACCCTCATGTCTCAAAATGGGACCTATTAATCTATACCTTCTCTTGGTCAAAATCCTCCAAATTGTTCTCTCTTCCCCTATTCTGCTTAGAAGTTCCTGGTTAGTTACCCTATCCACCCATTCTCCTATAGCATCACATTTCAAAAGCTTCTACTCTTTTATGCCGTTCATCAACCAGTTTCATTATTTCTTGTGTTATCCAAGGTCTGAGCTATTTTTTTGTTGGCTGCGCTAGTCATTTCTACCTTCAAGTGTGTTATTTCTCTTCTTGTTTATTTCTCCATGAATCTATTCTTGATTTCTTGTTTGAAACTCTAAACCACTTCCTGTTGTTTCAGTTTTTGTAATTCCCATCTCTTTGTTCAAATTCCTTTCTTGAGTTTCATTTTCAGCCTGCATTTCATAATTAGCAGATTATGGTCTGAGTTCATATATGCTCCTAGGTATGTTTGCAGTCCATGTAATAATAATTGATATCGACATGAGGGAAGCTATTTTGTGCAAAAGAAAACTAGAAATAACTGAGACATATCAACTGGAGGCATTATAAAATTTCTTCCCATAAAGGCATCTGCCTTGCAAAAACAGTTAAGTTTTGGTGTGTATATATCTTCTGTAACTGCACCAATCTTCTTCAATTTTTTATTATATGCATCTCATATCTATAAGTGTCTCTTAAGCTTCTTATTCAATTCAAATTAAAACCCTGTTGCAGTCCTCTTTATCATATAGCTTTATTACATTCAGGAACTTTCAGCCTTTATATGGCCATATTCATCTGTCATGACAAACTTATACATATTAAAAAATATATTCTACAATACTTCTTATTCAATTTTTAATTGGGTGGTAGTTATTTATAATTTACCCTTCTGCTAACAATTCATCACAAAAAACTTTCAAATGCCTTATCTTTTAAATCACATTTCAAATAAGAAAGATTCGTTAACATATTTTCTGTGTTTGTTAAAGAATAGTGATCTCATTAACTTACATTTCACTTCACCCACTTTATTTATAAATATACTTTCTGTATTTTTTAAAGAAGAGTAATAATCTCATTAAGTTCTATTTCACTTTATCTACTTCAATTTACTATTATATTTAACCTCATTTTAATTAATGTATTCAAACATCACAAACAGATAATCACAAATAATGAACTCAAATTCGATAATTAATAACTAGTACTGCGTTACTGCAACAATATAACATGCACTGACAATTGAAGCAACATGTCGGACATCACATGACTTGCAGCTATTAGTCATTAGTAAAACACTCTGTATCCTCATCGCTATAAGTGCTGGATCATAAGCGACTTGAGAAAGTTCAATAGAAACCACTCCAATTGTATGTAGAACTTTACAAGGGGTTGAACTATAAGCTTAACGAGCATGATGAATGTTAAAATTGAACTTTAAATAATATTGGATTCAACACCTGTCTTGGTTTATTTTGTATTATAGTTATGTAATGGCCTTTCACACACTTCTTTTTCTACCCCTTCTCCTAGGGCTGAACCTCTCCTTAACAGGCATGTTAAATGTCAGGATTAAGTTGGTGGCTTCCATAACCCTGGATATGACTCCAATCTGGGTTGTTTTCATATTATTTTTATGTATCGCCCTTCCTTCCCCGCCCCAAAAGATGCACTCCTCCAATGCTAAAATTAATTTAAATTATACACAATTTACATCATGAGAAATGCAAAACTATTTATTAAACACAAATATCTGCTGTTCTTGCATGTTTTAAAATTCCACCTCCACCCCAAGGGTTGGTAGTCTTAACCTGTCCCCCACAGAATTTGTTTATTGGTCATATGGAATACATGTACAAAATTTTGTCTAGTGCTCCACACATGTAAATTTGTATAGGTAATATACACAAACAACATTACACATTACCTTAACTCGGTTTGCACTGAAGGATTATGCTTATGAATAGATATCAGAGGTCATATTACATTTTATATGGTTTTGGCAAATCATTTAAATGTAATGCTCAACCATTGATAACATGAAAGTGTACATCTTAATAATCCAAAAAATATATATTTTATGTTTATAATTTGAAAAAATTATCCAATTGTTATTAATGCTTTTTGTTCAGTAAATGTTATATATATATATTTTAAATGAACATCCTGGTTAATTGCCTTCATTTAATATTGTGTGTTCCTGTGACACATTATCAAGTACATATTTTTGTCTTAATTTAAATTGACTGTGAATATATCAATTTCATTAATCTGAAACCAATTCATTTGTAGGATGTATTAGATGATATAGACAAATTAAGTGGAAGAATACTTCATATAAAAGATAATATTCCAAGTTGTTTTAAGGGTGTGTTGGAGAGACCACAACAAGTGAGTGATTTCAGTTATTACTTTAGTAAAATGTTTAAGAACATAATATATTAAATAATTAAGGAACTAATGTTTTTGTGGTATTCAGTCCTAAGACTGGTCTGATGCAACCTTCCATGCTAACCTATCTTGCATAAGCCTTTTGTATTTCCTTATAAATAGCACAACCCACATCATTCCTAATCTGCTTTAGTATTCCATCCTTCCCTCCCTCGTCTGTTCTTACCCCACACTTTTCCCTCCAATGCTAATTTTACAAGACCCTTGTGTCTTAAAACGTGGCCTATTAATCTATCCCTTCTCTTAGTCAATGTCCTCCATATTGTTTAACTTTTAATGCAATATTTTAAATATTCCAACATTGTATCCTGGAAGTATAGACACTTCATAAATTGCCCCTCTCCAAATCCCACAAAATTTTGTAATAAAGTAACCCTAGACCCCAAACGAAACTAAAAAATATTAGACCAATGTACAATGAGCTCTAATATTTTTTTACAATTTCATTTGGGTTCTAGGGTTACTTTATTACAAAATTTCATGAGATTTGGAGATGGTCAAATGGGAGCCGTAAGTCATTTCTCAGTGATGTGACTTAGAATGACCCATATATTAGTTCCCCTAACACAGAGGTGGCCAAACTGGACGATTAAAAGTGGCACATTGCATTCTTGAGCCTGTTTGTATTTGGACGAGAAGTCCCTTTACATTGTTAGAAATATTGTACATTTAGGCATGTATTATAAATAAATACAATGAATGTCCAAATTAAATCAAAGAATTTAACAACTGTTCTTGCAAACAGAGAGAACAGACAATTCCAAGTTTCAAGCTGATCTCGCTCTTAGTGGCAACAACTGTAGTCCAGAATCTCTCTTGAAGCTACCACCTTCTCGTAAAGAAACATCATTCTTGAATTTTCTAAATTGGTGCTTCATTAACCTGAAGTAAATGAGTTAATTTAACTGCATCAAAGATATTCCTTTTTGTCCCTTAAGCAAAGCACATTCTATCGTATATCTATTTACCAACCCTTAACCACAAAAGTATGATGCTATAAAATGTGCTCGAGTCATGTGCGCATCTGAACTTGTCTCTCAAAAATTGGCACTTGGTGTGCAAAAGGTTGGTCACCCCCACCTTATACACTTATACACAAATAACATTGCAAAAATATCATTGACAAAATTCTATTTTATTGCGACTATTGGTTGTTTTTTTCATATTTTAAAATGTTCTAGGCGTTTTTGTTTTGGTAGAAAAATTGGTTGAAATTGCATTTGGATTCATATACCGAACATTATATACACCAGTTTTGAGCTTTTATTTTAGCATAAAATATGAATTTTATTTACAAGACTAAGATAGTTGAACCATTTCTTTGGTATGATTAGTACAACATAATTTCTAAATTGAATGAAGTTTTTATTTAATTAATCATACATTCTTAGTAAATAATAAATATGCAAAAAAGTTTTATAACTAACATGGTCCTCACTTGAGGCTCCTTATAAATAGGAGGATCAAGCCTGCTTAGAATTAAATTTATTTTTTAGAATTAGCAATTGCAAAATATAATTGGCATCTACTTAAAAGTGGCATTTTCTTTGCAATGCTAATTTTTTGACAGAATGGTTTTTGTAATAGCTAAAATCTTATTAATCATTGATGTGGTTGGAAATTTACTAGAATATTATTGTTGAATCCTATGAACTTGTTCTGATTAATAAAATATAGTCTAAATACAATTAGTACCATTTACAAATTGAATATCTTGGTCATGTACTGAACTTATAAGACAGTATGGGATCCTTTAATTGGAAACATAGGTTACAACTGTTAACATATTTCAAGTTACCAGATTGCTTTGAAATACATTAAGTTACTTAATTCAGTCTACTGGTCACAGAATTTCTCCAATGTGCTGTTGTCTATATACACACTACCACAAATTTGAGTTCAGCAAAGGCACTTGAATGTGTGTATAGGAACATGTTGCCCAAGTAAATGCTGATGCTTGATAACATTAACAATGTAGCAGTTACATGATAGATTAGAATTGAAAAAATGCTAAAAAGAAAAATAAGTCAACGAATAAATGCCTTATAAATAATAGGGTCAAACTCTCACCACTAGCATACCTAAACAATTTCTTAATTCCCCTCTTATGAATTTAGCCACATCTGGACTTGTCCTTGCATCCCAGGTCCAAACATTCACCTGCACAAATCCCCACTCCCTTTTCTCTATTCTTTTTCGTTGATCATGTAAACAAAGCTTTCAGCCTGAGAGAAAGTGCACACACAATTTCACTGGGCAACCACGACACAAAAATAGCAATTTTTCATACCACATTTAGAGATCTTCTGAACTTAACTTTATTGCATTTTGAATGTTACATTTTTATGTTAATTGCAAAATTTTATTAATAACTTTATTTTCTTTGCATTGCAGGATGCCCAACCTACCATTGTAAATAATGAACAACAAAATACAAAAAAAAAGATTCGTCAAGTATCTTATGTCACATTAGAGAAATTCCAATCCATCCCTCAGTAAGTTAATAAAAATTGATTCATACATGATTTCCTGTGTTGTTTTGACTTAATAAAAGATTCTTTGTTAATCAACTGGATAAATTAATTGTTTCAGCAAAATTCATTTCCACTGAAACATATTTAAACAGGTAATTTACATGTTGATTAAACAAAGAATCTTTTATAAAAATATTTTTGTATTATTCAACCTACTGAGTTATTTATCGAATCATTTAAATGGAAGTGGGCAATGTAGAAAAAGAATCTGAATGAAAATTTTAAAATATTCAAAATTATACATATTTTCAGTATTTTGTATTAAATGTCACACTTTTAAAGAGGTAAATAGATACTTTTAAATGTTTTAAATTCATTTAGCAGAAATGTTTAAATGATAATCAGTCAATCAGAATGTTTCAAATTTTGCATATGCTAGATTGTGTAGATGTTGCAACATATTGTATTGAAAGGTTTTTAGTGTCTAGTGAATGTACTTGTAGCATAAAAACCATCCCCATTTCTTTATACACCCAAACCAACAAAATAAGCAGAATATAACTATTCTCTAGTGAAGTGCAGTAGCATATAGATTCCCTCAGTGTCCTTGAAAATAGCTGGAACTAATGAGCATCATTAAGTAAAGCAAACAAATTCAATCCAGTCTGAGTGATTATTGGGCTTTTTTCATCATTGCGCATCTAAATTACAGTCAGTCATTTAATATACGAAAAAATTCCTCAAAGGGTTCTTGGATTCATAACAAATGAAAACATCTAGATTTCCATCTAGACTGAAAATTACTTTATACTGTAGAAAACTATGTCTTTCGGTTTGAATAATTTTTAAGCTCATTGTCCCAAACAAAACATTGCTAAGGGAGTTCGATACAGTTTCTAAACTACATCATGGGGATGCTACAAGCATGCAGGAATTGTGCTTATATTTAAATTTCTAAGTTCTTAAACAATATAATTGATACATACTATTTATTTTCTTCCAGATACATGAGATATAGAATGAAGTATGAAGAAATAAATAATTTTGTGGACATAATTAATAAAGCTTTCACGTTGAAATACAATATTGTATTTAAAAATCAGAAATTAAAATATAATGAGAAAATGGCAAAGTTCAATTATAACATTCAAGCTATAGAAGAACTGAAAGGTAAATAAAGTAATATACATATTTACTGCTAGATAAAGATTAACATTGTTGCTATTTAATAATTTGTATCTTTCAGGAATGCATTTTATCACTGAAGATGACTTGAAAATGGCCCCAGGCGTGAATATGAAACTTGTGGTTAAGAAAATTATACCAATGCTTAGGCATTGTGGAGTTTTAAAAGAATTTCATAAGTCAGGGTCATCATATTATGTTATACCCAGATAATTATTACATTTAGAGTATTGCGATAATTTTGCTATAAAAGCTGATGGCTCATAAATTGTCCATTAACTTGTAATTTTAATTGATATAGGCAATCAAATAAGCATTTTTGAATTTTTTATAATTTATTATATGTTAGTTTCTGTATGTATGTAAGAATATATTTCAATAAAGTATTACTTTGATTACTAATCATGTCTTTATATATATTGTAATATGAAAAGTTACAAAGAACAATGCAGGCCAGCTTGCAATTTGCACGTATTGAGAGAGGGACGCAACCCGGGCCAACATGTGGTCTAGCGAGACGTTGGGTGGTCCGCAAGGGGAGAAAGCAGTCGTCAGTGGGGTGGGTAGTCCAGGCGAGAATATCTTCGTAGACGGAGATACCTAGGGTGGTCTGCGAATCTGTCCAGCCACGTGATAATGAATGGCTATCAAAACAACCCCAGATTCAGGTGGTGATACGCTGGGAAGTAGTTAAAGACATCGTTAAAGAATTTTGAGTGTGTGAGCAGTGAATGAATGAGTGAACACGCCCTGTAGATTACCAACTTCATACTCTGAATAAATCTATTAAAATCATCTTTTGGTGGCCTAAAGAATTATAAGTTACAAATATTGAGGAAACGCCGGATCTTCTACAATATATAATTAATAAGGAAAGAAAAGAGAGATAGAAAGTAGGTGACTTACCTGAGGTTTGTAGATGGGTAGACACCTTGTGAGGTTTGGAGTTCTTGAATTTTCAGAGGCACCACCTCCTTCATCAGAAAGTTGGGAAGACATGTCCAGTGATCGGCTAGCTGATGACTATCTTAACTTTCTGATGAAGGTGTTATTTGGAGTAACAATGATGTACTTTTCTACAGTTCTATGAAATGGAAGGATGTATTTGGAACCCACAACACAGACGGATAAGCAAGTAGTTAAAGATATCATGGAATAATTAATAAAGAAACAAGATGTGCAAGCCTCCTGAATCACAAATTGCTGAAAGGTAAATGAACGAGGCATTCTAGTCATTAAATGATGTCTAAACATTTGGGGAAGATAAGGAATGTGATCTCCGTGGAACGTTGTTGACGCCAGAAAATGAGAGAAATCTTTATGAATAACATAGATTCTATGTTTGTAAAAATAATTGAAGCTCATTCCTTTAGTTCTAGTACTGCTTCACCTATATTACAATTACCAAACAGACTGCACTTGTCTAAACATTTGGGGAAGATAAGGAATGTGATCTCCGTGGAACGTTGTTGACGCCAGAAAATGAGAGAAATCTTTATGAATAACATAGATTCTATGTTTGTAAAAATAATTGAAGCTCATTCCTTTAGTTCTAGTACTGCTTCACCTATATTACAATTACCAAACAGACTGCACTTGTACAGATTGGCTAGAGAGTTGTTAAATCTATTTTGCATTGCTGGGAATGTTTGTTCAGTACATATATTTTGGAATTGATTGTTAAGTTTCAATACACATGGAATGCTGACGCAACTACAATTCCGCTTGAAAAGGATTTTACCAAAAGAAAAAAGTGAAACTTCTCCCTCAATATCTCCATAATTCTTAAATGTGGGACATGTATAGTTAAAATGAGATTTAAAATAATGACAAATTGCAAATGTAAATGTAATGAACAGATTTGGCTAAACACGTAGAACAGCAGTGCCAAACGTGCTGTTCAGCAGCTGATTAAGAATACTCAAAATACGTTTCTGCCAACTACCGTGGCAAATATTAATGGCCTCACATCAGTAGAGACTGTATATTAACTTAATTAGTCTTATTTTAACAAACGCCATTGTACCAATTTAGCATTTGTCTATGTTCTACTTTAAACTCCATTACATTTAATGAACTGATCCTTTTCTGTTAAATTTGTTTTCTTTTTTTCTTTCCACATATCCTAGCAAAGACTACCCTACCATTTTATTAATAAAATTAATTAGGTGGGAAACAAATGGCAAAAATATTATGATGGTCTCTCATTCCGTTCAGAGGTGCGCCCGACGGAGGGTTAACATTCTGGACTTGTTCTGCTAAAAGGTTAACAACAGAGTAAACTAAACCTATAACTTTAGCAGCAAGTCCCAATTCTTGTCAGTCCAACAAAAAAGCCTCAATAGACATCTCTGAAATAATCTGATTCGAGTAGAGAAATGGAATATTTTACTGTTTAAAGTTCAGGATTATTCTTTCTTTTTTCTCATGTCTACCATAGACAATAACACACCCAATAATTTCTTCTTTACATAGATCACCACCATTGTTGATATATTTCAAAACAGGATGAAAATAGTGGCGACATTTAGTGGTGCATCGCTGAACTATTTTCTGCACTATTTGCATAGGCACTATAGATTTCTTTAAAACTTCTGCAATGTTGTTTTTGTAAGCTTTAAAATTGAATAAATTTAATGAGTGATTCTCTGTTTATCAACAAGGTTAAATTTTCTGTGACTATCTACCTGTTGGTAGCTATGAAAATAGTCATGGAAATTTACTCTGAAGCTGTTGTTAAAATGAGTATCCTTGATTAAAATCGGCTTATATTGTTGGATGCTGTGAATACCATGTAGTTTCCCTTAAAATAAAATATCATAGCTGTACTAAATGTCTAAAATTTTGTATTTCATGTAAAAAAAAGTAAAAAATCATTCAGCTTCTAGCGCTGCAAAGTTGCAGTATGAAGATTTTTTTTAAAAGTTTTATACAGTTCCCATACCATCTTGGATATTTATATCAAGAGAAATGAAAAACCATACAAGTAGACAAAACAAGATTTATTAAACTACGATGTTTCGTAACGGACTTCATCAGAAATAAATGAATTCATTCAGTTTTAAAATTTTGAAGAGCAGAGCTGATAAAATGTCTGTTTTGTCTTCATATATCGTTTTATTTCTTTACATAGTTTTTATAAAAAGGCATAAAGTGAAATGTACTGATATTGCTACCTCTTAGTTCCTCAAGTTTCTCAGTTTAAATATTTTCCTATAAGGCGTGGACAATATTAAAACAGACAAAATTATTGTTAAGAAGAGTATGGTAATATATTTGCAGTAAGTAAATATATATTACCATCAGTCTTTTTATTTTTTAAAATTTGTCTGATCTAATTTTGCAAAAAATAAGAACATCTGAACTTATTGTTGCATGCTCCCCCTGTCCAGTTATTTTCTTTTTACATGTATAATCCTAAAACTTCCTATTTTAAATATTCTATTATTAAGGATAAAAAATAAATATTCAGTTGTCTCCGCAAACATTAAGCAGCAATTAAATTTTCATTAATCTTATTCATATAAATTAATTCCCATCAAAATTTTTATTACTTTTAAATATTGATATTTAATTTTGTACCAATACATCATCATTGTCAAAGATTAACAAGAATTGATAACTTAACAATATCACCTTTAACAAACTGCAACAAAAGCTGTACCTTTTCTTTACGATTTCACTTCAAAGATCCAAACTTTTTGAAACAGATAAAAATGCGTAATCTCATCAATTAGAAATATATTAATGAGTTTGTTGACCGAGAATTAAACTGATCTACAATAATTGGCATCCCAGTCTTCCTGACTTATTAGATAATTAGGGCTTTGGAAGAGTTGCATTTACTGTTAATCTGATACTACATTCTTATTTTGAGTTACAAAGTTTTGCTGAAAGTACACATTTATGGCTGTACTTTTTATAACAACAAATATTGTTTGAAACATAATATTCAATTAAATATAGGGCATTTTTGCTATGCTTTTTGTTACCAATATGAAAACTAAAAAAAATTATTTTGTACTATCATTTCCTGATCGAGAATTCCGAGATCTAGATGATGCCGAATTCCGTTTTGGCCATCTCTGCTTCTTCATACTTTTAGCTATGACCCTTTTTTGATGGTCTAATTGAGGAAATAATCCTGAAATATAATTGCACATAGTTTTACTATTTTTTAAAAGCATGACATTCAATATGAGAACCACAAATTTGGTGGCCAACACAATAAGGAGACAGATTTCAGTTGCCTGTATATTATTAGTACTTTAAAATGTACAGCTTCAAAACCTATGCCTTGAATTGAAATTAATTATATATATATATATAAAATTAATAAGGAAAGGAAAGAGAGATAGAAAGTAGGTGACTTACCTGAGGTTCATAGATGGTAGGCACCTTGTGAGGTTTGGAGTTCTTTAAATTTTTGGAGGCACCTACCCCCTTCATCAGAAAGTTACGAAGACATTTCCAGAGATTGGCTAGCCGATGACTGAGCAGCCAAAATTTGCTGCACTGCTAGCTTAGGTCATAAACACCACGTCACCAACTTACTCTCTTAATGAGGGCCTGGGAAGAGGCAAGGACTTTATGGAGGTTGGAGAGATGCATACTAACACCCCCATATTGACACAATCATTCAAATACATCCACCCTCAAAGGTGTCAATATTTAAATATTAACACACACATCAAGGTATACACACACAAGGTTTTATCACACATACAAATTCCACTGAGCTCGTGCTGTTATAGGTGCTTTGGGGGGGGGGGGTGCAAGGTGAAGGTAAAGATCTATAGGATATTGAGTCCAGGGCTTTGTCTGAACTGTGGGGGACATGCTGAAATGAAAGTTCCCACAGATGAAGTTCAGCTTCTGAAGAATCAGGAGATAGGGCTTTGATGAGGGTCAGTGTGAAGCACTGGTTGAAATTGTTGGTGTTGTGGTTACGGGCATGGGCGGCTATGGGGAATTGTATTTTGTGGAGTTTTACTGTACTACGGTGGTTGGTAATCCGTTCGGGAAGGGTTCTCTTTGTCTGGCCAATTTAGAAGGCTGGGCAGAGTGTGCAGTTAATTTTGTAGATGGTGTGAGAGGACAGACAGGTTATGTTTTCTCTAATTTTGTATGTAGTGCTGTCCCAGATAAGAACAATGCAGACCAAGGTTTTGTAGCTTACATGTTGGACAAACGGCACGCAACAATGCTCCAGGATGCATTGTTGTGGAGGAGACATTGTGGATTGGCGGAAACAGAGAGTGAGTTGTCAGGGGGTCATTGTAGAGCAAGATTGAGTTTTCATGGAGTTAAGAATGAGTGAATGACCATGCCCTGCTGGATTATTAATTTTCATGCTCTGAATACAAAATAAACTCTTGAAGTTATCTTTGGGTGTTTTTATGGAAAAATATCTGGCGCCCTTAAAAGTTATTAAATTCCAATATCGAGGAAGAGCTGTCTGGAAATGACCGATCTGCTACATTTGGCGAGCCATCATGAGGCTCAGAACATCGAACATTTGTGAGGCTACGATCATTGAAAGTGTGGAGGACGGCGAACATGGTACCCGAGAATCAAACGAGTGAAAGTGAAGTTGCAGCTGGAGGGTCAAGTGTTCCGGTGACTGCTGTGTGTGTGTACAAAAGGAAAGTACAGTGTTTTTGGAGAAGTGTGTATGTACGAATTAAATGAGGTACGAGTAAGAAGACAGGTTCCACAGGTTGGTGGAAAACAAATATATTTTGGGTTTTTATTGAGTTGTAAAAATTAAGATGTGCAGGAGGGTATTGTGAGTGAAAGTGTAGTGAAGGCAGAGGACTCTATGCTCAAGGAATTATTCGAGTTAATTAATAAGAAATTTGATGAGCAGAAGAAAGATTTGAATAATAAAGTTAATATTCTTAAGGACTGCAGGTTGAGTTAACGTCTGATTTAGACAAAAGGATTGAGTTGCAAGGTCTGAAGTGTGAGGAATTGTATTATAGGTTAAGTTGAGAATGTAAAAGAGGCATGTGCAACAAGTAGAAATGATAGCAGAAAAACTGCAACAAGTTACAAGTAGAATGTTTGAGGTAAAATCTTCTGAAAAGTGTGTCCAGAAAAATGTGGAGAAGAAGGTGACAGTTGTAAATAAGAGAATTGAAAAGGTAGAACGAAGAAAATTTGTCTGGCTGGATGTGTAAATTGGAAATAGATAGGGTAGAAGTACAGCAGTTTGCAGATAAAAATTGCGGTAAAGTAGAAAGGGACAGGATAGTATTGTTAGAGAAATCGATAGAAAACGTATATGAACAGTTGAAGGTAATTTCACTAATCAACATGAATGTGACAC
Source organism: Eucriotettix oculatus (assembly GCA_034510155.1). Lineage (NCBI taxonomy): Eukaryota > Metazoa > Arthropoda > Insecta > Orthoptera > Tetrigidae > Eucriotettix > Eucriotettix oculatus. The sequence continues at coordinate 219,054,351 of CM067376.1, read as the reverse complement.
CAATGGGAGGATTAGAATTGTGAATACCCCGGTTTGATAACAAAGAAAGACAAAATCCTAAGAAGTTTATAAATTACTTACAGGAGTATTTTCTATTGGCGAACACAACCAAGCAAGGATATTGAGGCAATGCCTAGGGCAAAAAATATTGACTTGGTTAGATGTGGTTGTAGGGGAAGACAGAAATTTCACCTTAATTAGGGATAAGTTTCTGGAAAGGTTTTGGGATCATGACAAGTAGTGAGATATTGTACAAACTCTGCATAAGGGGAGATATAAGGGCTGCAAGGATGGCACAAGAGAGGATTATTTCATTGCCATGATTAATGAGAATATGTTTTTGGATATTCCCTTGTCAGACAATGAGTTGGTTAATTGTGTTAAGTTTCATTTTGAAGTTGAAGTAATTAAAGCTATCGGTGAAGGGAAGAGGTCCATAGATGAAATGTTGAAATTACTGAAGTTTCTCGATGATGTCGAAAAAGAAGAGAAACATAGAGCTTGTGGAGGTAGGATTTGGAATAGGAATACTCAAGAAACAAGTGCTTATAGAAATCCAAGGGAAATAGTTGACAAAGGTAGTGGGAACAGTAATGATAGTAATTGGAGATGAAGTGACCATTATGGTCAGAGAGGTGGAAGTTATAAACCTCCAAATGACAGAGAAGCTGATCCAAAATCGAAGGAAAACTAAAGCTTTTCATTATTTCCCTTTGTTGATGAATGAAGAAAAGGGACTAAAGAATGTAAAGTTTGTAAATAGTGGTTTAAAGCAAATATAAAATAAGGTAGATTTAGAAATTGTGTTTGATTTTAGGGTTAATGTTATAATTAGTGATATGGAGTAAGCTAATCATTCATGTGCTGAGAGTGCTAAAGCGAATGTAAAGGAAAAAAAGTATAAAGCTGTTAGTGAAACATTCTGTGAGTAAAATTTTGCTCATTTCTATAAGCAGCAAAATAAAATAAATTCTCCCAAACAGCACATGAGAAAAAATATGAAGGAGGAAAGTTGAAATGAATTGTGAAGTGTCAAACGTCGGTGTAAGTTTGAGAAAGATGTAGGTGGTGTCAATCAAAATGTCGAGATTGATGGAGAGTTAATTGGTTTAATTAATGTATCTACAAATAAGTGTAGACATGTAGAGCATTGTATGTAAAATGTAAACAGACTAAGAAGCATATGTTTGATTGACAAATATGATGTTGAAAACAGCTGTTTGGTCAGATGTCAAATGAATCTGTAATAGACGTCAGAAACAGCTGATGGCAATTAAAATTTTATGTAATTCAAGTGTAATTAGTTGATAAGCAAAAGTTGTTGAGTTTGACAGTTGTCAGTATGCAACAACTTTTTGATGTCAAAAACAGCTGTCGTCAGAAAACTAGTAAAAGTAATGTCAAACAGCTGATTATAAAGAGCTTAAAATAAATTGTTTGTGTTGAAGTTATATTATTGTAATTACAGTTAAGGGTTTGTTTGTGATTTATTTGTAGTGACAAGGTCAATAGACATAAATGTCAAGTGTGTAAATTGATTTGCAAAACAGCACATAAAAGAAAATGTGTGGGTTGTAAACAAAAAGGTTTGTTTGGAAAAGTAAACTTTGTAATTATGCTTAAGGGATTGATTGAAAATGTTGAATTGTTAATTGATTGAATTGTATTTTTACTTGATGATTATGTTGATCAAAGATTGAATGGTATGTCAGAAAAATATAATTAGTTATAAAAGTATTTTTGTATAGTTTTTGTAATTTTGATTAAGGGCGTTGGTCGATCAAGTCGTATATGATTGTGTTTGAGTGAGTGGCATGTTAAAAAATTAATAATCCAACAGGGCGTGGTCATTCACTCATTCCTAACTCCATGAAAATGCAACCGTCCTCTACAATGACCCCCTGACGACTTACTCTCTACTTCCACTTACATCAGCCAATCCACAATGTATCCACAACAATGTGTCCCGGAACAATGTTGCGCACCATTCGTCCAACACGTAGCAACTCGTAAGCTACAAAACCTGGCCTGCATTGTTTTTATCTGTGAGTGTAATTTAACATGTTACATTATTCCCACCCACAATTAATTTGAAAAAGAAAGAAAGACTGAAAATATTTGTCATCACCGGGACTCGAACCCAGATCGTTACAGAGCCCTTGCTGTAGCCGTGAGACACCTTTACCATAAAAGAAAATTGGTACATTGGTACTTCATATATATTTTAAAAACAAGCCACATATGACAATTTTGTATGCAGGATCATGTGGTAATTTTCTCAGAGTTATAAAAGTCTTTTACATGCCTCCCTTTAAATGTTTCTTTTTTTTTTAATAACCTTCCATTAACTCAAATAAACCACAAGTCAGAAACACTGTTTCCTGATGGTTTGCCTCTGTGTCAGCAGGATGGCCTAGTGCTCTGTGTGTGTGTGGTGTCTTTTTTTTTTTAACATAACATTCTGACATTCTTAGTTTTTTTTTATTTTGCAAGTTAAAAGCTACTTACTTTATGCTTACTGCCTGAAAGAAATATTTAAACAGATTAAAATATATTCCAGCATCATCATTTGCTATTTACCATGAGATATCTCCAAGGCCTCCTTTGCTGCACTCATTTCTGCTTGTTGAATACTATGTCCTGAAGCTTTGGCAAGTCTCTTCCCACGAAAATATACAGCAACTGTATATACTCTTGTGTTTGTTGGACCCTTACATTCAATGACTCTGTAATTAATAACATTTTGAGATCTTACTATCAGTTTCCAGGTAAAGTGCTATAGTTTTTGTTCGAGAGGTGATCGGGAATTGGTTACAAAGTCTGCAGTGAAACATCTACATTTTATTTCATACAACCAATAAACAGTTATTATAGTAAATACAGTATGTTATTTTCAACATAGTTCCCATATTGGTTTAGGGACTTGTCACTATGTTTATTGCTTTTAAATATTCCCTCCTAATAAAAATCCTGCCCTTGTGTGTTCAGCATGTCGTCAGTAAGCCTGAAGCAAATTGTCGGTCTCCTAGTTGCTCCTTCAAGTTAGGAAAAAAGTAAAAATGGCTTGTAGCAAAGTCTGGGCTGTATGGAGGGTGGTCATTATCAATCAGCAAAACTGATTCAACAACATGGTGGTCTTCTGGGCAATATAAGGTTGTGCATTACTGTGGCTGTTTCTTCCCAATTGCTTTGCACAATCATGTCAAGAGATCTTGCAGAATTGGTCAGCAATCACTGCATGTCCTCTATCCAAAAACTCAAAGAGTATGCCACCTGCACAGTGGACTTCACTCCATGGATGACTCCTTATAGTTGGTGGATCTACATTTTGTCACTCGTGACAATATGGTGAAGAAAACTTTTCCTTCCTTGTAGAACTGTTTCATAAGTTGTGGGTTTGTCCTATTGTGTTAGCTGGACGGATTTCATGGAGCCCATCAAGAACACACTGTCCGGTACTTCAGAATATTGTGAACCACGTGACAAATGATTCCAGGTGACATACCTATTTCTACAAGCATCTGTCATAATGTGGTTGTCCTGAATCAGCATGAGCTATGTTGAAATCTGTTGTTGCCATGCTGGGTCAGTTATCATGATCCTCATTAGTGACATTTTCTGTCCCAGGTGCAAACTTTTGACACAATTCTGCGACATACTGATACACAACATTACAGTCTCTCTGTACACCTCTACTAGCTGCCAATGAAATTCAGACACAGTTACATGTTTGCCCAAAGAAAGTAAACAACGGAGCAATTTCTTCACAAAACTAGCTTTCCACACATGTTGCCATTTGTGTTCACCTACAGTTAGTGCTGTAAATAGTAAGTGGCTGAAATTATTTCAGTTGCCAACTGCAAGTATTAGAATTACTGACCATTACTAATGTCTCTATAACACATACAACTACAAGAATATCGGGCTTTGTAACCTTAACTTCTGAGTACCCCTCATATATCTAAATGTTAAAGTCAAATTCAAAACCTGCATAGAAGTTTTATACATATTCTTATAGCAAAATGAAAATAACAACTACAAAAATTCCCTCTCATCAATTTGTTTTACCACACTTAACTTTTTGGTTGTTTTTAGCATAAAATTTGCAGTAAAAGTGATCCCTTTGTATTTTCTTTACTTATTGCCCTCAACCTTTATATGAGGAAATATTGTAGCATAATATATTACAGTTATTTAAATCTAATATATTATACATAGATTTCAGTAAGAAAATTTATTTTGCTACTTATTTGTTACATAATCTATATGATTGTACCAATTTGGATGGCAGTCTATTTGTAATTCTAAAAGCTTAACTGTATCATAATCAGTTCATGTCCAAATGTTTTAATTTATATGAAATCTTGCAAACATTACATGGAGTGCAGATATGCAGCCTGTAACCATGTGTTTCATGAAGCCTGGTGTCAAAACGGAAAATATTTTGAAGACAAAAAGTATTGAACTGTAAAGTAATGACTAGTTTGCATAGCAGGCCCTAACAATATAACTAACATAGGTCTTGGTAATTATAAAAAAAGTACTGATAAAACATAATTGTTGCTACATTACACAAAGTCATGATTTGATCAACAGTTCATGCATTAGCAAGGAAATAAGCAAAACTAAATTATCTGTTCAATGAATCCTAATTGTAGTCTGATAGAATTGAGTAATTTAGATAGGGACGATAGAAGTTGGGGAAAGGAAAAGAATAGAAGCCTTTGAAATGTGGTGCTTTAGGCGAATGCTGAAAATCAGATGGGTGGATAGAATCACAAACGAGGAAGTTGTAAACAGAATAGGGGAAAAGCGAACAATATGGAGGATGTTGTTGACTAAGAGAAGGGATAGATTAATATGCCATGTTTTAAGACACGAGGGTCTTGTAAAATTAGCATTAGAGGGAAGTGTGTGGGTAATAACAGAAGAGGGAGGTCAAGGATGGAATACACTAAGCAGATTAGGGAATATGTAGGTTGTGCTAGTTATAAGGAAAAGTAAAGGCTTGTGCAAGATCAGTTAGCATGGAGGGTTGCACGGACCAGTCTTAGGACTGAATACCACAACAACACAGATAAGGATAAGTATACACATCATGGAATGCATCCTAACCTCACAGATTAGGAGTCTGTCAGTATAGAAACATTAATATTTAAACTACAAGAAAAACCAATGAAAGCTATACTCTCCATGTCTCATCAGTTAAACTTACTAATAATCATGTAGTCACAACCAAGTAATTAGCCCAAATGCAAATATAATTATCAGTGGAAAGGTATTAAGGACATCTCAATATATCATCAAAATGCACAAATTCTGAATAATAAAATAGATACATTAGAACTGTTTTTACTCACTGAATGCAACATGGAATAAGATTAAATAAGTCGGATTAGATTTGATAGGTACTAATTAGCAGGTAGCTTCTGTAGTGACAATAAATTGATGTCACTTAAATGAAACCGGGTAAGATATAAAAACATTTCTGGCTAAAAAGATGATTCAGATAAAATATCATGTGAAGCAGCGGGCATAAACTTACTGGCTAATAAAACAAAAATATTCTGCACAAGAATCTACAGATCGAAATTGTGATTATGAATATGTATGTGTTTGAACACAACTGTGTACTTTTGAATGTCTAATTTGATGTTGTTTCTATGTTCTTTAATATGAGTTTTTAAAGCTCTTTTTGCTTTTCTCTCCATGTCTCTACAGCCCATTGAGGGCCTGAGCCTACAGAGTCATCTGCAGACTGTCATCTTGCATGACACATTCCGAATTTGGAGTGAGACATGGTCAGCGTATCGATCCTCCAACAGTTTTAATCCCGGTCTTCTCGACCATGACAACACAAACATCCAAGCCCATGCCAGGATTTGAAGCCGGGACCTCTGGGTTGTGAAGCAGTAACACTAGCCAATACACCACAGGAGGTCAGCAAAGCTCTTTTAGTTTGTCCAATATACTATGCATCACAATGTAAACAATTAATTTTGTAGATAGCATTATGTCTTTCCAGAAAGTAAATTTTACCTTTAATATTTTGAATGAAATTTAAATTATTTATTGATTTTAAAACAACATTACACCATAATCATGAAATAGTCGATTATTTTATATTGTATGATATATTGTACCTTGCATTACTTCTGCTAACATAGCAAGAGCTATGCTCTACCAAAAATTCATAATCTCATTTTATCTTTTAGAGTAATAGTAGCTTCAACAAATAGTCCCCTCCATAAAATTTTAACTTTTTTGTATAATTTGTTCAATAAAGGCTTATATTGTGAAGTTAAAAATTCATTACAATTAGTAGAGAACTTACAAAATTTAACTGTACCTAATGACCATATTTTAGTTTCTTTAGATGTTGTTTCCATGCTCAAATCATTACTTAAAGAATTAATTATAGAAAGTTTCAAAAAATGATGGGAAAGTTTTTCAGGTCTTACTAGCATTACTTTGTCTGATATGCTTGTTTTACTCAATTTAATTTTTAACACAACTTATTTTTCATTTAATAATTCTTATCGTCACTAAATAAGTGGATCTCCAATGGGTAATGATTTGTCCCCTTTCTTTGCAGGGATTGTGATGAGAAATTTGGAAGCCTTATGTATCTCATTATTAGATTTTAAATTATTAGCATACTTCAGATAGGTTGATAATATTTTTTTGCGTCATTCCAAAAACTAAGTTAAATAATTTAATCAAAGTTTACAGTAGTTATCATCAAAATTTAAATTTTACTTATGAAATAGAACAAAATAACTCTATTAACATTCTTGATATAGGTTTTATAGATACAGGTTTTAAATAAATAAATATAACCAATTGGTGTCAAAAATCTACATATTCAGGAAGAGTTCTTAATTATATGTCCAATCACCCCATAGCTCAAAAGAAGGCCATGGTTTATAATCTGGTAGATAAGGCAGTCAAGTAGTCACATTACAAATACCACAGTGAAAATCTAAATAACGTTACCAATATTCTGTTACTAAATTCATTTCATAAACAAACATGTCAAATTAGATTGAATAAAATCAGGTATTCCGACAATAATTTATCTGGTTTTGTTCAAAATATTAAAGACAAAATTAACTTTCTTGAAAGACATACTGTTATTTACAAAATTAATTGTTTACATTGTAATGCATTGTATATCAGCACAACTAAAAGAGCTTTATAAACTCACATTAAAAAACAAAAAAAACATCAAATTATAATTCAAAAGTACACAGTGTGTCCAAACACATACATATTAATAATCACAATTTTGATTGGCAAAATGTGGAAATTTTAGATGAATAAAATAATTAGTTCTTGAGAATTATGAGTGAAATGTTGTAAATCAGGTGCAACCCTCATGCGATCAATGTTAAAAATGACACGAATAATTTGAACAAAATTTACGATGCTCATTTGTTGTGGTAGTTTAACCTTTTTATATTCTTCTCCATTGTTACAATTTAACTGCCAAAAGCACTCATTGTTACTACATCATTTTGGCTGTAACCATCGCTGGAGATGGTCCATGACACAAAATTCTTTACATATTTTCATGTAATTCTTCACATGTGCATTCAACAATCTTTTCGGCTGAGGGAGTCAAGGAGAAAATATGATGTATTGCTAAATTTCTAAGTTTTTGGACCATGTTTGTTATATATAAATCAAAAAAATTGTAACACAGAATCCATATTTAATTTATTGTAATATTATTTTTGTAGTAAGCCTGAGGAGAAGAAACATCGATTTTGAATAAATAGTGATAAATTTATATGCTGACTTAATGGCTGTCTTTTCAATTATTGTAAATATGACTTTAAGTTAATAAAGCTGGAACAAATTTAAGTTTTTTAAAAATCTCGCTAATAAAGTGGTTGATAGGAACTTACTTGTATACTGGGATATCTGGTTCACCTCCATCCATAGTTCGCAATGTGAGGCAACACTGTTGAAGTTTTGATTTAGGATCATTCCAATCTTGATTCATAATAAAGTCTTGTAAACGTGGGAAGAAACACACATGGCAAAAAACCAGACAGTATTGCAGCCCCTATAATTCAATGAAGTAAAAATCATGTTGAACACTACACATGAAAGTTTGTTTCCTTTACATTAACATTTATTCACAAGCAACAAAGAATTAACTTTATCTCCAAACTTTAACTAATTTGAAATACTGTTTTACTCCATCAAAAGTAATGAATACTTAATATTTAAGTTAATCTGACATAATTTAACAAAAATGAATGGATTCCTCATACTGAGAGAAGGTAAAAGTGTATTACAATCATCCAAAGAATCATCCAAACTTTTATGAATGTTAGTACATGACAACATGCCTTGTTGTCATGTGGATTAAAATGCCATATTCTTGTTACAATAATTATATGAGAAAACATGTTGTGAAGAAAATTGTTGTTGACCTGAATACTTCTTGGCTTCAATGAGTGTAAGGACTTTAATGCTCAGCTCAAAATTTTATCCCCTTTTTACTCAAAATAAAACTGAGATTTTTGATGTCGAAAATTATGGATTATTTTTATCCTTCAACTCTTTGTCTGATAGTCAACATAGTTCATCATAACATCTTCACCAAAAGTCTTAACAGTATTAAACCAAGTTCAAAACCACCATAGTATACTTATGTTTGATATTTATAGGGAAGTGGATCAAGGTAATGAGAGATGGGTTCAATTAGAGATAGGAATATTGCTCCTTATGTTACAGCATGAAAATATCATCAATAAACCTGAACAAGATTTTAAGTGAAAGGAAGTTTGGTCCTGGTTTATATCACAAAAATGTGAGAATACTGTGGTGTCAATTCATTTTCAACTAATTAACAACCAAATTGATGTATCTGCTTCAGGCAGTGTTTTTTTTACGAGTTTTACTTATCTAATGTAGTATATATAGCTCAACAAACCTTATCTACATACAAAGCTCCAAGAAATGCTTCCAACAAGTCAGCTCTGTCTTTTGTCTTTAATTCTGCTTTTGTATTAGAATTCAATGCAAAAGCAGTCATGCCCAGATCGTCACAAACAACTGCTTGAGTTCTGTTGTTTACTAAAGAGCTGCGTAAGAGCTAAAATTAAAAGAAATTATTAATGAATTTGTAATAATTGTTCTCTTTGGAAGTAATGCTCTAAGAATGTGAAAATGTATTTTCATGTAAATCTTACCTATTGGTTGGTAATTTACTTATCCTTAAACAAGCTGTACTTAATTTAAATATTTCAACAATTAAGTAAATATATTTAGAGGAAGCTGTCTATGCAGCAAACGCTGAGAGTCAAAGAGAAAAGAAACAATTATAAATATAGTGAAAGCATGATGTAACTTCACAAGCCCAGTAGATTACCATAGTGGAGATATTTGTGTGACAGGGCGAATGTAATTGCAGAAACTTTGAAGTAGTTAAATAATATTTATTACACATTTCTTATTCCAATAAAGGTATAAGAACTGTGAAAAGTAAATGCAAGAAGAAATTTCAAAAATATTTAAATAGAGTGTCAAACTTACAGATAAATGGCCTTCATGGTGCTCTGGAAAAAATTTATATAGATATTCTGATGCAATTAGTTGAAGAACAGTATCCCCAAGGAACTCAAGTCTTTGGTTTGAGCCTCTGTAATATGAAAGTTAGTATTTTAGTAATATTTTTGCCTTATAATCAAATGTATTAATTGTGTTTATACTATATTAATTATTAATTTAAGTAATAGTAATATAATAAACTGATGGTGATTGTACATTTCAAAAACATAAATCTATTAAATGTCATTCTGTTTCATCATATGCAGTTAAGTTGTCTTAATAGCTTTTCTTCCCCAAATACTTAAACAATTATCCTGAAATTTTATAGTTGAATAAACCCTAGGGTCATTGGCGACTATTCACAATTACTGGCACATTTTTCTTTTATCTAGGTAAGGGAATCATTATGGTAACTCAAACAATGCAACGTCCATACCCGTGCCAGGATTCGAACCCAGGACCTCTGTGATGCAAGGGTGTGATGCTAACCACTACACCACAGGAGGTCTGCTATCAAATTTTATTATCTCAAACTTTAACAAATTATTTAAGAAAAAATTACCTTATATTTTGAAAAAATGTAACAAACTCATGAATACCTGGTATACTTTAAAAATAGAAATTGATGTAGTAAATGAATCAAAAGTTGCAATTTTCAACTTAGTAATTTTCAACTGAAATATATTTTGTAATTACAACAATTGTTTCCATATATTGTAAGAGTAATTTTCATTTAATAGTTGTACTTATCTGTTTCCATTGAAAATAAATGAGTATTATAGTCAAATTGATCAAAATAATTTTTAATTTGGAAAATATTAATGACAATAACACATTGTATTGTTCCTTACATCACGCTATTGTCATTAATATGTTCTAAAGTTTCTTAAAAAATTTATTTCCTACTTATTTGGCTGTTATACTCCTTTACTTCAATTAAGAACACTTCATCGCAACTGACCTATTTGATAGTTATGTAATTATAACAATACATTAACATTTACCAAGAAAATATTTCTATTTAACTTTATTAGATAAAAATAGAGAAATCTTGACTGGACCAGGACTTCCTACTTTCCGGGTGGGTGTACTACAACCAGAGCTAATCAGAGTAGACTTCCAAACCAGTGCAAGATCTGTCTGTCCCTTGTATACCTGAAGCTCAGACTCACCTATAAGTTACTTAATCACACTCTTTACAGCCTATCTGTAAGGACATTACTGAAGAATGGGCATTGTGTAAATTGATCAAATGCGCAATGCAATTAATTAAGAAGATTGCTCCAACTGAAACTCAATCAGTTTCACTGTGCTTCAATTGAAAGCAATTCTTCAGTCTTTGAACTTATTTTCAACTAGAGTTGAAGGCTTCCCAGTGAATCTGTTCCAAATAGAATTCTCTAGTTTTAACCCAGGTTAATGTTTGTTTCGGCAACATTTACCCAGCAAGCTCTGCCACTGTCATCTGGATGACTGTGATGCTGAGTCTGTGGCATCTGGGAAATCTGCTGGGGTCTGATTGATCAGCTTCCTCAATTCCTCTGAGGGCTTCTTGGTTGCTTTGTCAGAAATTTTGGCATTTTATGAATGTGGTTAGTGGATCCTAGGCTTTTGAAAACTGAAACTCACTATCACAGTTCAGAAAATTATCAGAGGTATGAAGTTCAATAGATTCGGTGATGACACTATTCTAGCATCTGTTTGCTTGGTCCATGATTTTAGTGTTGACAAAATTGATTTTGTGCCTGGTCATTAGTGTGTGTTGGGCAATGCTGCACTATGTTAACTGCTTTAACAACATGGCGCACCTTTGTTTTACTGTGTGGATGGTTTGTCAGATATATTTTATACTGCACTGGAAGGGTAATTGGTATATCCCAATGGGTCTTTAACTGACATAAGCAGATTCTTAATCTTCCTTTGTGGCTTTTAAACTGTCTTTATATTTATAATTTTTAGCATTGTCTGGTCTGGAAAGAAAGTCATATTGGTCTATATTGGCACTATCTTTTTAAAATTTTAGATTGATTCCGTTTCATAGGCTTTCAATAATGCCACTTTTTGAAGCCATTCCCCAAGAAATTTTACTTCAGGTGGGCCATAAAACTACAGCTAGAGTGCTACAGGTATTATCTCAGAAAATGAGGTAGTTACTCAAGGTCCCTGCTAACAGGAACTTCAACTAGAACCCAACACAGTCTATTGTTCACAACTAATGTTGCTCAAAACTCTACTCCACACAACTTGATGAATCTCTGATCCGGAAAGTCCCTGAACAGATCTGGCCCATCATCATTTTCTTGGAAAATGGCTACACAAAGCAGAAAATTTCAAAAGCCTTAAAACAGGATTAATTGAAAATTAGAAGAAGGTAGGCCCATTTTTACCATTATGACTTTCTTTCAATTGCAGGTCAGACAAAGTTAAAAATCAGCAATTGTGGTATGGGTTTTATTTATTGGTAGGTGGGGGGTGTTTGAATTTAAGTTGTGATGATTAATAAGGGATAAAAAAATTTATAACTTTTAATTTTAATAAATATGGATTTATTAAACTATATATTTAAGGGATCCTCGCTTACTACATTAAACATGAGTTACTCTTTTTCTCAGGGACAGCTAATGCTCAATGGGTATATTAATAAAATGTGGGAGGAGGGCGAACACTTTATAAAGAAGCAACCAGAGGCAAGAAACAATAAGGCGGGTACATCACCACGGCGTTGTGACAATCCCTGACGTCCTTGCTGGCTGGTTAATCTGCTGGTGACTGCTGGTTGTAGTCCCCAAAGCATCGGAGGTAGGCCGAGCATCGTTTTCGTCACTCTAGGGCTGCTCGTCGACTCGTACTTGAAGTTTGGTAGCCTCTGCTGAATTATCTTCGAAGATGATGTAGTTGGACGGATGGCCCTTAAATTGTGACTGACGTAACTGTTTGGATTTAGTAAGGCTGTATCCTAAGGCATCAGCAAATTTCTCTAAAAAAACTGTTCTCCTCTCAAAGTGCACCCCGGTTTTTAAACTCCACAGCTCGTCTAAATCTCTCCTGGTGGGCGTGCACATTCTACTTCCACCTTATGGAGGGGTAGGCTTTTGATATCTTATATTTTGGCATGTGTCCTTCATAACCTTGGGCAGTGCATAACAAATTGTTGTTATGAAGTGACTTGCCTGTATTGTTCCGGCTTTCGGGGACTCGGGATAAATACTTGACCTGTTTAGCAGGTAACAGGTCCAGGCGTCAGGTCAAATCTTCTCGTTCCCACAGCTGACCAGAAGGATTCCTGGTAAATACCATCTGTCACCCCATGTTTTCAGCAGCCTAGCCTTGAAGCTACCTCGTCTAATCATATTGTACTGAACCTTAATGTTTCCGTTTTCTGGCCAAGAAGATGACTGTAATTCGTCATTTAGTTAACCTATCGTGTTCATTCATGTTTCCAACTTCGTCGACTAGATCTAAATACATATATACATTAAGAATAAGAATAAAAAAAACAATTTAATTAAACTAATGTGGTATGTGACAATCGCGTACCACACAATGTAAAAAAGTTTAAATCACAAATAAAGATTTTGCTTATGTCACTTAGCCCAAAAAGTTGTGAAGAACCAAATACCCTACCAGTGTGGTCTAAAATTCATTGGACAAACAATCCACACAGTAGAACAGTGCTTGGAACATGAGAAATAAAGGCAGTTGAAGCAGCTAACAAAATCTGCTGTTGCAGAACACACTCTCATGACCGGACCAAAATCAGTTTAGGCAAAATTAAATCTTGGAAAAGACACATGGATGGAGGAATAGTATCATCACAATATATATTAAAATTTGAACCACAGATAATTTACTGAACTGAGATGGTGAGTTCAAGCTGAGCAAAGCTTGAGATCCACTTATCACATTCATAAAACGCTAGTTTCTGAAGAAGTGATCAAGAAGCTGACGAAACAGAGCCAAATACAGCTCCCAGTGAAGAAGAGTTTACAACTGAGTGCCACGTTCTTGGCATCACAGTCAATCTGATGTTGATAATGAAGTTTGTCGATGAACTGTCAGGTTGAAACCCCAGAATGTACTTGAATTTATGTTGACTTACCATGATAAACAATTTCATATCAATACTCTTAAAATGCACAGTCATTCAATTTATAAAATATCTGTCATAAATAAAAATAAATTATTTGGACAATTACCTCACACATGTAATATACTTCCTCATGTAATGTATAAGTAAGGAAATAAATAATTATTACTAATGGGGTCAATTTTGTTGGCTTCACATTCTAATAATTCTGCTTTAAAATAATATTATTGCATAATACTTCATTTAAGAGCCATTCAAAATTAAAACGTGTGTCAACACATTTTGAGCCCAGAACTGCAATTTCCAAACAAAAATGCAATACTCCGCTGTCAATGTATTAGATACATATTTAATCTTATAATACTTACAGAGTCAGGTTGGTGTAACCTATACTTCTGTCAGTAAATGCTCTAGCCAAAAGCCTAATATGTTTGAATTCCACTCCAATAGATTCTTCAAATTTTGTCAATTTCTGAAAAAATACATTTATATGTATGTGTGTAACTTTGTTACATTTCAAATAGATATATATGCATCAGAATATGACATTGTCATGTTAATTAAAACAATTAATAAGGGAAGGAAAGAGAGAGATGCCTACCATCTATGAACCTCAGGTAAGTCAAATACTTTCTATCTCTCTTTCCTTTCCTTATTAATTGTACGTATGTATGTATATATCCCCACCAAGCCACCAACTTTCTCTCTCAAGGAGGGTCTAGGAAGAGGCAAGGGCATGATGGGAGCTGGGGAGATGCATACAAACTCTCCCCTATTGACACATATACACTCATTCAAACACATCCATCCTCAAGGGTGTCAATATTTAAATATTAACACACACATACATACAACTATCCCTCACTGCATAGACCACCTACACACACACATACCAAGGTATACAAACATCAAGGCATACACAACGTACACATATATACCCACTGTACACACATAAAGGTTTTATCACATATACAAATTCCAATTAGCTCGTGCTGTTGTGGGTGTTTGGGGGAGGGGGGTAAGGTGAAGGTAACTATGTATAGTATATTGAGTTCAGGGCTTTGTCTGAACTGTAGGACATGCTGAAATGAAAGTTCCCACTGATGGAGTTTAGATTCTGAAGAATCGGGAGGTAGGGCTTTGAGGTGGGTCAGTTTGAAGCACTGGTTGAAGCCGTTGGTATTGTTGCTATGGGCATGGGTGGCTATGGGGAATTGTGTTTTGAAACTCCTCAAACATATACACATATATGGTAATGTCCCTATTGGTAACATCAGAGTTACAAGCTCTCCTACATTATGTTATTAATTTTGTTGTACATTATTTCATTCCAATTTTGCTTTCTTCATGATTACTCTGGACAATTTCCCATTCTTTCTATGAATTTCCCAAATTCCGTTTTACTAATATATTTTTTCCTGTTTATCACATTCTATTATCTTAAATATTTCTCCCCTTTTCATTGTTTTAACCATTTAAATAATCATTAACAGTCACATGATAAACAGGCACATGAATTATAGATAGCTTCATTGAATCGGAAAAACATCTACTACAATGCTTCTTTTAATAAGTTTTGTCATTATTGCAACTTCCAGCAGATGTTTTTTCTAGAAGCTTCCAGAAATTATTTTATCCAAACCACCCCTAAATTGTGAGACAACACTTCAGATTTATGATTTTCCCTAAAACATTTTAACACTTATTTAACATTTCTTTTAACCTTTTTGTACAGAAAAATATTCCCTCTGTTTTAACTTTATTTCTTTCCCTTTCTATAAAAATAATGCTTTCCAATGTTGATTTCTCGCCATCTCATCTAATCAGTAAGCCCCACTTTTTATCCCCCACACCTAAGACCGTAGTCCTTCCTATGATCCAGGGGACTTCATCTTTCACCTTCACACTTCATGATGCTTAACCGTTGCCTACCCGATAGTTTCTGTGACTTAGGAATTTCACAAGAAGTGAGCGGATATCCTGAGATACACATAAGATTTGACCGCTAACTTTGTTTTACTTCACGGTGTATCAACCCAGTCCTCACACAGTAGAGAGGATATCATGGAGTTTCAACGTAAGTCGGGTTACTTCTACTGTTTAATAGCCTTCCTGATGGGGACTATTGTAACCCTAATTGGAACAATGGGGGCCATACCTAGGGATCTAATGGGGTTAGGAAGGATGCAGGCATTTTAGAGCCACTGCTCCTTCAAGGCAGGGGGAAACCTATTGGTGGTGATCATGTTATGTCATCCTTGGGTAGTGAACAGTTCTGTCTGGTATGTGGAAGGGAGATTTTGTGGTTCTCAACGGAAAGGAACTTCCTAATCCTGCCAGTGATAGTAATCAAGACTGACTCAAGGTGGTCATTGAGTCACTTTGAGCAACTGACATGTCAAAAGTGCAGGGTCTAGTGTGTCACTGGGGCATGTTGGCTGCAAAGCACTCATTCATTCCGCTTTAGAAAAATACATGGTGGAAACCAACTGACATATAGTCCTCAAGGGAGTAGTAACTATTCCACGACTAGAGCATAATATACCAAATTTTGTCTATATACTGTCAAAAACCTCTGGAAGTGGGGGTAATTTTAGGTAAGGCCACAATGTGCATAAAGATCACACATAGTTGAAGAGTCAGTAAAGTGGTAGAGTGAGGCAGTATCGTTTTGGAGAAGAATTCATTGAAGTTGTGGAGAGATCAGTCCAATCTTTGGAGAGCAAGGAGATGAGTGATTAACAATTGGAGGTGGAATGCAGATTTATAGATGAGATGGTGGAAATTGTCTTTGCTGAGGTGTCATGGGCTTGACCAGAGCCACCTGCTACAATGCTTTGTTGCACCATCATGGTGCATGAGCACAAATCTACTAACACTACTAGAGATCTTTAAATTAGCAAGTAGTCCCCTTCAGTAATATTATGTGTTAAAGCTTTAAATGAATGTCTGGCAGTTCTAGTTTCAGATGTTTAGTTGAACTTAAAAAATATTGGCCACAATTTGGCAAAAGTTTGGAATTTCTAGTTATAATTAATTTAGCTCAAAATAGTATAATACTTGATGTATACAAATGTGAGTGCAGTTTTTAAAAGCAACATTCAATGAGTGTGTAGCTGTGTGGCTGAGCATTGGCAGTGCATGTAAATATTTTTGCCATGAGATTAAATTGTTTAAAATTTTATAAATTCTTGTGGTTGATTATTAAATAAATCCTCTCATAATTAAGCCAAGACCCCTGATAGTCTCGTGCATGGCTCAAGAACTCATGTGTCTTGACACATCAATTGTCAGCTTCCTGGTCAGTTCATGTGGATTGTGTAATAGTATATATCTAAGTAAATTAATTTTGCATGTGCAGAAATGTCTTGGCAAATATTTGTCTAACTTGATTGAAGGGAGCAGATGGCTTCCAACTGTGAGCTCCAAATTGTTAAATGTTGCTAACTACATTTATTGTTGGGTTTTTGTAAAGTATGTATATGTTCCTGTGCATTCATCCAACACATGACTGTTAAATTGTGTTCACTCATAACGTGCAATGATATTTCTGTTGCTAATAAGAGTAGAGAATATACAAGCTTTGAGTATGGAGGTATAAATGAAACCATGAACTGAGAAAGCAGATAAGCATTCAATATTAGTCATTGCTGGCTACACCTCTCAATCTCCTAAGCCTGTATAGGACAAAACTATAAAAAAATTTCAATATCAGGGGGTGGAAATGTACAACTGAAACATCAAACACTTTTCTATCAAATACCTGTAAAATTTCAAATGATTGTATCCATTTGCGATCACCCATTGGCTCCTGCTCTTGCAGTGGGTGTGGTGAATAATTTACCCAAACATCCAATAAATCTGGGTCATTTTTGAAGAGAGTCTCAGCAAAAACTTTGTCTGCCACCTACAGATTTGTGAAGTAATTGATATAAAATTTCCAATTATTTTGTTGTATAAATAATAGAAGGTTAAACAAAATTAAGAGTTTTTAAGATAAAACAACATTTCAGCTTATTTAAGTTCTTCTGAAATCACTTAAAATTTACTTTTACCATAAATTTCAAGGTTGTCACTAATCTGATTAAGTATTTAAATACTGAATCAGTTAATTCCTCATAACCCCAATTTCAAAAGAAAACAGTTATTACTAGGTGATAAATACCTCAATTCCACCATCCAGAAAAAGTGCTCCCATTAGTGCTTCAAAGCAGTTTGCCATTGCATGTCTCAATTCAAGATCATGGCACAGGTCAGAACCATGAGCATATAGCATATACTCTTCTAGTTTTAATGTCTATAAGGAAGAACATATCAATGCAGAGATTGTTGAATATTTAAACCAATGAATATTTACAAAATTGGCAAAGTATAATGATTAACATTTCTATTTATATAAGGCAAACAATTTAGTTGGAAAAACAATCTAACCACAGTCTTGAATCAATCTTGGCATAAATGGTAATAATGATATCCAATGAAACCATTTGGTGCTTCAATACAGCTTACTAACAATGGCACCTATAATAAATTTCTAAACTCATCAGTTGATCCAGTAATTTCCTTGACAAGATCAGCAATGGCTAGAATGGTGGTTAATCCCTTGTAAGCAAAAATTTTCTTAACATTTGAAAAACCATATACAACATTATGTCTTAATGCATATGGAAAAAGTTAGTATCAACTCAAGCTTTCATTACTGTCAGATGCTTTAGGCAGACAAGTGCTTGCATCAGATGTCTCAGTGAGGTAATTATTGCAACACCAACCCTCGATATTTTAAAACTATGTTTTTAAGTCTACATTATTATCTTCTAGGACCTAGTGTTGTTCTCTAGTATCTAAGGTAATACAACTCAGACCATCTCTAACTGTTGATAATCCTAGAGGGTTCATTACTGAAACACAACAGTTTTTTTTTCACTTAAATTATGATTTCCCCCTCTTTTATTCAATATTAAAATTCTACCACCACAAGTACAACTCTGAGCACACAAGTATTTTTTGTTAGATTAAATCCATCAGTTCTAGTGTATTGAAACTTGAATGAATTACTTGAAGTATTTATAAAGAATAATAAGAGGAGACCATAACCAAATCAATTAAGCCACAGTTCAGTATTTCGTTGCCTATTAGTTTTTCTGTGTAACTTTAGTATCTATCTCAAATCTATGACAAATATCAATTATGAAAATAAAACTCACAAATAATACTCTAATTAATTAGATATATTATGGAATTTTATCAACATAAGCATATAAATTCATAATTGGTTTTGAATGAAAATGAAAAAAATATATAAAAAAGGTAATGTCATTGGAAATTCAGTCACAATGGATTGTTTCCAGCGGGCTCAACATACATTCTGTACAAAAATGATGATTTTGAATTGTTTTACAAACAAGTTGGACTCCATGACCTAAAACAGTGCTCTAGTGTGATTGTTGTTGGTTATAAAATTTGATTACAATAAATAATCCATCTATTGGTCAAATAACAATAATAATATTGTTTCCTGACAAATTGGCTAGATTTTTTATTCGTAATTGATGATAATGTCAGATTATCGATATATTGCATAAAATTTTATCTTACAGATACCACACTCAATCAGCACCTCATGAACATCAAAGACTAATAATACCAGCAGAAGAAGCAAATGGAGACTGGATCATCAATTTCCAATAGATCATATGAATTGGCAATTTTACAAATATCTTTTCAGCAAATTTGAAGAACTACTTAATTTGCACCATTATAAGATTGAAGTACTGCAAAAAATTAAACTGAATTATCTAATTCATGTGTCAAAGTCACCTTGTAAAGTTTTGCAAAAATTGAAACTTTATTTTTTTTGGGGGGGCGGGGGCACATTTGCAAATAAATGATCACATTAGGATCTGTGATGCTTCGAGACTCTTGGTCTTTTAAATAGTAAGTCTATTCCTTTCTGTATATTGCTTTACATTTCCACTTGTTTAGCTCCTTCTATTTCTCCAGCCATCTCATTTGTGGTTTCTTCCCCCAGTTTACCATCTAGATGTTACTTGATATCTTCTATCTGGCATTATAACCACATGTTCCAGACATGTCAGTCTTTTTATATATCTCTATACAAGTCCCCAACCTTTGTGATGATTTACTGGTGCATAGATGCAACTTAACAAATGTTGACTTTATTTTAACTAGCTTGGCCATTTAAAAATATGTTTTAGGCTGAAATAACCTCTATTCTCAATCTGCAAGCCTAGCTCTAATTTCCTTCTTCATTTCATTTTTGTACGTTATCAAGGGGTGTAGTGGCTAGCGTTGCTGCCTCACAACCCAGAGGTCCTGGGTTCGAATCCTGGCATGGGCTTGGATGTTTGTGATGTCACGGTCATGAAGACAGGGTTGACTTTATTACACTAATAGCCTGTTTTCTTGAATATCTATAACAGGCCTTATTTTCATTTCTTACAAGATTTGTGTTACAGATTTATTCTATTTTATTTTAAGACTGATGGAGAGTCGATACGTTGACCACATGTCACTCCATAATCAGAAGGTGACATGTAAGATGGCAGTCTGCAGTCGTCCAGGTAGGCCAATGCCCTTAATGGGCTGCAGAGCCAATGAAGATGAAGAAGTTATCAAGGACCTTCTATATTCAAATGTTTCAAATTCTTCAAAGTGAATTTCTTTTATGACCAGTTCCTGTCTTGCACCAGAATTTATGCAACTTTTTTTCTCCTGGCTTAATAGTCCAGAAGTGTCTTGTTCTCTGTTGTTTATTTCTAAAACAAAAAATAACATCTCCCAATCCCAAACCTATTTTATCCAGAATTACTCGAGATATCTGCATTTGGAGTTGTCTAGTATTAACCTAATTAACTATTTTGGATACCAAATTGTTTTAAGTTTTTATATAAGAATATTTGTTTCATTGAGTCATATACTTTTTTAAACCAAAATTGAGTAAATGTAAATCATCAGTGTTAAAATTCATAAAGTTGCTCATCCATTATTCTCAGCATAGTGATACTGACAATTCTAAAATACCCTTTCCTAAAACCTCGCTAAGGCTTCTTCCACATAAGGGTCCAGTCATTTGTATAGCAAATTACCTCCTTTCTTGTATATTAGGCAGATAATTGCAACAGTTCTCTAATATTCTCTCAGATGACCATAACCTAGGACAAACTCATCTCTCTTCCCAATTTTATATCATAATTTTTAATTAAATCAGTATTATTCCATCCTCACCAGATGCTTTATTATTTTTAACCTGCTTTTTTTTTTAAAAAAAACTTAATTTCTTGGTGGGTCATACATTATTCTTGTCTAATAAGTAGCATCCTTACCTTTTTCTACTACTACATTTGCCATCATTAATCAGTAGTTCCTGGAAATAATGTGTCTATCACTTTCTAATTCCTTTGTTATGTCATATCAGACTATTATCCCTATTATCTACATTGTTGTCTTAGCTGGTAGCCTGTTTTATGTTAACAATACAACAAACTGTAATGGACACACTAGGACCTTAATTATTTTGTGCTGTTTGGTTATAATAATAATAATAGTTTATTTATTTATTTCCATGAATTGTTTTTACACAATATGGGAAAATTCCAATATATCACAATTCCTAGTGTGGTATACAAATACTTTATTTGGTTTATAGTGATTTATATTACATATACAGATGAACATTACATATTATAATACAAAATTTGTTTATTTTACATTTCATATGGGCATTAAATATTCTTTTAGTCTATACAGACACTTATTTGGACTTTCTCGCCCTATTTATTTAAGTTCTTGTGGTAACTTATTACAGTATAAAGATCCAATACCATTTCATTTGCTTTTTATTTATTTGTAGATTGTGTAACCAGCTTTGGATGCTGTAATTTATATGACAAAATATTGTAGCATTATCATGCAAAATTATTATGGTTGGTTGAAGCAATAATAGAAGGATGACTATGCATGCTAACCTACTTGTGCAAGCCTTTTCATTTCCTCATAACTAGCACATCCCACATCCTCCCTAATCTGCTTAGTAAATTTGTATTCTTGGCCTCTCTCTTATGTTCTTACCCCACACACTTCCCTCTAATGTTAATCTTACAAGACCTTTGTCTTAAAATGTGGCCAATTAATCTATCCCTTCTCATGGTCAACGTCCTCCACATTGTTTGCTCTTCCCCTATCCTATTTAGAACTTCCTCTTTTGTGATTCTATCCACCCATCTGATTTTCAGCACCACATTTCAAAGGCTTCTATTCTTTTCCTTTCCGCAGCTCCTATCGTCCAATTAGCCAGTATGGAATATATTAGCAAATTAAGAGCATTTTGAGAAATATTCATTTTAAAATTATTCACACTAATTATTGTTTATACTACGAGTTATTGTTTTTACAGAAAATCGGTCTTTTATTATTTGTTTGTTTGTATTTCAATTTGTAAAATATGCACTGTCTCCTAAGGCTCCTAAGTACTTAAACACATATAAATGCATGTTTTTATCCTCTTCACTGCCTGTTAAAATGACATTATAATAATAGCAACAAAATACAGTATTGTCACTTTACCTTTGCCAAAACAGCCAGATGCTGATTTTGTACAATTGCTGCTCTGTAAGTAGCAAGTCCTCCTTCCTCCAAATCAGGAAACATGTGAAACAGATGAATTGAAGACAAAAATTCAACAACAGCATCCCCTAAGAATTCCAGCCGTTCATTGTGCGTGATATTTGACTCCGTTTCTATTTTCTTTCCAAAACGAGACATTATATTAATTAATGTGTTAATACCTGGAAGAAAAAAAAATTGAGCTACCTTCTGTAATGCTAAACTGTTTAAACCAAGAAATACATAATTTTTTTAGAAACACAAAAATTATAGAAAATATACACTCAATATAATCAATATGTTTAACTTATATATAGAACAGGGGATGAAGAAAGTTAAAACAGAATATGGAAAAGGAATCATACTGCAAGGAGAAGAAATGAAAACCTTTCGCTTTGCCAACAATATTGTAGTATTAGGAGCATAAGAAGAAGACTTGGAAACCATAATAAATGGCATGAGTGTAGTCCTGGAGAAAGAGTTCAATATGAAGATTAATAGAGGCAAAACCAATGGAGTGTAATATGGGAAACAGTGGAATAACAAAGGGTGTTAGGGATATTTTGACGGAAGTTAAGGAATTCTGCTACTTGGGAAGCATAATAACTAGAGATGGTAGAAATATAGTAAACATAAAGAGTAGGATAGCGCAGGCAAGGAAGGCTCTCGCGAAAAGTGGTATTCTTTTATGTGTAACATGTGAATAATAGGAAATCATTGCTAAAAATGTTGTATGGAGCGTGGCGTTATATGGGTGCGAAATGAGGACGATAGGAGTTGGGGAAAGGAAAAGAATACAAGCCTTTGAAATGTGGTGCTATAGGTAAATGCTGAAAATCAGATGGGTGGATAGAGTCACAAACAAGGAAGTTATAAACAGAATAGGGGAAAAGCGAACAATATGGAGGACATTGTAAGAGAAGGGATAGATTAATAGGCCACGCTTTAAGACACGAGGGTCTTGTTAGCATTAGAGGGAAGTGTGTGGGGTAAGAACAGAAGAGGTAGGCCAAGCATAGAATTTGCTAAGCAGATCAGTGAGGATGTGGGATGTGCTAGTTATAAGAAAATGAAAAGGCTTGCACAAGATAGGTTGGCATGGAGGGTTGGATCAAACCAGTCTTAGGAGTGAATACCACAACAACAACAACAACAACATAAATAAGGTATAATTCCTATAGGTAACCCATATAAAATCTAGGAAGGAAAACATATGAAATTATTCATTTTTACAGAAATGATTGAGGAGAATCATGGCTTAGCTGAAAGCAGAAAACAATCACTATACCAGACAGAATTCCTATGAGATTACATGCTCCTTCTACAGCTAACTATACACAGCAGGTGTGAATTACATATTCTTCGCCATTTTCAGGAAAGCCAAGTTTCTCTTTCTTTTCTCTCTATATGAATAGCTCCAATAACTAATATATTTCAAAATCATAGACCTGTACAACCATACTCTATTGAAATAATATCTTCTTTTAATTCAAACATCAATAACACTGATAAAAATTACAGATGCTTTAAATAAAAATGCATTCACAGCTTGAAAAATAAATTAAGAAAACAGACATTATTACCTCTTTTTCTGGTGTTCCTATAATGAATTCTACGGTCTCCATACTCTGGTTGTCTTATACCGCAATTAGTGAGAGAGTTTCGTGCATGATCTGGGTTTGTGCCAAAGTTCTCTCTTTACATACAAAAAAAATATCATTAAAATTGGAAAAAGAATACTGCAAAAATTCATGAATTGTTTTAAAATTTGACAGTAAACATGAGGTACAACTGAAAGCTGTAAGATACATATAAAATCATTAGGACATATATATCTCACAAAATGTTAAGCAGCAATAAAATGTCCCCATTTTTTCTGCAGTTTATTATTTAAGCAATGTCATGATTATAAAAGTATGAAGCTTTCAACTTTTGAAAGCCATTTGAAAAAGTATTAAGAAGACATACTTTAATTAACATTCTTATAACATTACAACACTTTTTCCACTCGGCATTACATGTTCACAGCATGCCTCACCACATACCATTTTGAACAAATGCACTGTGCCTTGTATACTTAATACAAAGCTATGTTTTAACTGCTCAACCCTATTTTAATTTCATGACTTTCATTGTGATACGTATGTCCTGATGATATTATATGAAATTAGCAATTAAAGCACAGCTTTGTATAAAGTAATTAAGGCACATGGTGTTCATCTGAAACTTTAATATAGTGAGGCATACTGTAATTGCTCTTACAATTTGCCATGTACACTCACTGATTTACAATTAAAGTTTGTCATCACTCTGCCCCATTTCTATTAATTTGTTACTTTTTACACTTATAACAATGAATATACAGAGAAAAAATTCAAGGCTTATACTTATGACAAAATAAAAACTGAGTAAAGAGAACAGTTATAATGTTTATTTTCAATAAAGGGCAACAGACAAAAAACCAATGGCAGCTAGTGCATATGTGCCCATGCCCTAGAGCAGTTAAATTAATTGGGAAAGAATTACTTGTTTAGTAATTTTAAGAACCTTTATAGTAATAGAATTTTAAGAGTGTGAATTAGTTTCTCCTTCGATTCTGAAGACTTTAAACTGCCCTCTTCCCAGCATGCCCCTCCCGCATCATTCTAGCACAAAGTCCTGCCTGGAACAACAAATGCGCATGCACAGTATACCGCTTAAACCCCTCTGCTTCTCCTGTTGCACCCAAGAATTGTTTTCTCTTGAGCTACAATGAGTGGTAGCCATGACATTCGAGACGCAACTAGCAGGTTATTCACACAACAAATACAAAATAAATTCAAACTATTTCATAATTAGAAATCTTATTGTAAAATAGTTTATATTTTGAAAATAAAATTATTACAATTTGCAACATAATATATATGGAGATAAAGAGTTATAGTGCTTCACACCGACCCCCCTCAAAGCACTACCACCCGACTCATCAGAAGCTGAACTCCATCTGTGGGAACTTTCATTCCAGCATGTCCTACAGTCAAGACAAAGCCCTGGACTCTATATCCTATAACTCTTTATCTCCAATCTTCCCCCCCCTCCTCCAAAGCACGAGTCCATTGGAATTGTACATACAATAAAACCTTCTGTGTGTGTGTATACCTTGCCTTTTGTTTGAATGGTGGTTGTATGTATGTATGTATGTATGTATGTATGTATGAGAGTGTGTATCAATATTTAAATATTGACACCCCTAAGGGTGGATGTGTTTGAATGAATGTGTGTCAAGATGGGGGTGTTAGTATGCATCTCCCCAACCCCCATCAAGTCCTTGCCTCCTCCCAGACCCTTATTGAGAGAGAAAGTTGGTGACCTGGTGGGGTCAATTGTTTACGACCTAAGTTAGCAGAGCAGCAAATATATATATATTTATTTTACAGCCGAAGGTTATTTTGAACAAAGAAGAGTTTTTCACCTTGTAACAATTATTTCGAGGGGTGTTGTACCACATTACTTAAAGATCTCACGAGCCACCACTGATAGAAAATAAACTATAGGTCTCATCCAATTTCAAAAAAATATAACTTTAGTTTAGATCATAAAAAAGTCTTACCTATATGATGGATGTGTTAATGCTAACTGTAACAGAAATCTGTTTTCAAATTTGTAATCAATATTCTTTTCTAGTACTCCACAGGAACGATGAAATCTCAAATGGCACACAAGAACTGGAATGAGCATAGCATGCTGCACATGTGAATGAGAAAATTAATTGTAATAACTCTATAAACAAACCACATTTATCTAAGAATTATCACATAAATTGACTAGTAATGATAGAAATTAACATTTAGAAAAATGCAAAATAGGTTATTCAATAAACAACTTAGAATTATAATACCATTCATTTTTTATATGTAGCTATTAAGCGCTGTATAACCTACTCTGTTTTCATAAAAAAAATTATATATTATCACAACAAAATAAGCACTATATAATTTAATGAAAAATGTACCTATTTTCTGACTATTCAAGTTACATATTGCCAATAAAAAATCACATACTAGGAGCCAAAAGGTCGGTTGGATCCTTATTACACTTTTTTACCGTGATACTTAAAACTATATATATAAATTAATGAAACATATGTAACATGATGAAGTCACATGCATTGGATATTAGGATAGTTCTTCTCCTTCCAAGATAAAATTTACCACCTAATCAGCAGCACTGCCATGGGCACCCGGATGGCCCCTTCCTATGCCAACCTGTTTAGGGGTCAACTGGAACAACATCATCTAAATTCCTCTCCACTGAAACCCTTAACCTGATTCCGGTTCATAGATGACATCTTCATGCTATGGACCCATTCAGAAGATGCCCTCACAGACTTCCTCAACAACCTCAACACTAAATTCCCTGTCAAGTTCACTTGGAACTATTCCTCGACTAACATCACCTTCCTCAATGTGGACATCCAACTAAATTCAGGCCTCATTACCACCTCTGTATACATAAAACCAACTAACACCCTTCAGTACCTCCACTTTTCCAGTTGCCACCCTGAACATACCAAACAATCCCTCCCCTACAGTCTTGCCCTTAGGGGAGCCCGAATGCTTACCCCACAGACTTCCTCCAAATAACCCGTGCCCTCTCCACCTCTGAAATAGTCAGTCCCACTCCGAACCATCATACAGAACGTAGTCTTCCTCTAACCACTACCTACTTCCACGGACTACATAAACTCAACTCTTTCCTCCGCCTTGCCTATACTGGACTACAATCCAATCCTGACATGAAGAACATCCTCCTACCATATTACCCACCTGTCCAAGGGTAGCCTTTAGGCGCCCACCCAACCTCTGTAATATCCTGGTCAGACCCTGCTAACCCCACACCCCCAATCCCCCACCCACAATTGGCTGCAGACTATGTGGCAGAAACAGATGCCATGTCTGCCCAATACTCCCACCTATCACGATCTTCCAGAACCCCACCATCAGCACTACATACAAAATTATATATGAGATAGGAAATGACATTGTCATGTTTAAAACAATTGAGTCGTCGGCTAGCCGATCACTGAAAATGTCTTCCTAACTTTCTGATGAAGGGGGCGGTGCCTCCGAAAATTCAAGTTCTCTAAACCTCACAAGGTGTCTACCATCTATGAACCTCAGGTAAGTCATCTTCTTTCTATCTCTCTGTCCTTTCCCCATTAATTATATATATATGAGATAGGAAATGACATTGTCATGTTTAAAACAATTGAGTCGTTGGCTAGCCGATCACTGGAAATGTCTTCCTAACTTTCTGATGAAGGGGGCGGTGCCTCTGAAAATTCAAGTTCTCTAAACCTCACAAGGTGTCTACCATCTATGAACCTCAGGTAAGTCATCTTCTTTCTATCTCTCTGTCCTTTCCCCATTAATTATTTATATATATATATATATATATATATTATATATATATGGGATAAGTGACAAAGTCACGCATTTGATAATTGGATAGAAAGATAGAAATATTTGGGAGAAAGGCAGGAAATTCGCTCTTTGAATCATATGTACAGCATGGAATCATGCACAAGGAAATACATATGTCAAGCGTAGAAGGGAATGGAAGAAGGAAGAAAGACTGAAAAAATTCGATGTGGCCAGGACTCGAACCTGGGTGCACGAAACAACAGTGCATTGCCACTAGAGCCGGGGCGTGCGTCTATCCACTCCGCCACCACATTGAGTACGACCAACCGAACATTTTCAGTCTATATATTAGGTTTTCAAGTTAGGATGGATAGAGAAGAGGGATGGAAGAATTAGACTGTAAAACTTGTTTTACATAAAAACTGGTGGAAGTTATTCAGTTATTAAAACATGCATATCCTCTGCCCTACCATGCATATGTTGAAATTTGGATACAATAAAAGAAATTTAACTTGAAGCACAGTATCTGAATTATTAATTATAAGTTCAATAATGAATGGAGTTGAATGTAAAGTTCTTGGGACTCATCCAGGTATCGGCGTTTGTTTGCCACTACCTTTTTTTGACTGGCACCACCATCTTCTTCAGGTGAAGTACCGTGGTTTTCAAGTTGTGTCACTTATATATGGTAGACCTTTAGTCTCTTCGGATCAGTCCTGCCACTTACCTCACCTAAGACAAGCAGCGGGACCAATCCAAAGAATGAGCGGCCTACCCTTACCACCTATTGACCAGAACCAAAAAGTATTTCGACTCCCAGACTACAGGTCTACCTTATGAAAGGGGTACAAGTTGAAAAATTCACCTCAAGAAGATGGCAGTACCAGTCATCAAAACATTGTGGCAAACAATTGTCAATACCTGGATGGAATCTCAAGACATTTACATCCTATTAATAAGTTGTTTTGAAATGAATTAATTACAGCAATGCACATAAAAAATAGTTTGCTCAAACTATATTGAAAACTGGAAATTGTTTCAAAAACATAATAGAATTTATGATATCTAGAAAATAATTATTTATTATTAATATAAGAGAAATTCTAATCAAGAGCATTTTTCTCAATGATTGAAGATTAAAATACCGAAATACAAATATTTTTTATATACTGAACTATATTCTATGATGACATACATATATTAAAGAAAATGGAAATAACTAGCAGGGTGCCCAATGATTCCCAGGAATTTCATTACGTAAGAGTGACCATCTGCCCTCGTTTTCTGGGGTCAGTCCCTGTTTCAAACCTCTGTTCCCAACTGTGACATATATTCTCAGCTCTGTTCCCAGAAACCAGCCTTGACCCTATTAGGATGGATATTTGGTTATGTGTAACAAACTACTTTTTAAAAATTAAATTTATCTCATTAGCAATTTACAAATTTGCACGGAGCTGAAACTAAAGGTGAACACATGTTGACAGTACTATATCTGAAATAATGATGTGGTCTCATTGTGGTAAAGCTGTCCCTGTTTCATCAGAAAATAATATGGTCACCATATTTATATTATCCCACTACAGTATTTAATTCAACATTAATCTCTTTGGCAACATGTGATTAAACCATCAGCAAGAGGATAACATTTTTGAAGATTTACCTTTTCATGCCTCCTATACTATGAGATCTGAATTTCATCATAACCACCATGATTACTCAGGATTTAAACAAATTGAAGAATCTACTGGTACCTTAAATAAGCACATCAACTTGCAAAAGTATAGAAAAATTTACAATACCACAAAAAAAAAAATTATTTTCATGGACATTTATGTTTTTAAATTTCTGTTCTCCCCAACCTGCTCCCAGGGGTGATAGTAGTGTCTTACTCCCACAGCCCTCACTTACTTCTGGGTCACAAAGAATGATTGTACAAAATATGGTCAAAATTGCACTGTGTTTAGATTAGTATGTGGCAATTATAAAATTGAAACCCTATCCTGGTGCAAGCTATATACATCTTTAAGCTAGCATTGTTTTTGGCCTGAAAGAGGGGAAGGAATGAACAAAATCTTCAAACCGACAGAAAACTTCTCTGGGATGATCAGCGCTAACACCTAAATTTATCAACAATCAGATGAATGGTATAACTCGCAGTTGAACAGATCAGGCTTCAGTGCATCAATTCAATGGATTTACAAATATTTGATCAAATGAAACATACACAAAAATTAAAGCTAAAATTCCTGTTTCGATCCCTCAAATTTTCATTGAAATCCATTGAGCCATTTCAAAGCCTATTCAAGACTAACTTCCAGACAGACAAACGAATTTTAATTATTGGTCTAGATTGAATGTGGCAAAATATTGTCCTTAGGAAGTACTGTTAGTATATAATTTTACAAGCACTGGAATTATTTTCTGATTTTCAACCAGTTGGCATTTACTAAACATAATCTTTTGTTGACTACTAACACTGTCAACAAATATGGGAGAAGAATCCTCAAATAAACAAGGGACCACCTGATGTGAACATCTCAGCAACTGCAGTGTAGCTGAGGTGTTTGGTCAGAGAGAGGCTGTTTCCCCCACCATGCTGACCAATAGCAGCCTCAAATGCTACAGGCCTGCATAACTGAGATAGTCAGTTCACATAGAAAATGTGTATAAAATATCCTGTTTAATAAACACCACCCAGTTGGAAATTTTAGAACACATCCAGCAGCTTATTCAACAGGAAAACTTACGGAAATTAATATTTCTCAATTCCTTAAATTCCATGCAGTTGGCAACTGACATTGTTCTAATAACATATTTCTCAAACAAAGTAAATAAATCTAAAACAGCTTTAGGCAAATCTAAAATGTATTTATAAAGCATTTATAACCCATTTAAAATATTCAAACCTGTATAATGTCACACATTATTCCAGTTCGGTGGAATCCCTTAGCAGATACTGCCACAGTAACATCCCTCTTCATTTTACTTTGTGTTCGCATTTCTTGAAGTTTATTTTCCTTTGCTTCTAACTTCCTCTTATCTTCAAATGATGGCTTTGGCATATTTGCCAATAAATGTCTAAATTTAACATATTCCCTCCATGCTTTTTGATACCTGAGAAAAACAAAGTGTTACTATAATTAATTACGAAGTCTTATTTTCCAAATTTGTAAAAAAATATTTACCATTTTCTAAACATTTCATAAATTTAAGATTATTCCATTCTGATTTTCATCCCACATCTATTTTCACAGATCATAACTTAATATTACAAGCAGCTATCTAATAAATAAACATGGATGTATGAGTATATGTATGTTCACATACAATCTTAAATGGACAAAGAAACTTCAACCAAACTTGGTAGGGAGTGTGGCTGCAGTATAGAGTGACATAAACAAATACAAAAACAAATGAGATTGTTGTTGAATGATAATGCATTAATATATCCAGACTTGAGAGGCTTACATTCATTTACCATGCTGATTATGCTGGAGTTCAGCCCCACTCAGCATAAATATGGGGATAGGGGGGAAGAGGGGTGAGAAGAGGAAACATAAACCATATACTCATTTTCAGCCCATTTAAATATCAAATATTCAAGTTGACCATGACATTAGTTTATAATTGATCTTTTTCTGGTCTAATGCAAGTAAATACTTGGGCAACACCGGGTAATAAAATTATAGCAATACAAATAGCAATCATTAGTTTATAATAAACCAAAAAAGTTTCATAATAAGAATGAGGTTTTAATGGAGTAAAATTTATCCACTGGATGTTTTAAATATCTTTCTCAAATGTTGCAGTTAACATAAAAAAACCTAATAGTGATGTTGCCAGTATTTTTAAATGTATTGTTTTCACCTATAAAATTTCCAACAGAAAATATTAAGCAGGAAGCAAATTAACAAAATCTTTAGTCTGTTGATATAATTATCTTTGTGTCAACTCCAAAACAAATCACAGAGCCCTTGACTTGTGAGATTAAATATTAATAAATTACTTCATTTATTAGATAGTGAAATTTTTCACAGGAAATTTGTTCTGAATATAATTTTTGGATTTCAACCTAGGTTCAACATTTGTAATAACAAAGTTTTGATGGCTAACTCAGCCATCACTATCAGTTTGACTGTGACATGCTTGCTGTTCAAACATTGTTACCACAAACGTAGACCTGAGTTGTAACCCAAGATATGTTTAGTACTTCAAACATTAATGACATTATATGAGAATATAAAACACTAAATATGTGATCTCAGGCAAAAGTCCACCTAAAATTATTATACAGAGAACAGAATATGTTATTGTAAACATAGGAGCAAGTGATGTACTCTAAGATATTATTTGTATTTTCTGAATATTTTACTTTTAAAGCTGTGAGTGTGCCCAGCCATGGTAGCGAAAATTGTAAAATAGAGGCAGGTTGGTGTGTTTAAAGAGAACCGAATTATTGTTATGGTCCCCAAGGGAGGAGTGACCATCCTACAGCCAGGGTGTAACAGATCAATTTTTTGTGTATACACTTTCAAAGACCATCCCATAAAGTCTGCTAAGTGTGAAGAGTAGACATAGTTTAGAGTCAGTAAAGTTTTGGAGTCAGAGCAGTACAGTTTTAGATGCATGTGGAGTGAAGTGTGAAATAATGTTTTAGAGCTATCATTGGTTGATTGCATACACATGCAGCCAAGGAAGCTAAGAGTTTGAATTTAAGTTGGCTGCTAAAACACTTCTTCACCATTGAATGTGCAAAAACTGCATTAAATGACAACAGGATGCCACACTGAGAGCATCAATCTTCCCAATTCTGAGTTAAGTGTGTGAAAAATAATCATAGTTTGCTTTACAATGACTGAGTTATTCCTATATAATGTGCTAAACATAAATTTGGCCGAAAGATTGAATTATTTCTGGAATTTCTTTTTGTAATTAGTTTTTGGAATAGATAGATGTCAGTATGTATGAGTTAATATGTATAGAGCAATATCCAAAAATTTTGGAGCTGAGAGGCTAAGACAGTGGTCATGCAATGTTTGTTCAAACATAATTTTTCTAAGTTTAGTAATAAAAAAATACATTAAAGAAGCCAACAAATAAATTTAATTGTAACATTTCATTCAACTTTGGGACTTCTTCATTTTTTACATTGAGTGCATGAGTATTCCACCGGATATAAACCATTTCACTCGTCATTCTTGAGAAGTAATTATTTTCTTTATCTAAAATTTCCACATTTTCCCAATTGAAATTATGTTTCTTAAGATAAATGTGTTTGGATACAACAGTGTACTTTTGAATATCTATGTAAAATATCAATGTAAAAAAATATACAAGTAATTTGCACAGGATATACGATTCTCTTTAATTATAATAGTTTTATCTTTGTAAAAATTCATTTTCCATCGTCTAAATTTAACAGCATAAAGCACTCACTCATTGGCTGTAACCATCACAGAGATAGTCTGCAACTTCAAATAGACATTTAAAAATGTAAGCCTGTTGTTTATTTTACTTTATATTGAAAATTATACTTTATATTTTAACAAAAATTTTATTCATTCAAAATTAAGATTGATTTTATAATTTTTAGGTGTATGGTTACCTCAAGGAGTCCAGAAAGTTGGATGAAACATTGTACATATAATAATTAAAAACTTGTGGTACGCAATTGTCATGTGCCACATCAGATGAATTTAATTATTAGTTTTTATTCTTATTGTAATGTATATAAGTATTTGGAGCTAAGCAGGATGAAGTCAGAAGCGTGCTAGGTTAATTAAATGACGAATCGTCTCGACCATAAAATGGAAACATTAAGGTTCGTTATGATCTTATTGGACGAGGTATCTTCAAGGCTAGGCTTGAAGACAGATAGTATTTACCTCAGGAATCCATCTGATCAGCCATGGGAACAAGAAAAATTGACCTGACACCTAGACCTGTTATACAGATCAAGTATTTACCCCGAGCCTGCGAAAGCTGGAACAATACAGGCAAGTGACTTCAAAACATCAATTTGTTATGCACTGCCCAAGGTCATGAAGGACACATGCCAAAATAAACTATATCAAAAGCCTACCCCTCCATAAGTAGGAAGTAGAAAGTGCATGCCCACCAGAAGAAGTTTGGGCTGGGCATGGAGATTAAAAACCAGGGTGCACTAAGAGAGAGAGCAGTTTTAGAAAAATTTTCAGACACCTTTTAGGAGACAACCTTGCTAAATTCAAACAGTTACGTTGGTAAAAATTTTAGTTTATTGGACACAATCTTAAAGAATTATCCATCCGACTAAAACTTCTGTGAAGATAATTCAGCAGTGGCTGTCAAAATTCAAGTGGAGTGATGAAAACGATGCTCAGCCTACCTCCGACACTTGGGAGTCTACAACCAGCAGTCACCAGCCAATAAAGCAGCCAGCAAGGACGTCGGGGATCGTCAACAATGCCGTGGTGATGTACCCACCTTATTGTTTCTCACGTCTGGTCGCTTCTTTATAAAGCGTTCGCCCTCTTCCCATATTTTATTAATAAACCCATTGAGCATTAGCTTTCCTTGAGAAAAAATAAGTTATGTTCCCGATTTAGTAAGCAAGGGTCCCATAAAATGCATGGTTTAATAAATCCCTTTTTGCTAAAAATTAAATGTTTTAATTTTTTTTATCCCTTATATTGATCAAAATAATAATTGTCATAATTTAAATTCATTGACCCCACTTACCCAATATTAAAACCCATGCCACAAACTAATTAAATTTATTTGCTGACTTATTTTAGCCATATTTATTACTTTTATTTATTTATTGTTCCTTTGTTATTAAATTGTATTTTAAATTTCAATGATTGGCTATTAAATAACCATCAACAATTAATTAATTAATTAATTAAAGCCAAGACCCCAGAGTGTCTCTTGCTCAGCTTTAGAACTGATGTGCCTTGGCACAACTCCCTGGCTGGATCATGCAGATTGTATAATAATAACAGACAGTTGTCAATTTTATATACAGCTAATTAAATTTATTCTGAATATGCAGTGGCACTCAGCCGCCATTCATCCAGTCTGATCCAAGGGGGTGGATAATTATTGAAGTATGCATTTACAAGTCATCCTTTTCTGATGAGGTATTCCTTTTCAATAATGGCAAACACATCTGCAAATAAAGCAATATTGTCATGTTTATGAGGGATTGTGAGATTCAATAATTCCCACATGTAGAGGTTATATGTGTTTATTTAATGGTGAAGTGCTGTACAAAGCTCGTACTGCGTAAGGCTGACTACGATTTACAATCCAGTACAATGCATACATACATGGAATATTCCAGAAGCAGAACATTCTCGAAACAGAAAATACTATAAATTAAAGATAAACAAAGTAAAAAATGGTTGCATCGAGAGGAAGTCGAACTCGAGACTACATTTCTGCAGTCCAGCTTGATACCGCTCTGCTATCACTGCAGGTCCTGAGTTGTGGCATTACTCCCTCCTTTGGAAAAACAGCGTCCAGCTGTTAATTCCAAGCTGCCCTGAGTCCTCTAGATCTTGTTGTTGGCCCGATGTAAGGTGATCCAGTTCTTCCTGGTCTTGGGCTGGCAGTCGTCATTGCTGCATCTTGGTCTCCGCGTCATTGTCGGATCGCGTATTAAGTGACCAATGTAAGGATCATTCACATCGTCGAGATTGAAAGATAATATCATGTCCATTGTCTCTGCCTCGCGGTCGTGGACCAGGAAAAATGGTGTGAATTCCGTTGTTTCTAACTTGGCGGTGTTGTAGGCGAAAGTGACAAATTGAAGAACGGCGTTCTAGTTCTTTTGATCAACGTCGATGTGCACAACATGCCGACCAATGCTTTGTTTAACCTCTCGGTAAGCCCATTTGTTTGAGGATGGTAAGCAGTCGTCATTCGGTGCATTATTTCACACAGTCTATTTATCTCATGTCATATACCGTCCCCCGGTCTGTGATTATGGTTCTTGGAGCTCCATGCCAAAGTATTATTTTCTTCGGCGAGGAAGGTGGCGATCTCAAAAGCATCTGTTGATGCTACGGCTTTTGTGACAGCAAACAGAGTTAAGTAATTGGTGCAGACAATAATCAACTTGTTTCTGCGGGATGATGTTGGAAATATTTCGAGCAGGTCAATTCCGATGCATTGAAATGGTGCGTCGACCGAAGGAATCGGCAGTAGTCGCCCAGGTTGTCGTTGGGGAATCGTCTTTCTTCTCTGACTCTCTGCAAAGGCTTATGTCCTCAAGTTATTGTGGCCAGTAAAATCGCTGACGGATTCTATCATACGTCCTGACGACTCCTAGATGGCCAGTGGTGGGTCCGTTTTGGAACTGCCGCAGAATTTCTAGACGCAGTTGCTTGGGGATGACCAATAACCATCTTCTTCCCTATGAGTCGCATTACACAACCCAAATGGCATAACTTTGAATTCATAGAGTCCGTCTGGTGTAATGAAAGTGGTTTTCTCTCGATCGTCTTCGTCCACTTCTATCTGCCAGTAGCTGGAGTGCAAGTCCATGAAGAGGAAAAACTTTTCTCCCCTTACATAATCCACGGTATTGTCAATTCTTGGTAGTGGATAAATGTCCTCCTTCATGATCTTGTTAAGTCTCCTATAATCGATGCAGAATAAACCAGGTTCCATCCTTCTTTGTGACAAGTACGAAGGGTGATGACCACGGGTTCTGTTATGGTTGGACAATTCCTCGGCCAAACATCTTATACCACTTCTTGAATCATGCGTCGCTCTGCTGGTGATACTCAGTATGCCCTCTGACCAATTGGTGAATGGCTTCCTGTATTAATTTTATGTTTCACCTTCACTGTGGTTGATTTGTCCTTGATTACTGCGTCGAAGCATGTAGAACATTTCTGAAGCAGTTCAAGAAATTTTGTTTGCTGATCCATGGTTAGCTCCAGTGCCAGTAGCTTATGAAACTCAAATCCGTTGTTATTCGTCTCTGTAGGAAGTCTGCGGCTGGGTGGATTTTCTTCCATGACAGTCAGATGTTCTTGGGTTATTGGTTCAGCCTGTGCTAAGCTGAGGTTCGTTCTGACCATTACCACCCATAATTCTCCAGTGCCATTCTTGAAAGAGATGACCGATGCAGAAATAATGATATTTCTTCCTTCTTTGATTCAATTATAAGAACTACGTGGCCATTTCACTTAGAGCATGTGACTGTAACCTTGGTAGCGATCGACCAGGAATGATCACATTGTCGAGGACAAATAACTGCCCGGTTCCTTATCTCCTGTTTTTTCTATGGAGGCTTATAATTCGTCTAACAAAAGTTCAGAATGTCCACAGTCATTTACGACTTGAGAACTCTTCAAAAAGTCCCATCGTGGCTACACTGTGGCAGGACAATGAATTCGAACGTTTGAATTCTGTTATTAATTTTCAGCCTGATGGTGCATCTTCTGGCTGATTGCACACTTTTTCCATCCGCGACCTTTAAAACAGTATCCCTGATATCAACGATCTTTTTCTTCTTCAGCTGTCGTCTCGGAGATAAAAGAGAAAGATGTGCCAGAATCTATTAGGGTCGTACCGACTTGTGGTCCAACATTATGTCAATATAATTTCCTTACATCTTGGTGACGGTCGTCGGCGGAGGA
The DNA here is from genome assembly GCA_034510155.1 of Eucriotettix oculatus. NCBI lineage: Eukaryota > Metazoa > Arthropoda > Insecta > Orthoptera > Tetrigidae > Eucriotettix > Eucriotettix oculatus. Next base: position 219,017,044 of record CM067376.1, on the reverse strand, counting down.
TTTTCTTCTCGTGCGGCTTCACCTCCAGGGAAGGTCGCATCGTCTAGTGCTGTACAAAGCTCGTCCTGCGTAAGACTGACTCCGATTCGGAATCCAGTACAAATTATACATACATGGAATATTCCAGAAGCAGAACATTCTCGAAACTGAAAATACTAGAAATTAAGGTAAACAAATAAAAAATGGTTGTGTTGGGTGGGACTCGAATCCGAGTCTACATTTCTGCAGTCCAACTTGATACCACTCTGCTATCACTGCAGGTCCTGAGATGTGGCAATATAATACTGAAAACACTGTAGTAAATGGCAGATGGACCACAAACTTCCACAGTAACTGTTGTCAGCCACTGCAATTTTACAAGTTTGCCTGTTTCAATCAATGATATAATATAGAAACCCATCTCTTAAAATCAGTTGAAATGTGTGAAATTAATTATGGATATAAATGACAGTTTATGGTATGACAAAAAATGCTTGTTCCATATGGTTTTTCACATTATATGTAACATCCTACAGAATATACAACTGGGAGTTGTTGCCACTTTTCTGAGCTCTGTATTTTAATTCTTCTGTGGCCTGCCTAATATGACGCTCAGAATCACCAAATGCCTTTTTGATCTCAGATTGAAAAGTTTCCCAACTGGCAACTTGTCTTCGACGTTTTCAAGAGCAAAGGCTTTCCCGGTGAATTTGATTCAAATACAATTCTTCTACCTGGGTTGAAACCCAAGAATTGTATTTGAATTCCTATAGATAATTTGCAAAATCACAACTGTACAATAATTTATGTAACAGTAGCATTATAATCAGTAACTTACTCTGGATTTCCTGCATAACTGAGTTGTGGAGGCCGAATTCCAAAATGTACAATTTCTGGATAATTAGTTGAATTGGGTTTCTGATGATCCCTATCAAGTTGATCAACTCGAACTGAACATGGCTTCATGCCCGGATGTGTCACAACCATACCTAACGCAAATAAATGAACACTGACACTTTTTTAATGAAAAAAACTTACTATTAAACCAAGTTAAAGCATGCTTATCCAAAAGATTTTATTAATTAAATTTTGTAAAGAACTGCACTAACATGAATGAAAAATAGGATATTAAAATATTTCAAAAGAAAAATACATTCATTTCTTGATTTACATAAATATGTTTGCGGCAAATAATACAATGCTCTGTCTTTGGCCTTTACAATATTTATTTCCGCCTGTAACAGTTAAATTGGCTCGGCAAAACAACAGCATAATTTATCATTGATATAGTAACTTAAAAATTGTTTACTGCAACATTTTATTTTATATGGATTATTAAAATGTTGATACTTTTGCAAAATAATTGGCATTATTTAATACCTACACTTCACTATAACATGTAATGAAATTAAAATAATTATTCACAATGGTCACAACTACTTGCATAAAAATAAGTCATCAACAGACATTTTTATACTATACTATCTTATAGAAGTTCTAGATATATTAAACTATTGAATATTGAGTTTTCCATAATACCAGAATCTTCAGATGAATGTACAAATTGTAAATATAATCATATAAGTTGTATTGCCTTTATAACATATCTTTTTTCAAATAACGCATACTTTCCCAGTATAACAACTTAATAAAAGATTCTTGATTAATCAACTGGGTAAAGAATCTTATTACAATTACATTTATTGAATTGCACTTAGAGTACTTTCTTACAATATTTTAAAGCATATCATAATATTCCTCATAAATTATAAGAACATTTAAAGAATGTGACATTTATTGTTCAAGTTACTGCCTCCATATAATTTATAAAGAATATAAAATTCTGTGTATAAAAAGGAAAAGAAACACATTAGTTAATGATTTGTATAATAACAAGATTGTTGATATAACAAGCTAAGTCCTGTACCTTTAACTCCATCAGCAAAATTCTGCCAATTAAATTGAGACATATTATGCAAGTCTTCTAATTTATCTTCGTCTATCAGTGGTTGGCTGTTGTTTAATAGATACAGCATAACTTCATTCATTGACAGAATTTCCTTTCCATTATCTGTAAAATATTTGAAAAGACTTGAAAATCATTTATAAATCTAAATTTTGTATAAAAACTATAATAAAAAATAAATTTATTTATACACACAAAAATGATCAAAACTGAAATTTGTTAATAATGATGTGATGGAAATCATTATAAAAGTTAAAGAATATTTAAGTGCAAGATCAATAATAGATGAGGAAAGGAAAAGCTAGTTCCATTACAAACAGTAAAAATCTCATCTCCTCTTCTGAAAAAAAAAATCAGGGCAAGTGGGGCAACAGTCTGAAAACTCCTGAACAAACCAAACCTACTAAGTTCAAGCTATGGAATGTGGGACTGTACACTGTAATAAGTCAAAAGTTTTAATGGACATGGTTGTTAATACAAAGTCTGGTGATTTAAACCTCCGCACGTAGAACACAAATCCTTTTGGCAAACCAACTGTGGGACTTACATAGGCTGTTACTGTTGTTGTATTCAGTCCTTGGAATGGTCTGATGCAACCCTCCACACTAACCTATTCTGCGCAAATCTTTTCATTTCTACATAACTACAATATCCTAATCTGCTTAGTGTATTCCATCCTTTTCTGCCCTCTTTTGTTCTTACCACACACTTCCCTCTAATGCTAATTTTACAAGACCCTCATGTCTTAAAACATTGCCAATTAATCTATCCCTTATGTGGTGATTCATGACCCTTACAGTCGGGTAAAGCAAAAATAATTTAGTTTTGTTATTTACGTATACAGGACGGAAGACGACAATGGCTAGGTGGGGCCGAGTGGGCGGGAAAACGTCACCGTTTGCCACATTATTGATGGCCTGGACGAGATTTTGAGGACAGTGGGTGCAGGGAGGCTGGAGTGAGCAGTGGGTGCAGGGAGGCTGGAGGGAGCAGTTGTTGCAGAGAGGTTGGAGGAGAGAGACGAAGCAGTGGCAGAACAAGGCGACATGTATAAAATTTAGTTTCTGCACATTTAAGAGAGGAGATTCATTTGGTGGGAGTACAGAAAATAAAAAGACAACATTTGATGGTGAAGGAGAGGCGCTAGAGAATCTTAATGTGAAGAAGACGTGACCCAGGAAAGGAACAACCGGCATACGAACAAGAACGAAGAACGACGTCATCAGGCGTTGACATCTGGTAACGGCATTTACTCGGTTTTTCCACCAAACCATTCTCGTCTGATTCGCGATTATAATTTTCAACCATATCGTTCGTCACCCGCGTTTCCCTGGAGCAGCAATTTAAGAAGCTGCGTAGAGTATTATTTTTGCTTTTTACCGACTGAGCTAATAATTTAAATTGATATCGTAAATTTATATGTTTTCTATTATAACTTAATTTGAGTTATATTTCTATTAATAATAAATTCATTATTATTGTTATTGTTTGTTTGATTACAACAATATTTTTGATGGTGTAAACAACAAAAACACCACACTTATATATATCCACAAATTATACACATACATACTAAAATGGGTATGTGTGTTCAGTTAATTATGTTAGAATGTATGGGAGGAGAGACAGGTTATATTTTCTTTAATTTTATAGGTCATGTTCTTGGGATTATGGAAGGTTGTGGTGGAGCAGACATAGCACCTGTTCCTACTGCAGTCATATAGGTGGCGGGCAACCACCTACTTCATCAGGAGTCACTGCCTCCAAAAATTTAAGAACTACAATCCTCACAAGGTTTTTACCATCTATGAACCTCAGGTAAGTCACCTACTTTCCAACTCTCTTTCCTACTGTGGGGGGGGAGATAAAAACAGGAGATGTATGTGAGCATCTCCCCAGCCCCCATCAATTCTTTGCCTCTACTCTGACCTTCATTGAGAGGGAAAGTTGGTGGCCTCGTTTTTGCCAGCAAGAGCTAATTGCCTGGCAATTTTCACTGCTCAGGCATCTGGCTATCACTCGGAATACTCTTCCTTATCTTATGACAAAGGGGGTAGTTCCCTCTGAAAATTCATAACCCCACACTTATCATAGCCCCAGCTTTACAATTCAGGTAAGCCATCATCTATCTATTCTTCTTTCCTGTCTTTAATATATTTTATATAAAGAAAAATAAGGGTCCCTGAAAATGCTAAAATTAAAATCTTAACTGCTCAAAGTTGATGAAGTCGTGAAGTAGTCCTTGTGAACTGTTTTTTAACTATAGTACAGAATACAATTTACCTGGAAGGTCTCTCACAAATCTAGGCATAAAATGGAATTGAGAACATCCACTGTTATCTGAATAGGCTTTGAAATCCAAGTCAACCAGTTCCAACAACTCGTGGAAAAGATAATCATCTGCAAAAGAGTACAATAATATCAAAATTAATCTATCATTTGCATAATAATTCAAGATATTTATGCCTGTTATTGATACTGTAATAATACCTCACACAATGCAACTTCAATTAGTGTGAGATTCACTATAGTACTGTTTGGAAAAACAATCATGAACTTATCCAAAGTAACTTTGTAAGAGTTTGAAAACATGTAATACCAAATTATTTAATTCATTTTGACACTCGGTTTTTTGAAGTTACTAATAACATTGTGAAAATGGGTAGGAACTTTTACCACTTAACGAGATTCAATATATCTTTAGTGCAGTAGAACCCGCGTCTTTTTTTTTACTATTTACGGAAATTTAAATAACATAAATATTTCGGCATGAGCAAGATGCTGACCGGGGAGAAGGGGTTTTTCTGCACACCGACTTTGCAGCTGGGAATCAAAACAAAGGGACTGCGGCTGACACTAGATAGCGGCTATAAAGCTCAGACACTTCGTCACTGAGAATTTGGTGACCGGGTAGCATGTGTTCCCCAAATGTAACAAGGTATATTATTGGAGAATATCCATCCTTGCCACCATAGTGATAGGTGTCGCATAAGTGGGGACGAGGTTTTAAAGAGGCTGGCGGAGACGATTTTGAAACAGATTGCGGGTAATACAATGTAGTGGCGAGAGGATATTGAAGGAGAGTGGTGGAGTAAGAGATTGCTGGTGATACAAGGTGGTGGCGAAAGCAGATTGGCAGCAGAATGGAGGAGAGAGGAGATTGGTGGCGAGAGCAGATTGGTGAGGTGGCAGCGGAGAGGTGTACCACGCTTTGATCAGTCAAAGAAGCAGCGAAGAAAGGTTTTAACAAGGGAAGAAAGAGGAAAAGGCTGAGTTTCCTCATTCTCGCAGCACGACTTTGTGCCATTGTCGACCGGCCACTTCAAGTTCCACAATACGGAAGTTACAGCGAGACGCATACGAAAACAACCGAGGTTTGCCAACGAACGGAAAATCTGCTACACGTGGTCACCCAAACCATAATTATCTTGAGAACTTTAATGTAACCCCATTTTAATTAATTATTTTTGTACATAATATATACATGCACGACCCATTTTATATTTATTGTGTTTACAATTAATAAATGTATATATTAAATGTTAATTATTAATTTCAATAATTGATATAATCCCCTCAATCATTGACAAATCAATATGTATATTCTTAAATTTCATTTTAGTTTTTGGAACTTATTATGAAGGATTCCATACCTTTGTTAGTACTGATGAGGTACTAAATGAGGTATTATAGTAATAATACTAATATTAAGTTTTAATAATAGGTTTTGTATTGCAGAAAATAAAGAGTTAGTGTAAAAAGTAAGATAATATAAAGTTATAGCTTTCAAAGAGATATTTTTCATAATATTTTAAATTCTTCTTTGAATAATGTTCAAAAAATTATTTAAATATACTCAAGTTACTGTAAAAAGCTTGTGTTTAAATACAGATAGATTGTTTCTTTATTGTTAAATTAAAGACTCCCATATTAGTTAGTATTGGACAAACATAAATTCCATATGGATGTCTTAGAAATATAAGACATTTTCTATTTTCATTAAATCATTACTACAAAAAATAATATGTGAATTAAAAGAAAGAATAGTTAATCTTGTATTAGAAATCAATTCAAGACCCAAATCTCTGTTTCTGAAAAATTTTCTGTTCCTTTGCCAAAGAATAAAATACCAATTATACAAGTACAATATATTATAGATTTCTTATTACTTCACCATCTGTGTAAGTGGAATTAATTACAGATGTGGCATTTAAATAACCCGATTGGTGCTACAAAGCATTTTACTGATCACCAATTACATTGCAAGTTTATCTCCTTCAATACACTCTCCATACTGATCCCTACAATGCTCCATACAAATTTTTCACAGTTCAAAGCCATGCTGGAAGTCCACTTATGTCAGCTTGTCAAGAACCTCAATCGCATTTGCTTTTACTGCTTCCACACCATCAAATCTTGTTCCCCTTAAGCTCCAATTTGACCTTAGGAAATGAAAAAATAGCCACAGGAGACTAGTTTAGGTGAGTGTGATTGACAGTCCAACATGCAATATTTCACAAAAAGAAAAAGTCCTTCACAGACAAGCAGAATGGGTAGTCAAAAATTAAATGGTGAAGCATCCAGGACTTGATCATCCACAAATCAGGTCTTTGTCTTCTCACTTGTTCATGAAGGACTGCCTGAACCTCAAAATAATAATGTTGGTTGACTGTGTGATTTCTGGATGGTGTCATCCATTTTTCATGTTGAGGGTTATCCAGGTTAGAGATCTTTTCTGTTATTTCAAACGTTCACTTCAGTAAACTTACTTTAACATGGCAAGAGCTTTTGTATCAGTTTTTCCTCATTTCGTAGGAAACTTGAAGTTTGCTCCATCTGAACATTTTTCAGATTAGACGCTAGCGTAAAGACTTGGTGATTGCTACAATGAAACTAAGTGATGTACCACTGAGTTCATAGAGCTCAGGGTGGGGGAGAAATAAACAGGTGCACACCTGCCATGATCTGCTAATAGCAGCACCAGACCTGTTATTTAATTGTCATACCTTGTATCAGAGAATATAATTAAAATGGGACAATTAGTAAACACTTATACATATTTTATGTGAAAAACATACTGAATTTATAGTATATTCATGATTACTTATATCTGTTTTGAAAATAAAGATGATGTGTACTTACAGAACAAATCTAGTTCACGAATTACAAAATTTTCTGGAAGTTTTTCTTCAATATAGAGGATGGTGTACTCTATGTTAAATCGGATAACTTTACAAGTAGGCAGCTTGTTCAAAGGAAAATGTGAAAACATTGAAAATCCTTCAAATATAAATTCATGTTCATCATGTTTAATTATTGTTGGTGTCTTTGTCTAGAAATAAGAAACCACAGTACAAATTTCAATATAATCAACAAAAATATTTATGACCAATTTCTAGCATTAAAATGTTAATTGATATTCTATTGACTATTTACGGACTACAGAATAACATATTACTATCAGGGAATTGTACAGAGAATAGGAGATAAGAATTACGAAATTCATCAATATCCAATATTAGTTTTGAATGTCTGTTATGTACAAAATAGTTTGCAGTGTGTGTGTGTCTTTATATTTTGTGCCTCAACCAACTGCATTACAACATAATGCATTCCTTTACCATTCATCCAATTTTCATTGCCAGATCAACCCAGTGCCAAGCAGCTAGCGTGGTGAGGAAATCAGAAAAAACATTGCCAGGTAAGTGGTCAAAGAAAGAAAAAAATATGGCAATTATTGCCAATTTACGTGCAAAAATAAATGTGAGTATGAACTGTGGACATTATAAAGGGATATTTTTGAAAATTGAATAAAAAAAGAATATTATAACAGAAAGGACTTTTTCCAAATACAAATATAAAACCAGGGAACATTTTAATAGTATAATTCAAGTCACATTCAATCAAATATTTTGTTAGTCAGTGTCATTATTATTAATGATTATTTCAGTTATTTCTATGTGGAAAATTATAAATAAATAATTTCTAAAAAATGAATTGCATTGTCTGTATTTACAAGATGTATTTAGATATCATCATTCTCCTGGTAATTTTCACAGTGAACATCAAAACACCCTGGGGTTTGCTTTTATGTTCCGCTCTGAGCAGTGACACCCATAATTTCGTTTGCTAGTCCTTAAAAGTATAGTTGTTTGATGTTAGCTTAACTAAAACAATTAATAAGGACCGGAAAGAGAGATAGAATGTTGGTGACTTACCTGATGATCCCAGATGGCAGGCATCATGTAGGGTTTGAAGTTCTTAAATTTTTGGAGGCACTGCACTCCATAAGAATGTCTTCCCAACTTTCTGAAGAAAGGGGCAAAATTTCAACTACTCTAAACCTCACAAGGTGTCTACCATCTATGAACCTCAGGTAAGTCACCTCCTTTCTATCTCTCTGTTCTTTCCCCATTAATTGTGTATATATATATATATATATAAAACAATTAATGGGGAAAGGACAGAGAGATAGAAAGAAGATGACTTACCTGAGGTTCATAGATGGTAGACACCTTGTGAGTTTTGGAGAACTTGAATTTTCGGAGGCACCGCCCCCTTCATCAGAAGGTTAGGAAGACATTTCTAGTGATCGGCTAGCCGACGACTGAGCAGCCAAAATTTGCTGCTCTGCTAACTTGGGTCGTAAACAATTGACCCCACCAGGTCACCAACTTTCTCTCTCAATAAGGGTCTGGGAATATTTAATATATATATATTATAAACCAATTGGTTGCAGACCGTGTGGCAGAAACAGATGCCATGTCTGCCCAATACTCCCACCTACCACAACCTTCCAGAGCCCCACCAACAGCACTACCTACAAAATTAAGGAAAACATAACCTGTCTGTCCTCCCACACTATCTACAAAATAAACTGCACACTCTGCCCAGCCTTTTACATCGGTCAGACAAAGAGACCCCTCCCCGAACGGATTGCCAACCACCGCAGCACAGTAAAACTCCTCAAAACCCAATTCCCCATAGCCGCCCATGCCCATAGCCACAACACCAACAACTTCAACCAGTGCTTCACACTGACCCCCCTCAAAACCCTACCTCCCGACTCATCAGAAGCTGAACTCCATCTGTGGGAACTTTCATTCCAGCATGTCCTACAGTCTAGACAAAGCCCTGGACTCAATATCCTATAACTTTATCTCCAACCTTCCCCCCCCCCCCCCTCCAAAGCACGAGTTCATTGAATTGTACATACAATAAAACCTTCTGTGTGTGTGTGTATACCTTGCCTTTTGTTTGAATGGTGGTTGTATGTATGTATGTATGTATGTATGTATGAGAGTGTGTATCAATATTTAAATATTGACACCTCTAAGGGTGGATGTGTCTGAATGAATGTGTGTCAAGATGGGGGTGTCAGTATGCATCTCCCCAACCCCCATCCAGTCCTTGCCTCTTCCCAGACCCTTATTGAGAGAGAAAGTTGGTGACCTGGTGGGGTCAATTGTTTACGACCCAAGTTAGCAGAGCAGCAAATTTTGGCTGCTCAGTCGTCGGCTAGCCGATCACTGGAAATGTCTTCCTAACCTTCTGATGAAGGGGGCGGTGCCTCCGAAAATTCAAGTTCTCCAAAACTCACAAGGTGTCTACCATCTATGAACCTCAGGTAAGTCATCTTCTTTCTATCTCTCTGTCCTTTCCCCATTAATTGTTTTAAACATGACAATGTCATTTCCTATCTCATATTTATATATATATATATAGGATAGAAAGAAAGATAGAAATATTTGGGAGAAAGGCAGGAAATTCGCTCTTTAAATCATATGTACGGCATGGAATCATGCACAAGGAAATACAAATGTCAAGCGTAGAAGGGAATGGAAGAAGGAAGAAAGACTGAAAAAATTCGATGTGGCCAGGACTCGAACCTGGGTGCACGAAACAACAGTGCATCACCCCTAGAGCCGGGGCGTGCGTCTATCCACTCCGCCACCACATCGATATATATATATATATATACATACAATATGGCAATATACGCCAAATATTTTCAGTCTCTCTTCCTTCTTCCTTTCTTCTCTACGCTTGACATATGTCTTTCCCTGAGCGCAATTCTGTGCCAAACATATGTTTCAACAACAAAAAAAAAGCGTATTTCCTATCTTTCTCCCTCATTTACTATCCTTACTTACTATCCTAATATCCAAAAACCTGTGACTTCGTCACGTTACAAACATTTCATTAATTTATATATATATATATATATACATATTTTTTTTTTGTAACATAAAAAGTTACACTTAACAATGCAGGCCAGCTTGCGAGTTGCAATTGTTGAGGAACTGACGCAACCTGGGCCAACAATGTGGCCTGGCAAGTTTAAGAGTCGTCATGGAGTAATGGAAGGAGGAGGTTGTGTTGGCGGGACAACGAGAGAATGACCATGCCCTGCAGATATAATTTTTTCTCATGCTCTTATTGGAATTAAAACTATTAAAATCTATTTTTGGTATTTTTATGAAAAATACCTGGCACCCGAAAGGAATTGACAAATCCTCGAATAAGGAGGAACGACGGATCTTCTACATTTGACGCCAAAACGTTGGGGCATCGAACAACGAACATGGCAGGAGTTTGGAATGTGCTGACGGACATTGAACAGTGGAGAATTAATATGCTGCATTTGGTGAGCCATCGAGTGGCCTAGAACAACGAACAGTGGCGAGACATCTGTGAGGCTCAGAACATCGAAGTTTTGTGAGGATACGACGAACGTGGTACCCGAGAATTATTCGAGAGATTCAGAAGAAATGCTGTGGAAGAGAGCTGATCTACGCATAGCTGAGGGGTCAAGTGTTCCAGTGACCGCTGCGTGGATATCTTCGTGAGGTGTGTGTGTGTCCGAGTAAAAAAGCAGAGTACGGTGTCTGGGGAGAAGTGATGTACGAGTAAGAAGACAGGTTCCACAGGTTGGTGGCAAATAAATGTATTTTGCGGAATATTTTGGTTGGGGTTGTGTGTTCTGTAGTGTTTAAAAATGGAAGAAATGCAGGAGGGTATTGAGAAGGCAGAGGACTCTATGCTCAGGAAATTGTCCCTGGTACTTAATAAGATACTTGATGAGCGGATGGAAGATTTCAACAATAGTTTTAAGAAAATGCATGTAGAGTTGAAGGCTGATTTGGACAGAATGGCTGAATTGCAAGGTCGGAAGTGTGAGGAATTGGAGAATAGGTTAGATGGAGAATGTAATGAGAGGCATGTGCAACAAGAAGAAAGATTAGAGGAAAAACTGCAACAAGTTACAAATGGAATATTTGACGAGTTAAAATCTGAAAGGTGTGTACAGGAAAATGTGGAGGAGAAGGTGAAGGTGGTAAAGAAGAGAGTTCAGAAGGTAGAAGTAGAGCAGTGTGTAGATATTAATTGTGGTATCATAGAAAGGATCAGGATAGTAATTTTAGAGAAATCGTTAAAAAACTTACATGACCAGTGAAGGCAATTTCAGTAAATAACATGAATGTGACCCCAAAGGGAGGAAATTTAAAGCGAAAGAAATGGCGAATTGTCAAACACGGGTGTAAAGTTAAGAAAGTTGAAGTGGAGATTAATCATATTGTTGAGAGGGACATAAGGTTGTTAAAATTAATTGATGTATTTGCAATTAAGTTTAAGAAAAAATTTAAACGTGTAGAGCATCAGATGGAAGCTGATAAGTGTGAAGGTAATGCGAACGCATTGAACAAGCAGGTTAAAGGACAGCTGATCATGTTTGTAAACAAAGACGAGTATGATAAAAACAGAGTAGGAAGAAATTTGTATGTGTTAAGGAATTGTCGTGGTTATAGATTTCCTAGGAACCCAGGTGGAAAAACCCAATGTGGTATTTTGGTAAATGTAAACAAAAAAAAAGTGTTACATAAAATGCCAAAAACAGATGTTTTGCCAGAGGTCAAATGACTTTGTAGTAGATGTAAGAAACAGCTGATGGCAGATAAAAAAAAATTGTACTCCAAATGTAATTAGCTGTAAAAACGATGTGGTCAGTTGACTGTTTTTGACGCACATCAAAGAGCTGGATGTCAAACTAATAAATGTCATATGATGAATTAAAAACAGCTGAGAATGAGTAAAATTTTATGTAAACACATTGTAAAGAAACAGATGTTCTGTCAAAAACAGCTGATTGAAATTTAAATTGTGAAATGGCAGAGTAATACGGACAGAAATCTGCTGTTATTCCCAAAGATTCAGCCAACTGTCAATAGATGTAAAGGTCAAGTGTTTAAATTGATTTACATTTACTTTAAGAAAGTCTCCCAAACAACACATCAGAGAAAATGTGTGGGAAGAAAAAAAATGTAAATGGAAAAATTGTTTGGAAAAATAAAATGTGTAATTAGAATTAAAGTTGGTTAATTGAGTGATTTGTATATTTACTCAATGTTTGCTCTTATGAAAGAATATGTCAAAGAAAATTGTAATTAGTTCTAAGTGAATTTTTGTAAATATTTTGTAATTTTGATTAAGGGCGTTGGTCATTCATATTGTTTACGACTGTGGTTCAGCGAGTGTCATATTAAAAAATTGTACAATTTTTTAAATTCATTGGGGGCGGGGAAAATGTAACATGAAAAGTTACACTTAACAATGCAGGCCAGCTTACGAGTTGCAATTGTTGAGGAACTGGCGCAACTTGAGCCAACAATGTAGTCTGGCGAGTTGGGAGTCATCATGGGGTAATGGAAGGAGCAGGTTGTGTCGGTGGGACGACGAGAGAATGACCACGCCCTGCAGATATAATTTTTTCTCATGCTCTGATTGAAATTAAAGCTACTAAAATCCATTTTTGGTGTTTTTTGTGAAAAATACCTGGCGCCCTAAAGGAATTAGAAAGCATCGAATACGGAGGAACGCGGTATCCGCTGCAAAATATATATATATAATAAACACAATTAGTACAGTAAAGAGAGATAGTAAGGTAGTGGCTTAGTTGAAGTGTAAAGCTGGCAAACACAGTGGAAAATACTGGGATTTCTTCATATTTCTTTGGAGGTAACCACCCTCTTCATCAGGAGATAGGGAAGAGACCCAACAATACCACCAACTTTTTCTCTTAAAGAAACTCAGTGTAGTGGCAAAGAATTCAAAGGGGCTGATTGCTGACTTTGACTGATGGCTGCCTGTCACTAGGAATACATTGGATAATTGTAAAGTTAAAAGTATACAAATTTGGAAGAACGGTAGGAAATTCACTTAAAATCATATATTTGGCATAGTGTTATGCTCCAAGAAAGACATATGATCAGTGTAGAGAGGAATGGAACATGAAAGTAAGGCTGAAAATTTTCAGTATAGCCAGGACTCAAACCTAGAATCACGAAATCAACCATGAAACCATTGCTTGAGCTGCGATATGCATAAGCCAATTCCACCACCACACTGAGTACAACTTACTGAACATATTCAGTCTTTATTATCAGGATAGGTAGGATGGATAGCGAAAAGGGATAGAAGCATTTGAAGCATCCTTTAATTTTTATATAATACAATGAACTTACTAACCAAGAAATTTGTTGGTGGTGATATGGTAATGTGATAATGATACAACTTGTCTGCATTATTTGTGTATATATCACATTTTAGTAAATGGCTTTCACCAGCATATATGCCATGCCGAATTCCACTTCTACGAGCCTTTGCACTACAGCGGCATAAAGGTCCATCATTCATCTGAATCAATAAACAAATGTAATATGTAATTACTTGAAGAAAGATAAACAATATATAAGTAGTCCAAATGATTTCATGACTTACTTAAAACTAGTCATATTATATATATTGAAAGTATGACATAATTAATATTTCTACATTGCCATAAAACTTTGCAGATAAATGAATAATATACTAATTCAATATAAAAACTGATATATATATATAAATAATTGGATAGAAAGAAAGATAGAAATATTTGGGAGAAAGGCAGGAAATTCGCTCTTTGAATCATATATATCAGTCTTTCTTCCTTCTTCCATTCCCTTCTACGCTTGACATATGTATTTCCTTGTACATGATTCCATGCCGTACATATGATTCAAAGAGCGAATTTCCTGCCTTTCTCCCAAATATTTCTATCTTTCTTTCTATCCAATTATCAAATGCGTGACTTCGTCACTTATCCCATATATATAAACAACTAATAGGGAAAAGACAGAGAGATAGAAAGTAGGTGACTTACCTGAGCCCTGCAGATATAATTATTTTTCATGCTCTGATTGGAATTAAAACTATTAAAATCCATTTTTCGTGTTTTTTGAGAAAAATACCTGGCGCACTAAAAGTTATAAATCCTTGAATACGGAGGAACGCGGAATCCGCTACATTTAGTGCCCAACGTGGAGCATCGAACAACGAAGTTTTGTGAGGACGACGTACGTGGTACCCGAGAATTATTTGAGAGAAGTAGAAGGAACACTGTGGAAGAGAGCTGATCTACGCATAGTGAGGGGTCAAGTGTTCCAGTGACTGCTGTGTGGATATCTTTGAGAGGTGTGTGTGTCCGCGTAAAAAAGCAGAGTACGGTGTGTATGGAGAAGTGGAAGTAAGAGTACGAAGACAGGTTCCAAAAGTTGGTAGCAAATAAATGTATTTTGCGTAATATTTTGGTTGCGGTTTCTGTGTTCTGTGGTGTTTTAAAAATGGAAGAAGTGCAGGAGGGTATTGAGAAGGCAGAGGACGCTATGCTCAGGAAATTGTCCCTGGTACTTAATAAGATATTTGATGAAGAAAAGGAAGTTCTTGATGACATGGTTAATTGTATTAAGGAAATGCAGGCAGATTTGAAGTCTCGTTTAGGGAGCGTAAATGAAACATTAGAAATAACAGAGGAAAGAATTAATGCACGGGGTAAAAAAGGAGGTGAATCACGCGAGAACTGCCACGACTCTGACCTGCTGATCATGCATGCAGGTGTATATAAGGAAGAATGTGTAAATAGTGGTGATAAGCAGATAGAAAATAGGGTAGAATTAAAAAGTGTGATAGACTTTAATGTTAATGGTATACGGAGTGATTTTAAGCTGGCTAAGCATTCATGTGCTAAGAGTGCCAAAGAGAATGTAAAGGTAAAGGATACAGATTTGGTAATGAAATCTTTCTGTATGAAAAATTGTGTTCATTGCCGTAAACGGCGAAATAGAAAGAAAATCCCCCGAACAACACAGAGGAAACAATGTGTGGGAGGAAATGTTAAGCGAAAGAAATTGCGAATTGTCATACGTGCGTATAAAGTTAAGGAAGGTGAAACGGATGTTAATCATAATGTTGAGAGTGGTGGAAGGTTGTTAAAATTAATTAGTGTATCTGCGGATAAGTTTAAGAAAAATTGTAAACATTTAATGCGTCAGATGAAAGTTGGTAGATATGAAAGTAATGTGAACGCAGTGAATAAGTAGATTAAGGGACAGCTAGAACAGCTGATCATGGTTCTCAACAAAGATGATGTAATTAAATGTTTTGCAAATAGATTTAAGAAAAGCTCCCGAAAAATGTACAAGGAAAAATTACTTGGTATAAAAGGTTGTTGTAAAATTAAGTGAAACTTAATGTTTAGCAGAAAATTTGTTTCCATTGCTCAAAAATATGCATCCTATGGTAACAATAGAGTAGAAGAAATTTTGAATGTGTTAAATAGTTGTGATGATTGTGGACTTCCTTGGAATCCAGGGGGAAACTGGATGCTGTATTTTTTACTAATGTCAAAGGTTTTAAATAAATTGGCTATGTTTAAGTATATTATTGTAATTAGTGTTAAGGAATTGTGGTGGTTATAGATTTCCTTGGAACCCAGGTGGAAAAACCCAATGCGGTATTTTGGTAAATGTAAACAAAAAAAAAAGTGTTACATTAAATGCCAAAAATAGCTGTTCTGCCAGAGGTCAAATGACTTTGTAGTAGATGTAAGAAACAGCTGATGGCAGATAAAAAAAATTATGTACTCCAAATGTAATTAGCTGTAAAAACCATGTGGTCAGTTGACTGTTTTCGACGTACATCAAAGAGCTGAATGTCAAACTAATAAATGTCATATGATGAATTAAAAACAGCTGAGAATGAGTAAAATTTTATGTAAACACATTGTAAAGAAACAGATGTTCTGTCAAAAACAGCTGATTGAAATTTAAATTGTGAAATGGCAGAGTAATACGGACAGAAATCTGCTGTTATTCCCAAAGATTCAGCCAACTGTCAATAGATGATTTACATTTACTTTAAGAAAGTCTCCCAAACAACACATCAGAGCAAATGTGTAGGAAGAAATAAAAATGTAAATGGAAAAATTGTTTGGAAAAATAAAATGTGTAATTAGAATTAAAGTTGGTTAATTGAGTGATTTGTAAATTTACTCAATGTTTGCTCTTATGAAAGAATATGTCAAAGAAAATTGTAATTAGTTCTAAGTGAATTTTTGTACATTTGATTAAGGGCGTTGGTCATTCATATTGTTTACGACTGTAGTTCAGTGAATGTCATATTAAAAAATTGTACAATGTTTTAAATTCATTGGGGGCGGGGAAAATGTAACATGAAAAGTTACACTTAACAATGCAGGCCAGCTTGCGAGTTGCAATTGTTGAGGAACTGATGCAGCCCGGGCAAACAATGTAGTCTGGTGAGACTTTTAGGAGTCGTCAGGGGGTAATGGAAGGAGCAGGTTGTGTCGGCAGGACGACGAGAGAATGACCACCCCCTGCAGATATAATTTTTTCTCATGCTCTTATTGGAATTCAAACTATTAAAATCCATTTTTGGTGTTTTTTGTGAAAAAATGACATTGTCATGTTTATTAAAACAATTAATGGGGGAAGGACAGAGAGATAGAAAGACGATGACTTACCTGAGGTTCATAGATGGTAGACACCTTGTGAGATTTAGAGTACTTGAAATATCGGAGGCACCGCCCCCTTCATCAGAAAGTTAGGAAGACATTTCCAGTGAATGGCTAGCCGACTGGAAATGTCTTCCTAACTTTCTGATGAAGGGGGCAGTGCCTCCGAAAATTCAAGTACTCTAAACCTCACAAGGTGTCTACCATCTATGAACCTCAGGTAAGTCATCTTCTTTCTATCTCTCTGTCCTTTCCCCATTAATTATATATATATATATATATATATATATATATATAACACAATTGCTTTCATACCAATTACTATTAGGGTAAGTTTTTAAGAATTTTTCTGAGAAAGGAGATAAATAATAAAAGTCTATGTTTGGACATACACTAAGCTTCTAAATAGATTACATTATGTAAGGCAACAAAGAGGATTTTTTAAATATAGGCAGCATATACTTCTACAACCACTTCATGAGCATAATGCAAAAAACCAATTATTTATGGAACAAGTCAACAAGTTGACTACTTAATCACAAATATCACAATTGCAGCTGCAATGAGAAACATTGCTCTAACACAATACAGAAACATAATTAAA
This sequence comes from Eucriotettix oculatus, assembly GCA_034510155.1. NCBI lineage: Eukaryota > Metazoa > Arthropoda > Insecta > Orthoptera > Tetrigidae > Eucriotettix > Eucriotettix oculatus. Next base: position 218,999,647 of record CM067376.1, on the reverse strand, counting down.
CATGAACAGCATACACAAGTTTAAATCATTGGAAAAACCAATGGAACTACCTTCAGAGATGCTTCCTCCTCTCTTGACACCTCAGTCAGTTTTGAGAAGTGTATGCCTTGGAGTAACAGACCTTGTATATATCGTAATAATATGAGCACAGTTAATATTTGAACAGTCGTCCTGATGCCTCCTAAACTTTTTGAGGTATTGGGAAAGGAATGCGGCATACCCAAAGCAAACACCACACTAATTAATGAAAGGGCATAGAACAAGAACCAATAGCCTGATCTACCTGATTCAGGTTTCCTTGAGTTTTCTCTGCATCACTTTTAGGTGAATACCAGGCAGAGTCCTTAAACTATAGTCCAGGGGCCCTAGTTAACCCTTGGCTCATATGTTCTTTTCATATCTACCCTATCAAATCTATTCCTATGCCATAAAAGGAAAGTTGCCACCTTTCTTACAAGTCACTCTCAAAACAAATGTATCTATCACCATTCAAACATCATTCCCCATTCCAGTATATTTTTAGTGTAATATCCTTACCTCACCAGATTCATTAAACCACATTTCAGGATGAAGCCGATAGGGATGCATTCGTTTTCTTTCAAGTTCTTCCATTGTGCAGTTTTCTTCATCAGTTGAGCTTTCACCACTAGAGCTCTCACTAGTACTGCATATTTCAGCTGCAACATTACAATTACATTCAATATTTACAATATGTTAAAATGTTGAATTTCAAGAAAAGATTTCATAATGAATACACTTAGAGCTGAAGGTGATTTACAATAATAAATACCCTACTCAAATGACAAGTATATTTAAAATGGCAACTAGAGGAAAAAATTAGGAAGAGAACACATTACCTAATAATGGCCAAATTATTAGGATGTAACTGTATAATCAATACCAGATGTAATAAAAGTCAACTGAATACAAATCAGCATGGCACTAGAACTAAAGAGGAAGAGATATAACAATTTGTGCAGCTGAACACAAAATGTGAAAAGAAGTCCCAAAAATGTTTAAGAAAACTTGAAAGGATTGCATAAGGTATGATGAGATATAAATTTTCATTCAATTATAGTGGAAAATAGTGAAACAACCAAAGCAAATCAAATATATGGTTGAAAGAAAAACAGATTTTAATTAATCATAAGCAGTCAAGATGAGACAGGGAGTTTAAGGAGACAGAGACTGAAACATTTTAAATATAATCTTCAGGTTCTTACATTTATGCTTTGCCACTCGTAGACGCTTCTTCCGAGGAGGGCATTTATACATAGGTCTAGACTCAACAACTCTCCTAGCCCTTTGCACAAGTTCACAATTAAATCGGTGACATAATGCAACAAGCTTTGTTGTGGCTCTCATTACCATAGGGTTCCTAGAATTATAAATTAATAATTAAACAAACTTCTTTAGATACATACATACATATTTTTCCAGTAATAGTTTCAAATAAGTTGAAATAGTTAGAATATAAATATCACTGTTTCCTACAATAAACAGCATACATCAAATTATCTTATAATATAATGTACACTATAGGTTTACAATAATATATTTTGTTAACATAATGATCCAAAAATAAAGCAATGAATTTGTTTTCAAAGGCAGTCAGAGAGGGTAGGTAAAAAATTTATACTATTTTTAAACTCCTAGATATTTATTTCCTTTTTATAAATGATGAATACAGGGAAGATATATATGATCACATTTTCAGACATATAAATTTATGTAATATGGAGAAAAACACATCTCCACTTGAAGGTAATAAAGAACAGGTAAAAAATATACACAAGAAATTGAGTAACACTCAACTTACTCAGCATCTCTCATATAAAACAGGTCTGCAGGAGCTGTACGTGTCCAAACCTTTTTTTCTTGTTCCAAGATTTGCTCAGGTTTTAATTTTGCCATTTCTTCCAACTTTAACTGCATTTCTTTTATGGTAGAGCAATAATTTTTCCTGTTTAAAATTAAATATATTTCATAGTGATGAACAAATTATTCTTTGTCAATACAAAATTAACACTCGTTCAACTGTCAACAGTTTCTTGTATGAAATCTACTAAAATGTCAGTTTTAAGTAATTTAAATCTTAATTTTATGCAATATGTTAAAATGCCAACACAACACAGAAAATGCATAACAATAATGAATATTATTAAAAGTCCACCAACTTTAGGAACCTCCTCAGTTAATTAATTAAAATAATATAAATTTTTGTATAACAAATTGTAATACAATTTTTAGTATTATTTTAATGAAGAACTGAGGTGGTTCTGAAAGTTGATGTACGAAACATTTAATATTCAATTGTTTCACTTCTTACTTTTGGTCACACTTTGTGTTTTATTTATAATATTAAGAATATGCTAAGTAGATTAGAGAGGATATGATAGTTATGTAGAAATGTAAAGGCTTGAGCAGAATTGGTTAGCAATTAGTGTTGAATCAGACCAGTCTAAGGGCTTATATAACTTAGCGCAAACATACAACTTATTAAAAGAATTTGGCTTCATAAGGTAATAACATCTCTACCTGAAGCTGAAGAAAGAGCATTACTAAGCAAATATTTACATCAAAATATGTAATTCATATTATATAATTTAATATAGAAAGCTTAGGAAGTTACTAAATAACTGACCTGGTACATAAATTTGTGGAGCAAAAAACCAAGATTTTTAAAACTATTAGTTTATTAACACATGCAAATGCATGAAATACTACAAGAGCTTCCTTAAAACAAAAACTACCAATGTGACTATCTGAAAAAGCAAAATTTAAATGTTTTCACTGTTCACTTACCTCCACTTTTTTAATAATATGTCTCTCTCAGAATCAACTGATGCAGACAATGAACCCGACTGCTGATAAGTTTTTGATTTCTCTCTTTGTTTTGTATCCACTTTTGAGCTTAAACTACAGCTGCCAGAAAAAAGTTCTTTAAAATCCTTATCACTTTTCACACTAGATTCACTAATGTTCAGCTTTTTCTCTGTTTCAGGGCTTTTAGAAGGCTTTCTGTGGGATTTTGATGTGGGACTCCTTGATGATTTTCTTGAATAACACCTAGAACTGTCTCTATGTCTTGAACGGCTCCTAACTGATCTATCATGAGAACACCTTGATAACCTGTCTCTTTTGTGTCCTCTTTCATATTTCCTATCTTTGCTTGGTGAAACACCGTCACGACTCCTGGGCCGTTTCCTATTCCTTGAACTTGAATGTCGCTCAAAACTATAAGTATTACTCCTGTTCTCAATTTTAGACCTCAATTCAGTGTCTCTTATTTCACGTTCATATCTTGGCAATGACCTATCTTTCGAGCGAAATTCACGAGATTTGCTATGTAAAATTTTAACATCTGATCGTTGATGAGAGGATACACTTTCCCTGGAGTTTCCACTTTCAAATGTAATTTCACTAGTAGATGAATGCCTAAGGCTATTTCCGCTGTACGCTGAATTTGACTGAAAATGGCAACTTTCATTCCAACTCATACTATTATGGGAATGATAATCTACTACCTGGTTGGACCACACATTATTAGGAATACTATTCATCAAATTTTGTGTTCCAGGAACAATAGGTGCAGCATTTGGTGGAGGGTAGGGAGGTACATAAACAGACTGTGTACTATAATTATTTTGTTCATGATTGGGCATGTATGGCACATAAGGTTGGTTTGTAATATTGTGTGGTATATTACATGCATTATTATAGTGGTAAACACTCTGACCATGAGTTCTTAATTGTGACTCTGGATATGGGTAATATGATCCTGCATGTTGACTCATTTGTGAACATTCATTTTGAATTAATTCTGGTGGAATATATCCGGGATTCATATTACACCAACCAGGGGTTGTAAATCTTTCGTGTGGATATGACATTATAGAAATTCCTAAAATTATGGAAAGAAGAGTAGACGTCAAGTCTTCATTTCAGTCAAATATGAACAAAAATTTTACCTAAAATTCGTTAATTCTATATAAAAAATATTTTATTACACAGATAATTTGCCTGAGTGAGAAGTAATGTTAATTTATTTGCAAAGAGATAAGTATTTACAATTGAAATATTAGGACACATAATTACTTGACCGTTAATTTCAGGCGTAATCAATAAACATTGCAGTATTATATTATCCCTATTTCGTTGTTTTCATAGTATGGACACATATGCCAAGCTCGATGTATCGAAGTCTTCGATTGCTTTCGATTGTTTTCACGTAACAACGGATGTTAGATTTGGAAGGGACTGCTACTTGGACAGCATAATAACTAGAGATGGTTAAACGGGGAAAGACGGGAAACAATGAAGCAAAAGGAATGTTTCTATTTATACAACATAATTTTATTATTTAATAATCACAGTACAATTGATGATGAGGCACATAAAATAGGCCACGAGTCTCAATAGGAAAAAATATTTATAATCGGTCATTTCAGTTATACATAACACAATTTTTTGGTAGTTGCGGGATACACTTCCATTGTGTTCGGAACCTTGCCGAAGATATAGCGAAATAAATCTAGCTCTAGAGACCCCAACTCTTCCAACAAGTTGTTCATGAAACCAAGAGTACCACTTTGGCAATTAATTCTCGAGCCCACAGTCTATGCTTTCGTTTCTGTATTTTTTATTTTCTTCCAGCTTCCATTATAAATAGCAAGGCAGCAAGTTTCGGTCTATGAAACACGGACATTATGCAACCGCGAAATACCAAGGAAAAATATATTAAACTTGGTATAAATAATATATCGATAATATGCAACATCACAGTTGACTGGTCGAAATTGACAAAAAGACTAACAGCAGAATAGTGTAAACATGTATCAGAGATCACTGTCTCTTCTATAATGCGGGCAGCACATTCAGACAGTTGTCAGTGAAGCACTGGGCAGTTATCTGCCCTCGGTGTGAATGGTTGGCAGTGCACAGCCAACCGAACCTGAAGAAACATCACTGCCCGTATAAACCTAGCTTAATGTGATGATGGATAACAAATTGTCGGACCATTTACCTATAAAATTGTCTAATGAAGAAACTGAATCAAGGAAACATAGTATATTTGTTGCATATATGATTTATATAATTTCCTTATACTATTACATCTCTGGGAAACGCTGTAACTTCAATGTCTTGTCTTTAAAATTTCAGCAGTTATGACAGTTGGCACCAAAATGCCTCTCCATAAATGTCTTGCTCGCATGATATTTTTGTTGGGAACGTCTACCATCGCGGCGCCATTAAATGATCAGTAAAGGTTAAATGGAAGTGGTCGAAAGCTGGTGATGCATCATTTGAACTGTGTAAAAAATTATTGGTCTGTGACTCTTTATTGGTTCGTTATGATTTTAACAAATTATTAAAATTGTTCACTGATGCATCACCAGTAGGAATTCCTGTTGCATTATCGCATATTATGCATGCCGGGTCTGGCAACCGTAAAGTTTTACATCGCGATTATTAACAAAGTCCCAACGTAATTATTCACAGATTGACCGCGAGGCTTTGCTCATTGTGTTTGCCGTTAATAATTTCAGCAATTTTGTTTGGACAACGTTTTACATTCGTTACTGACTGGGCCATTGCTGCAATAGTTGGGCATAAGAAGGCTATGCCTGCTGTCGTCGTCAAAATAGTAGAACCCTGAGTTAGAAGCTTCACTGTGTCCATTCGGAAATACCTGCGTTATCTCTTTTTACGCAAAATTTAATGCCGTTTTATGATATGCGAAAACAATTTTTTAAACCTTTTTTACATGCATCAGGGTTTTTTGTCCGTACCATACGATGTTAGACCTCCCTACAAAAAATCCAACTATGGCATGGAAGAAACAACAAATTTTGGAATGGTGTCAATCAAAAGCCCAGAACTGATTTAGCTGACAAAATCAGGATTATTAGAAATTAGTAAGTCATTTTATATTATATTATCAAATGGTGTTGCGGAACGTGCCGTGTGAAATTTTAAATATCTGAATAATAAATTACGTAAGGAAAATAAGTCAATGTCACTTCAAAGGCTTATTGAAAGAATGTTGGTTAATTATAGAACTACGCCACATAAAATCATTGGTTACACTCCTTCCGAGTTATTTTTTAAATGAAATATAAGTACTAACTTATTGATAATGAGATCTTTTGATAGTTGACAACAAGGTTAAAATAACAATCAAGATAAACCGAGACAAGAATTGGATTCCGTCAGTTGTCGAGAGTATTGATGGGACTAGAACAATAACTGTTTCAAATGAGGGTGCTTCGACCGCGTTATTCAGGAATTGATACAACGCAATACAAGTCCGACAATAATACAATTGTATATGACGTTGAACTGCCTGGAGTCGAATTTTCTGGAACGAATGATGGTCGAGCTGAAACCATAAGCAGAAATAATGAATGCCGGGTCATTGATCGTGCTGATGCGAATGTGGAACACGGCAATCAGTTCAGACCGAAGAGAACCGTAAAAGGACCAAAATATCTTAAATATTATGTGTAAAACAAATATAAGTGAGGGGGATTTTATTTACTTATTATGATTAATTAATTCGGCCCCATGCTGTGCGCCTGTTGTAAAAAATATATGGCAGTGAGGTAATTTTATTATTAATTATTATTTAAGTTGTTATAATTATTGGGAAAATTATATTTTTGAACCAGAAATTAATTTAAAATCAAAGTAGACATATATTTTAACAAGAATAAAATTTGATTACCGAAATAATAACAAAATTACTCACATCCATATATTTTATGCTGTTGGTGCCGAACATGGGACCTAATTAATAAATCATAACAAATAAATAAAATCCCCTTCGCTCATATGATATATGCGATAACTCGGGCATGAATTTGTGAAACAGAAGCAAATGGAAAATATTACATAAAACTCGGCAGATTTAAATTTCAAATTTCTGTCTTCTCTCAATGTTGTTCTGAAATACTTTTCTCTAAATTGTTTGTGGTTAGTGAATAATGTATGTGGTTGCATTATTTTATTGTTGGGTATTGGGCGTGTGTTTTTCCCAGATCGCAGTAATAACACATTAAGGCTATTGCAATTTGATTTTGGTGTTGTTTAAATTTTGAATGGTTAATTTAAATTAATCTGGGGGTAATAATTTTGAAATCTAGATTCCTGCTACTAATATCACTGCCACCCATTACGGATGCACATTATATATATATATATATATATATATATATAGTGATAAAAAGGCGGATTTTGTGAGGTTGTGGCGTTACGAGGCGCAGTTCGGCCAACAATGGCTAGTCGGCGTGTATAAAAAAGACGATGGTGAAACCCCGCGGGAAAGCCCCGCCGAACGAGTGTAAAAAATGAGGGCGGGGAACCCCGAAATTTTGTGAAAAAGGGGAATTCCCGTAGGAAGATTTAAAAGGGAAGCCGGTGGGTGACTCGGCCCCCAGAAGGCAGGCGAGTGGAGCAGAGGACGGACGTGGACCGAGCAGAAGTGAAACGAGTGGAGGAGAGGACAGACTTGGTCCGAGCAGATATCCAGAAGTGAGAGGAGTGGAGGAAAGGACAGACTTGGTCCGTGCAGCCAGAAGCCAGATGAGAGGACGGACGTGGTCCGAGCTGTGAGAAGTCAGACGAATTGAGGAGAGGACGGACGAGAGCAGACGTGATCAAATCCTGCAAGACGCCAGAGAGACGCACAAACATTCGAGAGGTGGATGTTTGTTGGCCCAGTAATTGTGGGTAAGCTATAAAAAATTTGTGAAACTTGCTCATTGCTCTGGATAAATAATATTTAATGATTTTTCTTTCTATTTTCAGCTACTGCATACTCCATCTCTTGAGAGACCCAAAATCCCCTGAGATTAAGCCCGTGCATTCACTTTAAATTAATAAATGAAAATTTTTAAAATTGATCATAATTTGTTCTGTTAATTAATAAATGTTTTATACCCAACAAGTATATTACAATATATATATATATATATATATATATATAACATGTAAAGTTATAGCCCAGACAAAATATATACGAGCAGGATTGTAGCTTGCGACCTGTTGAACAAGTTTCACACCACGACACAGACAGGCATTGTTGTCGAGAAGACGTATTGTCGTTTGGCTGCTGTAAGCGGAAGCGTACGGGCAGTCCAGGGTAAGAATGTCCTCTTATACGAAGGTGTTGTGCTCCGCGAATCCTCGCGGCCATGTGATAATCAACTGCTATCGAATCAAACCCTGCTGTAGGTGGTGAAACGCCGGAAAGTAATTAAAGTATTCGTTTATTGTGTAATTAAGTTATGTCGACGAATTATGAGAGTTGTTAGCGGAGAAGGAATGAGTGATCACGCCCTGTTAGATTACCAATTCGTACTCTGATTAAAAGTAAACTATTAAATTATCTTTTGGTGTTTTTATGAACAATTAATACCTGGCGCCCTAAAATTTCTTAAAACCCAATATCGAGGAAGAGCTGCGCAAGATCGGAAACGACCGTATCTTCTACGTTTGGTGCCGCAAAGTTGAGGCATCGAACAATATACATTCCACGACATTGGTGAATGTGCTGACGGACATTGAACAGTGGCAAATTAATACCAAATGTATCTGCTACATTTGGCGGCCAACGTGTGGCTGAGAACATCGAATATTTGTGAGGCATCAAGCATTGAAAGTGTGGAGGACGACGAGCGTGATACCCGAGAAGCGAACGAGTGGAAGCGAAGTCGCTGCAGTGGACGCACCGCTGGAGGGTCAAGGGTTCCAGTGACCACTACGTGGATATCTTCGAGAGGTGTATGGGTATGTGTAAAAAAGCAGAGTTTGGTGTCAGTGGAGAAGTGGTACGAAAAAGAAGTCCGGTTCCACAGGTTGGTGGCAAACAAATAAATTTGGTGATATTTTGTTTGGGGTTTGGTTATTTTGTCGAGTTTTAAAAATGGAAGAAGTGTAGGAGGGTATTGCATGTGAAAGTGTAGTCGAGAAAGAAGAGGACTGTACTCTCAAGCAATTATTCATGTTAATTAATAATAAGTTTGGTGAGCATAAGGAAGTTTTTTATGACCAAATTAATAGTATTCAAGAAATGCAGGTAGATTTGAAGTCTGATTTAGACAGAACGATTGAGTTGCAAAGTCGAAGGTGAGAGGAATTATTTCATAGGTTAAGTAGAGAAGATAATGACAGGTATATGCAACGAGTAGAAATGTTAGGGAAAAAATTGATGCAATTTCATGTAATAAAATGGGTAACCCACGTGATAACAGACACGACTCCGATCAGGTAATTGAGAAGCTCATGCATGAAGGTGTAAATATGAAGGAAGAATTTGTAAATATATAGAAAATATGGTAGAATTAAAAAGTGTGGTAGATCTTAATGTTAATGGTATACGCAGTGATTTTATGCCAACCAAGCATTCATGTGCTAAGAGTGCTAAAGTGAATGTAAAGGTACAGGATACAGATTTGGCGGTGAATCCTTTCTGTAAGCAAATTTGTGCTCATTGCCGTAAACGGCGAAATATACAGAAGATCCCCCGAACAACACAGAGGAAAAATGTCTGGGAGGAAATGTTAAGCGAAAGAAATTGCGAAGTATCAAACTTAGGAGTAAGTTTGAGAAAGATGAATTTGACATCAGTAAGAACGTTAAGCTTGATGGGAAGTTAGTAGAGTTAATTGATGTATCTGCGAACAAGTTTAAGAAATGATTTAAGCATGTACAGCATCAGGTGAAAGTTGGTATAGGTGAATGTAATGCGAACGCAGTGAATAAGCAGAACGAGGGACAGCGAGAACAGATGGTTATGCTTGTAAACAGTGATGAAGTATTGAAATATTTTGCTAATAAATTTAAGAAAAACCCCCGAAAAATGTATGAGAGAAAAGTACGTGGGAGAATAAATCGTCGTCACCCAGATAAAGTTAATGTTGATGATTAGCCCAAATAGGAAGGGGATCACAATAATATTGTGAAGACGTCATATTAAGGTATGGAGTCGTCGATTAATGTTTTAGTATAACATGAGAGTCACTGAGAAAAAGACCAGCTAGTACCTTGAATTTTTAATATTGTGAAATGCCAGAGGTGATGGAGAAAGAAATATGGGTAGAATTTGTGTGATATTTATGAACAAAGTGGTGGTTCAATGATGATTATTACAAAGAAATTGGATTCAAGTTAATGATGAGGTAGAGATAGCAGTGGGATGAAATTGAAAACTTGTTTGTTGAGAAGTTATGTAACATCAAACTATTGTGCAGAAATAGTGTCAGTATCTTATCTACTCTGATATATCAGGGGTTGTTTATTTAGATTGATGTTGCGTATATCGTCCCTTTTGATCCCCAGTTGAGTACAGGTGCATTGAATAAGCAGTACACACGTTAGATTGACACTTTATTTGGTATAATACGACATGAATTATATAGATACATTCCATAAGACCGCTGCTCGCGCATTCGAATAGTCAGTGAGAGATCTCCACTTCCGCGTCAGCGGTGGCGGCGCCACGAACGAAACGCTCTAACGAGCGAACACAACATTCCTCTCCCCTAGGTTTCGTAGTCCGATAAGTAGGGTGGAGGGCGATGTTTTCTCGTAGGCAAGGACCTCGGCCTTGCTTGGGTTCCAGGAGTCGACGGACTGCGGATCGGCGTTCCTGACGAATCTTGGCTTGAATTTGCATCAGGTGGTTCATGGTTTCCGGCAGGTGGTTCCTCTGGATCAGCTGCGGCGGCCATAGTCCCAGTCGGATGAATCTTCGGGTTCATCACTGTTGGTCGGATCTTTACCATTGATACGTCGACGGAGTTGATCGACGTGACGACGCCAAACTTGTCATCAGGGGTCTGCACGCGGTAGGATACTGGACCGGTGACCTCGATGACTGTTGCCGGAACCCACTTCGGATTGTTTCCAAAGCCCTTCGCGTAGACTTGGTTTAACGGCGCGAAGACTCTGAGTCGTGGATTGGCTCTGGCATCTGCTTGGAGTTGTTCCTGCTTTGACGACATTTCCGCTGAGAAGTCGGGGTGCTGACGGCCTAAGCAGGTCTTGAGGTGACGTCCCATTAGAAATTCAGCGGGGCACGTGCCTGTAGTGGCGCTTGGAGTAGAATGCTGGGCTAGCAGGAATCTTGCGAGCCTCAGGTGCCACTTTCCAACAATGATTCGCTTCAGCGCATCCTTCACCGTCTGAACCATTCGCTCGACTTGTCCGTTCGAAGACGCATGCTTGGGAGCGACAGCGATATGGTGAATACCATTATTCCTGGCGAACTCCTGGAACTCGGCGCAGGTGAAGCCAGTTCCATTGTCGGACACGATGGTGTCAGGAATGCCATGCGTAGCGAACAATGGTCGTAGTGCTTGAATTGTCGAAATAGCGTCTATCGATTTTACTAGAATCACTTCCAACCATTTGGAATACGAATCGACGACTAGAAGAAATATGCAACCTTGATATGGGCCAGCGTGATCGATGTGAAGTCGAGACCACGGCTTCTTAGTACATTCCCATGGGAAAACAGGTACTTTCGGTGGTGCATGACGAGTTAACTGGCACGTCTCACATCGGTTGACGACGTCCTCGATCTACGCGTCAATGCTCGGCCACCAAACGTAGCTCCTGGTTAGTGCCTTAGTCTTGACGATGCCTTGATGAGAATCGTGCAACGTCTCAAGAATGTGCTGCCTTGCTTCGCTCGGAATAACGACGCGGCAACCCCATAGCAGGCATCTTCTATGAGCTGATAATTCATGTTGACGCCGAATGAATGGCGTGAATTCGTCGCCCAACTTCCCGGCAGGCCATCCCCTCCACACCCAGTTGAGAACACGCGACAGGAGCGGGTCCTTTGACGTCATCCGAAGCTGTAAGTGGCGGATTGTCCAATGCCTCCAGCAAGAGGACTTCGCACGGCAGCGGAACTTCGAGTTCGTCGGTGGGTAGAGGTAATCGGCTCAATCCGTCAGCATGGCCAATGGTCTTCCCCGGCTTGTAGACCAGCTTGTAGTCATAAGCTCCCAGCAAAAGACTCCATCGCTGCATGTGTGGCGAAGCATGTCCGGAGTAGGCTTGTCTTTAGCCAACAAACCTAGCAGCGGTTTCTGGTCCGTCTGGATCTCGAATGTCTGACCACATAAGTAATCATGGAATTTTTTAACGCCGCGTATAATCGCAAGTGCTTCCTTGTCGATTTGGGCGTAACGACGCTCGCTGAATGAAAAGCGACGGGTGTCTCCACTTCCGGTGCCAACTGGTGTCCCAACACAGCTCCGGTACCGTACTGTGAAGCATCACACGTCAATATAATGGGCTTCTTGGGGTCAAAGTGGACGAGAAGAGTGTCCGATGACAGCAGCTTCTTAACCCCTGTGAATGCGGTGTCATGAATTTGAGTCCACTTCCACGGCGCTCCCTTGTCCACTAGGCGATGCAGTGGCTCCGCGTTGTCGGCCTTGTTACGAAGGAAGACGTGGTAAAAATTCAGCAACCCTTGGAATGCTTGTAATTCTTCTTTGCATTTAGGTCTCGGCGCGTTGTGGATAGCGTCGATCTTGTCTGTAGTTGGTCTCACGCCGTTCTGATGAACCAGATAACCCAGGAATGTAACGCTTGTAGTCCCGACGATGCATTTTTCTCGATTCGCTCGAATACTAGAATCTGAAAATCGTAGAAATACCTCGCGTAAGTTTCCTGCGAGTTCTTCCGGCGTAGCACCCTTGATTAGCATGTCATCAAAGTATGGAATGACACCGGGAATCCCAGCCAGAAACGTTTCGATGAATCGTTGAAAGATACCTGGTGCAGTTGAAACCCCGAATTGCAACCTCTTGCACTTGAATGCGCCTCGGTGAGTGACAATGGTCTGGGCCATTGCGGATGCAACATCGACGGCAAGTTGCAAATACGCTTGCGACAAGTCCAGCTTTGCAAAGTAACGACCTCCTGCGAGTTCGGCGAGGAGTCGGTTGACGGATACTGATCTTGTCGAAGAACCTTGTTAATCGTACATTTGTAATCTCCGCATAGACGAATAGTACCATCGGGTTTCAGAATAGGGACTACTGGAGTAGCCCATTCGGAGTCGGCGACTGCTTCAAGAACTCCTTGATCTATCAGTCGGTCGATTGCCACATCCACCTTCGGAGTAAGCGCGAAGGGCAATTTCCGAGCCTTGAGTCGGATAGGATTAACCATCGGATCCAATCGTAGCATTACCGGTGGTTCTTTGTATGCCCCCAGTTCCTCACTGAAAACGTCGGGAAACTCTGGCGACGTCGAACTCATGCGTAGAATACCATCGAGTTTGATTCCCAGCGCAGTAAACCAACTCAATCCCAGAAGACTTCTCCTTTCCTTCTTCGAGATTAGTAGTGGCAACTTTCCATTGAATTTTCCATAGCAGACTTGGGCATCCAACATGCCTACAATCTCCACAGTTCGCTGGTTGTAGTTGCGAAGAAAATACGGCGACTTCTTAAAACGAGGTAATTTGTTACCGTAGATCCGTCGACAAGTTTCCAGGTCTATGATTGAAACTTTCGCACCATACACGCCCATTTCAATTGATGCTCCATTTACTCGCACGACGGTCTTGATTTCGGTCGCAGTGGACGATACTTAGCAGGTCTGGATATGCTGGAGGTTGTATACACTCGTCTTGTAAGGCTTCTTATCCTTTGGAGTTGGCGGTGGGCGACGAGAAGAACTTCCACGGTCCCCTTACGAGTTCTCCGCAGGCTTCAAACAACAAAAACGCTCGATGTGTCCCTTGTTCTTGCAACGGCGACACTCAGCATCTCGAAATTTGCAATTATCACGAAGATGACTACCGCCACAGCTTGCACAAGCTCCGATTGAATTCTGTCCGCTTTGTGGCTTACCGGAACCCATGTTCGGCCGTTGGCGTCGGTTTTCGTATTTCGGAGGATCCGTGTTGACTAGATTTGTATTGATAGTACCAGCACCTCGGATTTCTTTCGTATGTCGGGTAGCAGCTTCGGCTGCTAAAGCTTTTTCCTGTGCTTGCGCGAAGGTTAAAGCAGATTCGGCGAGCAACTGGCGTTGTAGAGCTTCGTCTCGGATACCGCAGACAAGTCTATCTTGCAACGCCAGGTCTAGTGTAGCGCCAAAATTGCAATGTTCAGCTAAACGGCGAAGTTCGGCGATATACGTATTAACAGTATCGTACGCAAGTTGATTTCGACGGTGGAATTGGAACCGTTGAAATATTTCAGATGGTCGCGGCGCGAAATGTGCTTTAATAAGAGCGGTTATTTCGTCATACGTCTTCGTTGACGTAGCTTCCACCGACACAAGAGAACAAACAACGGCGTACGTCTTTGCCCCACAAACAGTTAAAAATACGGCTCTCTTCTTACCGACTTCCTCGATTCCATTCGCTTGCATGTAAAACGCCAGTCGTTCAGCGTAAGCGTCCCACGACTGCGGTTGACTCACGTCGAATTCTTCAATCACGCCTAATGTATCCAGTTTCTTGAATTAATAGGCCACTTTTCTGAATTGTAGTGTGATTGATGACTTGAGTTACGAATTTCCACTTCAGAACTTATATTTTCGACGAACAAAATGTTCACTTTTTGAATGTTCAACTGCCACAGCAGTGCCTGAACCTCAGCTCTGGTTAGGTTCTGAGCCGGAGGTACAGCTTTACATAATATTCGAGTTGTGTAGATGTGCCATGCAATGGAAGTGTTGTTGTGTTTATTATGAACAAATGTCTAGGTCAGATAGAAGGCCAGGTTGAACCGTTAGTTGAAAGAAAGTGGGAGGTGGCAGCTGTAAGTCCACGAGATATGGATATGGAATTAAGTGGTGATATGAGGGGTGATTATCCCAAAGCGGTTGGGAATTGCATTGAAATTTTGGCAAAGCTGTTATTGTACAGAAATTTTGTGTGCAGGACCCCACCTGAGTTAGGGGAAAAGTCACAGGGGGACTGGAATTTTGTTTATGATCTGAGCTAGTACTAAAATGGATCTAGGGTGAATGGCACAGTATTGTGGTGACTCATGCCCCCTACATTGAATTGGTAAAGCAAAAATAATTTACTTTAATATTCTACCGAGTCGGGTAGCGAGGGTGGTCAAGGTCACGTCGGGATGAAACCTCGCCGATTACGGCACATCATTATTGCCTGGAGTGTATTATTGAGCAGATGGAGTCTCCCTGGGATTTGTGAGCAGTTGGAATCTGTCAGAGAGAAGTGCAGCGAGGGGAAGCAGAGGCAGAACAAGGAACATTTATAAAATTAGTTTCATTCATTCATTTGGTGGGAGTACAGAAATAAAAAGATAACATTTGATGCGGATTTAATCTGAAGGAGAGGCGTTAGAGGATCTTAATCAGAAGAAGACGATACAGCAGAGGAGCAGCCGGCGAACGAATAGGAACGAAGAACGACGTCATCAGGCGTTAACATCCGGTAACGGCATTTTTACCCGGGTTTTCCGTCTAAACCATTCTCGTTTGATTCGCGATTTTTTTATATTTCATTACTATCGTTTTTCACCCGCGTTCCCGAGAGCAGCCGTTTAGGAGCTGCATAGATTCTTCTTGCTTTACCGATATAGCAAAATTCATAATACATTTTATTCGTAAATTTATTTTTACTGAAACTTTTAGTTTGAGTTATATTATTCTTTTGTAAATAATTTTTATATTGTATTACCACAGTTTCGATCTTATTATCATGATTAAATTAATTATATTAAAGTTACCTATTCTTTATTTTATAATTTCCTTATTATTGTAAATATATTGTCGGAGTAAACAAGAGTTGAACCACACTATTGGTACATATGAATATTTTTTAAATATAGGTAAAAGTGATAGAAAGCTGATGACTTAAAACATGTGATTGCACTCACGTAAATAATTATCTAAGATACCAGATTCTCAATCCTGCTAAATTTAAAGCTTCGTTCCTGTGAACGATTTGATATCATAATTCTAAATTAAGAGTAAATTTTTTTTTAATGTTAGGTACATATAGCTTAATTTGTAACTTATAGGAGCACATAAAATATGTGATAAATGAGCAAGTTTTATTTTATGAAATATGGAGATAAATTTTTCATATATTTTTTTGGTCAATACAAAATTTCTTCAAAATTAATCTGGGGCAATGTGGTGTAAAATACCTTATGTTTCCTTATATTATTTTATTATAAATATTCAAATAAGGCTGCTATTATTGCTTAAATTGTTTGTGAAATATTGTTAGAACGAGTGGAGTCGGACTACAACGAGACAGTTACGTGGTGGATTGTGGGTCTACGATTTTGATTGTTGACAGGGCGTGCGCAAAAATGGCTTCGAGAACTTTCTCGATGCAATTTAGACTTTTTAACGTGTGAGTGTGCTTGGTCGTAATTAGCTAAGCAGGTCACCTGACCCAGTGGGAGCAAGATGGCTGAAACGGGGTTGGTAAGACGAACAAGCAGACGGCGGGGAGACGCCGAGGTGTGTGGTTCAGTTTTTGAGACGGGAGAACGCCGTGAGGGACGAACGTAAAAGTTGTGTGATTAGACGGCAGGTGGACACGGAAGTGTGTACAGTATATTTTGAGTGAAGAGTTGAGTAGTAGACCCATAAGTGGAAAGACGTATATTTAAAGTGAGGCAGACGGTCTGTGAACACATAAAGTGCCGGAAAGACGTTATGATTTGCGGAGTTTGAGAGGACGGCAAGCCGTTAAAGTTATTTTGCAGGACTGATGTTTGACTCGATACGCTGACCACGTGTCGCTCCAAATTCGGAATGTGTCATGCAAGATGACAGTCCGCAGTCGACTCGGTAGGCCCAGGCCCTCAATGGGCTATAGAGCCATGGAGAAAGAAAGAAAAAGATGTTTGAGTGGAGTGCAGCTTCCCATATTGCTGAGGTGGAAGACCGGGACTGAACTAAGCAAGGAGTCCAATAACGCTTAAGGGATTAACGAGAAGTGAGCGAGCAGCCAACCTGACAAGTCCATGTGTTACAAATAAAGGATACAGATGTGATATTGTAGGGTGGAGATAAGTAGCCAAACCAGATCTTGAATGCTGCAACTTTACTCTTGAGAGACTCTAAATAACGCCCTGAGACGGAGATCTTTGTATTCCTTTTTTTGTGTTTAAATCAATATAGTTTAAAAAAGTAAATAATCTTTGTTCTATCATTTTAATTACCTTTCATTATAATGTATTGTAATGAAGAAAAGGTTTAGCTCTTTATTAATTAAACAAGGAATGAATATGTAATTAAAATGGAAGGATGATTTCATAAGCAACTCCAATTTACAAGCTAAAAAGATTCAAATTTATCAATACGAATTACAAACAAAAGGTTAAAATGCGTACAGAGCAAAGTTTATATTTTGGGATCTAAGTACACTCTCCTTTTCCCAGGGGATTTTGGGCCAAGTAGCAGAGACGTTTTAAAAACAAATCAACTGTGTCCGACAATGCATATGATAGTGGGCGGGTCTCACCAGCGTCCAATTATTTACGGCTCGGTCGTCCTTATTCAGGCCATCAGCATCCCAGCAGCAAGGGTGAAGGGGGCGATGTCGATGAAGGCGCGATGCTCCAACTCTCCATCTCATGGATCATCAGGTTCACCGAAAACTGCTCAGGCTGTTCAGAGAAGCAAGCATATTGCAGGCTTGCGCACTCTCGCTAGGGTTTCAAACCCGACACGATACGCGAATTTTCGCATCCTTCTTTTTGATTATGGTTAATATTGTTGTATGGGCTCGTACGTCTGAGAATTAATCGTCTCAGTCCATCTCTAACTATCTCGCAAAGCGAAAGGCGTATGATAGGCTCGAAGATACCAGAGTTTCTGCTCAATTGTATCTAAATGACGGACGCAGTCGCTAAGGCAATCTGGCGAGTTACTAAAAACATCTCTATTTTCCCTTAGCATAGCTCTAAAAGCTTCCCTTTTCGTCCCCGAACACTCTTAATCACAAATTCCTTAAACTTATATTTCCTTAATGAAAGCCTTCGGGATTTTTTGGGTTCTTTCGTGAGGTAATGCTACCTGAACGTCATGGGAAAAACTAGAAATCTGTGGAATTTTCCGATATCTCCGAGTTCCTTCTCACGCATCGTAAAATCCTGCACACTCATGTCATCATACACATATTCATAATTTTCCTCATCTTCTTCATTCCATTCTCTCTGATTTCTATTGATATCATATATTTGCCTTTCGCCACTTAATTTCGCGCCCTGTATGTTCTGTTCACCAATTAAACGATATTTGTTTCCCACTATGCATATCTAACTCGATCCCCCGTATATGGCCTTGTCCGAAATCTACTTTGGCCTTTATATCCTTAAGCCAAGAAGCTCCTAGGACAATGCCAGAGCACAATGTTTTTAATACAATCGCCCTTATTACAATGTTTTCATTTGATTTTTGTATACTAAATAGAACTTGCCAATCAACCTTTTCATGTTTGCGACGCAACGCTCCATATGCGGTAACCGCTAGCTTTGCTATTATCAATTTGGATTCTTCGAGTTCGGTATACATTTTCGAACTTATGCAAGCGAGTTCCGAACCTGAATCCACGAGCGCGGCATGCCCTTTGGTTGCTCATATATTTACTTTGATACGGACAAATTTTGTCCCTGGAGTTTTTTCGCAATGAAATTCCACAGTAAATCTTCGCGTTTGGTCAAGTAAGTACAGTCAGTACCAATACTTGCGATTTTTACACGGTCACGCTCTGGGTTGTCGAAAGCGGAGACTGAACGAATTTTCCCCGCATTCTTTATGCGTTTAAACTTGTCGAGGGGCCAGCAGTTTTTGCGTCATGCATTTCCCTATTTTCCTCGCTTTTCGGTTCTCGCAATTTTTGATTATCTCGCGGTGGTGTATCATTATCCCTCCTATTTGTTTCGTATCCGCGACGGAATCCATTCAACTGGTCACGCGGGATATTTGCTGCAGCCCTTCTTTGATGGTCACGAGGACTGTTGGTAGTTTGTGATTAAAGATACTGGGAATGGACCAGCACCTAACCCCGTGTATGCCCTGGGGCTTTACGGGGCGAATGTACATTTACGGCGTGTGAAGTCCTAAAAGGCCCCCTCGCCTAAGGTGCTCAAACGTCAGTCGAGCCGGACGAGCGGGGTTAAGCAAGGATTTCTCCGAGCCACTTCCCCGCCCGTCCAGCCCTTCATCTGCGGAAGTGATTGTTGCTCAAGTTGCGTGCGGCTCCCACACCCGAGTTTTTGTCCTGGTGGAAATGCACTCCGCCCGCAACGACGAGAGTGCCCCCGGGGCCGCTGCCTTACCCAAGGGCTGGTGGCTTCAAGTGCCGGGCCTGGTCCGCCCCCCACTCTTGGGTTACACATACCCAGGATACCGACTTGCTAGCACCGCCAGCGTGGGTTTGTGATCTTATACCACTGCCCGACAGAGTCCAACCCAAACGTGAGCAGGGCTGCCGCCCGGTAGAGCGACAGCTGGGCTAAAGCTCACCCCTGTCTACCTGTATTTTTCGCTGAAGGCTCAGGTCAGCCCCGTGTCGCGCTTTAAGCCAACCCGGAGGGCCTCTTTCCCTGACAAGGGCCCCGGTGGGGGCGAGTACCCCCCTGCAGTTGGCTGGGTTCAACCTTACGGTAGCGCTGACACTTCTAGTCAAGCATAGCCTTTTTTCCTGATAAAGGCGGAGCCGCACCCTGATGAAGAAGAGTACCATGCTACGACTAGCATTCGAAGCTTCCTGCTTCTTCCGGATTGCAGCACCTGGTTTCCGAGGCCAGGCGCACCCCCACCGAAGTAGAAGCTAGCAGATATCCCCTATGGATGATTTGCGCAACCACCCAATACTAGGGGAATTACACCCAGACAGTTTCATCATCGGATAACTAAGTATGGCTAGCAACTTCCATACTCGACATCTTATTTCAAGGGCATGATGACCCAAGGGTGGGATGACTGTCTTGAGGTGAACTACTATGTTACTAGAACCATTGCGCAATGGCTCCGACCCATCTCAGCCCATCCCCCGTACTCATAAAGGATACTAGTTCCCGCAAGAACCCTGGTCCGCCCCCTATTATTAAGTTTTACATACCCAGGAATGACAAGCGGGACCTGACACCAAGGCACATGAGAGATGCATGCTGCTCCCCATTTACGCCGTGGCCGATTAGATTACACAGGGGCACCATGGGAAGGTTCGACCTCCGATTTGAGGATGAGAGGCTGTACACACATCATCCCCTTCCACCCCCGGTCACGAGGACTGGTTGGTAGTTTTGATTCACAGGAAGACTGGGAAGGGCCCAGAACCTGACCCCTGACCCTGTGTATGCCACAAGTGGCTTTACGGGGTGAATGCGCTTAAAGTGGTGTACAGAACCCCGAGGGGCTCCTCACCGAAGGTGCTCAAATTGTACACTCGAGTACCGGGCTGTGGCCCTTGCCTCTGTTTCTGATTAAACTTTTTGAATCATTGCCTAATTATCTTTGTTGGGCCCAGGCATACTACATTTTACAGTTTACCTATATTATTACTAGTTACCTGTCCTATGTTGTCTATCCTACGCTAAATCTACAATTCTATCCCTAAGTAAACTATTTCTATTTGAAATTAACCTAATGTCTTCATAGCTGTGTTTTTGGACTTTTTACCCTACAGCCTATTTGAAAAGGATAGTTTTAAATTCTTCTGGCATATATCGCAAATTAAAATAGGATTCTATTTCTTTAAAGAAAGCCTTTGGGATGTGTTGGGTTCTTTCGTCAAAGTGAGGTAATGCAACCTCACTAGAAATCTGTGGTATATTCTGATTATTTCAGAATTCATCGATTCTCTTTCCTGATCTTTCCTCTATGGTAAACCGGAATAATGACGCCATCTTAAGGAAATTTAATTTTTTTCACTATCAAAAAAATGTGTTTACAGAACTGGTAAATATATTGAATATTGTACACAACTTTCAGTGTCTTTATAAATTGTTGATATTACTGTAACTCTGGGTCAAGTGTTCCAGTGACCGCTGCGTGGATATCTTCGAGAGGTTGTGTGTGTAAAAAAGCAGAGTACAGTGTGTATGGAGAAGTGGAAGTAAGAGTAAGAAGACAGGTTCCACAGGTTGGTGGCATATAAATGTATTTTGCGGAATATTTTGGTTGGGGTTTCTGTGTCCTGTAGCGTTTTTAAAAATGGAAAAAGTGCAGGAGGCTATTACGTGTGAAAGAATAGCTGAGAAGGCAGAGGACTCTATTCTCAGGAAATTGTACCTGGTAATTAATAAGATATTTGATGAGCGGATGGAAGATTTCAATAATAGTGTTAAGAAAATACAGGTAGAGTTGAGGGCTGATTTAGACAGAATGGCTGGATGATGTAGAACAGGAAGAGAGGAGGAGGTCACATGTGGGAAAGACTTGTGATAGGGAGACGGACGAAATGAATAGATATAGAAATCCCAGAGAAAATGTGAGTAATGAGGATAGGGATAATAATTGGATTACATGGAGACGTAATAACCAGCACGGAGAAGAAAGGGGAAATTATAGATCTCAGCAGGCTAGAAAAGACAATCCTAGACCGAAGGAAAACTAAAACCTTCTTCAATGGCGAGTTCCCTGGTTGAGGAAGAAGAGAATACGGACCACAAAAAAAATCAAATAATACCAATTTTGGTGAATGGGAAAGAGTTATTAGAAGAAATTGAGGATGAAGGGAGAGAAATCATCTGACCTTGAATTTTTATCTGTTGATATTGACATTGAGGGAGATGGGAAAAGAAGAGCCATTATTGACACTGGAGCTACATCTACGTTTATCAGTGAACAATTATATCTTGAGCTGATGGAAAGGAAAGCAATTCTAGAAAGCTTGCCAATAACTGGGATGAGAGTGTATGGAGCCATTGGGAAGAAATTTGAGAAAAGCAGTAAACAGATTCTTTTAAAGGTTAGAATCCAAGGTCAGGAGATGCTTATTAGATGTATAGTAGTTAAGTCTCTGTTTGTACCTTTTGTATTGGGCTTGGATTGGATTGTCAAGCATAAAGTAGTTTTGGATTTTAGTAAAAAAGAGTGTCATATGGGTTTACCAAATGAGATAGCCAAGGAAATAGAAATAAAACTACCATTGGGGGCTAAGGATGGACCAAAACAGCAAAGAGATCATTTGTTAAAAAAAGAGTGTGTGGTTGCTGTAACAATAAAGGAAGATCTGATGTGGAAGGATCGATTTCATGATGTAGTTCAGAAAGTGCCAGGACTGAATGAGAGGGAGAGAGAGAGAAATTAATTGAAATTTTGCTAGATCATCAGGAAGTGTTCAGTAACCAACCAGGATTGATGAAAGGCTATGAGTATCATATAGAAACAGTAGAACATAAATCCTTTGTAACAAGAAAATTTAACATTCTAGAATGTCATAAAGTGGAAGTGAACCAGGTAATTAAGAAAATGATGGAAATGAATATCATTGAACAGTGTGATAGTCCGTACAATAACAATATGATTGTACCTAAAAAAGATGGTCAACTGCGTTTATATTTAGATGCTAGGAATTTGAATGAAGTGATTGTGAACACACATGGGTATCCGGAAAAAATTGAAAGACTGGTTAAGCAATTTCATGGGAAGAAGTGGTTAACGTCTATGGATTTGACTAAAGGATATTACCAGATAGCGTTGGACCGGGAATCAAGGAAGCTCACTGCCTTTACTGTGGGAACACAGCAATATGCTTTTAAGAGGTTACCGTTTGGACTAGAAATCAGTTCACAAATATTTAACAAGCGGCTGCGGCAAATTTTGGGGAATGAGTAGGACAACCTGCAGGTGTATATTGATGATTTAGTACTGGCCGATGCGAATTTGGAAGAACATTTCGGTAACCTTAGAGATATATTAGGAAAGATGAAGAAGACAGGGCTGACGATTAATTTGGAATAGACTGATTGGTGCAAATCGGAAATTGATTTTGTGGGTCATTCGGTGTCCAGTGAAGGAGTAAGGCCCATGGCAAAAAAGATTGAGGCTATAGATATTGAGTGCACCAACCAATAATAAAATGTTACAAAGTTTCATTGGATGTTATGCATTCTACCAAGGATTTATACACGATTATGCAGGCAAATTTGCCCCATTGTACAAGTTGTTGAAGAAGAACAAGAAATGGGAACAGGAAGAAGTGTTTGAAAAAATCAAAGCGGCTTTCATGAATAGTGTTGTGCTGGGTCAACCTATAGGGAACAAACCTTTCATAGTGAGAACCGACGCCAGTAAAACGTCTATTGCTGCCGTGTTGAGTCAGGAAAATGAAGAAGGGCAAGAGCGTATAATTGCGATGAAAAGCAGATGTCTGAAGAAATATGAGAAATCATATATGGCGACTGAATTAGAATTGTTAGCAGTCGTGTATGCTACATCTAAGTTCAGGAATGATATTCTGGGATGGGAGGTGTTACTATACACGGATCATAAGGCACTTACCTTCCTGAAGGACAGCAAGAATACAAATGCTCGATTAACTAGATGGGCTATCTTGTTGGCTGAATATGACATTAAAATCCGCTATGTCAAGAGAAAGGAGAATGTGGTGGCCGATTACTTAAGCAGGCAAAATTGGGATGCAAAGGAAGATGAAGAGGTTAAATGCGGAACGGTGGAACGGATTGCTGTGGCAAGGGGTCATATGCAAAAAAAAGAGGACAGGAAATCAATCACTAAGGAGGAAATTAACAAGGAACAAGCTGAAGATGAAAATTTGAAGAAAATTATCAGTATAGTGACATCTGAAAAGGGGGTGCATCAAACGCAAGGAAGACTGAAGAACAAATTGAATGATGGAATGCTGTTTGTGCAAAGTCGTCTAGCTAGGAAAGAGAGGGTGGTGATGATACCAAAGACATTGGTCACATTGGTGTCAATAGAACTATGAAAATGATGTCTGGATTGGTGACATGGAAGGGCATGTATAGAGATATAAAAAAAATTATTAGAAAATGTCAGAACTGTCAACTAAATACATTTAGGAATAAAAAGTTTGAGGGGCCTTACCAGTCTATTATCCCCAAGGAGGTTAATGAGGTGGTGGCCTTGGATTTGTTTGGTCCGCTCCCGAAGAGTGCGTATGGATGTGTCCATGTCCTTGTAATAGTGGATTTGTTTTCTAAACATACCAAGGTGTATGGACTCAAGGCTGCAACTGCTAGGTCGTGTTTAAAGAAGCTATTAGGGGAATATGTCAAGAAGTGTGGGAAACCAAGAAGAGTGTTGTCCGATAATGGAAAGCAGTTTAACTGTAGTGAATGGGTGAATACATTGAGGCAAGAAGGAATTAAACCTATCTTCACGGCAATAAGGCATCCCCAATCAAATCCTACAGAGCGATATATACGGGAAGTAAGTACATTGTTGAGACAATTCAGCGGGGTGGACTACAGCAAGTGGATGGCATTACTGCCAAAAATAGAAGAAGTGATGAATAAGAATTTCAGTTTGGCAACCGGTGTGTATACTGCATGAATTACAATTCGCTACACTTTGCATACTACCATTTGAAAAGATGATTCCATATCCGAAGATGGAGGGAGGAGAGAAGGAGAAGATGGAAAGCATGAAGGAGAGAGCATACAAGTCCCTATCTAAGAACGCACACTATAGAGCAAAAAGGCAGAGGATGAAAAATATTGAGTTTGAGCAGGGAGATTTTGTGCTGTTAAAAAAGTTAAGGGTATCAAATGCTTCTAAAAAGATCAGCTACAAGTTGCAAAATATTTATGAAGGCCCTTTCATGATTATGGTGCGAAGAGGATGTAATAATTATGTAGTGGGAAAAACCAATGATAGACGAACATGGAAATCGTTCAATATTACTCATCTTGTCCCCTACTATGAAAGAGAATAGGCCGCGTACTAGAAAGTAAGGTCTATAAATAGATAGAGATTAAGTTAGGATTACAAAGAGTGTTTGAGTTTAGGGTTAATTGATTTAATTAATGTATCTACGAACCAGTTTATCAATAATTGTAAACATATAGGGCATGGGATGTAAAATGTAATTAGTTGATAAGCAACAGGTGTGGATATTGACAGCGAACAGCTGATTATAAAGATTGTAAATAAATTGGTTATGTTTGAAGTTTATTATTTTAAGTAGAGTTAAGGGTTTGTTTATGATTTAATTTTAATGACCAGGAATTGTATTCTTACTTGAAGAAGTGAATATGACAAAGAAAATTGTAATTAGTTCTAAGTGAATTTTTGTAAATATTATGTAATTTTGATTAGGGGCGTTGGTCATTCACATTATTTATGACTGTGGTTCACTGAGTGTTTTTTAAATTCATTGGGGGCGGGGAAAATATAACATGAAAAGTTACACTTAACAATGCAGGCCAGCTTGCGAGTTACAATTGTTATATATATATATATATATATATATAACGGATGCTCCTAATTCTTCCATCCCTCTTCTCTATCCATCCTAACTTGAAAACCTAATATATATAGACTGAACATGTTCGGTTGGTCGTACTCGATGTGGTGGCGGAGTGGATAGACGCACGCCCCGGCTCTAGGGGTGATGCACTGTTGTTTCGTGCACCCAGGTTCGAGTCCTGGCCACATCGAATTTTTTCAGTCTTTCTTCCTTCTTCCATTCCCTTCTACGCTTGACATATGTATTTCCTTGTGCATGATTCCATGCCGTACATATGATTTAAAGAGCGAATTTCCTGCCTTTCTCCCAAATATTTCTTTCTTTCTTTCTATCCAATTATCAAATGCGTGACTTCGTCACTTATCCCATATATATAAACAATTAATGGCAGAAGAGAGATAAAAATGTAGTGTCTTACCTGAAGAATTTAGATGTTGCTGTTCCAGTTGTCTCATAAACAGGTTGGCATAGGACGTCCCCATAGCAGTGATACTTGTTTAATGGTTATTTTGTTTTTGAAGGAGTAGCAGTTTCTGGTTAACACGAACTGGGTGAGGAAAATCAAGAAGCGAGTGTTTGAGAGGAAATTTGGTAGCCTGTGAGACAGGCAGTATTCAAGTGTCAACAGGCCATAAGTATATATTGTAAAGTTATGTTTTACTTGGCATTGTAAACATAAAAATATAAATAAAATTATTTTTTATTATTGAATTTCATTAATACTCTTAATCAGTTTTCACAGGGGATAAAATGCATGTTGTGTAGCATAGAGAAAAAGAAAGTTCTGGCATGTGAATGAATACATAGTTTTCCCATGTTTAGGGTGGTACAGAAAGCTGTTGGAGTTGGCAGGATCATCCCCTCCATGTTCCTTGAGTTGACAATCAGTAATGAGCCTCTTTAAGAGGGCAATTTTGCTCATAAATCTGTTGATGTATGCATTTGAGTAAAAGTAGTTTTCTCTTTCTTAATCACCTCTTCTTGTTCCTTCTGGTGTCAATTTTTTTTTGGCAGAGAGATCACCATTCTTCTAATCAGTTTGACTTTCCAGTGTGCTGGGGATTGGCCAAAGACATATACAAACACCCAAGCCCTTACCATGAATTGAACCCAGGACCTCTGAGGTACAAGGCAACTAGACCAGCAGCTAAAGTAGTTGGAAGTGATAATCATATTGTTTACATTTATGCTTACAGGATGATCCTTCTGCTATCCCATCTCATTGCAGATTGACGTTTTATTATTCTTCCTCCTCCAACATCACATCTAGCACCCTCCATTTCAGTATGACACATGCTCACGACATCCAACGGCATTGGTTAGAATGGGGAACTGGGGGAAATGATTTTTTTAAAATTTAAATTAGTTCAATTTATTAAGTTAACAATTAAAATAATTAGAAATCTAGGGTCCATAAAATGCACAGCCAGCTCATATTTAAAATTAAGCAAGGGACTATTACAAGGTCAGGAAATATGTGGACATTGTTGTGCAGCAGGAATTTGTCATACACATTTTGATGCAAAAGCACTGACACACCTGATTGCAGTTTTCATAGACACAGCTAGGCACCTGGGGTCTTCATTCCTAGAAGTCAGGTCTCCTGCTTGTCCCTGATAATTATTATGTAGACAGGTGAAGCCACCTGCCTTCTCTACTTTCCTTCTTGCAGTGTGCCTCAAGAGATTTAAGACAAACTTCTCTCACTGGCGACCAACTATTCTCGCCTCCCTCTGATGCTAGTCAGTCTCACTTGCCGGCTCTTGTGGTCCAATCTTCCACACTATCTCCTCTTTCACAGATCTATTTCCAACTGCTTCTCCTCTCAACCTCCTCCTTTAAAATCCATTCTCCAACTGACTTCTCTCCATTTTATCTCCTCCCCAGGTCACCTATTCTCATAAACCTACCATGAGGGTGATACCAGATCATATAACCTCCCCCCCTCCTACCCCAAAATTTCAAGGTTGACCCGTGTTTGTCATTTGATGTCTTTGTGAAGGGAGAAATGTCCTTAGAAATTTCTGAGGGTTTAGTGTCTAGGGCACTAATCCCCTGTGCTTAGGATTTGGCACATTCAGATTGCTTACTGCCACCCGATCAGTGTCTAAATGGCACCAAAAAAGGAATATGTCAACCTCAGTGATTCTGCTGAGTATCATTAATGATTGAATAACTTATTTCTTTACACAGTCTATTTGCAAAAATTTGGTTCCTTTTCCAGGTTTCCTAGATGCTTCCCGAGGTTGATAAACCTTCTCTGACAAACTCAGGTTAACTGCCTAATCCACTGTGAGGCGAAAATGGCATGCCTGTTCAATGGAATGCAGCCCTCTAAGATCCTACGAATTGTCTTTTGCTTTCCTGCAAATCCATATTAAACATATTCACAGCATGACAGTTACATGCATTATACATATAATAATGTCAATAAGTTACAACAAATATAAGAACACAACTAACAATACCCAAAAAAAGACCAACTTCTTCCAGTGTAGGCTGAATAATAAATCTAGCAAGATGAATCCACATATTACAGGGTTACAATTTTACAATAATTTTCCTAAGGAAATAAAAAGCTGTCAGGATAATAAGGTTAATTATAAGTTAAAAGTTTATTTCATCAATAATGTACTGTACAGGTGAAGTATCCATATATAGGTCTCTGTAAATCTCTTTATAATACACGAAATATTTTTCAATGTTAGATATGTATTCTAATGAATTGTATTATATAACATTGATATACTAGAAACTTGTATTCACAAGTATTTTATTGGCAATAAACCATTTTTATAAAGTTGCGTAGATAAAAAACAAATAACTTCAAAACATTTTGATTCTAATGTTGGTTATTAAAGCAGAAGATAGCTAGTGACTAAACACTGTAAATTCCCTTTCCCTTGCATATAGAGTAAGTCACAGGCTACTTAAGACTGCAAAAAATACACAGAAATAAATATTCAAGTTTATTTATTTAGGCATAAATGAGACATCATGTTACTATACTTTATACAAACTTTCCAATTTTTAATCCATATTTTAATGCCTATTGTCTGGATTAAAATTCTGCCTAGCGATTTCTGGATTAAACTGTGAGTTATATTTTTGTTTTATACAAACACTTTCTGAAACAGGATTCTCATTTATATCTTCACCTCTCATTCTTGCTAATAATGTTTCAACTTTTTTTCGTTCTACTGCCTCACGCTTTAGACGCTCAGCGCGTAATTGTTCTAGGCTAGGCTTTATCTTCTTAGAAGTGGTGTCTTCATCAGTACTGCTCTCACTGCTATCACATTTTCTACTATATTTCTTATTCCTCTTTCTTTTGTGGCTTTTTAGTTTACTTTCTGAATCTGAACTATTGCTATATTTCTCCCTGCTTTTGCTTTTAGTAATGGGGCTGTAATTACTTTTAGGTTTATATTCTTTTCCCTTATTGTATGTGTATTTTTTAAAATTATTCAGGGGGTCTAACATCAGTTTACTTTTGGAAAGAACTTCATTTACAAAATTATTGGAAGAATCGGCATGGCTGCGGTCTGGAACTTTATCATACCATGGAACCTGTCCCGTAGCTTCCACAGTATTCTGCCCTAGATAAGTCAGATATCCAATTTGTTTTTCATATTTCTCTTTCTCCTCTTTCAATTCTTGTTCATGTTCTTCATTCTTTGCAGTAGTTACAGCTTTACCTTCTTCCAAATCATGAAACAAATTGACATACTCGTTATTGGGGCTTGATAAATTTTTGTCAATTTCATTTTCTCTACCCTTAGCCTTCTCCCTTAAAAGTCTTGTACGGGCTTCTTGCTCCTGAAAATAACTGATTTTGTTTTATTGTTCAAAATATCAAATTGATAAACAATGATATGAATGAAAATATTCATTGCATTTAATTTATTTTGTAAAAATAAACTTAAAACTGTCTATTCATTGCTTTGATGAAGCTCTGCCCATAGGTTATGAAACTAAATTTATAGGATCAGAATGGAAAAATGTCGACCAGATCTGGGAATCTAACTTTGAACCTCCCACTTACCTGCCGAAAGCCCTAACCAGTAAGCCAGCCTGAGTCAACTACTGGATCCTATAAGACCATTCTTCCACTCTTGTAAACCAAAAGCTCAGGCTCATCTACAATTTACTAATCAATTTTTACAATGTCCAATCTTCAGCGATTTCATAGAGTGAATCCCATCAACATTTTTTTATTCTGATCTTCTAAACTTTAAAATGTACATAATGATGAAACATAATATTTGCTACTACAGTAATATGACGGCATAAAAGAACTATTAATTTTTCAAAAAATGTCTTTCATATTTGAGTGTTAGAAACTTGTATTGTGAATTATGTTTTAATTTACATTTATTTACTTGAAAGTTAATATACGAGGGGAATAGACTTCTATCTCAGTTTTTGATATGGACTAAATCATACAAAAAGGTGAAATGCATTCTCACATCATGTAACTATCTTTTTTTCCTGTTGTTTTTAATTTCTGTTTTGATAGAAGACAGCAATGTGCAATGGTTTTTGAAGTATTTTTTGGTAGAATACCATGGGTTCACAAATTAAAAAATTACACTTTTTATTTTATTTAATTATTAGCTAACCGGATGCAAGTCAAAGGTCTTAACTGTTACGGTGGACTTCAATAATACTAAGTTTTTGTATATTACTATACTTTTATATTATAAACAAAAAACTAAAAATGTGTTGGCCTTTAAAGTTTTTGAACTTAGAAAATTTTTAATATATGGAATTCATTGATTGAGCTTGAGAAACCAGTTGTATTGTTCTGTACTTATCAATACTTGATACTAACTAGCCTGATGATGCCAATAATTGATTTAAGGGAAGTCTGAAGCTTTCTAACACTATTTTGTGTCCAAAAAAAGTAAAATTGTCTATATACATATATAATTAATAAGGACAGGAAGGAGAGAGTTGATGATACCTGCTGCCAATCACCAGCCGTCACTAGGAATGCTATGTGGTGCTTCTGAAAATTTATAAAAACCCCACACTCAACATGGTGCCTGCCAACTGTACACCTGTACACCCACGTTTTACCTTCTCCCAAAAATACACAAACCTGGGGTCCCTGGCCGCCCAATTGTCACTGGTTACAATTCCCCTACTGAAAGGATTTCCGCTTTGGTGGATGACTCCCTCCAGCCAATAGTGGAAAATCTCCCCTCGTTCATCCAAGACACCAACCATTTTCTCCTTCGCCTCCATGAATTACCCACACCACTCCCGCAGGACACACTATTGATTACCGTAGATGTTGTCTCCCTATACACCAATATTCCACACACCAGTGGCCTGTTGGCACTCGAACACTTCCAGTCTCGCAGGCCTCCAAATTCCCTCCCAATAACCCACTTTTTGATATCACTGACCCAGTTTGTCCTCACCAAAAACTTCTCCTTCAAGACAAAATTTACCACCAAATCAGCGGCACTGCCATGGGCACCCGGATGGCCCCTTCCTATGCCAACCTGTTTATGGGTCAACTGGAACAACAATATCTAAATTCCTCTCCACTGAAACCCTTAACCTGGTTCCGGTTCATAGATGACATCTTCATGCTATGGACACATGGACAAGATGCCCTCTCAGACTTCCTCAACGACCTCAACACTAAATTCCCCGTCAAGTTCACTTGGAACTGTTCCCCGACCAACATCACCTTCCTCGATGTGGACATCCAACTAAATTCAGGCCTCATTAACACCTCTGTCCACATAAAACCAACTAACACCCTTCAGTACCCCCACTTTTCCAGTTGCCACCCTGAACATACCAAACGATCCTTCCCCTACAGTCTTGCCCCTAGGGGAGCCCGCATATGCTCTACTTTGGACAGCCTAGCGTCCTACACCGACTGAATATTCAATGCCTTCCGGAACAGAAATTACCCCACAGACCTCCTCCAAAAGCAAATTACCCGTGCCCTCTCCACCTCCCAAATAGCCAGTCCCACCCCCAACCATCATACAGAACGTAGTCTTCCCCTAACCACTACCTACTTCCCCGGACTATGTAAACTGAACTCTTTCCTCCGCCTTGCCTACACTGGACTACAATCCAACCCGGACATGAAAAACATCCTCCCGACCATACTACCCACCTGCCCAAGGGTTGCCTTTAGGCGCCCACCCAACCTCCGTAATATCCTGGTCAGACCCTACAAACCCCACACACCCAACCACAATTGGTTGCAGACTGTGTGGCAGAAACAGATGCCATGTCTGCCCAATACTCCCACCTACCACGACCTTCCAGAGCCCCACCAACAGTACTACCTACAAAATTAAGGAAAACATAACCTTATTAAAGTACGAGGTCTTTCCCGGTGAATGGCATGTATAAATTCCTCTCGAGTTTCCAACCGGGTCAAAGACTGAAGTCTGAAGATGATGGCAGAGCAAGCCATCGAAACGTCACTGTTAAAATCTTTGACCCGGTTGGAAACTCGAGAGGAATTTATACATAACATAACCTGTCTGTCCTCCCACACTATCTACAAAATAAACTGCACACTCTGCCCAGCCTTTTACATCGGTCAGACAAAGAGACCCCTCCCCGAACGGATTGCCAACCACCGCAGCACAGTAAAACTCCTCAAAACCCAATTCCCCATAGCCGCCCATGCCCATAGCCACAACACCAACAACTTCAACCAGTGCTTCACACTGACCCCCCTCAAAGCCCTACCTCCCGACTCATCAGAAGCTGAACTCCATCTGTGGGAACTTTCATTCCAGCATGTCCTACAGTCAAGACAAAGCCCTGGACTCAATATCCTATAACTCTTTATCTCCGACCTTCCCCCCCCCCCAGAGTCCATTGGAATTGTACATACAATAAAACCTTCTGTGTGTGTGTATACCTTGCCTTTTGTTTGAATGGTGGTTGTATGTATGTATGTATGAGGGTGTGTATCAATATTTAAATATTGACACCTCTAAGGGTGGATGTGTTTGAATGAATGTGTGTCAAGATGGGGGTGTTAGTATGCATCTCCCCAACCCCCATCAAGTCCTTGCCTCTTCCCAGACCCTTATTGAGAGGGAAAGTTGGTGACCTGGTGGGGTCAATTGTTTACGACCTAAGTTAGCAGAGCAGCAAATTTTGGCTGCTCAGTCGTCGGCTAGCCGATCACTGGAAATGTCTTCCTAACTTTCTGATGAAGGGGGCGGTGCCTCCGAAAATTCAAGTTCTCTAAACCTCACAAGGTATCTACCATCTATGAACCTCAGGTAAGTCATCTTCTTACTATCTCTCTGTCCTTTCCCCATATATATATACATCAATTATTATCAATTGATATATATATCATATATATATTATATATATATATATATATATATATATATATATATATATATGTATATATATATGTGTGTGTGTGTGTGTGTGTGTGCATTAGGAAATAAAATTGTAATGTCTATGTCTCTTTCCTGTCCTTATTAATTGTGTGTGTGTGTGTATATATATATTGTAACATGATAAGTTACACGCAACAATGCGGAAGATAAAGGAAGATCTGATGCGGAAGGATCGATTTCATAATGTAGTTGCAAATAAGTTTAAGAAAAAATTTAAACGTGTAGAGCATCAGATGGAAGCTGATAAGTGTGAAGGTAATGCGAATGCATTGAATAATCAGGCTAGGGAACAGCTGATTATGTTTGCAAACAAAGATGAAGTAGTAAAATGTTTTGTTAATAGATTTAAGAATAACTCCCGAAAAACGTACAAGAGAATGGTACGTGGGGGAAACATTCATCAAAAAACTGAGCGGAACTTAATGATTAGCGGAAAATGTGCTGCTATGTCTCAAAATTGTGCATCCTATGGTGAAAACAGAGCAGGAAGAAAGTTATGGAATAGGGGTGGATGTGAATTTCCTTGGAATCCAGGTGGAAAAACTGAATGCGGTATTCTGTTAATGTCAAACTAATAAAGATCAGATGATACCTCAAATTTCAACAATTAAAATAAATGTCATATGATCTGTCAGAAACGGCTGATGGGATGTAAAATTTTATGTAATAACATTGTAATTAGTCATAAGAAACAGATGTTCTGTTGACGTGCGTTAAACAGCTGACAACAATTAATGAACTGTCAGAAACAGCTGATGGAAAATAAAATTTTATATAACAACATTGTAATTAGTTATAAGAAACAGATGCTCTGTGGAAAATTTGCGACGTGTGTTAAACAGCTGTTGTGCAGAGACAGTGGACTATAGAAAAATTATGGCCAAAGTAATTTTGGATCTTGACAGCGAACAGCTGGAAAGACAGCAAACAGCTGATTACAGAGTTCTTAAAGAAATTGTTTGGGTTAAAGTTATGTGGTTGTAATTAAAGTTAAGGGTTTGTCCGTGATTGGTCTATAATAATTTTGAATTATTTAATTGAGGAAATTGTATTTTACTGGATGTGTATGCTGATGAGGGATTGAATGGTACGTCAGAAAAATTTGTAATTAATTTATGAGTGAATTTTTGTAAAACCTAATGTAATTTTGACTAAGGGCGTTGGTCAGTCAAATTGTTTGCGACTGTGTCAGTGAGTGTCATTAAAAAATTGTGCAATTTTTTTAATTTATTGGGGGCGGGGATAATGTAACATGAAAAGTTACACGCAACAATGCGTGCCAGCTTGCGAGTTGCAATTGTCGCAACTCGGGCCAACAATGGAGTCTGGCGAGACTCGAGCAGTCGTCATGGGGTAGGGAAAGGAGAAGGATGTGTCGGGAGTTGCGGACGGAGAAAGACCACGCCCTGTAGTGATAATTTTTCTCATGTTCTAAAATGGATTAAAGTTATTAAAATCCGCTTTTTTGGTATTTTTATTAAAAAATACCTGGCGCCCAAAAAGCATTTAAATCCTCGAATACGGAGGTACGCCGGATCTTCTACTATATATATATATAGTGACAGAAAAGAGACAGAATGCTGGTGGCATACCTGAAACTGATGTTTGGTATCACTATCAGTATAGAACAAACCTTTCCGCAACAATTATTCTGACAATACCACAATCCTATTTTGTCATACATGTAAATAATTGACACAGATTGACAGTACAGAGAACATTATTTTCTGATGAGAAACTGAGGGTTAGTGTCACCATGTCGAAAGTAAACAGTTCAAATTTTCAGGAAAGGTATGTATTAAATTTGAACTTAGGTAGCAACAAATCCACACCTAAAAATGGTATTTTGGCTCCTAGCCACATGGGGAGTGTTATGGGAAT
Source organism: Eucriotettix oculatus (assembly GCA_034510155.1). Lineage (NCBI taxonomy): Eukaryota > Metazoa > Arthropoda > Insecta > Orthoptera > Tetrigidae > Eucriotettix > Eucriotettix oculatus. The sequence goes on along the minus strand of CM067376.1, from coordinate 218,964,928 downwards.
GAAGTTTTTTTATGTCTGCCTTGGATTGCAGAAAAGTACTGACAAGGAACTCAATGGATTGAATTTGTTTTGTTAAGCAAAGTATTTGGTCTTTTATTATTATGGCCAACAGTGTAATAAGCAGAGGATAGTAAATAGAATATCTGGCATTGGAGAATGTCTGAAAGAATTAAATATTCAATTTTAAGCTACCCATTAATTATCAGTCCTTTTCAATACAAAAATATAAAATTATTGAAGCAAATATGCAGGACAAGAAAAGAGTGTTAAGTAATTATCTAATATTACAGCTATTAATGCTCGCTTTTGCCTCTCCTTCTCTTCTTCTGCAGCTTTCGCTTCATCTCTTCGTACTCTTGCAATATTTTCTTTCGTTCGAACATGCCATCTAGAATAAAAATTTACAGTTAAAAACAACCAAAAAGGTTTTACTTTAAATTATATTTTGAATCAGCAATACGTTTTGATTGATTCAAAACCCAATTTTCAATCGGAAGATGCTTGATCCATAAATTTCGATTTAAACTTTGATTCAAACCTTTTCAATATATTATTATTAGGTTACGTAAACGAGCGATCTATATTATAATGCGAAACATTTTAGTGTAACTATGTGTAAATGTGCCTAAATACAACTTAGAATGAGCACTTCCATAAGTACATTATCAAATGAGATTATTACCTTTTCTTCGGCAATATATTCATATTCCTGATGACAGAAAGGGCTTAAATAACTTAATATTGACAACGTAATTTTTCATCAGCTGTAGGAATAAGCATTTTAGTAGTTTCAGAGATTCTTAATCACGTGATAATCATTGGCCAATGAAAAGATATACCGCACATGTGGATCTGTTTATGTTGTAAGGAGTGAGGTTATGGTTAACGTGGGTTACTAAAACACTTAATAAAGATGAATATGTGTAAGGTACACAACGTTAAATTTTATAAATTAGAACCAAAAGCGATTCACTGTATGGCATACGACCAAACTCATCGAAAACTGGCTGTATCAAGGTTTGTTCGTGTGTAATTTAGGTTTTAAGAATCTACGTGTGCAACATTTGATTCCTTATTTCATAACCGATCTAGTTATCGAAGTCGTTCCATATCTAAAATAGTATGTTATAAGATTGTACTTTTAATATATATTGTGTCAATGTCCTTTGCTATTTTAAAACATATAATAAAAATTTTATAGAATTGAATCAATAGAAATGTTTTTTTGAGGCCCTCTGCAAGTGACAAATGAATTCAATCATGTTGTTGCCAGTAATATTTCCGCTTTTATCAATAATGAATTTTCACGTGGATTTTTTGCAATTTTGATTCAACTTGTTCTTCATACTGTAAATATTATAAAAATTTACTTTATATGTTTTTAATCACACATTAAATATAATTTATTTCTGAAAGGAAGTTCCAAATTAAATGTGAATGCAGTTGAAAAGGAATCAATGTTAACATGTTTCTGATATTAAATGAATGAACATTGTTGAAGTAATCAGTCCTTAGACTGGTCTGATGCCACCCTCCATGCTAACTAATTCTGCAAAAGTGTTTTCATTTCTACATAACTATCACATCCTCCCTAATCTCTTAAATGCATCCAATCTTTGGCTTCTCACTTCTACTCTTACCCCACACATTTCCCTCAAATACTAATTTTACAAGACCCTTATGTCTCATAGCGTGGCCTATTAATCTGTTCCTTCTCTTGATCAAAGTTCTCATTATTGTTCTCTCCTCTCTTATTCTGCTTAGAACTTCCTGGTTAGTCACTCTATCCACCCATCTGATTTTCAGCATTCTTCTGTAACTCTACTTTTCAAAATCTTCTATTCTTCTCCTTTTCGAAACTACTACCGTCCATGTTTTGCACCCACTCCATACAAACATTTATAATTCTTGCCTGTGCTATTCTACTCTTTATGTCTACTATACTTTTACCACCCCTAGTTATTATGCAGCCCAAGTAGCAGAATTCCGTAAGTTCTTTAAAAATATACATTCCCAATCTAATTGTGAACATATTATTTAGAATTTTCAAGTTCAACAATGAAGGTAATTCAATTTATTAGTTTTTGTAAAGTCTTAAGGTAAATAAAACTTAACTTGTTTATTGGAGCATTAAACATTATTTAATTGGTTGTATTTTCACTAAACATTACTTTTATCAGCTATGGTTTGTTTTAATATTTAAAGTTCAGAATTAATTTAAACATTAAACCGAACATCTACCACTTTCTGTAGACCAAATGTTTTCCATAATTGAAGAAACTCTCAACTGTAGCAGGTTTTCCAAGCAAAGACATCATAATTTCAACTATTTTAGAAATATTGTGATGTGAAATATCAGTACTTTTTCAGAACTTGGAACTGCAACATATCATTTGTTTTTTAATTACATACATGGTTCAACAATGTATGTACATTAAATAGATCATCAGTATTTATCAAATCTCTTATAATTTAATTAACAACTAGTGCATTCTCTTCTAAATGAGACAGAGAAATTTCAGTTCATAAATTTATACACTGAAACTACTAACTTTATCAAAACTGGTTTTCCACAACTGGATACTGGAATTATATAAAAAAATGTGCTTGAAAATGTAATTATTTTATTTTAGAGTGTATACCTTTTTTTCAGCAGATGGTATAAATTTGTATGGTTTTCTTTCCTGAATATGACAAATTAATTACAATGTCTATGAAATGCTGTGATAGAATTAGTTTCTTATTTCAGAACTACATTATTAAATAAACATATGGTACCATAATTTTTTTTATGTTAGGTAAAAACCATGTGCCCTTGTTTTTTGGATCTTTTTTTAAAAAAAGTTATTTAAAACTTACAATCTGCTATACAGAGTGACATTTAGAAACTGTTTACAGGTTAAGAAATGGGGGGAAAACATTCCATTGAACATTTTTCAAAATTAAAATCAAAAGTGTGACACACTGGAATATTCATGTGATTCTTCTTATTAAGTCGAAAAGGCCTAGGTTCCATTCCACTAGATTTTGAAAGATATTTCAGTAGCTTATTTGGATGAATTCTTTATCTGTCATGGTATCGCTCACTGCTGTTGTCCATATCTAGAAAATAGAATTCTCCTTTCACAATATAATGAGCATACAAACCAAAACCGCTTGCTGAGTAATGTTTTATTGGAATTTGAAATTGTCAAGCTGTTTCAGAGGTGCACAATCCCTGTTTTTAATAAGGTGTATTATTATTATTTAATTGGTGAAAATAAATTGGTATGTAATAAAAGTCTTGTTCTTTTTTATACTAGAGCCGATAACTCTTTAGAAATTTGGTGCATAAGAAATACTGCACATATGATGTGTTGTATACCTGGATTGTCTGACAATTCTATAGAATCTCTTCAGTGGTGTGGAAATCGCCTTTTTAGTACTGGTCTTCAAGGAGTTGTAGAGGAATATGATTGTTACTCTCTTTCTGTTAAGGTAGTGTAAATTGTTAGTTATTTATTCTCAGAAAAATATTTATTTGTTTATGAATAAAAGGATAATAATAAAGTAATTATTCATTTCTCATTTAATTACATGTTGTCCACATTGTAATTTTGTGTTTTAATTGTTAAATTATATTTTTGTATGTACTTTTTGATTTTCATATTGAAGTTTGTCTGTCTTTAGTGAAATAAGTGAATAAACCAATCAAATACAAATAGTATTTTCATGAATTTTTTTTAAACATATTAAAAATATCGCAATGAAGCATTCCTAAGTGGGATGCTCTAGAGGTACAGTAAATATTTATAAATTTAAACAATAAAAAAACTGTTTTTACAAACATAATATAAATAATACAATTGGATGAAAACATTGGAACATTACTTTCAATTCATCTTATGAATTTAAAAAAGGAAAAATTCCAAGTTACCTTGTTGTACACACATATCACAGTTACTGATCAATTTGTTAAAGTTTGAAATTAATGATGGAGATTTTTTGAGTTATGAAATAATAATAATATATAATTACAATGAATCATAAATTATCATTCTTCACATTAATAGCCAAATTATTTATTTACATTTTTGTTTCTTATTTTCAATTTATTGTAAGTATTTAATACATGCTTCTTTACTAAAATGATTTGGCATGAAACTGCATTTGGAACATTCAACTTTAATTTGATTCCAGTACATTCTTACAGTAAGAAATAAAATTTCAATAATGAACCAATAAACTGCAATCAATTGGAGACATTGAATGATAAGAACACAATTTATTTTCAAGCGTTTGCATGTGTAAGCAAGAAGCTATAATATTTTATCAAAATGTGACTATATGAATGTACTGAATTGGGCAACATTTTCTCTGGGACCCTAATTTTACAGATCAATAACAATGACCTACCCTCATTTTCCCTGGTCAAGTAGGTCAATGCATCATTATTATTAATATAAATACATTTGATACTATTTATGCAACTATTTTACAGTACTCTATGCATGTTACTGGAGGTCCAGCATGGTGTCTACATATTAATGCTGCACAAACACATCTTGCTGTAAGTATTATAATTATTAATAATTTGTGCATAAACTACTGCAATAAATTTGAAATAAGCAATGAATGCAATGTTTAATCAATTTTTTAAAACTTTCAGGTTGGTACTGAAGACGGTTACGTTAACATTTTTAGTATCACTGAAGATTCATTGCAGTATGTAAAGATATTGGATAAACAGGAAGGTAATTATATGATATTATATCCAAATATTCTACTGGAAGTTATTTGAAATTGATTAATTACTTTATTTATTGTATTGATTGATTATTGAAATTACTAATCATTAACACTTATGAGAATGAGCTTTAATAGGTACTTTTGAGACATTTTAGGTTTATAACAGCTACTCAAGAGAGTGTTGACATTACAATTGACAGTTTAGTGTCTAACATACAATATTAACATTTTATGGTGTGGTTGTTTCTGTATTAGAAGGAAGCATATAAATTTTTGTAAATATGTCCTAAAATGCCTTTGAAAATCAGGTATTGATAGCCAATGTGTAAACTTCTTTTATGTGTGTATTTTCAGTAACAAATAGAGGTCTGGGTTAATAGTATCCTTGCCTCTTAACTTTTTATTGGATAATCATTTGTCCAGCTTGCCCTGACCTTCCTATCACTCTGAAGATTAATATTTACTCACCATTTGAAAAATAGGGTTAAAACATTCTTTCCTGCTTGGAGAATATGATATATTAATACTATAAATTATTGTTTTAAGAAGCACAAATCAATTACAGTTGAAGGAACTGGTTTGTTCCAACCACTGCACCCACCCTTGAATAACATGGACCTAACAACCTTTTGTTTGGTCCAGCAGGTGAAACTCCTTTCTCTTGATCCAGGATAGTTACTCCTTCTTTAACCAGTGAACCACACGGAGGTTGGACAGTTGAGAAGTCAGTCCATGTCAGATTGGTTGGGAGACACATGGGTTCAGATAAAAACCTGGTTTCACGGCAGAGTAAAATGATAAAATAAAGATGGTGTTTTAAGCAGCATTATACCATGATAAAATATGCAAACAAATAGAGGAAATAGAATGTGAAATCAGCAGTAATAGAAAATGCTACTGTACAAGACAGTAGTCATTGAGAACAATTTATGGGAAGAACTGAAACCCTTTTTAAGTAAATTTGAAACTATATATTGTAATATCCTTTTCAGGGTATAAAACATTAATTAATCATTTGAACAAATTATAATCAAATTGAAAATTATACATTTATTAATTTAAAGTGATTACATGGGCTTAATTTCAGTTGATTTTGGGTCTCTCGAGAGATGGAGTATGCAGTTACTGAAAATAGAAAAAAAAATCATTAAATATTATTCAACCAGCACAATGATCAAGTTTCACAGCTTTTTAATAACTTACCCACAATTACTGGGCCTACAAACATCCAACTTCACGAATGTTTCCGTGTCTCTCTGGCGTCTTGCAGGATTTTTATCAATGAAGGTAGTATGAACCAGATCTGCAACTCATCTGCTTCCCCGAAACATCTGACCTCTGCAAACCTCTGACAGCATCTGACGACGTCTGACCTCTGCAAACATCTGACCACGTCTGCTCACGTCTCGCCACATCTGACGTTGGACCACGTCTGCCAGCATCTAACAGCAACTCATCTGCCCCCTGACAGATCTGTTATCCGTCCTCTCCCCACCTCGCCTGACTTCTGGTCACGTCTCAACTCTCATTCCATCTGCTCATGAGCCACCCATCGCCTCCCTTTTTAAATTCTCACACGGAAATTCCCCACCATCAGTTTTCTTACACAATTCAGGGGTTCCCCACCATAGGTTTATTTCATAAAATTCCGGGGTCCCCCGCCAGAGGTTTATTTCACAAAACTCCGGGGTTCCCCGCCATAATTTTTTACACACGCTCGGTGGGAGTTTTCCGCGGGGGATCCCCATCGGGGTTCACCCGCTTTCAGCCAACTTCACATTGTTGTTGGCCGAACTGCGCCTCATAACGCCACAATATCGCCAAAATCTGCGTTTTTTCATTACAATATATATATATATATAATATTAATGAAATGTGACACAGTCACACGTATTTTGGATAATTGGATAGTAAGAATAGAAGATGTGGGAGAAAGTTAGGTATTTGCTCAGACCTTTAAAAAAGTATTATCACAAAATAAATAGCGAAAGATGCGTAAAATGGGCACCCACAACAGGTTCGAATACCTAATTCACTAGACAACACAGACTGGGTTGAGACTATTGCTTGAGAGGGAACCTGTTTGGAAGTAGGACCACCGTTTATGGCTGGAAGGGGAGGAAAGGGGGTCTAGTAGATAGAACGCAGTCGAATCACATGATTGTTACTGGGCCGAGTACTGACTAGAGTACTCGGCTGGACGTAATGTTTCGGCCCAGCACTCTAGATGTAATACTACCAGTAGCAGCCGTCCTACACGCATCAATTAACGTGAAGTCGTCCGCTGCATAGTTTGCCTATGGGGAACTTATGGTTCTCAGTTGAAATTAAATCCACACATGGATACATTTATCTTCCTTTGGATGTCACATCACCGGAAGACAGAAGAAGGCATGTACTGTAGACATCTGTCAAACGCTTGATTCATGACAACTGGAGTTTTGACACTGCACCCCCTATTTTCTGAATCTATTGTTTGAATTTTGCTTACAACTGGTATGTGTCATATTATACAATATTGGCCAATGTTGATGCAGTGCTTAAAACTGAATTTCTAAACTTATTTATAAAATGCTGCCAAATAAATTGATATAATCCATATTGATTGTTGCAAATTAAATATTTAGAGAAACAAAAAATGAAGTGTTACTATCCTCCTTCTTTATTTGAAAATCTGTTTATTGGACTGTTTTGCATTCAATTCCAGGTCGAATTCTATGTCTGTCATATGATGCCACTGGAGATTTGATCATCACTGGTTCGATAGACACTGTACGTATTTGGAATGTCCAAACTGGACATGCTATTAATAAAATGACAATTTGTAGAGTGGAAGCAATGAAAGAGACTATTGTATGGTGCCTTACTGTAACTGATGAATTAACCATCATTAGTGGTGATTCGAGGTATGTAATTCTCCAGTATTTATTATTATAACATTATTTGCTTTTTAAGGTGTCTCTGAGTACATAGTGCTTGCTTGTGTTACAGACTTTTCTCTAAACTAGATGTTGAACACACTTATTCTATGCTATTAAAGGGGAGTTGCCTGTTTCAGAATTATCCCCCCCCCCCCGCCCCCCCAAAAAAAGTATTTTCAAAACATTGTCTACACTTACAACATTTTGTTTGATTCTTATTTCGGCGGTCTATTGTTCTTTCCTTTCTCCAACATCACTTTATCCATATTATGTTTATTAATAGTTTTTTGTCAACACCATTACTTGTAGATATTGTTGTAAAAATTGTACTTTCATTGTATTACATGTTAAAATTATCTATTATATTTTTTCTGATTGAGCAATGATTGTTAGATTTGAGTAAATTTTTACTATAACCTAACTATGCTACCATTTTATTGGTTCCAGTATATTTATGTATTTTCATATGTCGTCATAGTGGATTAGAAGCTTTCATAAATTGCTTAAAGTGCCACATTAATGTCTGCATTTCATTGCTATATGTATAAGTGACAAAATGTATTAGAAAATGATAAACCTATTTTAATAAATCATATCCGTTTGCATAAGACTTTTTTGTTGTTGTCAGGACTGAACTTTTCATTTGTAAGCTTCTTTAGTATTTGATCAACTAAATATTTTGATTGGATAGTGGTTAAGGTGACAATAGCTTCAGCTCCAATGCTGTATATTTTCATGTACTGTGCACCCCCTATTTTCTGAACCTATTGTTTGAATTTTGCTTACATCTGGTGTATGGTATGTGTCCGATTACACAGCATTTGTGAATAATAGTTATTATGAAAAATGTGCCTATTATTGGTTCATGTATGAATTTCAGAATTAAAAATAATTAACAGGTACAGAAAACAAAATACTTTTAACTGTTCTTTTTCTTCTTCAGGGGTCGTTTGTGTTTTTGGGATGGCCATTCAGGTGTTTTAACGGAGTCATATGAAACTCATGCAGGAGATATTTTTGCTTTATATTTATCTTCTGATAAGAATAGTTTATATTGTGCTGGTGAGTAATATATCATAACCATGTTTTCTGAATAATTACATAATTTATATAGTGAATCTGTTTTCTTCTCAGAGTTTACCATATTTGCTATTACTTCTTAATTTCTTGTCCATTTTGGAGTGTGTTGATCTTGAATATCTCCAATTTTAATTAAATAATATTGTATTAGGTACTGTCATAATTATTTATATGTGGAAAAATAAACATAATGAATTGTTCAATCCGCTAGGCAAAGCAGCTGCTATACTATTAGACCTTTAATTATTATATTTATCTTTCCTAAGAATTGAGGAGCAGATAAAATGTGGAAAGTAACCTTGAAAACCAAATGTAATATGTATATAGTGAGAAAAGAAAGAGCATCAATTTACAATTGGAACAGTTATGAAGGAAGAAGCAACTCTTGTCTTGTGATTAATTATGAAATAAAGAATGAAGTTATACTAGGACATCATTTTAGAAACTATGGCTCCATTTGCATTGTCAACAGGGATAAAATATTTACTAATTGTTAAACCAGACTATAAAGAACTAGGTCTTTCCCGGTGAATGGCATGTATAAATTCCTCTCGGGTTTCCAACCGGGTCAAAGATTTTAACAGTGACGAATAATCAAAGTTATGCTCAGGAATGTAAAAGACTATGTAGGCCTAAAGACCCCTGGTATTTATGAAGTACCATGCGACTGTGGCAGTAAATACATAGGAAAAACAATCAGAACTGTAGATGAAAGAATAAAAGAGCATAATAGAAATCTACGATTAAAACAACCCAATAAGTCAGCTATTGCCGAACATGCCTTGTTCATGGGCCATAAATTGGCTTTCGATAAGACGCGTATTCTGGACAGAGCTAATTGCTATTGGGATAGCATTATTTTGGAGGCAATAAACATCTGGTCAAGTGAGAATTTACTGAATAGAGATTCTGGATTCCAATTGAGCCTGGCTTGGAACCCATTGTTTCACTGGAGGAACGTGGGGCTGAGTCACGGGACCCCTGATGCAGCGGAGACCGCTGCCACAGGAGACTAGAGCATGACTAAGCAAGTGGACCAATGGGAGATGCCCTCGCTCCCGCGTCCACATCTAGCCAATCACAGGCGGTCTGCGCTTGCACAGGCTTGCCTCAGACTATATAAATGCTTACACTCACCGAATTTGACACTTCAGTCTGAAGATGATGGCAGAGCAAGCCATCGAAACGTCACTGTTAAAATCTTTGACCCGGTTGGAAACCCGAGAGGAATTTATACAGACTATAAAGGATTGGGACAAATTAGCTGCTGCTCATTATTGTTAAGTTTTCCAGGAAACAATAAGGAAGTGTATGTATTAGTGAAGCAGAAGTGTGTGACAAAGTAATATTTTAGTTGTTTTTTTCAGGATCTAATTTATTATGATAATGTGCATGATTTTTATTCATATTTGTTAGTTTTTGTTTATGATTTGTAACAACTGAGTGTATCTCAATTGAAGAAGCAATAAATTCACACATTCCAACTATTAAGAAAGAAAAACCTCTGCAACTTCTTTGAGCTAAGTATTAATGAATGACGGTATTGATAAGTTTGGTAAAAATGTAACAAACAGAAATTTTCTTTAGAAAACTTACTTTATTTCTCAACACTTGGTCCAGCAAGTTTCCAATTGCTTTTCAACCCATCACAAAAATATGTTTTGTTAAACTGCAAAATACTCTACCACAGCCTCAATCTCCTCCTTGTTTAATGAAAATTTCTTCCCACAAATTAAAATTTTTAAGTTTGAGAACAAGAAGCCACTTGGTGCTAGGTCTGATGAATAGGGTGCATGAGAAAGAAATTTGAATCCCAACTTGTACACTTCCCCCATTTAGACTGCTGATGTGTGTGCTGGTGCATTGAACTGGTGAAACAGCAATTTCTTGTGTGCCAATCTTGGTCATTTGTCAGTTGGCAGCTATTTAAAAAATCCAACAGAGCAGCATAATAGAGCTCAATTATAGTTGTGCCATTTTCAAAGAAATCTGTGAGTATTGAACCCTTAAAATCCCAATAGGCAGTGGCCATCATTTTTTCTACTGACAAAATAGTCTTTGGCTTTTTTGGTGCATATTCACTAGCTGTTGTCCATTGGTTTGATTATAATTTGGTCTCTGAAGTGTAGTGATGGGTCAAAGTTTCATCAGTGGTTATGAATCTGCACTAAATGTCTCGTGGGTTACATCTAAACATTGAAATGTTTTTCTGAATCTGTATTTTGTTCATTGTCAAAAGTTTCTGTGTAAAGTGCACATTTTAATACAATATTGCCATATAGTCAGGAACCAGAACTGTCATCATGCATCTCACATTATAAGTGAAGAAGTCTAAAATTAAGTTCTATCAACCTTATATAATCAAAATATTGTATTAAATGGATATATGTTGATAATTTATTCAGGTACTGTATATAACATCAAATTTTTTTTATACATTGACTGTCCCTTATGTTGTACAATGATTGTTATCTGTATTTATTACACATGATTATGGCTAACTATGCAGAAAAGCTATTGATTTTATGATTTATTATAAATTTCCTTTGACTTTATTCCAATAAATTGACCATTGAGGACTGTTTTGTTGGTTTGTTCATTAATAATATCATGGAGGAGTCTTTAAATCAGTGTTGAATATAAACTTCAAAGTTTGGAAAATATATTAATTAATAGACAAATCACTGTGGGTTAGTTAAGTTAAAAAATATACAAAACTAATAATATTTATAGTGTTTAGATGGTATTTGTGGTAGCAAAGGTAAAAATATCTACTAATTAAAATAAATTTATTCCCCTATTCTGTAGAAGTGAATGAATCTTGCTACATAGCAAATGATATCAAAATTTGAATAAGAAAAAATTGTTTCTATAGTCCATATTTGTGCAAGAAGTTTCTTAAATTTGGTATTTTGTGCAAGATATTGTGGGAACATTTCCTTTGTTTGTCCAATTATGTGCATTTAATGTATTGACCAGTTCTAGAGGATATATTATCAAGAGGCTAGTTTTCATTACATATTGGCAACAGGTCTGAGATTTAAGAGATGAATTGCACCATTCCAAGACAATATAGTGCATGCTACATCAATGGCGAGTTTGCTTTATTAGTATTTAGATTCATTAGTTGGAAATAATTAACATGCAAATATTGTAATGCAATGTTCGTTATCATTTAATGTGTTTCTTAATTTTTAAGAATTTCTTTTAATATTTTTTAGGAATAGACCCAATCATTGTTAACTTTGTCAAAGTCCAGATACGTGTACCATCCAGCAGTAAACGATGGGTGAAATCTGTTCAGCGTCGAATACATGAACATGATGTCAGATCATTGGTACTAACTGAAGATGGGCGACTATTTTCTGGAGGTATTTAAATACTTTTCAATAGGACCTGATTTTGAATCTTCATTTTTATGAATGCATTATTATAAAACTTCAATAATTTTCTTTAACATATTTTCTTATGGTATAATAATATTTTATATGGAGTAATTATTTGATATGTTTTAAGTTTCGTCATAAGAGAAAATTTGCCAAAGGTTTAAAAGATAATACACTTACCTGAGTGAAGGCATTAGGAGTTTTGAGTTTACATATATATATATATATATATTTATATAATTAATGGGGAAAGGACAGAGAGATAGAAAGAAGATGACTTACCTGAGGTTCATAGATGGTAGACACCTTGTGAGGTTTAGAGAACTTGAATTTTCGGAGGCACCGCCCCCTTCATCAGAAAGTTAGGACGACATTTCCAGTGATCGGCTAGCCGACAACTGCGTGCGTGTGTGTGTGTTGTAGCAGATCTGGTCGTTTCCTCGATATTGGAATTTATGAAATTTTAGGGCGCCGGGTATTTTTTGATCATAAAACACAAAAAGATTAATTTATTAGTATAATTTTAATCAGAACATGAAGTTGATAATCTATAGGGCGTGGTCACTCATTCATTCTCTCAAAATTCAATAATATAAATTAATTAAGGACTTAACGAAGACTTTAAATACTTTCCGATGTATCAGTACCTAAATCTGTGGTTCATTCGATAGCCATTGATTAACATGTGGCCTCCAGGATTCGCAGACCACAGTACCTCCGTCTAAGAGGACATTCTGGCCTGGACTGCCCTGTACACTTGCGCTTTCTCAGCCACAGGACAAAACGTCTCCCTGACAACAATGCCTGTCTGTGTCGTGGTGCAAAAAAATCTTTACAAAAATTCGCTTATGAACTAATTACAATTTTTTCTAACACATAATTCAATTCTTCAAGTAAAAATACAATTCAATCAATTAACCAATTCGATGTTTTTCAATTACATCAACTGCTTAAGCATAAATCACAATATTTACTTTTCCAAACAACGACATTTCGTCCATCTGCTGTTTTTTTTAAACAACAGCTGTTGTCTGTCCAGATCACTATGACACTACACAATTTAAATTATTACAAATAAATCACAGACCAACATTTAAATCTAATAACAATTATATAACTTTAAAGCAAACAAATTATTTATGATCTTTACAAAGGTTTGAAGCAATTTGAAGCACATCACAAATTTTCAACGGAACACCTGTTTCTTATAAGTAATTATAATGTCATTACATAAATTATTTCTCCATCAGCTGTTTTTAACGTATCATATGACATTTATTTTTGACATTAACAGAATATTGCATTCGGTTTTTCCACCTGGATTCCAAGGAAATCCACAAGCACCACTATTCCTTAACACACTTCCTACTCTGTTTTCATCATAGGATGCATATTTTTGAGAAATGGAAACAAATTTTTTGCTAATCATTAAGTTTTGCTTAATTTTACAACAGCCTTGTCTCCCTTGTAATTTTCTCTTTTTGGGAGTTTTTCTTAAATCTATTATTAGCAAAACATTTCATTACTTCATCTTTATTTACAAACATAACCAGCTGTCCCTTAACCTCCTTATACAATGCGTTCACGTTACCTTCACACTTTTCAGCTTTCATCTGATGCTCTACACATTAACATTTTTCCTTAAACTTCTTTGTAGGTACATAAATTAATTTTAACAACCTTCCATCAATCTCACCATCATGATTAACATCCACTTCAACTTTCTTAACTTTATACCCACGTTTGACAATTCACCATTTCTTTCACTTTAAATTTCCTCCCACATGTTTTTTCCTCTGTGCTGTTTGGGGGATTTTCTTTATATTTCGCCATTTACTGCAATGAGCACAATTTTCTTACAGAAAGGTTTCATTGTCCATTCTGTATACTTTACCTTAACATTCGCTTTAGTTCTCTTAGCACGTGAATGCTTAGCTAGTTTCAAATCACTACTTACTACATTAACCTTAAAATCTCCCACACTTGTTAATTCTACCTTATTTTCTAAATGCTTAACATTACAATTTAACTGTTGGCTAGCCGATCACTGCAAATGTCATCCTAACTTTCTGATGAAGGGGGTTATGCCTCCGAAAATTTGAAGTACACCAGACCTTACTAGGTGCCAACCATCTGTAAAACTCGGGTAAATCACCTACTTTCTCTCTCTCTTGGCCTTATTAATTGTTTTAATTAACATGATAATGTAATATATATATGTATATGTGTGTATATATATATGGGATATGTACGGCATGGAATCATGCACAAGGAAATACATATGTCAAGCGTAGAAGGGAATGGAAGAAGGAAGAAAGACTGAAAAAATTCGATGTGGCCAGGACTCGAACCTGGGTGCACGAAACAACAGTGCATCACCCCTAGAGCCGGGGCGTGCGTCTATCCACTCCGCCACCACATCGAGTACGACCAACCGAACATTTTCAGTCTATATATATTAGGTTTTCAAGTTAGGATGGATAGAGAAGAGGGATGGAAGAATTAGGAGCATCCGTTAAGGATAAATTAAATATATATATATATATGGGATAAGTGACGAAGTCACGCATTTGATAATTGGATAGAAAGAAAGATAGAAATATTTGGGAGAAAGGCAGGAAATTCACTCTTTAAATCATATGTACGGCATGGAATCATGCACAAGGAAATACATATGTCATATATATATATATATATATATATATATATATATATATATATATATATATATATATAAAATCTATTTGTATATATAGAAATATTTTTTTTAATATTGTCCTTTAATTACCTTTTAAAATGATTTTTGTTTTATAAAATTACATCTGATTTTCAGGGTTGGATGGATATTTAGCCGTTAGTAGTTATCCCCCTAAATATTTGCAGAAATATCCTCCACTTCTTCAGGTAAGAAAAGTTATAAATTTCTTATCGGCTATGTAATTATAATTTTTTGTGCTTCTAGTATGTAACTACATTCCATTAAATAGTATCTAATTGCATTTATTTCTACCTTGTGTTATATGTAATATATAACAACCGTAATTATCTTTTGCTTAAATATGCCATGAATATCATTCACTTCATCATAAATCTCCATGAAGTAACAGTCTTGCAGGTAGTTCACAATAATCTTCACTTAACAGTTTACATGGAAGATTTGATGAATGTCTCACAAGCATAACACTTCTGTGTTTACAATGTGGAGTGTTGCAGTCTTGTGCAGGAAAAATACGTTTTCTTGATTACAAGTGCATACAGTTTTTAGAGAGGATGTGGGATGTGCAAAAATGAAAAGGCTTGCACAAGATAGGTTAGTATTGCAGGTTGCATTATTAGGACTGTATATCACAACAACAACATTTTTTCATTGCTCCTATTGCTTACCCCAAATCAGTGTGAATTATAATAAATGTGCCTTCTAATAGAAACTATTGTATTATTATTGTTGGTGTATCTTCCAAATTTACTATTTATTTTGGACTGAGCTGCCAACCTAAAGATATTTATCTTCAAAATATTTTCCTTTGTAAACTAACAGTTTCAAACTTAAGGTATTCTCTTCATTTGTAATATGTTGAAGTGTGTCATCATTTGACATTACACTGTCAATGTCATTTTTAATGTTAACTTATTTTTTTCCAGGGTCCTAGTGTTGTATTGGCCAAAGAAGCACGTTGTATTCTGCTACGAAATCGAACTTCCTTTGATGTTTGGCGCCTTGGACGGGAAGAAGATTCTGGTGTTAATGAACCCCCTATAAAGCTACTAACGTTAGAAAGTTCTGGTAGCAAATTTATTTTGTCTGCAGCTATCAGTAATAATGGTTTGTGGTTGGCATACTCAACGGCTATCTCTCTAAACTTGTATAACTTTGTTCCAGTAAGTTGTTATATCTATTAGACAGTTTGTGACTGAAGTGTCTTTACAATTAATCTGAATTTTCTATTTTTAGAGTACTGAAGAGCCAAAATTGAAAAAGATCAGAGACATTCCAAAAGAAATTGGCCCTTGTCATAAATTAATTTTCTCATCAAATAGCAAAATATTGGTAGCTGCAACATGTCAGGGTGAAATTGTTGCCATTGGAGTTGGGGAGGAGACAAATTTGCTATACACAATAAATCTTGAAACAAGCAAAGGCAAGGCATCAAAATATATTATGTATAATGTATTTTCTTTTGACCACCTTGATCATTGACATAAATTCTAAAAAACAATTCTGCAAACATTTTGGTAGACTAAGTAACAAGTGAAATTTCAAATTTTATTAGTACATTGTTTTTAGTTTTGACTGATGCAATCTTCCTTCTCCTTGTGACTTCTGATGACAAGTATTTAATAGCTGCTGACCATGATAGTAACATCATTGTATGGACATTAAATAATGGAAAGGTAAATTCTTTATTTGGTAAATAAAGTAAATATTAAATATATTATTTATGTCTAATTTTGATAAGTATTTTAAAAATTACAGTATTACTGTACTCTACCTCGATATGCCAATGCTGCTCCAACAGCTTGTGCCGTAAATCAAGAAGGAAATATGGTCATTGTCTATTCTGATCATAAAGTGAGTATAATGTATATTGAATGAGTAATATTTATGACAAAATTCAAGCATCTTGAATAGAAATTTATTAGCATATAAAGCACAAATGATTGTACCTATTCATGTTTTAAAGTAAATATATAATTTTTTTTTTCATTCATATAAAGCAGCAAAACTGAATGTTTTTATTTAAAGCAAATAATTAAATTGTTTTGCTTTCATTATATCCTTTGATAGTGTCTCATAATAGTACATATATTTTCAAATTGAACATAATTTGTAAAATATGTAATATTTGACATTTTAGATTGTGGAGTATAACTTATCAAACAAACAGTTCACTAAATTTTCTCGAGGAATGTGTTCAAATCATCCAAAGCAATGGCTTTCAAGGGGTTGCGCAGTAATCAATGTAACATTTGATCCTCGAAATCCAGATTTAATCTTGTTACATGATGATAACAGCATTTATGCTATTGATAAAAATAAGGTAAGTTACTGTGGAGACCAATATTATTGCAGTTGCCATGTATATTTTCTAAATTGATTGTAAATTTAGATATTTTATCAATGCTCAAAAATTATGTACAGCTTTAGAGTGTTAAAATGTAGTAGGATGTTTATATCTAAGTCAAGAAGAAAATAATTCTGAGAACCTTTTTTTGTTAGCTCAACAGTATCTTATACCAATATAATTGTTTGTATTATTCAATTGAAAGCTATTTAAGTATGTTGACAAAAAAATATGAAGCAGCCAATAAAGAGACAAAATTAGTGAAAAAACAAATACAACATAATACTTTTGCAATCTTTGTTTCTTTAGTCAGTAAGAAAGCTTTAAGGCTGTAACAATCAATCTTTTCAACTATTGAGCAGGTACTGACGTCAAAATAAATTGGAGAACATTTCTGCAATGATTCTCCCTTTCAGTATATTTTGAGAATAAAATAATTGAAGATAATGTGGACAGTCTATCACTGGTCATCTCTTGGAATGGAATGGAATCTCCCGAGAAAGGAGGCTGATGCTAGGTGATGGTCAGATGTCACTTGGAATGCATTTCTTCATCTTCAGACAAAGAGGGTGGTTATCTCTGAAAATTCCAGAATATCCACTATATCTTCAACATATAAAGTTTGCTGACACCTTAATAGGTCATTCTGAGTGACAGTCAGTCATTGACTGAACAGTATTGCCACATGATTAGCCCACTCCTTTCCCCACCTGGACTGCAATCCATCCCATAAATTAAGAATATACTCCGCACCTGGTCAAGAGTTGCCTTCAGGCACCCATTGAAGCAACCGTACGAACCCCCACACCTTAATCCCCCACCCACAAGAGGCTGCAAACCTTGTGTTAGGAACAGGTGCCGTATCTGTTCCATCCTTCTACCCACCACAATCCTCCAGAATCCCATCAAGTACACAACCTAAAAAATTAAAGAAAACATAATAAGACTCTCCTCTCATACAATCTGCAGAATTAACTGCAGACTCTATCCAGCTTTTTACATTGGAAAAACAAAGTTAGCCTTCCCTGAGCAAACTATCAACCACTGCAGCACAGTCAAACTTTACAAACCTAATTCCCCATAGCTGCCCACGCCTGGAGCCACAACAATAATAAGTCCTCAAAGTTCCTCCTAAGCTGAGCTGTATCTATGGGAACTCTCCTTCGAACATGTCTTGCAAGACGAAGCCTTGGGCGCAACACCTTCTATATAGTAACCTAACCCCCCACCTTCCCAACTGACCACCCTTAATTGCACAATTGGAGAAATTTATATCAAAACTTTGTACATGTCATGATCCAGTTTGAACATTGGAAGGGTAAAACAACCCTAGCACCATAATTATTTATTATCTCTTAAGATACTGGGGGTAATTTTGCTGCCTTAAGAAACCATGTTTTTGTCTCTATACATATTTTTGATTCTCATAGGTTATTGGAAAATAATTTTGCTTCTATAAACTTACCTGAGAATTAAATGAACTGGGTTATTATACTAAGTTACTCTTTTTTGTTATGTTACCAGTAGATTTTTTTACTTTATTAAGATACTGTGAGTCATCTTGCCAGTTGTGAGAAAAGCTAAAGGTCTATAAATGTGTCATACTCAATGCTGGGGTTGATCATGTTGTATACCAATAGATTGATTTAATTTTATACCAAGCTAATATAAATAAATACCTGGACAACACCTTGTACTCAGCTAGTAGTAAGTAAATTTTCCAGGGTACAGAATCTGAAATTTTTGAAGAGGTTTGTCATGTTGTTGTTGTGGTATTCAGTCCTAAGATCGGTCTAATGCAACCCTCCATGCCAACCTATCTTGTGCAAGCCTTTTCATTTCCTCATAACTAGGACATCCCACATCCTCCATAATCTGCTTAGCGTATTGTATCCTTGGCCTCTCTCTTCTGTTCTTACTCCACAGACTTCCCTCTAATGCTAATTTTACAAGACCCTTGTGCCTTAAACGTGGCTTATTAATCTATCCCTTCTCTTGGTCAACGTCCTCCATATTATTCGCTTTTCTCCTATTCTGTTTAGAACTTCCTTGATACTTACTCTATCCACCCATCTGATTTTCAGCATTCGCCTATAGCACCACATTTCAAAGGCTTCCATTCTTTTCCTTTCCGGAGCTCCTATCATCCACGTTTTGCACCCATATAACGCCACGCTGCATACGAACATTTTTAGCAACGATTACATAATTACACTCTCTGTTTTCTATACTTATCAATTTTTAACAATGTTATACTGCTCATATTGTTATACTGAATTGTTGCTATTCTTAGAAACTACCAACGGTTGATGCTAAAATACCAAAACTTGATTCTTCACCGTCTGATAGTCGTGAGAATAGTATGTCACATCCACTTACTGTAAATCCTCGTCATGCGTTCCACATGATCAAAAAATCCAAGGTAATTTAAAACATATTATTTTTTAAGTTTTGTAAATATTCTGTTCATTTTTGTACATTGGACTATAACATTTTGAAGATGTTAATTTTTTATATAGTTATATCTATCTGATTTCAGTTGATTTCATAGCTCAAATGAAACTTATTTTTCCAACATTTTTTACTCTTGATTTGAAAGTCAAAAGTAGATGCAAAGATTTAATATAATTAAAGACCAGTTTAAAATGAATTAAAGTATAAGAAATTCTGCTTCTTTAGGGAAGCATTCATAAATTTAAAAAAGCAATATCCTTGGAAGTAGTTCATTCAATGTAACATTGCCACCTAAAGTAAAATTTTTGGTTAACTTTCAATTGAAGGTTACAGTAATTCTTATGTGGGTATTATCTTATTTTCAACAAAATTCATACTTAATTGTACATATATTTTATAGACTAATGCTTTATATTGCAGCATTTGGTCCATCTTGAGTGGTTGAGAAATGAAGAATTAGTTGCTGTGGAAATAAGCCCATCTATTCTGATTGCACAGCTACCACCAGTATTGGCCAAAAAGCGATTTGGCATATAAGATAAGGTAGGAATATGTTTCCTGTATTTTATCCTTAAATAAAGCAGTTCACTTGAAAAAGTCTGTTAGTTTTAATAGGGAGTAAGGATGTGACATTGTAAAAATAGCAAAATAATTAGTATTGAAAGCAAAGAGAGAAAGGGGGTAGCTTATTGAAATTGAAGTTTGGTGCCTCCAAGCCAAAGGGAGTTCTTCAAATTTGATTAAGTAGTAAACCACCTACTTTTTTTCCTTTCAATACCAATATATATATATACCAACGCACTACCTACAAAATTAGGGAAAACATAACATGTCTGTCCTCCCACACACACTACAAAATAAACTGCACACTCTGCCCAGCCTTTTACATCGGTCAGACAAAGAGACCCCTCCTTGAACAGATTGCCAACCACCGCAGTACAGTAAAACTCCTCAAAACCCAATTCCCCATAGCCGCCCATGCTCATAGCCACAACAACTACTTCAACCAGTGCTTCACACTGACCCCCCTCAAAGCCCTACCTCCCGACTCATCAGAAGCTGAACTCCATCTGTGGGAACTTTCATTTCAGCATGTCCTACAGTCCAGACAAAGTCCTGGACTCAACATCCTACAACTCTTTATCTCCCCCCCCCCCCCAAAGCACGAGTCCATTGGGATTGTACATACAATAAAACCTTCTGTGTGTATACCTTGCCTTTTGTTTGAATGGTGGTTGTATGTATGTATGAGAGTGTGTATCAATATTTAAATATTGACACCTCTAAGGGTGGATATGTTTGAATGAATGTGTGCCAAGATGGGGGTGTTAGTATGCATCTCCCCAACCCCCATCAAGTCCTTGCCTCTTCCCAGACCCTCATTGAGAGAGAAAGTTGGTGACCTGGTGGGGTCAATTGTTTACGACCTAAGTTAGCAGAGCAGCAAATTTTGGCTGCTCAGTCGTTGGCTAGCCAATTACTGGAAATGTCTTCCTAACTTTCTGATGAAGTGCCTCCAAAAATTTAAAAAACTCCAAACCTTACAAGGTGCCTACATTAATTATATATATATTGTCACGTTTCTTAGGGATCTTGAGATTCAATAACACACACGTAGAGGTTATAAGCGTTTAATCAACGGCGAAGTGCTGTACAAAGCTCGTACTGCTAAAGACTGACTCCTATTTGGAATCCAGTCCTATTTATACATACATGGAATATTCTAGAAGCAGAACATTCTAGAAACAGAAAATACTAGAAACTAAAGGCAAACAATGTAAATAAATTAAATAAATAAAAATGGTTGCGTCGGCTGGGACTCGTACCCGAGTCTACGTGTCTGCAGTCCGGCTCGCTACCTCTCTGCCATCACTGCAGGTCTTGAAAAAACAGCGTCTCGCTGTTAGTTCTGAGCTGCCTTGAGTCCTCTTCTGGATCTCGTAGTTGGCCCGACGTAAGTAGGTCCAGTTCTTCCTGTTCTTGGGCTGGCAGTCGTCATTCCTACGTCCCCGTAAAATTCCGCGTCGTCGTCGGGTCGTGTTTGGTCTTCAACCTCCCTTTGAGCGTCGGGTTTCTGGTATGGCTTCATCCTCAGTACGTGGACGGTGTCGCGGCTCTTTCTGCGTCTCGAATTAGGATCATAATCCTCGACCTCATATGTGACGTCGGATAAACGTTTTAGCACACGATACGGACCAAAGTACCGTTTGAGGAGCTTTTCTGAGAGGCCGACTTTGCGAATGGGAGTAAAGATCCCCTGGCTGGTACAAAACTGGACGATGTCTTGCATCGTATCGTAGTTGGTCCTTCTCTTGAGCTTGGAGCGTACGTATTCGGGCTAGTTGTCGGGATTCTTCGGCCCTCGTTACTAAGTGACCAATGTAAGGGTCATTCACATCGTCGGGATTGAAAGGTAATATCGTGTCCATTGTCGTTTCTGCCTCGCGACCGTGAACCAGGAAAAATGGTGTGAATCCCGTTGTTTCTTGCTTAGCGGTGTTGTAGGCGAACGTCACGAATGGAAGTACGGCGTCCCAGTTCTTCTGATCGACGTCGGTGTACATGGACAACATGTCGGCCAATGTTTTGTTTAACCGCTCGGTAAGCCCGTTTCTTTGAGGATGGTAAGCAGTCGTCATTCGGTGCGTTATTTCACACAGTCTATTGACCTCATGTATTAGTCTAGACTGAAATACCGTCCCCCGGTCTGTGATTATAGTTCTTGGAGCTCCATGCCTAAGTATTATTTCTTCGACGATGAAGGTGGCGATCTCGGAAGCTTCCGCCGATGCTACGGCTTTTGTGACGGCAAACCGAGTTAAGTAATCGGTGCAGACAATAATCCACTTGTTTCCCCGGGATGATGTTGGAAATCTTCCGAGTAGGTCAATTCCGATGAGTTGAAATGGTGCGTCGGCCGGAGAAATAGGCAGTAGTCGCCCAGGTGGTCGTTGAGGAATCGTCTTTCTTCTCTGACACTCTCTGCAGTGGCTTACATAGTGTCTGACGTCCTTAAATTGTCGCGGCCAATAAAATCGCCGACGGATTCTGTCATACGTCCTGAGGACTCCTAGATGACCAGCGGTGGGTGCGTCGTGGAACTCCCGCAGAATTTCTAGACGCAGTTGCTTGGGGATGACTACCAACCATCTTCTTCTCAATGAGTCGTAATTCTTCTTGTGTAGTACGTCATTAATTATTTCGTAGTCCCCTTTCACACCTTGGGAAGAGTTCAAAGGTTGTATAATCTCATTCAGCTTCGGATCCTTTCTCTGTTCCACAGAAATATTAGTCAAAGAGTTGAGACAATCCAGGATCTCACTCTTCGGTTCTTCGTCGTCGACAGGGTTTCGGGAGAGACAGTCTGCATCCTGATGTTTTCGTCCACTCTTGTACTTTATTGTGACGTCGTATTCCTGAAGTCGTAAAGCCCACCTAGCTAGTCGTCCAGAAGGATCCTTGAGTCCGGTCAGCCAGCAGAGGGAATGGTGGTCCGTCACAACCGTAAACGGTTTGCCAAAGAGATACGGCCGGAATTTATTTATGGCCCAAGCAACAGCAAGGCATTCTCTCTCTGTCGTCGAATAATTCCTCTCTGCTTTGCTAAGTGTTCTCGACGCGTAGGCTATGACCTTCTCTTTTTTGCCGAATATCTGAACGAGTACAGCACCAAGTCCGTGGCCGCTGGCGTCAGTATGCAATTCAGTCGGTGCATTTTGGTCGAACAACCCCAGAACGGGGTCGGAAACAAGGGCTCGTCGCAGCGTGTCGAAAGACTCCTGTTGTTCTCTGCTCCAGATAAATTTGGCGTCTCCTTGTAACAATTTGTGTAGTGGCCGTGCCTTTCCACTAAAGTCTCGGACAAAACGCCTATAATAAGAGCAGAGCCCAAGAAAACTCTTGACGTCGTGTAGATTTCTTGGCCGGGGAGTTTGTTATCGACCTGACTTTCTCCGGGTCTGGTCGTACGCCTTCCCATGAGACTAGATGGCCAAGGATCTTTATTTCCTTTGCACCGAATAGGCACTTCTTTGGATTCAGTCTCAGCCCTGCTGTACTCAGACACTCGAGAACAGTTCGCAGTCTATGCAGATGTTCGCTGAACGTGTCCGAGAAAACTATTATGTCGTCCAAATAGCAGAGGCACATAGTCCATTTCAAGTGACGCAGCAAGTTGTCCATCATTCGTTCGAATGTTGCTGGTGCATTACACAACCCAAACGGCATAACTTTGAATTCGTAGAGTCCGTCTGGTGTAATGAAAGCGGTTTTCTCTCGGTCGGCTTCGTCCACTTCTATCTGCCAGTACCCTGAGTGCAAGTCCATGATGGAGAAAAACTTTGCCCCATTTAGACTATCCAGAGTATCGTCAATTCTTGGTAGTGGATAAACGTCCTTCTTCGTGATCTTGTTAAGTCTCCTATAATCGACGCAGAATCGCCAGGTTCCATCCTTCTTTGTGACTAGTACGACGGGTGATGACCACGGGCTCTGTGATGGTTGGACGATTCCTCGGGTGAGTAGCTTCCTGTATTAATTTTATGTTTCACCTTCACAGTGGTTGATTTTTCCCTGATTACTGCGTCGAAGCACGCAGAATATTTCTGAAGCAATTCAAGAAATTTCGTCTGCTGATCGATGGTTAACTGCGGCGCCAGTAACTTACGAAACTCGAATTCGTTGTTTTTCGTCACTGTAGGAAGTCTACGGCTGGGTGGATTTTCTTCCATGACAGATGTTGTTGTGTTATTAGCTCAGCTCTTGCTAAGCACATATGTCTCGGAAGAAACTGAGGTTCGTTCTGCCCATTAACTACCCATAAACCTCCAGTGCCATTCTTGAACGATATGACCGACGCAGGAATAATGACTTGTGATAATTTCTTCTTCGCTTCAATTATAAGATCTACGTGGCCATTTAACTTAGGGCACGTGACTGTAACCTTGGTAGCGCTCGACCGAGGAATGGTAACATCGTCGAGAACAAATAACCGCCACGAATCCTTATTTCCTATTTCTTCGGAAGCTTGTAATTCGTCTAACAGAATTTCAGAACGTCCACAGTCAATTACGGCTTGCGAGCTCTTCAAAAAGTCCCATCCGAGGATAACGTCGTGGCTACATTGCGGCAGGACGATGAATTCGAACGGCTGAGTTCTGTTATTAATTTTCAGCCTGATGGTGCATCTTCCGGCTGGTTGCACATATTTGCCATCCGCGACCCTTAAAATAGTATTCCTGTTATCAGCGATCTTGGTCTTCTTCAACTGTCGTCGAAACGTCTCGGAGATAACAGAAAAAGATGCGCCGGAATCTATTAGGGCTCGTACCGACTTGTGGTCCAACATTACGTCATTCCAGACATCTTGGCGATGGTCGTCGACGGAGGATTTTCTTCTTCCGCGGCCTCACCTCCAGGGAA
Source organism: Eucriotettix oculatus (assembly GCA_034510155.1). Taxonomy (NCBI): domain Eukaryota; kingdom Metazoa; phylum Arthropoda; class Insecta; order Orthoptera; family Tetrigidae; genus Eucriotettix; species Eucriotettix oculatus. The sequence goes on along the minus strand of CM067376.1, from coordinate 218,939,875 downwards.
GGTCGCGTCACCTAGTTTTCCATGTTACGTCGGCTAGTGGAGCGACCGAATGGCGACGGAGATCTGGAGCGACGTGACGGAGAGCGTCCTCTCCTTGCGGCGGGATGCGGCGACGACGACCTGTATCTTCCTCGAAACAACTCTGTTCAGCATCGTCATATTGGCGTCCATGGTCATATGCATCCTGTCCTCGCCTAGTTCTTGCTTCAGCGAATACACGTCTCCTGTCCTTGCAGTATCTAACTACATGTCCAGGACGGCCACAATGGAAACATACAGGTCTATTATCCCGTGTCCTCCAGACGTCTGTCTTCCTTGGTGCGTAGGTTGCCTCTTCTTTCCGTGCAACTACTTTCGCATAGGTCGGCTTCCGCTTCGGAACGACCTTTCGCCAAGAGGACGTCGGGGTGGAGATTGGCGCCAAAACGCTTTCCACTTCCTCCCGGATGGCCTCTTGGATGACCTGCCACGTCGTTTCTAAGGGATAGAGCACGTTGAATCTCTTCCCTTACTATCTGTCGAACGAGAGACGACAAATCATTCGCCTCTCCTACTGAGGCAATCGGCACAACGTTGGGAAGCCTCTCGAACCTTTGTCGAATTCGTTTTTGGTTTATCTCTTCGATGAACTGGCAGTGCTTTACGAATTCGTCCGTCGATTTTACGTCCTTTAGTAGGAGGGCCTGATATAAGTCCTCCGCGACACCTTTCATTAGATGTGCCAGTTTTTCATCTTCCCCCATGTTCGGGTTTATTATTTGGCACAATGCGAGAACGTTTTGGATGTACGACTGGACATTCTCGCCACTTTTCTGAGCCCTGTATTTTAACCCTTCTGTGGCCTTCCGAACATGACGCTCAGAATCACCGAATGCATTCTGTATCTCGGACTTGAAAGTTTTCCAGTTGGTCAACTTTTCTTCAACATTTTCAAACCACTGTCTTGCGGTTCCGTCCAAATAAAAGTATGCATTGGCTAGGCAAACCGTGTCGTCCCACTTATTGAATTTGGCGACCCTTTAGTAGCCCTTGAGCCATCTGCCTGGGTCTTGTCCGGCGTCTCCTGTGAAGATGGCAGGGTTCCTTATCTGCTGCTGAACAGCAGCATAGGCCGGTGAGCTCCTTTCTTGTCGATCCATCACAGTGCTTGTTGGTTTTGTGTATGGTACGTACTCCGGATTCAAGTCTAGGAGTCTCCTGCTTTGTCGAGGTCTAATGGGAGCCACTGTGTGTTAAGTTTAGATGTACCTGGCGTCTCCACCAAAAATGTCACGTTTCTTAGGGATCTTGAGATTCAATAACACACACACGTAGAGGTTATAAGCGTTTAATCAACGACGAAGTGCTGTACAAAGCTCGTACTGCTTAAGACTGGCTCCTATTTGGAATCCAGTCCTATTTATACATACATGGAATATTCTAGAAGCAGAACATTCTAGAAACAGAAAATACTAGAAACTAAAGGCAAACAATGTAAATAAATTAAATAAATAAAAATGGTTGCGTCGGCTGGGTCTCGAACCCGAGTCTATGTGTCTGCAGTCTGGCTTGCTACCGCTCTGCCATCACTGCAGGTCTTGAGATGTGGTAATATATACAATTAATGTAGGCACCTTGTAAGGTTTGGAGTTTTTTAAATTTTTGGAGGCACTGCCCCCTTCATCAGAAAGTTAGGAAGACATTTCCAGTGATCAGCTAGCTGACGACTGAGCAGACAAAATTTGCTGCACTGCTAGCTTACTTCTTAAACAATGGATGTCACCAGGCCACCAACTTTCTCTCTCAATGAGGGTCAGGGAAGTGGCAAGGACTTGATGGGGTCTGGGGAGATGCATAAAAACACACTCATTCAAACATGTCCATCCTCAAAGGTGTCAATATTTAAATACTAACACACACACATACAACAACCCCTCACTGCAAGGTTTTATCACATTTACAAATTCCAATGAGCTTGTGCTGAAATGAAAGTTCCCATACAGCCCATTGAGGGCCTGGGTCGGACTACGGACTGTCATCTTGCATGAGTGCAACTTAATCCCAGTCTTCACGACGATGATGACACAAAGATCCAAGCCCATAGCAGGATTAGAACCTGGGACCACTAGCCACTAGACCACAGGAAACCTACTACACTAAGTAGATAGGAAGGATGCGAGATGTGATTGTTACGTAGAAATGGGAAGGTTTGCACAGAATATGCTAGTATAGAGGGTTACATCAGTTCGGTCTAAGTACTGAAAACTACATTATCAACAAAATAAAAGATTATCTATGATTTTATGTTCATTGAAAACATACACTTAATTTAATTATGGATCATTTATTTGCCAACCTCCTGTGGTATAGTGGTTAGCATTGCAGCCTCACAAAACAGAGGTCCTGGGTTCAAACCCTGGCAAGGGCATAATTGTTTGCTGTGTGTCTAAAGCATTTTTAAATCACGAAACCAAATTGCAGAACTCCTGCTGCCTAGTTCGTACAGTAGAGTACTGCAACAGGTCCACCATCAAATGGGAAATTACCTCAGTGTTATTTTTCCTTGACAAAAGAGATTCTTTATTGAGATATTTCCTTACTTGATCCTGTTGTTATGTAGTACATTATTATTATTAATTATTTAGTTTCTCCAGTATTCAAAAGAGCTCAGTTTATACAAAGTATTATTTATATTTTTATGAATTATCTTTTACAGGTAGAGCTGAAATCTATCCAATATATATTATCAGTTGCTGCTGTCTTTTTCTGGTACCAGGTGGCTCAATAGTTGTGATTGGGCTCACATACAATGGTCCCACTTGTTCTAATGAGCATTCTGGAAGTGACGATCTCCATCCTATGAACCCTATGAAAATGAGATAAAATTTTATGGTACTATAATGTGCAACTATGAATGATTCTCAGAAATTAAACTTGCCATACTTGTGTATGCACTTTGTTACAACAAATATGTATGTAATACCATGTTAATATGTACAGAGGACCAAATGTAAAAATTAAATTAATTTTTTATTGTATATTTAAAAGAATTATCATTTATAAATTTATTTATGAATACTTATAGGCTCTAATGTACTGTTGTTTTTTAATAGCGTACCAATTAGTTTCAAAAATTAATTTCTGGGGGGACATTGTAAGAGTAACATACAATTTTTACTGGATTTGCAAGGGAATATATCTATGCTAATATTCTAAATGAGTAAAATTGCATTTGACTACTATAAATGAATAAATACACTGTAAATCACCATAATTTGATATACTCAATATAATTTACTGTGCTGGAAATCTCATTTTGAGGGGGTCTGTTCTTTGAGCTACTTCACATTCACTCACATTATTCCAGAGTGTGAATGCAACTTGTTGTGCTCCAAAATAATTTGTCAAGTAATGCCAAGTTATCATAAACTAAATGACCACCTTTGCATTGACAGTTAATAATGGTAAACATTGGATAATATGAGAGCTTATTTGTCAGAACTCTCCAGAGTGAGATTAACAGAAAATGTCAAAATGAAGGAATTATATTTTTGAATTTAAGGCAAATTAATTAAAGGCTGTTTCAAGTTTTTTATTTGGAAAATCATTTATCATAGTGTATTTTAAATTTCATGGCCATCCTAAAAACTATTGCAAAAGTCATTTGGTGATTAAATGCCAAGAATTGTGACAAACTTGACAAAGGTAGCAAAGTAGTAGAATTGCTGCCAAAGTATTGATTTTTCAAAAGCCTTCGACTTTGTTCCATATCAGCTTCTAATAGAGAAATTAATTGCTATAGGGATTGAAATTCGCATTCTAAATTGGATTCAGGACTTTTTGAAGGACAGAAAACTCAAAAGTTAGAATAAATTCCAAACTGGCCGATCCTGTTGAAATAACTTCTGGCGTGCCAAGTGGGGTGCAAGTGTTATAGGGCCTTTAATTTTCTTAGCATATATAAATGATTTGCCTGTTGGTGTCCAGTCAAATATAAAACTCTTTGCAGACAATTGCATTATTTATAGAGAAATTAAACATTCAAACAATGTTGATGCACTTCAATCAGATATAGACAAAGTATTTAACGGGTCATTGGAAAATAAATGCTTCAAAAAGTAAGACTAAGCAGAATTGTGAGGGAGCAAATTACCACCTGGGGGGGGGGGGGGTAAATTAATTGAAGTGTCCAACAGCTGTAAATACTTGAAAGTAATGTTTAGTAAACCTGTAAATTCAGTGGCCAATAAGGGATGGAAGCACTAAACTTTGTATGTACAAAGGATTTAAAAGAACAGCTCCAAAAGGACTAAGGTGATTGCATATAGAACTTTAGAGTGACGTATTATAATTTATGGGGTAGCATGGTGGGACCCATATAAGATTGAGCACATTCTGGCACTGGACAAAATTCATAAAAATGCATTAAAGTTTTCTTGTAGACTTGGAGATAATCAAGTAGGAAGTTTCTCACATCGAAGAAAATGGGCTAGACTTTGTGCATTATTCAGAGCACACAACAATGAACCGGCTTGCAGAAATATAAAGTTTTCTTTAACCTTCGACTTACTTTTCTAAAAGGGATCACTTGTGCAAGATTAGACAAAGGAACTGGAGAACTGATATAGGAAAATTTTCATTTTTAACTTGAACAGTTGGGAACTGCTAACATGATAGAGACCTGCCCAAAGAGTTTGAAACAATTAAAAAAAGATTATTTATGATAGAGATTAATATAATCAATGTAAAGGCCATAAGAAGGAACATTGAAGATGATCAATGAGCCAATCAGACAGCATTAGAAGCAGGAGTAATTCTGTAAATGTATTGAATTTGAATGCCTTATTTAAAAATCAATTCATAAGTAGATCTGCACTTTATATCATAGGTCTTTAAGCTTTAATAATGAGGACTATTTATGCCAAAAATGTGCTTGATTTAAAAGTCTCTATAGAAGTGTTTACTATCTTAACAAGTCACACACTTCAGACTAAAAAAGAAACTCTTCATTTTTCTGCATAATTGACCTTTTGACATGTATAAGTAATCATATAATTTATTTATATATATCATAATATCTTCAGCATTTTGTATGGAATGTTGTCGAAGATAATATAGAAATTCTGGAATGTCGAAAGGCAGCTATCGTGGGAAACCAGTACAAACAAGAGTCATAAAACTTGGAATCTCAGCCCTTTGTCAGGAAAGATTTTGCAACTTGACATAAAACCCAGGTCAGCCAAGGTCATCAAAGCTGTTGACCAGATTTATGGCTAGGAATGCTCCTCCCAAAATTTGAATTTTAAAGGAGAAGGGTAGGGGTGCCAACCCCATTTGAGGACCTGTGGGAGAAGATAAATGTAGGAAACTAATGGAACCTCAAAATAATCAGTTGCTTAAACATGTAATACAACCCAGAGCATGGTACATTGTATTTGCCATTGCCCCTTGTGGCAATTTATTTAGTTTATTACAAAGATCTCTGCTGCATAAAATAAAATAATAGTATTGCTAAATTTGTTTAATAATGAATCAATTAAGCTATTTCAATGTTACAATATGTTAAAATATATTCTAAATTCTGCAGTATTATAAAAAATAAATTTCACGTCACATTATTTTGGTGTAGCCAAAGAGTGGAGAAAAAACCCGCAGCAGAGATCACATTTGTAGTCTAAACGTGTTTACTAAATCACATCTATTGAAGTGGCCTTTTGAGGGATTAAAAATTTCTACGGTTGGCCAGTCGAGTGGATATGCTTCTGTCACAACACTTTGTCACGTCTGAAAATTTCCCACAGAAAGTACAGTAACCTCTAATGCGTGCTGTTTTACGTCTTTGAATCAATAAATATGAACCCTTTATTGGAAAAGGCCATAGTAGCAATTGCTACAATCAATTAGTGTTCGGAATATAAAGACCAGGTATTTAAGCCCACTGTCCCCTGAGAAAAATAAATGGTTTGTTTTGTCATTTCTTAGTTTTATTGTGAATTCATTATAGAAAATGCATATTACTTTTAAAGAGCAGGAAGATAGGTTTTCTTGTGTTAAATATATTATAAAATTTTAATCTTTATTAACAAATTAAATAATTTCCGACCGATTTTTACAGAGAGATTTTATTTTTTATTTAAACGACGTTTAGTTTGTTATTTAATAGCAGACGTTACTCGATTTAATATTTCTTATTTATTCTCGTTGCTGTTAATTACAGTAGAATCAAATCAACCTTAAAACATTACACGTCCTTTCTCTTTTAAACGTTCCGTGACCAAAATTTGAATGCTAGGGAGGTTACAAAACTCGTGGAAAGATCGCGATGTCCGAATTAATATTTTGTTTTGTTATTTAATTCTTTTTCCGCATTGTCATACGCATATTTTGTTAATATATTTTATGTATGTTCGATCAAGCAGGTGGATCATTATGAATTCTAATAATTTAAATTCGAGTGAGGAAAACCCAACTCTAAGAAATCTAGCAGTGAGGCCACGCACGCTTCACATTACAATGCTCGCACGAAACATCGAAGTAGAATTTACTAATATTTAATAATGAAATTATTGCAAAACCTTAGCCATAAATTAAACCAGATCAACAAAAATTTTGATGTAAAATTTGATAGTTTGAAAAGTTTATTAAAAAATTTCCGCACAGAGATAGACCAAAAATTTGGCCTAAAATTAAGGGAAGTGCGAAATGAAGTTAAGTGAGTGGCGAAAGGAAATAGAATCAGAACTTAAAAATATACGCAGACCACGAAATTCAGTGACGTGAAATTGGCCAAAGTTTAACGGCAAGAGGTAGGAAAAATTTGGATTGATTGTAATTCGCACATGAGGGCCGAGTAGAGCGAGCGAATAAATTCATTCAAGAATCTATAAGTGCGCAAATCGGTGAAGTTCGCGAACAAATACAGACTCTGGGAAGTGCACCGCATTCTCCGGGATGCGTAAGCGGGGTAAATTAGAAATAAATATTTCATGGTTCAAAGAAAACGGTGATCAGATTCATAAAGAAATTTTAGAATGCGAAAAATTATACTTAAAAATTAAGAGAATCCCTCTCGAAATGCGAGTGTTATTGTTCAATAACTCTGTACACAGAAGAATTTCTGAATGGATTAAGGCAACTTGTCAATCCGACTCTATATTTTGAAATAAAATCAACATTTTTAAACCGAATTTGGTACACGGAGTCCTAGAGAGACGAATTTCGACAGCTCCATGCAGTCAAGTTCCACAAAGGAACGCAGAGCGATCAAAAGGTGAGAGTCCAATTTCCATCCGTCAGAGTGAGACGATCTGGCTTGAGTTCTCATGAGAAGAGTTGAGACACTTTCTAGATGATCAACATGGCATCAGAGTTCTATAATTCGTGAGTGTTTACATGTGCAGTACGGAAAGAAGAACGGGAAGCGGAGTATTGTCGTTTGAGGAGGCACTACCCCTCTAAGTGGCCTGGTGGAACGCTACTATCATTGTTAGAAGCATTGTCTTCATACGAACGGGATATTGGAGACTGGGACGATATCTTTTTAAGACATGCAATACTTATTATCTATTACATTTTAAGGACGCGTCGTTTCTTAACGTACAACATATTCTGAACTGACAGCAATAAATTTCCTAACGCTAATATTTTCAGAATTTCTTTTACACTACCAACTTAACTCTCAACAAAGACGGAGTAAAAGTGAGCTGATGTCTACCTCCACTACAGTGTGGGCGGAGTTGTCCACTGTTCATCGACTTGATTGATACACGACTAGCTATTTCTCCTGAACTGTGCCTTCCTCGGAAGATCATCATGGAGGCTGCCTTTGCGGCAATTCCAAGGATGCAGGCCAACAAGGTAACAATAGGAGGGTCAAAGACTCTTAGAAATTAAATGCAATAATCTCTGGCTCTTCACTCTGCTACGCGTTAAACATGTAATTCTGTCCTGAACATTTACCGTTGTCCCTTACGGTGCTTTATTTAGTATATTACTAAGAGCTCAGCTAGACAAAATAAAAATAAAATGTTTATCTATTAAATTTGTTTAATAGTGATTCAATAAACTATTTAAATGTTAAAGTTTGGTTTCACTGGCGCCAACCGATCAAAAATATATTCTAAATTCTGAAATATTTATAAAAAAATTAAATACACGTCCCATCGTTCGCGTGGAAATAGTTCTTTTTATTTTGACCTGAAAACAAAACAACAGGTATAGCATTTTGATAAAGTTGAATTCATTGAATATATAAAAAGTACGGTATCATTTTGTTATGATCGCTTCCGTGAAAACCTTATAACTCGCAGTTAGTTTTGATCAGGTCCCGCTTTCACACGTTTCGGAGCCAATTCGATACAAACTTCGAGACAGATAGAAACTTTAATTAGATATTAATTTTATTTGCTTTTAAAAATGAGTAATTACTGCATATTAAAATTTTTCTCAGAGTTAGTTCTCTGCAAATAATAGGTTAATTACTTCGCGAATCCTGCTGAATACTCGCCCTCCCTTTCTCTCTATCAACGCTGCCAAAATTACGCTTATAATAACACAATAAGTCTAATGAATAGTGTAGGAACGCCTAATAGTACTCGCAGTTGGTCTTCACGCCGGCTTTCGTACGGCAATTCAGTGGATTTATAAATATTATATTTATATGAATACGTTATATCTGCAAGTTAAAGAAATGAAATATACAATAAAATTTAAGTTAAAATTCCTGTTCCAATCCCTGCAATTTTAATTGAAATCCGTTAAACCGTTTCGGAGCATAAACAGATCAAGAGTATAGGCAACCGGCATTTACTTTTAAGAGATTTGCCAAGAAACATTTCCGATAGAATGTTTTATATTAATATTTATACTATATTAATTTAATATCTTCTGCAATATATCGAAATGATCATCCACGAATATTTAAGTTAATTCTCCTGTTTTTAAACTCTCAAATTTTTATTGAAATCCGTTGAACCGTTTCGGAACCTATTGACGACAAACTTCCTGACAGACAGATAGATAGACAGACAGACTCTTCAATTTTATTTATTGGTTTAGATGTATAGATTACACGCATCTATTTCTTTAGGAACTAGGTTGATAACCAACATGTTAATTTTTCTTGAGAGAAATAATTTTAAATCCATTAACATTTCAGTAATTCTTAGTTAACATTATCTATTGGCACTTCTCTCTTTGCAAGAAATGTAAAATAACGAGTGTTGTCAATATCAAAGTAATTGATTTAGTTTTATGCTTGATATGAAGACCAAGCACACTACAAATTATTGTTACAACCAATTTTTAAAAATTCAACATATAAAACGTTATAAACAGCAATAATTTGATTGTGAGGAATAAAACCTGCTGAAGGTGCGAATATGTGCCGATACGTTTGATTAAGAGTAAACAGAGCTAGATCAGAAAAAAACCGCTCGAAAATTATTTCATTTAAATATTTTAATATCAGAAGTTAATTGATTTAATGTATATATATAATTACCTGCGCTAGTTCGTGGAATTGCTGGCGATGGAGGAGGCAGTTCAAGGGAAGAGTTTTGAATTGTCCATTTAGCCGAAGAAGGTTTTTTAAAGAATACTGTAGACAAACCTCTTCTTTTTATCTCGTCTTCCATACACTGAAATAGCTCATATTAATAAATAATTGTAAGAATCTATTAAATATACACAATTCATTTGATTTAATTAAGTTCTGAAAGTTTTTAACCTGAAATAAAAGTGAAAAAAAATGACAAACAGAAATATAAATCCATTACTCACAAAAACTTAATGTACTGTGCGGTTATAAATATAAAATATTTTGTAACAGCTGGAAGGTAAACGAAAATGTCACTAGAATTTTTCTAGAATATATTAAGAGAGATGTGTAAGGAAAGTAATAATAAACTGTACAGGAAGGAGAGACAGTAAATAGTCACTGACGAGTCAGTTCGTTTGGATACGCATTGGTTTGCCATAAAACGTGGTTTCACGCTGACCTAAAATGAAAAAAAAAATGAATACAGTTTTTAAACCGTAATATGATCTTACCTGTCTTAATAGAGAAAATGGAACTTGAAATAAGCTGTGATTGTAAACGATTATAGACAAGACCGTGGCTTTTGAGAAGAGATGTAATGGAAGGAACTGCAATCCTGTTACGGGAATTTGAAACTGAAGATTTTAGTGAATACAGATCTTTTATGAGATTAGCATTGGAGCAGTTTGATGCTTGACTTATAGCTGATTAACTCTTATAAGTCCAGACCCTACGGTCATTTCCAATGAGGTTCATAAATTTAATTTAATTATCTTCCAGATTTTTTTCCAATTTCTTCTTTTCGTGATTATGTGTACATCTTAAATTTTATTTTTCACTTCTGGCACACAAGTTGCTAGACCGAGTATAGCGCGCGGGTTTAGATGAACCGGTTTGGAAGTAGGTAAAAACAGTCTGGCGGGTGGAGGAGATTCTCACTCGGCCTAGTAGATAGACAGCACTTCTATCCCCTGGCTCAACCGAGTTACTCGGTCCTTACTACGTTGAGTACTGACTGCCCATATTACATTAGGTGAGTATTCTGCCGAACGCACTGTCTCGGGTAGGTGTAGTTGTAATTGCAAAGATGTAATTCATTCACTTTTGCGATAAAAAAATAGTGTGCGTACTGTTAATTTAAGAATGTCTGTTACCAACGGTCACCGATATAATGAGAGAATGTGACATTCGGAGGAATGTCTTTGACATGCATGCTTTACGTGATGATGTTGCTTACTTTTATGTAGACTGAGAATGGACCAACTACAAATTTTACGCGGTCACATATAAGAAAAATATTAAAATGATAACAGTAATAAATGACATACCCAAATTATCTCTCTATTAACAAAATGAATAAATCGACAACTCTGTAACAAAAAAAATTAAATATGGAAAAACTATATTCAAAATTAAGCAAACGGTAATTACTATGGGAAGAAGTCTTCAAATATTATTAATGAGAAGTTTGGCATAGTTTCTTTGCAACCATTTGGCCTATATTTGCAGATAAAGGCAATGCAGCACGTCATTAGCCCCGATCGGTTGTTGCTTATAATTATTTTCATTGCATGACTTTCTACATATTTTTAAGTTCTGATTCTATTTCCTTTCGCCACTCACTTAACTTCATTTCGCACTTCCCTTAATTTTAGGCCAAATTTTTGGTCTACCTCTGTGCGGAAATTTTTTAATAAACTTTTCAAACTATCAAATTTTACATCAAAATTTTTGTTGATCTGGTTTAATTTATGGCTAAGGTTTTGCAATAATTTCATTATTAAATATTAGTAAATTCTACTTCGATGTTTCGTGCGAGCATTGTAATGTGAAGCGTGCGTGGCCTCACTGCTAGATTTCTTAGAGTTGGGTTTTCCTCACTCGAATTTAAATTATTAGAATTCATAATGATCCACCTACTTGATCGAACATACATAAAATATATTAACAAAATCTGCGTATGACAATGCGGAAAAAGAATTAAATAACAAAACAAAATATTAATTCGGACATCGCGATCTTTCCACGAGTTTTGTAACCTCCCTAGCATTCAAATTTTGGTCACGGAACGTTTAAAAGAGAAAGGACGTGTAATGTTTTAAGGTTGATTTGATTCTACTGTAATTAACAGCAACGAGAATAAATAAGAAATATTAAATCGAGTAACGTCTGCTATTAAATAACAAACTAAACGTCGTTTAAATAAAAAATAAAATCTCTCTGTAAAAATCGGTCGGAAATTATTTAATTTGTTAATAAAGATTAAAATTTTATAATATATTTAACACAAGAAAACCTATCTTCCTGCTCTTTAAAAGTAATATGCATTTTCGATAATGAATTCACAATAAAACTAAGAAATGACAAAACAAACCATTTATTTTTCTCAGGGGACAGTAGGCTTAAATACCTGCTCTTTATATTCCGAACACTAATTGATTGTAGCAATTGCTACTATGGCATTTGCATTGCTATGATTATTAAGGTTTGCAATTCAAATGACACTTTTTGAGAGTACAGTTCGGGAGATTTAGCATGGTGTGTCCCTTGTGCAGTGTACGGCTTAATAATTTCACTGAGACAACAACCATAATAATAAAACAAATTTGAGGAAGAGGTACTATTAGCAGCAAGGTCTGTATATACAGACCTTGATTAGCAGCTAAGATGGTCGCTGCATTATCATCTTTGCTAAGCTACTGTTTGGCAGCGCACGGCGTTTCAAACTGCTCATGCGCACAGATGTATTTAGGGTCTGAAGACCACAAACGACGGATATATATATATATATATATATATATATTGCAGTAGAACAGCTCTAAATGCGGGACGTCCCTTGAGGTTGGGAATTTGAAATTTTTCTGTTCCGCAATGACCCGAAATGAATTACTGTATTATTTACAGATAATCAAAATAATTATATAAATATATGTGGCTAGATCTGGAAAAGCAAGTCGAATAAATATTAAATCAGATGATTGAGACTTCATTGTAATACTTTCCTCTCTTGAAGAGTTAAAGCAATTTACTTAGAGACAATACTATATTAAAACTGAAGCTGCCATAATTGCCGCAAATCTTAACTAAATTTAGAAAGTATATTCAATTATTGATTTCTAAAAACAAGTTAATAGCTATCAAACGTTTCGAAATGAAATCATAGTAACAATGAGTGGAAACCTTTTTGTATTCTTTCATGAAGCCCCATTTTTCATTCCATTCGTTGCTCGATTTTTCTTGCAAAGCAATAGCTTCTCTCCTGAAAACAGTTTGTTACATATTAACTTTACGTCATAAGCAGTAGAGTTACAGAATTATTTTTCCAAACTCACAGCACTCCGTCTTCCTTGACGACGTTTCTTTTAATGAGTTTGTTAATTTGCGTTGCGGCCGTAAGATCGTCCTTTTTCGTTGAGGAAGCCATTCCTGTTTGACAGAGAAACGTATTTATGATATTAAAATTCGTTAGGATGATGCAGAAGGCTGTTTTTATTCAGGTATTAAGATTACTAAGAATGGACGAAATGTGGATATTGCTGTGCGTGGAGTACATAATTGTATGTCAATACTTAATTTTCAGAAAGCTAATATATATGATGAAACATGAAATGTAGGTAAAGTTTAGTGACTCAGGGAAAAAGTTTAGTAATAGTTTTAGTTGTTGTAGTATTCAGTCATTAGACTGGTCTGATTAACCCTGCATGTTAACCTATTCTAACCAACCCTTTTCATTTCTACATAACTACTACATCCCAGATCCTCACTAATCTACTTAGCGTATTACATTCTCGGCCTCCCTCTTCTGTTCTTACACCACACATGCTAATTTTACTAGACCCTCGTGTTTCAAATCGTGGCCTATTTTAATCGATCCCTTCTCACGGTCAAAGTCATCCATATTGTTAGTACCAAGTCATAAACCTCATGGAAGAGCTGAACTTCAATAGCGTGGAATGAGTCATAAATTTTGAGCAAAAAGACGAGGAAAACGAGAGGCAATACCAAGTATAACACACGAATAAAATGCAATGAAGAGGTTGGCTCGGGATGGTGCATTGTAGAAATTATTCAAGAAGCTTTCGGATATTGCCATGTTCAACGAAGAACCAAAAACATTGTATAGAAACATTTTCAAAATTATAATGTATGATAATAAACAACATATTTCAAATATATTAAATTTAATATTTATTAATGGCAATTTTATGATTAACAATATATATTTGACACTATTTAAACACATTGAATTTCTTACTATCTAGAGACATGAATGCTATTCTAAGAACACAAACACAAATCGTACTCGGAATTGACAGTACCGGAAAATCGGCAAAAGGTTAAAAACAGTGTAATTATCCTTTCTTTTCAGTTTGACCTGAAACTTGTCGCTGAACCTATCGGAAGTTCCGCGTTGAACAACAATGAGCTCCATTGTTCCCCGACTCGTGCACGCCTTCATCACATTATTTAAATGCCCATGGTCAGGACAATCACCAATTTTTGATTATCCAATCTAACTGTTCTCGCTTACCGCTTCTTCAAATTTCGACTGTCGACTCTTAAAGTCCAATCTCAATCTTAATATCCGATCTTAGTCTTTCTTCAAGTTCTGCCAACGGAGTTATATGACCCCTGTTTGTAACCTACAACTTCCCCCACGCTGCTTGCCTTAATATCCGTACCACGAAATTCCGCATGTAGTTGTGCTTTAGCGTTACATTATAAATAGCAATTATCACTTAAATTTTGGAATTTATTGAGAAATCACAGGCAGGCACTTCAATTTTATTTATTGAATCATTTAATTAACTCCAATTTACAAGAATTATTTGCTTTTCACATACTTCGTTGACCACGTGCTCTGGCGCTTTGGTCACCTTCGCGTTGAGGTGGCTCCGTGCGGATGGTGCGTGAAGTTCTCGGAGAAATTTGGTAAGGAGGAATAAGTTTAGAGGGTTATATGTTGGTTGATCCACGACACGTCAGTTTGGAAGTAATCCCCGAATAAGTAGTTTGAGAGTGAGAGAAGTTTGTTTGCCATCTATCTGGGGACAAACTGAAAGAAGATAGACGGCAGCGTGCAGAAAGGTCCCCGTCTACGTAAAACGGGCACCAGAATTTTTATAAGGAAGACCAGGAATCAACAGCAGAAATCGACAGTGGAGGGAGCCGCCTCATGAACGCGGAAGAACTATGGAAGCAACCGAATTAGTTATGGAAAGAGGAAGCCGCCGCTTCACAAAGGAGAACAGGTGCGTGTCTGTGCCACTGTGTTATGTCTGAATTTCTCGCTGCATGAAATGCCAAGAAAATAACCCTTATAGATTGATTCTCATGCTGAGCTAGTAGTGGTAAATTTTAATTGGACCCTTAGTTTTGTAATCATTGTTTTTCTTTTTGTATTAATAAATTTAATTTATTATTTTATAGTTTAAGTCTAACAAAATAATTTGCTTAAGATTTAAATTCAAATTCCCCAGTTCACATTATAAATTGGTGGTAGATTATTCACTTGAAAGTGCTGTTTGAGCTAGTAAATATTTAAATCGATAACTCTAATCTATCTTATTATTGCCTATAACTCCTTCATAGCTATTGCTTTTTGGCCACCATGTTTCCCATATCTAACCCCCTTGTGAATTTTTTTCTATGGGGTTTTGTTAAAGACAAAAATTTTGTGTCTCCACTTCCCCAGAACTTACAGCAACTAAAGCAGTAGATTACTGAAGTGCTCCAAACATTACAAAAGGATATTCTATTACGTGTTTCGCATGAACTGGAATACCGCATAGATACTTGCAGTGTCGCTGAACGGACACATAGAACATCTATAGACGCTTAGATAACTATAGTTTCACTGAAAATTCGATTTCTAAATATAAAGTAATTTCAGTGTTCATATGTCTGCTTTCGTTTTGTCCCACTGTACAATATGCGCACTAAATCACAAATAGAGCAGACAAGTGGCCTTGCAAGAGAATGCTGGGGTACACAGATTAAGGAAGCACACATATGCGTCATACTTAAAACTAGATTGAAAGAGAATACCAGCAGGAAGATGTGCCGACGAAAACAGTCGTGAATGAGCACCAGCATAAACAAGTTAATAAAGTCACCAAACATGCGACGAAGCAAGCACGAGAATCAATCACTGTTGAAACACTTTCAGAAAATAAAAATTCTTTCCCAATTTGCGTAAATGTAAGCTCTTCCTTGCAAAGTCAGGAAAACGTTGGGCCCTGGCAACATGAGAGTCGAGTCATACTGGCAAACGAACTTCCATGCCCGTAGACAGCGAGAAAGCCATATTTGTTGCGTCTCAGAAATTACAAGTCGTCTCATCTAGGCAAAGTCATATTGGATCAAAATTTGAAAATGGATTGTCATATAGATTTTGTTGGTAGAAAGAAAAGTATAATATTATGGTTTTATATAGAGTAGGAAAATTTTTAAAAAAGGATAATAAAACAGTAAATCAGAATTGTATTATAATTTAATACTCTTCAATTATTATTGTACTGTGTTGTATGAGATATCTAATAAATGTATGGACGGACGCATCAAGTTGAAAAGTAGGCATTAAGAACTATCGTATGTAAGAATAATAGATCTAGTGTTACAGTAACGCGTTTCTAGGATTTTCTGTAGCTGACTGAATTTTATTCCTCATTCTTCTGTAGTTAAAGAGATTTTAGTTAATATGGTCAGGGTTGTGTTGATCTGGATTGGGGGAAGTTTCCAGGGAGAATATTAAAGAATCGGTTTGCTTCCACATGGAGATATGTGAGGTTTAATTTTAGGTTCAGAGTTTAGAGTCTTTCGTGGAAGGATGGGCACTTGACTGTGGTTTTCTGTGTATGCGATGGCATGGTGTTACAGTTTGTCAAATGATGAGTTTATATGAAGTGTTTTAAGAACAGGAAGTCTCTTCTGTGTAAGAACCATATATAGTACAATATTGATGTGACAGTGACGTGATACGTAAGTAGTAGTTCTTCCCTATTTGGCCTACAATTTTTGCTTGCTAGGTTCTTAAATATATTTAATCTCTGCTTCATCTGTTAGGTCTTGGATGTGGTCGTTATATGTTAGTGCTTTGTCGACCGTTATCCATAGGATTTTATCAAAATGAATAGTAATCTCTCTAGTTTTCAAAGTGGTCTTTGGTTGGATTTTGTTATTGGAGAAAATTAGTACTTGAGTTTTTTCTTGTGACAGATGTAATCCTATATTGCGTGTCTTTTCTGAGAGGACATTTGTTGACTACTGTGTTTTGTGACGTATCATTGATCATTGATGTTGGATCCCTTGTATATGAGCAGGATGTCATCTGCATATTTTCTTATGACTAAAGTTGTGTATTTTGAATATTTTATAATTTGGGTCGGTGGATAGATGAGATTGTTTACTTTGTTTATAGCTATTAGAAAAGAGAGACTGAGGCAGGAGCCTTGATGTGTTCCGTTTTCCATTGAAAATATGATGATAGACATCCGTTGACCCTGGTTGTTATATATATATATATATATATATGTTGTAAATTAGATTTTTTATTAAATGGAATGTTTCCTTTTATTCAGAAGCTATTTAGTTGATTTAAGATGTGTCTCCTGGATACTCTATCCTAGGATTTCTAGATATCGAAGCTAACGGATAGCACGTGCTATTTATTGATAAATGCCTTTCGCATAGTATTATTGATATGGTCTACCATCCCGGGTCTCCCCTACAGATATATTACCACCGTTTTGTAAAGAAATCATTGCCATTGCAGACAACTGCTCCTAGAACACCGCTTCTTTAACTGTGGTAGCAGAAATTGTTAATTATAAATAATTTTTAGAAGTATTATATACACTACGCACAAACTATAAATTAAAATCAAATACTCAGTAATATAATAACCTATTGTTATGTTGATACATAGTAGCATTACTATGAACTGCAGTAATAAAATATTTCTTCTGTTTTGAAAGTCTGATCGATGTTTAAAAGTTCAAAAAGAATTTGCAAAACTATCACGTGATACAAACCTGTGAACTACATTTTCCCAAGTACCAATACATGAATTTTGGATTGTAATCAAATCAGAATATCCAGTTCGATCGGAATTAGCTAAAACATATTACTTCCACTTTGTTCAACGTATTATGTGAATCGACTTTTCCCACGTTAACAAACAACTTTGATAAACGTAAAATATATTTCGACCTTCACTAACTGAAATTGTGTCTAGACTTATTTATTTATTTAAAAATAAACAGCCCATCCATCAAATTAATATTGTTTGACGTTAATAATATTTGGATGTTATGAATATGTTCAAGAAATGAAATAATAGTTAAGAAAAATTAGATCTTCTAAAAATATATGCTTGACAAAGAATAGGTTCATATTAATTAAAATTTTTGCTATCGACTTTGCAGATTCTAAAATATATGAACTTTATATTGACAGTATAGAATATATTAGTTTCATTACATTGAGGGTCGTTTAAAATTATCTTGGCCGTAAGGATACCATTGTTAGAAAACGTTTAAGAGGCAACCTATCGAATACATCTATGGGTGTATTCCTTGATCAATACTTCTTTTTTAATTCTACGTGTTTCTTAAACAACAACCTATTGATAATTTTGTATAAAAGACTGCCTTCATTCTACGTAAAGTATATCCAGACTACTGTGGAGTTGGTCAACTACCCCCCGAAATAAATTGGTCTACCAGCCCCGAATCGCTTTTCGATTTTTAAACGGATGGTATAACCTAAACCTTGCGGAGAATTCAAAGAGAATGATACATATAAAGAGATTAACAATTAAACTGTTAAAATAAAATTTTAAGTGTACGTAACAAATAGTATATAGGCGTTACTACCAGAAAATATTACAAAAAAAGTAATTACTTACAATCACAACGCGATGTCTCGTTTTCGGTGAATGAGTGGGGTAGAAAGCGATTTCTCTTGAGTTGTTAGATAACCAACACTTTCGAATAGATCGAGTTTTTCGCAATTAGTCAACCTATCTGTTCTACGTATTCTAGCGATCGAGGAGGGTAACACCTATAATGTCGGAAATCGTGCTTTGAAAAACCAACTGGCTCATTTATATAAAATAAATTCGTATTGAATGACGCCAATAATTGTACTAATTTAGAACGTTTAATATGGTCTAGTGTACTTAGTAATAAGGTAACAGGCTGGTGTTGGTTCTGTGACTGAAATAAACAGTGAACAATAATAATACTTTTATATAGCCAAAGACAAAATGCCATACAAACTTTCTTAGAAAATTTCTGTCTAATTGAATTACCATTCATGAAATTATAAAATATTTTCAAGTCTATTCATTTCTTGTTTCAAATTGTAAACTTCTTCAAAACTGTAGATTGGACGAGCATTTAGGAAGGTTTTAAATTTCATAGTACGAGATGGAGGTATGTAATCAGGTAATAGTATACTTTAATGTTTAGCGTCTATGGTTCTTTGTTGGCTTTAGTGAGGCTTAAAGCCTTGATCGACATATCTATACCAATAAATAAACATTGAAGTGTCTATCAGTCTGCCCGACTGACTGTCTGTCTGTATGTTTGTTTCGAATAGGCTCCGAAACGGCTTAATGGATTTCAAAGAAAATTTGAGAGTTTAAAAACAGGAAATTTAACTTAATTATTCGTTCATATTTAATTTAGATAATGGTATAAATATACTATAACATAAATATTAATTTTACGGGAAGAATCTTGGCATACGTGCGTTTGAATCACCAAAACGTGGGGAGAGAGGGGGGAGGAAGAGAGAGATAGCTTTTTTGGGGGTTTAACAGGCTACATGAGGGCGGGATGGGACCATTCGGCGCGGCCGATTCGCGCAGCCACTTGGGCGCGGCCGATTCGGCGCGAGCAGTTTGGGCGCGAGCCAGTTCGGCGCGAAATTCGCATAACATTACTAGACGTAAAGCAGCCGTTTCGGCGCGAAACTCACTTAACATTACAAGACATATAATTTAATATTTATCAAAATTTTTTAAATATATTCCTAAACACTTATATCATTAGTTGCAATACCCGAGAGTTGTGAAACATTAATAGTAAAACAAGCTATAAGTATGAATTCCACAAATATGGACTAAACGTCTTAGGTTTATTTAAATAAATATTAGGCTACGTTTTTATGACAAATTATGTGGACTTTTCATTAATATTTGAAGATGCCAAATTATTTATTCATTTAACAATTCGTAACAATAACTCATGAGACTTTTGTGTTCAGAATAAAAATCGAAATATTTATCCATCAGTGAAACATAAATTTGATAAAAGTTGCGATTTAAATTTATTTAAATTACTTGTCTTTTTTAATAATAATAATAGCCGAATTGCTCTGATGTGATGCGCCTCACTGATCAGTCTAAAATAAATATTATATTTTACATCTGAAATTATAATATTTTTCTAATAAATCTTATGGTTGTTTCAATATGTATTCTTCCACAAAACTGAATAATTTTTCACATTGAATTTTATTTTTTTCCAAGTCCCATTAATGCAGATATTTATATATAGTTTGGCCAATATAACTGTAATTACAGTCGAAAAAGATACCGAAATTATTAATTTTATTTTTAATATTTGAACATAGCTTAAATTATTGCAAGATTTTAAGGTAATTCGGATATCATAATTAATTAAATCATAAGTCATAAGTTTGTATTATTTCTTACTGCGTGATTTTACGGGTAAATTATTAATTTCATATTAATCTTAGTCATCCCAATTTTAATGTATTTGTAAACGGAATGCATAGGACAAATATTAAGAAGAACACTATTTATATTTTTCCCAGATTAAATTTATGATAGCGCTAAGGTTATAATTTGACGTCCCTATTTACTAAATTATAAACCATAGTATCTAATGGAATAATGGCTGATTTGACATGTAATTAAGAATTATTCCTGAGTAAGTAGATCTTTTTATAGCAATTGGTAACTATCTTATTGACAAACAATAGCCAAAACATCAAGAAAATTGACAGAGTGATCTTTTTCAATTTCAATTGTAAAATTTCTTTCAGGGTTGTAATTATTAAAAGTATTGAGCAAATGGTTTATGTGGAATCTGAGGATGATACTAAAAAGTCATCATACTTGAAATATCTCAGTGGTTTTAAATCTAAAGATGTAATGCATAAGGCTTCCAAATCTCTCATAATTTGCACGAAAAAACGACAAAGAAAAATTCCTATGGTAGAACCAATGATTTTCTCATTAAGAGAATTATATAAAATTATAGAAATGTTATGAAGATGGCTGCTAGGAGAAGAAACGATAATTCTGAAAGATAAATTATATGCTAGAAGTTAAAAACTATGAGTTAAAAGTGCTACTGTTTCTAATTGATCAATAATTAAAGTAATGGATTTAATTTTTATTGCAAGTTTTATGTATTTATTTGTCTGATAATAACGTTTCAACTTTATAAAACTATTTAGTCACATTCCTTTGGCAGATTCACTAAAGATAACATCAGGATTATTAGAAATATACATTTTGGTGTTTTGCACAACTTATGACAATTTTCTATACAGAATTAACTCATTGTTAAAGTTTTCCATTGTAATTCTGGAACTAACAATACGCTTATGAGTTATTCTTTGTAACTGTTATTTCAGCCTCGTTGCTTGCACAACAAAAGTTTTATCCATTTCAATTTCTTGTTAATAATTTTTCATTTTATAACATAATTGTATTATACATATATATTGTAAATATTCATTTTTATTATAATCGTAAAAGATGAGGTTTTAAAATTTAGGAACGAAACGACGTAAACGAATACTGTTAATAAAGTTTATATCACTTTTTTCTGATATATAGGCTGTTTTTCATTTTATTAATATTAATATAAGATGTGTATTTGTATAAAATAACTTATTTGAAACAAGTGTCCACAATATTGTCGTTTATCGCCACGTAATGTCCCCGCGCTCAACCTTGCGCCGAAACGGCCGCGCCGAACTGGCCGCGCCGTATCGTCCTAGACCCACATGAGGGTGGTCCTGAAACAGGCAACTCCCCTTTAATAGCATAGGAAGGGAATTGAAAAGGGGGATGCGGAAGGTAGAGCAAGGTAGCCAAGGGTTGACTAGGGTCCCTGGGCTGTGGTTTAAAAATCCTACCAGGTTTTTAACCTAAAAGAGATCCAGGGAAAACCCTAGAAAACTTGCATGAGGTAGGCCATAACTATTCACTTCGTTCAAAGGACTTCCCTTCTAAACTAATTAACAAATGTTTTTAAGAAAAATGGAAGCGCCATATTCTTTTGAATCAATTAAAACGGACTTAAGAAAATTAAAGTATTTAACTATTTATCGGGATTGTTTGAATTATTGTAACACTAAATTGTTCACAATTATTGTTAGATATTTTTTTACCCAATTGCGGTGTCAAAATAAAATTTTTATCAATTTTTTGAACATTTTACAACGAAATAAACATCTTTTAAAAGCATGCGTAAAATCTCCCTGGATCTAATGCCCCCGCCGAACAAATATTTTCAATTTTAAATAATATGTGGACGAATGAAAAATACTGCTAAAATTAAGCATGTTAGAAGTTCCGTCAAATACAACTTTCAAATGAACTGAATGAAATTTTAAGACTTTTTAAAGCTTGAACCGGCGCTATTAAAAGGAATTAATTATACTGAAAAGTATCAAAATTAATGTTATTTAAATTTTTGCAATATGTGTGTATCAAGATTGTTTTAAATTTTAAAGTATGCATTTTTGTATGCTACTACTTTCTTAATAAGTGTATTAGCTTATGAGTCATATAAGGCATTTTTTTATTCCTAAAAATCGTATGGTCACTGTACCTACGTATATAACAGTCATGTTGTACCAGAATATTTTTTTCATCACTCCGAGATTGAGATAGTGACTATTACGAGAATCGAGTTGAAGCTTCCGATTCTGACAGTTTTTAATTATTTAGATATCTATAATAGTGAAATTCAGTGTAATATCTACAAGATACCAACGTAAGGCACTACACAAAGCACAGTAAACTGAGGTTCTTTCCCCTCATCATGAACTCGTAACTCACGCGACATTCGCAACTTCGGGGTTCCAGTCAGTGACTGTCGACCAGTTGCCGACTAGATACGGTAATTTGACTCGCAAGAGTAAAAAATATGGTTGTGAGAATTTCAGATACGGGGCACAGTACTTTATAGCCTGCATACATTCGTCTCAATTAGCAAAATAACTCAATTTGTATAGACTAAATTTAATAATAAATGTATAAAAAAACTTATAATGAGTAATTAGAATGAGATTGTTGTAGAAAGTGCTTGCAATTTTTCAAATATTTGAAGTTAATTCAATTTAATTCTTGTTTGCATTCTTCTATACTACAATTGACAAGTTAAAGAACGTCATATGAAAAAACTCACACAGCTTTTCTTTCCTAAAAGGGATGTTATTACGTACGTGTGTTACTAAAAGTGACATCAAAAAGAAACATTTTTTTGGATATGATGTTTACATTTTGTCCGCAATATAAAGTTAAAACTTTTCGTTTTATATCTTTCACGTTTCAATCGTGGCTAATATTGTTTTTTATTAGACCTGCATTTCAAAATACAACCGCAATAATAAAATTTGCCTTGACTAGCGTAACTATAAGTATATAATCTATCAATATTCAAACTCCACATGAAACAAATGTTACTTATTAGAAACCAAGCGAAAAGGGCAAAGAAGCGACTCACCGTTCGTGTCCCCTTCAGCGAGAATCGACCAAGCAGACGAAGCGGTATCCAAGGTATAAGATTCACTTTTGCTGTTAGATGGCAGCCGAGGCGCTAAATCTCTACAACAGTCGAGAAGTCATCCAAGGGAATACACAGCACTTGGAAATAACGTCATTAATGTGCAGATAACCTTACGACGATCTCCAACACGTGTACCGATGATAACCGAAATTTATTTCGGAGTTATTAAATTCGCTTTGGATTTTAAATTCATGTACAATATTAACGATGTTATAATTGTAATGATCTTACGAAATAGTAATTCAGGTGCAGTGAAGTGAATTATGCATATTACTCTGTTATAAAATGAAAAAAAGTGCGCTTAGCTCTCACAAAATTAAAATCATTAAGTGGCGTCACTTTACTGATCAAAAAGAAAAATTATATACTATTTACCTAACACAGCCATTTGTTCTCTGAATTGGGATATGGTATCACATATTATACGCTTATTTACTTATCACAACCTGTCTGGTATACATATATTCCTACAAAAGGATTTACTAATTGACAATGAAGTTAACATAATAAGAACGACACATCACTATGTTTATACTGCAATGAGAAGAAATAAATACCCTACGCTTTGCCGATAATATTATATATAGTATTACGGGAGACAGACAAAGACTTGGAAACCATAAAAAATGGCATGAAAATGTTTTATATATGAGGATTAATAGAGAGAAAACTGAAATATGATAAACAGAGGAATAACAAAGGGTATTAAATTGGGGATATTTTGATGGAAGTTAAAGAAATCTTCTACTTGGGTAACATAAGAACAACTGATAGAAATATAGTAGACATAAAGAGTAGCATGGCACAAGGAAGGCTTTCGTAAAAAAGAAGGATGTACTTATGGGTGAATATTAGGAAATCATTGTTAAAAATTTTCGTATGGAATGTGCATTATATGGACGTGGAACGTGGACGGTAGGAGTTGCAGAAAATAATAGAAGCCTTGGAAATGTGCTACGGGAGAATTCTGAAAACCAGATTGGTGAATAGAGTAACTAAGGGGAAGTTCTAAGCAGAATAGGGGAAGAGCGAACAATATGGAGGACTTGACCAAGAGAAGGGATAGATTAATAGGCCACACTTTGAGTCATGAGGGTCTTGTAAAATTAGCACTCGAGAGAATTGTGTGTGGTAAGAACAGACGAGAGAGGCAAAGAATGAAATTCGCTAAGTAGATTAGGGAGGATGTGGGATGTGCTAGTTATGCGGAAATGAAAAGGCTTTCGCAAGACAGGTTAGAATTGACGGTTGCATCAGAGCACTCTTAGGAATGGATACCACAACAACATCACTATGTTCCGTTACTAATTTTGGACTGCACCAAGTGAATAATAGTTTACAAAGAAAGAAAAAGGATTACCTTAAAATGATTAATATTATGATATAATGATTCATCAATGATGTTAAAGATTCTGATAAATTTGATTGTATTCTCATGCAAGATTTTAATGTATTTAATTTTATAAGAAAAGATTTAGAATAATTTTAGTATCTCCCAATCCTTTTCAATCGTCCAGCTGCTACCGTTTCTTGGAAACAGATTAATTCACAGTACTTACGTTTTTAAAAATTTGTACCTGTTCTCTGATCCTCTAAGATACACATATAAAACGTATTGTAAATAATTTAAAGGGAGGAAATTCCATGCTGCCGTTGTAACGATTCACAATCACCAACAATCTCAAAAGCGAGACGCTGTATTTCAGTGCACAGATCTGCGACGATGAAGGCTTAGCAGAGAAGACAAGATTAAAGCATGCACTTACCCAGACCGGATACATCTATTCAAGACCAAAACAGACTTCAAGAGACGAAAGTCTATCCTGAGAGAACTCGGGCAAAGTAAAGTCTTTCTTATATGCGTTGACTACGTATTAGAAACATAATATGAAATATGATATTATTTAGATATTTAGGACGTGAATCAGATTCTCAGTTTATTTCCTTCGGCATTGAGGGATATTACAGTATAATTACGTTTGTCAAAGCGTAGCCTGGAGGCACGTCATAACAATAGTGAGTGTGTAAGGGAGTTACTCTAGCCTGAACATTGAAGCCAATCTGCACATGAGTATAAATCACTCAATTCGTCTAGAGAATATTCTGACAGAGACTGGATGAATGCAAATATGACTAATGTAAAACAGAATAAACAACAAAGGGCAATTCTTCGACGTTCCTACTAGGATCTGCGAGTCGGCATAACATCAAAGCTTTCACTGCCATCAGCTGAGCGAAGGTCAACACATACAACGTTGTCGTCATTGTAGCCAAAGTACGTAAGTAGTTGGGTTATGGTTGCAGTCGGCAAAATAATTATATTATTCTTGCCCATCGATAATCTGTGTGAGAAAGCTCATAATAATGATAACAATTGCACAGATTCAATGAAAGTAACTTAAACCAAATGCTCAATAAAAAAACATTAGAAAAATAAAAATAGTTTAAAATTTAATGTACATAATTATTCAGTCTTGACGAAACTCATCTTAAACAAACATAAAAATTAAAGTACGAGGACTTTCCCGGTGAATAGCATGTATAAATTCCTCTCGGGTTTCCAACCGGGTCAAAGATTTTAACAGTGACGTTTCGATGGCTTGCTCTGCCATCATCTTCAGTCTGAAGATATTCAAACCATAAAAAATTATTGGCAAAATATAAAAATTTTAGAGCTTTATTCTAGACCAGGGGTGCTCAAACTTGAACTGCTGGCGATCTACCTCAATATTGTTAGACTCCGATCGATCGACTCTGAGAGTCTGCAAGTATATGTGATGCAGGATTGTCGTCTAAGTAGGAAGGGTATTTAGTGATGCAGGTATAAGTATAATATATATGGGGCGTTACAGAATTTAATGACCATGAATTCACGTAGACTAAGAACGACAGAAATTAGTTTGCCGCAATATACATTTTTAGTGAAGGTAGGCTGTAACTAAGAAGTCAATGAAAAAACTACTACTTATTCAAAATTGCGAGTTTATTGGTTCTTACAAAACCAAAGAGCTCTAGTTTCTAAACTTAACTAAAGACTTCACTTTGGATGTTGAAGCGTGGCACTGCATGTCTTCAGCATACTTTTCGTAAGATGGCGCGTAATTGCCGAGTGCTAATCGCAAGCATGAAGTCATATGCACGTCTGTTAGCCGATTGCGATATTTAGACTTTATTATCTTCATTTCAGAAAATTCAGACTCGCACAGGTAAGTTGACCCAAACATTGCCGTCAACTGAAGGGCGATTCGGATATTTATCTTCAGATATAAAAGACCAGAATTTTGTATCAGATGCTGTGGCTTTAAGATGTACATCTGATATAATCTGCACGTCCTCATTTTCAACAGAAGATGAGTCCACGTTGAACTGACTTGCTATTTCAATATTTTACTCGAAAAAGGATAACTCATAAAAGATACGATACTTACAAATTTACTGAAATCATAAAAACGTCTTTCGAATTCACCCAAACTATTTAATAATTTTCTCTCATAAATATAAAAATTCAGCTGACGAATCCTTGTTTTCAAAGACGGAGAATGTTTCAATCCTTTCTTTTCAGTTGATCTATCCTAATCTGCAATTTACTTTTAAATGCGTTTATTGCGCTAATCACCTCAATAATGGATTTTCATTTACCTTGAAGCTCCAAGTTAATGATGTTTTAATGCATTGTGATGTCTGCCAAAAATGCTAAATCAGTCAGCAATTTTCCGTTTTTTAGCATCTGAGTGTCATCACCTCTTTGGTCCAGAAAAGCTATTATTTCGGGCAATAATTTTTGAAACCTTTCTAGTAATTTGCCGTGACTCCAGCACCTGACGTCCGTGTAAAGAATTAAATCAGTGTGTTCAGCAGATTCACTATCTTCCATCTGCACGGATGGAATTCACCATTTTTATTGCAATGCCCATAATCTCCTCCATGTTTAGAACTTTTGAACACAAAACTTCTTGATGGATAATGCAATGGAATAAGAAAAACGAAGGGAAATCGTCATTAGCTCGACACAGCGCCACAAAACTGGCTACTACTTCCACAGGTGCAACATTTATATGGGCGCGGACGAAGTCTCGAATGTTCTCAAGTACCTAACTAACTAAAGGTTTGTTTGAAAGCCAGCCGCCAAACACTCCAACCGCAGTTTATAGAAAAATGGGCGGGAATCAAAAACGTCGCGCGTCGCGGAATTTCTTTGACAAGTACCGCGCGTTCCTCTGCTAAAGCCGCCTATCGCCGCTAGCAGGGGATTATTACGATAAAAGACAGTGATTTGGGAATTATTCTGACCTAAATCAGGATCAACTAAAGCAAAATCTGTGAATATATCTATATCGGTAAAATTTTCTCTATATCGACTTAAAAAGCACTCGCGAATGACTGGTCGATCGCGATCGAACGTTTGCGCACCCCTATTCTAGACTGATGATCTAAAAATTCGATCATTAATATTAAAAATTACACAAATAATTTAAACAAAATTTTTGATATTCTACTATTAAAAACTTTCCGTTTTATTACCGTTTAAAAATTTTCCGCTGACATTTTTAGCATTAACGAAACGCTGTTAAGCTATTGGTTCTGTTATTTCCCCCTCTTCGCTTTTTAGTTTTATATAATAATAATTGTGTTGAACATATTTTATTGTAAATTTGTTTTGTATTTTTACGTTTTAAATCACACCGTTCGAAGTTCCAAATTTAGGAATGAAACGTCAGTACAATTTATAATGTAATATTAACTTTTTTCTAACGTTTATGAATTTTATTCATTTCAGACACTTAGTTCATTTCAGAATATCATTAACTGTAATAAAATAGCAAGACCATCCTAATTTATGTAAAATATGAGAAATAACCATAATGTATTAACACCACATTCATAACTGTTCTATTGTGTTAAAAGAAATTTTATAAATTACGCAATGCATAGACTAGGTCTCAATAGGTCTATGTAGTATTTTTATCAAGAAGTAAAGTGGGTTTCTAGATGACGGATAATTGAATCTTCTTACAGTTTGAACGAAATTATGACGCAAAATATTCTGTATTTCCTGTTACATAAGCGAACTAAAAGCCAGTAAATTCCAAAATAAAATAACATATGTTCAAGATGTACACATTAGCGAACAGTCTGTGGTCTCAAACAAACCATTAATATGAAAAATTAATTTGATTGGAAAAATAATAAGACTTTTGCTGTAGACATCAATCCAGAAGTATATCAGAAATGCTTTATTTAAATCTTAAAACCACTGCAATTAACGTTAAAACAGATGCTATGATACTATATTATAGCGATGATCCTTTATTTAGGTTAAGTTCTTTGCTTTCAAATAAAATACAAAGACTGACCAAAAGTCACAAATAGAAGAATTAAATTTGAATTAAAACGTTTCGTCCAGAACTTTCAGGACCCCTTCAGTTTATTCTACAAAAACTTATAAAATTACATATACATAGTTGAGTATAAATAAACTTGGTATGTTGCACTTCCAATTGAAATCTTATTAAAATACCTTGTTACTACAGCAACAAGCGGGGCCGAAATGAAGGAAAACAATTC
Organism: Eucriotettix oculatus; assembly: GCA_034510155.1. Lineage (NCBI taxonomy): Eukaryota > Metazoa > Arthropoda > Insecta > Orthoptera > Tetrigidae > Eucriotettix > Eucriotettix oculatus. The sequence goes on along the minus strand of CM067376.1, from coordinate 218,910,955 downwards.
TAAAGATACAGATTGCAAAACTTTTATTGTTGTAACCGATTTTTTTATCTACAAGAATTACATTTCAAAGTTTCTTCGAAGTAAATCACAATAATAATGAAACATTTATAGAATTTAATTTTTTTGTATCTGTTTTTACATTTTATCTTATGTGAAGCATTTCGCTCATCAGTCTAGAATAATAATTGCCTTCAACATCTTAAATTTTAACATTATTCCAATAAATCCGGTGGGTTTTATATATACATGTTAAGTTAACACAGATTGTTTGCCTATCAGTTGTTTTGTGTTTGTAAAACATCGCTTTATTATTATTTTTTCTTTGTAGCTTGCGCTCTGTTGAGCAATATAACAACCTTTAAACTCCAGACACTCAATTTTATACACAGCATTGTGTTTATCATTTATGACAAGAAAATAGTGTACTTCCAGAACGTAAATATCGTGGGAATTCACTGAGACTATGCTATAATACCCACATAGAATACCTAGTAAGAGAATGCAAAAAAATGACTAGTAATACGGAAAATACCAGAACCCCTTCTTTATCTCATTAAAAGAAACCTATTAAAAAAATATAACGTCTCCATACCAGAAATTGACTACAATCGGGTGCCACTTCCCCCACACTGGAAAGGAATGAAAGAATATATGCACAAATCGTTACACGATAGGAGAAAGGAACCCTCTCATCACTTATACTGGACAGAAGAATGGAAAAACCACGACTTCCAGTACACACGGATACCTCAAAAACTACAAACTGTAGCATTGTAACAATTGAAACCCCCGAGCCACTAACGTTAAATAATGAATCCACAGCCACAGGTGCTGAATGTTATGTTATTTATTTGGCTACCTAAAGGTGTAACGATACTGAGGCGCAAGAAAACTATAGTCTTAATGGGTGCTGTTCAGGCCACAAAAAGAATAAAAAACAGGGCAGTTATGGTACTATCACTAATATTTGAAACAATATAGAGCAAATCCGCATAGTATGGATTCCGGTACAGAAAGGCATAACCGGACAAGCGACGGTGGATCGTCTAGCAAAAGAAAAAGCTGTAATATATTAAAATTGCGCGAGGAAAGTCTGACGACTTCCAAAGTATTTTGTGCGTGCGCGTAGTATCACATGTGGCTGTCAGCACTACACTCTTCTTCGGACAATGGAACAGCCTTTCTTCACACAAAAGGCGTCAGACCTTTTTATGCCAGTCTTTTAAATGAATGGCAGATCCAGTCCTAATTCGAGAAATAATTGTTTCTGCCAAGTTGAAAGCTCCACGTTGCTAACTGGAAACGGCTACTGCTTAAAAAACGCAAAAATATGTGCGAAGACACTACTTCACAACAGACGGTTGAAATTTTGTAAATTACAGCCAATAGATGCTATTTGAAATTGCAACTGATTGTCTATTGGAAAATGGAGGAGGAGAATTCGGGGCTATACGATGTGAAATGGATAGCAGTTTGGTGCAGAGAGATTCATTAAATTACGGTCCGCTGACGAGATCAGAGGTGATGTAAAATTTTGGTAGAAGTTTCGATTAATTCTCGGTCCAAGGTGGAAAGTCATCTCCGCCACGACCAGAGAAAACATATGCAGTCTTCTGTCGCTATCTATTACAAAACCCACAGCCAAAGTAGGAAGTCCAACCAACCGACTTATTCCAGCAAAGAGGCTAAGGACGGTACCCTAAAATAATTAGACGAAAGGTTGGTGGAATAAAGAAAACCAGGAGAATTTCTTGAAACCGTAAATTTCAGAAAAGAAATTGTCCAGATCACGGATCTGCCAAGAAAACAGCAGGTCTTAATAACATGAATAAGGAGACTGCACTGTAATCTTTGACATTTCCATTTTGTAGAGCAATCCAACCAGTTTATGAAACGTAAAAGGAGGCCATCAGAATCCCCCACGGAATATTCAACTGCCAAAGTTTCAATTCCATGAGAAGATTCACGATAGCTCGATTCACCAAGAAGGACTTCTGCACCTCACCGGAAGCAATCAAGAGCCTGCTAGACTGACTACCCTATGATTAAAACTGATCTATTCAATTGCATTTAGGAAGTTATATGGAAAATAACAGAATGTAAATATCAATAGTAAAATATATATACCGAGATTCAGTAATTTTTTTTATCAAAATAATTGATAATATCTTTAGAATTCAAATTAATAAACAAAGCACGACTTTTTTAGTTGTCACTTTATTTAAAAATTATAAACAGGAGCTTTCGACTATTATCATCATCAGCTGTGGACAAATATATAATTATAATTTCTTTGAATGCAGGTTAATACTTAGTATACATCAAATGTACAATTTGAACAATATTAATTTACCTTGTTAAATTGTTTAAACTCTTTAAAAACAACTTATATCATTTTCATTTTTATTGGCCTAAACTGAGAACGCGTCCAATTTGCATTTCGTAACATTCAACACTTTACACACAACTGATTCTAACATAAACCATACCAACATTATCATAACTAAAAACAATTGAATAATGACAATATATATTATTTTTAACTATTTATCTAATAAATTAAGACAATTCGCATAGTGTATACATTTCCAATTTCACTTTGTTGTTGACAATTTTACTTAAATTTTCATATATATGTATTCATTCCAAAATACCTCTTTTATATTTTGAATTCACCCTTTGTAGCATTTTTAACACAGTTTAAATTATTAAATAATCTAAATACTACCTCAACAACGTAATTCCAAACAAGTTAATTATTCTCTAAATAAGGTAAAACATTCCTTTGTCTTCATATTAAGATATTTGCCTTTGAGTTGGTCACCTGCTAGATGCGGTGTTTGTTACACCTCTTACGCCAAATAGTCTTCATTTGAAACAAGTGTTTTTGGTATAGCATTAACATTGTTGAAGCAGGCAGAAACTAAAAGAGTGATCAACCGAAAAAGGTTCTCGGTACATATTTTGTCAATTTTCTTGATCGATCCTTATTTACTACAAGACCATCGTGTACATTTACGGAACGGGCATCTTGTTACCGAAAATAGTTTTTTAATTGCACAGCCACGCTTCTCGGAAACGTCGCGAGTTTGAAGCAACGGAATTGGTAATATTTTGATCTGCTGAGGCTGGAATCGCCGATGGTTGAGGTTGTCACCCCCGAGTAATGAGTAGTTGCCATACGCAGCGCGTGGCTATGCAGGATGGGCGTTCCCTCAAACCTGCCAACAAGGAAGCTCTCTCAGACACAAAGAGCTCCTTCATACAGCGAGGCCAGTAACCTCCAGGTCTCCGTCCAAATGAATCGCACGCCATGTATCTCTAAACAGGACTTCAGTAGAAGTGCATCAGCAAGTCAGAGATTCGAGATGCAAACGGTAATAAAACTCAGGAAACAAGTTATTAGACTTATAATAGGAAATAAAAGGATAATCGAAAGGTTACGACACTTATAGAATGTGTCAAAATTGATTAAGACGTATTTGTCCCGTAGAAGAAAGAGCGTCTTCATCTGACCAAGATGATGGGCATCATGATGTCCCAGATATAACAACAGAAGATGTAATATGCATGAGAGATGATACAATATGATTAGAGACACGAAACTGACCTACAGACGTAAATAAGCACGTCTTAAAGGAAAGAAACTGTCAAACAATCGGATTCCTGTATCTGCACTTTCAAAGAAACGGATTAAAAGCAGAATTATTAACATATTCTCAATAAACAATCGATTACTTGCATAGATGTTGACAAATTAGTGAGGAATGGCGATCGAATAAAGGAAGCCGACTACAGAAGGGGATGCGGCAGCACAAAACAGTTCTAGAACGTTAAATTATAGTAAATAGAGCCAAGAAATTTGGATTGCACACACTCAGAAAAAGAGAGAAGGGAGAGGAGATCATAATGAAATACAAATATTATCTATATGAATTTAATGGTAATGTGCCAGGAATTGATTACATTCCATCAGAGTTGATAAGATCATCTGGCGAAGAAGCAATATCATGGCTGTTCGGGATAGTTGGCGAAATCTACGAAACAGGAAGCATACCAGAAGATTTTAGTAAAAGCATAATTAACCCCATACCGAAGAAAACTGGGGCTGATAGATGCGAACAGCACAGGACAATTAGTTTAGTATGCCATTCATGTAAAATATTAACGAAAGTAATATACAGGAGAATGGAACGTCAAATAGAATGCGAGTTAGGATAAGATCAGTTTTGTTTTAGAAAGAATGGAGGGACAAGAGAAGCAATATTGACTTTGCAACGTTTATGGCATTTTTAGATTTAGAAAAAGCGTTTAATGTAAACTGGAACACGCTATTAAGGATTTTGAAGAGTACTGGAATAAAATATCGAGAAAGAAGGCTCTACAGAAAGCACGCAGCAGTAATTAGAATAGGAGATCAAGAAAAGAAAGTAGTATCAAGAAAGGAGTAAGACAAGGATGCAGTCTGTCACCTATGCTGTTTAAAATATATATAGAACAAGCGACGAAGAAAGTTAAAACGGAATATGGAAAAGGAATCATATTGCAAGGAGAAGAAATAAAAACCTTACCATTTTCCGCTTTGAATGGAGGCCTGGAGACAGAATTCAATATGAGGATTAATAGAGGGAAAACCAAGGTAATAGAGGGTCGTTTGGGAAACAGTGGAAAAACAAAGGGTGTTAGATTAGAATGGGATATTTTGACGGAAGTTAAGGAATTATGCTTCTTGGGAAGCGTAATGACTAGGGATGGTAGAAGTATAGTAGACATAAAGAGTAGGATAGCACAGGAAAGGAAGGTTTTCGCGAAAAAAGGAATATAGGTGTGAATATTAAGTGTCGAGGAAGTTATAAACAGAATAGGGGAAAAGCGATCAATATGGAGGACATTGACTAAGAGAAGGGATAGATTAATAGGCCACGTATTACGTAACGAGGTTCTTGTAAAATTGCATTAGAGGGAAGTGAGTGGGGTAAGAACAGAAGTGGGAGGCAAATGATGGAATACGCTAAGCAGATTAGGGACGGTGTGGGTTGTGCTATTAATAAGGAAATGAAAAGACTTGTGTAAGATAGGTTAGAATGGAGGGTTGCATCAGACCAGACTTAGGGCTGAAAACCACAACAACCTGAATTAAAAAATTTATGACGTAAAATTAGTCGAAAGAACACGGACGATTAAGATTGGTGGAGGTGCTGGTATTACAGCTGCAATTTCAACCGGGCTGGTTTCCCCTGTGTACGGGAACGAGGTAAAACTTGACTTTACAAATGTAATCTGCGCCGAATTGCTGTGGTGTAGAGGTCAGCGTCACTGCCTAACATCTCAGTGCTCCCAGGTTCAAATCCCAGCAAGGACATGGAAGCTTGTGTTTGACATTGTGACGGAAATCGGGGTTAAGACTGTATTGTATTGTATTTGCAAATAATCTACAATTGGGCGCAAGCCCGGTGGCAGATACATAATTAAATATACATAATTATAAACTAAAGAAAGATAAACATGTTCCGTGGATGCCCTGAAAGAGAAAAGAGAAACACTTCACTTCACTTTTTTATATTCGGAAACACATTTATATTAAATAAATATCCACTTCACTTCACACGTTTTTTCAGATTTGACCTAAATTTATTTTCTTGAAGAGGATTTCCTCCAAACACCCCCACAGGTAAATTATTCCAGTCGTTGATAGTCCTATTTAGGAATGAGAATTTGCCAACATCTGTTTTTTGTTTTCTATATTTCACTTTGAATTGGTGATCCCATCTACCTATATAACTGGGCTTTTGCATTTTGTAGCTAATTCCAATCCATGGTTTTTGCCCCGTATAAGCTTTGAATAGCAAATGCAGTCTTGCTTTCTCCCTCCTTTCTGACAAGACCTCCCAACCTAGCTGTTTTACTTTTTCCTTCCTATGACCTGGCCCTACTTGCACAAAATTTGCAGCCCTTTTCTGAACTTTCTCTAATGATTCTATTTGATTAATTCTATAAGGATCCCAACAAGCCGCCCCATATTCCAAAATTGGTCTAACTAGAGATAAGTATGCCACCTCCTTTGTTTTTGAACTTCCCTTTTTTAAGTTCCTCATAATGAAATGTAAGGAATTCCACGCTTTTCGGGCCGTGAAATTCACTTGTTCCTCCCACCCAAGTCTATTGTTGAAAAATATCCCCAGATATTTGCAGCTCGTTACCCTTGGAATTTGTTCCCCACCTATTCTATATTCTGTCTCATTTAACAAGGTGCGTTTAGTAAACGAGATTGAGCTGCTTTTCTTTCCATTAATTTTCATTTTATTTTCCAGAGCCCAGCTATTAACTTTATCTAGATCTTCTTGTAATAATAAAGTGTCTTCCTCGTTTGTTACCTTTCTGTATATGATACAGTCGTCAGCGAAAAGCCTTACCCCTGACTTCAAGTAATTCGGTAAGTCATTAATGAATATTAAAAACAGTAAGGGGCCGATTACAGAGCCTTGGGGAACTCCCGATGTTACAGCGCCTGAATCCGAAAATTGTTCCCCGATTTTGACTTTTTGCGATCTGTCGCTTAAGAATTTTTCTACCCATAGTATCACTCTTTTATCTATACCTGTTTTATTTAATTTATCCAATAGGATATCATGAGGTACTACATCAAATGCCTTAGCGAAGTCTATGATAACCCCATCTATTCTACCCCCATTATCTACTTCATCTGCTAACTCCTGAAATAGATTTATCATTTGACTTTCGCACGAGTACCCTTCCCGAAACCCATGCTGACCATTAAAAAACCACCCTTTTCTATCGAGTTCAGATCTAACGTAGGCTGCTAATAAGTGCTCCATAATCTTACACACTACTGAAGTAAGACTGATGGGTCTATAGTTTATGACGTCTGTTCTTTTACCAGATTTATAAATTGGTATAATAATAGCTGTTTTCCAATCCGCCGGAAGAGCCGAATTATTAATTGATACGTTGAAAATTCTTTGTAAATAAGGAATTATTGCCTCCCCACCAAGTTTTAATAGTTCTGTGGATATATCATCTGGACCCCGTGACTTGTTGTTTTTTAATTTACGTAATTTTTGTCCAATTGCTTTCGCCTTGATCTCAAAAAGTACCGTACTTCCATCATTTTCCTCTAATTGAAATTTGTTAGCACTAACGTTAAATACTGAAATAAAGTATGAATTTAGTAGATTTGCCTTTTCCCTATCCGATGTTACCTTGTAGCCGTTGTTCTCCAAGACCACCACTGAATCATTGTTTTGCTTCCGCTTGCGAACGAATTTGTAAAGTTTCCCCCAGTTGTTCTGATGGCTACCGCTTATTATTTTGCATAAGAACTTCTCTTGCGCCCTTTTTTTTCTATGTCTAATAATTTTAATAAACCTTTGAAGTTTTGGGAATTTGCAGTATTTACTTTTCTACGGGCATACGCGCGCCTTACGCGCCTTTTTAACTGTTTTATATATCTGGTGTAGTATTCTGGATCGTTATTTATTTTTAATATTTTCTGTGGAACGAACCTATTTCTAGCTTCCTTTATTATGTATTTGAAATTATTCCAAATGATATCTATATTTTCCCCACTACACATGAATTTAGATAATTGTTCCCATAGAAATGCTTGTAGTTCTGAAGCGTCGGTTTTGTGATATTGCCAAATTTTTCGTATTTCCCTACCCGAGACTTTTACCCTTGAACATTTTATTTCTAAAAGTACGGTATTGTGGTCACTCATACCTGGAAGAATTTCACAATTAATAACACAGAGAAGGAGAATCACCACACTGACCACGTACCTCTCGATTATAAGACTTGGAAAACAATGAACGTGGTCCTGGAGGAAGAGTCCAACAGGAGGATTAATAGAGGGAAAACCAAAGTGATGGAGTACAGTATGAGAAATAGTGGAATAACAAAGGATGTTAGATTGGGAAGGGAAATTTTGAAGGAGTTAAGGAATTCTGCGACTTGGGAAGCATAATAACTAGGTGTGGTATAATTATAGTAGACATAAAGAGTAGGATAGCACAGGCAAAATAGAGGAATTTACATACGGCTAATATAAGTATGAATATTCTCTCTCTCTCTCTCTCTCTCTCTCTCTCTCTTTCTCTCTATCTATCTATCTCTTCATGTCTGAAGGCCTGGCCCTGCCGAGTCAACTGCGTACTGTCATCTTGCATGACACATTCCGAATTTGGAGTGACACGTGGTCAGCGTATCGATCCTCCAACAGTCTTAATCCCGGTCTTCTCGACAATGACAACACAAACATCAAAGCCCCTGCCAGGATTCGAACCCGGGACCTCTGGATGAATTTTAGTAAATCATTATTAAAAATGTTCGAGTGTAGTGTGGCATATGGGTGCGAAATGTGAACGATAGGTGTTATAGACAGAAAGAGTTATCGAAATGTGGTGCTATAGAGAATGCTGAAAATCAGATGGAGGATAGGGTAACTATCGAGGAAGTTCTTAGCAGAATAGGTAAAGACGAAACAACTTGGAGGACTTTGGCCTAGAGAAGGGATAGATTAATAGGCCACGTTTTAAGATAAAATTAGAGAACTGAACATAAGGGGGAGACAAGGGATGGAATACGCTAAGCTTATTTTGAGTATGTGTGATGCGGTAGCTATCCTGAAATAAAAAGGCTTGCGCAGGATAGGTTAACATGGAGGCTTGCATCGGACCAGTCTTAGGACTGATTACCACAACAACAAAAACAACGAGCAATCTCACTATCAATTGGGATAGTTTCCTCAAGTAAATATAGATAGTATGTATAAAACCCAATTAGTTTCCGAAATGAATTTTGAATTTAGTTAATCTAAACAGATTCTATAAACAATATTTTCAATCTTATGATCCACGATTCATAAACCAGAAATTTTGTCCGAATGGGTTATTAATTTTTTAAAAATTAAGTTGCTTTAAATGAAGTTTTAACAAAATATGATAATTTGTTTTTATCTCTTTAAATTTATATTTCTGGTTTTTACGATTGATGATAGTCTACATTAGACTACAGATATTGTATCTATAATTAAAGAGTTTTTCAATATTTGACACGGCGCCGATTGGCCAATCCTCTACATAGAGCTGTAGCTTCCAATCATGTAGAAGAAATGTTATCTGTAGTACCATCGTTGTGGGACTCATACTAAATGTTTTGTCTGTCTGTTCATTGCTTGTATAAGTAGAAAGATTATGACTGGCTAACGACATTTTATGGTTGTTAGGCTATAATTGTGGACTTTCTGTATAGTAAAATTGTTTACTAGAAATCTCTTTAGTACTGAATTTGTTGAGAGCAATACTCGAGAAAACTAAATTGACCACCGAACGTATGACAAATTAAGTAGGTAAACAAAAGCTGGGCTTTCACAAGGATATTTATAAATTTGGAGGTGAAATGAGTAATTATCCGATAATTGGAACAAAACTATATAAGGAGAGAATACCAATGATTAAATGATACGTTTGGATTTTATAATAAGATAATCAAAAATAGACGAGGCAGTGAAATGGTAAACTCCACATAAATACTCAATTTCTAAGACTCAATATAAAAGATTGTTTACAGTTATCCGTTCTGATTTTCTAATAAATAACAAAATCAAAATTTCCTCTATGATTCATGAATTGAATTAGCAGTTTTTATGATTTGTCACAAAGTGTATCTAAAATCAAGTATCAGGTTTTATTTTGGTTAAAATTCCTCGCATGGTTGCATTATGTGGGAATGACACAACCAAATTTGTTGTTAGGTTCCCTCCGCGACAGCAGGTGACTGAATTCGGCTGGTTCAGGAATGAGAGCCTAGTCGGAAAGATGACGTCAGGACGACCGCCCGACTAATATCTTGTCCGTAGCAAAATCTAAATGCAAATAATATTGATTAGCAAATATTACTATAGATAATTATAAATAAAAAATAATTTCGTATTACTTTAATTTGGCACCATGTGGAAGTATATTTCAATATTTCACAAGAAAAAGTAACATTGGTTATCCTAATAGCCAAGAATCACTTAATAATTGATGTGAAACTAAATTATTTTTACTCTGTATTTATATTCTTCACATGTAAAAGGAATAAAATCTTTCCTTACGTCTTATATTTGCTAGGGTAAACTATTAATCGTACATTACAATTTTTTATTCAATAAGACGTTGGTTATACGTTTATTCAATAATTGGCGCTAGAATCGCGATGGCTGACGAATTTCATTTAGCACCAGTCAGACGGTGACAAAATTCCTTTCGACGCCAGTGAGGCAGCGAAAGGAGTGACCCGAATCGAGCTAAAACCTAAGAATAAGGTTTTAGAGACGTTTAGATGAACGGGCATTAACCCTACGGAAATTTTTAAGGACATTCAACCTCCGCGTAGTTAGGATGGCCACCGTGAGCCAACTGTCTAATTTTGTTGCATCCGAGGAGTCGTATGACCAGGCTTCCACCCTCATAGTAGGGGTATGAGAAGAACTGACCTGAAAGGAGACGACAGTGAAGAAAAGTAAGTCTGGAATTGATCTTTGAAGAAGGAGGGTGTCAGGAGAGAGTGTGGTAGTTGGACCACGGTAGGCGAGTGGAGTGTGTCTGAATCGAACCTTTGAGCAGAAAATGTGAGTGTTGGACCAAAAGAGCCGACAGTAGAGTAGAATCAAAAGAGAGAGGGTTACTAGAATAGTTGGTCACCATTAAATCATCAGTGAGAGAAGTTTGTCTTTAAATCACTTGAGACAAACTGTCACAGCCAAATACAAACAAACAGAGAAAAGAAGGGAAGGCAACGAGATTGACTCAAGTAACAGATGGCATCACCCGTTCACGTAATCTCCACAGACAAGGAAGTTCGGGGTGCAACCAGACCCGAATTTTAGGAAGGAAGTCAGCCCAGGTGCTTAGCTATCCCGACAAAGGATGCAGCCGCATATTAATATGGAAAATCAGTTGTGTCAGTGCCAATGTATTAAAATTGCGTTTGGCTAATTTTCTGCTCCAAAACAGTGCCTACATAAATGACCCTATAAATATAATGAGTATCTTGTTCAATTTCAATCTATTCTAGCCGTATTTTATGGACCCTAAATTTGTATCTGTTTAAATATAAGGCAATAACTTAATTTTTTTTAAATATTATCTTAATAAATTTGTTATTATTTAAATTAAAGACTCACTTCCCCAAATTATCCATTATAGTTCATCGTCCGAGACCTCCTCCCTTCGTAGCAAATTAAAAAGTCTATTGAAAACAAAAAACACCATAACTTTGTTCTATGAAACAACAATGTAAATTCTTCTGTTTATTCTTTGACTAGGGATAAACTTCTTTAAACCACTGAAACCATTCTAATTTCTTAACAGCAACAACATTTAATCTTCCAATTGCAAATACAAAAACCCTTTATTATTATTAATAACAATTGTTCTCTACGTTCCCTTCAAGAATATATTACACGCCCTGAGATATTCATTCACCAAGAAGATTATCATTACGGACATTTCTACTGGTTTCATACGCCGTGCCATGATCACGCTTATTTTGGGATTTAGATGAAACCATGTCGTTAACATAGACTTTTATTTATTATTTGGAAATGTTTTACTATGCGTAGTACTAAAAATTTGCACTTAATTATTTTTTTTCTTATTTCATACCTCATCTGACGCGAACTCATCACTGACGAAATTGAGGATGACGTGTCTTGTCGCCCAATTAACAGTGAAGAAATTACTTTCTATAACAGTCCGAAGTGAGAATGTTTACTATATGTCAATAATAATAATAATTCCTGTAAAAGTTTTCCATCTCATTGATCCCATTATTATTAACGATATTAACATTTATGTAACCATCTTTACTGCTTTACGTTTATCTTTTTTCGTATTTTTCTCAATTTAAAAGAGTCCATTTTATATATTTCACTTCTGTAATCAATATTTTGTATTTAATTTAGTGTGTTTTCCCTATCAATTTAAGCTTTTTTTATTTTTTTCTCATTCATGGATTTTTATAGTTGTTAATACTTCCGTAATCCATATAATTATTATTATATATGTATGTGATGACCCTTTGACTTGACCTATTTCATCAGGAGACGATTGTTGAAAATCACCGGAACCCAAAAACGGCAGGAATCTAGCACAGAAATTGAACATCATGCAAGTTAATTGTTGAAGAAAGACCTTGAACAAAATAAACCTAGGAAACACACACAGGAACAACTATTCACAGAGAACACTGCCGTAAAATCATAAAGATACGAGTAACTAAAATTACATTAACTAAGAGCTAATTTCCACAACAAAAGGAATTCTGAGTGAATAAATAGAAAATTGAATCGAATAAATTTACAACCAATTACGGACAAAGTTTTTATGTAATTAAGCGCGACGTTTAGACACCATATTTGGGACTTCCTCAGGTAATTTAATAAAATGTTATAATTTGAAATTTTGATGAACAAAGGGAAGCTAAATGTATAAAAATCTGAACTTGACTGTCTGCAAGGTGAGCTTCAAGTGAAATGAATTAATTAAATAAAAGATTTTATAGTAATCGGCCGTAAGTATATTTAATTATTGTGAAAAACATCTTAATTTAATATTAAAATAGACAATTGGTTGTAAATACTTACTAATTTATTTATTATTTTCAACTTATTCCTAACAAACTATCAGAAATTATATTCCGTTTCCGAGTGCTTGTTTATTAACCATTCTTCCTATTTGTTCGTCGTTGCTTGTCTAATACGTCGTACTACTTCGTCTCCAATTATACATTTTAATGCTTCAAACGCCCACTTCTCTTCAAAAGTCGTAATAACTCCTTCTGTCTTCCCTTATTCTTCGTTTTTTGTCTTGAATCCAAACTGAATCATTTTTACGTTTCTGTGCGTAACATTCTTGTCATAACTGAAATAATAGTTTCGTTACTTAAGAGACGTCATGGTTTTGTCTGAAGCTAAGTCAGTATTCACATAGAACATAAAACACAATCAAACATTATTCTATTTCTTTACCCGATATAAACAGCTGAAATGAATAAAAGAAAAATTACTATAATTGATGTTATATTATTTTCTGTTTTCCTTTTGTGATAATATTTGAGTAGAACGCATGCGAGGTAAAGTCAGAGTGTGGAAAGGAGGTTGTTGAGCGCATCGCTTGTTCCTATTCTCTACGGATGCATATGTTCCAAGGCAGGCAAGAAATACGAGGTCAGCTGCAGAAGACTGCAGAGAAAATCCACTACCGCTGCTGAAAACGGGATACGTTGCAATTTCTTAATTTGTAAAATCATTATCATGATACTGTAATAAGAGCTTGTAAAAAATTTAATAGAGTAGTCGGCCTCCGACGAAGAACACTTATAACAGAAACATTATTTATTAATTTGTCATATTTAATTTAATCAATATTTTAGTTTTATTAATTTATTTATCTGAAAACACATTTAACCCTTAAAACAGAAAATAATATTTTAAACCAACTTACTCAACTTTTAATGATTATAAAAAATCATTATTTAAACAAATAAAAATAATTCTGTATACAAAATATCGTAGGACCATGTCGAAGTTAAATACACAACTATTTTCTTTAATGTACTTGTGGGAAAATAATGATTAATAAATTACAATTTTGTAGCAACTTTCATTGTAAGACGCTTGTGCACTTAAAATCCGAGTTACTTATATCAAACTATCTCGGCGTCTGCCAGAAAATGCGTTGATGTGCAGCTACAGTTGGTTTTCGGGTTTGGCTTTATCCAAGCAGAAGTTCCCAACGGTACATTGAGCGGGTTCCACGCTAGAGCGAAACCCTTTTCTCTTCAGCGACGAAAATACGTTTGTTAAGTAGCTTCTTTCTTCTAAGGAGCATCAATCCAACCCAACTTTGTTGTGATTGGTGTCTTCCACTCGCGGGAAGTTTCAAATGTCGTGGAAATCTGTGGTGACAGGGCGATTGTTTTAATTATTAATGATAAATTGGGGTTCTATATAAAAAGTGAACAATTTTATTAAATTAAATGTTATCATATTTACATTATTTAACTTTAGGGCCGGCTGCTTACTAAAACTCAAACGGAGAGCAAGAGTATAATGGGCATATGTGGGTTTAAACAAAAACTGGGCATCGAAAATTTTAAATTACTCAATCAAGCCAGGGGCGAGAAACATAATCTTGTACATCACCGACTTGAAGATCTGGATCCGGTGATGATACTGCGTGTGTTCTTCGGTCAGGTGGTGACGGTGTTCCGCTGCGTCGATGCTCGTACCATCTGATCTGGAAGCATAATTTATTTTTCCTGTTGACGTCCACTATTCCTCAATAGTGTAATGTAATCTCTAATATCTTTCAAAACGTAATGTGTTCCACTCCAGTCCACTCACTCCTCTCTTATTAATGATGTCCATGTATATAAAAATCTTTTTTTTGGGGGGGGGGGTAACAGGCTACATGAGGGTGATCCTGAAGCAGGCAACTCCCCTTTAATAGCATAGGAAGGGTCTTGAAAAGGAGGGATGTGGAAGGTAGAGCAAGGTAGCCCAGGGTTAACTAGGGCCCCCAGGCTATAGTGTAAGGATCCTACCCGGTGTTTCACCTAAAGGCGATGCAGGGAAAACCCCTAGAAAACCTGCATTAGGTTGGTCGGGCTAGTGGGTACTACTCCTGCGCCGTTCTGATGACGGGAGACTGGATTGCTGTGGGAACGCACCAAACCTGCCTCCGTGCCTTGATCAGTATTGAGAGGCAGTTGGCCGACTGGTCCAATGGGATTCGCGAACAACTCTTACCGTATGCCGAAGGTCTTCGACCCCCGTACATACACCTCTCAAACTGCCCAAGGTCGTCTCAGCCTGCAGGAGTCTTAAATTAGTTACCTTGTCTATGGACCAAGGGGGGAGGGAAAGAGGAAAACTAGGAAGGAGGAAGTCAACCTCCACCTGGCTCTCACTCATTTCCCATCAGGATATCCGGCTGATTATGTTTTCCGGATATAAAAATCTGATTTACCTCCTCTTATATAAGTGTCTGTCCCGCCTTTTTCTGCCTGGCGGGGTGTGTGAACTTTCTCCCCAGGATGGCCTGAGGAGCAGGTCTGTCATCCCTTATAATTCTTGGGATGGCCTGAGCTTTATTGTAGCAACGGATGTTTGTCGCTAACTCAGGCCTTTGTCCCAAGGACTGACCTGCCATAAGTGGTACAGATTTTATTCCTCTTTCCTGGCTAGCGATATAGTCAATTGGACATTAATTTAATACTAATCAAACGCGATCTTACTTGCTTGCCGTTGGTTTAGTAAACAGCCTAACCCTCTTCATTATAATTATCTATATACATATATATACAAAATTAATATAAAAAAGGGAAATTATTCTTTTAATATATGAATATAAGTGTGGGGTGCAAACGCACACCACAATACTAGGTAGCAGCGTCAGCCCTTCGAGGA
This sequence comes from Eucriotettix oculatus, assembly GCA_034510155.1. Lineage (NCBI taxonomy): Eukaryota > Metazoa > Arthropoda > Insecta > Orthoptera > Tetrigidae > Eucriotettix > Eucriotettix oculatus. The sequence goes on along the minus strand of CM067376.1, from coordinate 218,895,480 downwards.
GGTAACCGCTCAGAGTACTTGACTAGTGGACATGTTTCGATCGTACCTCCATTTATTGTATTTGAAATATTCAAATATTTAATATATATGGTTTTACAAAAATATCAAATATTTTGAGAGGTGATAGTAACCATAAAATCGAAAAAAAGCGTTCAATGGAGATTCGTCCGGTAGCGCATACTTTCTGAGATCTGTTTACTTGTTTTTTGTGACTGAATATAGTCGTGAATATGCATTAAGTACACAGGTTCACTAGCATGCCATGAGGTAAACAGTGAAAGACCGCGGAAGATGGAAGAGCGTGTGCTACATTTACTACAGACCTGGAACCAGTGTGCGGTGATTGGCAGCGTCTTGTCTGAATGGTACTACATTTGCTGTATCCATACCATATTCAGCACGTCCAGGCTCACAGGCCACATAACCGCCGTAACAGATTGCAGTTCTATCAGTGGTTCTTGCAGAAGTGTGCTGCAGATCGACTGTTTTCGTCGAAGATTTTATTTACCAACGAGGCAGAGGTCACCAGAGATGGCGTTGTGAACTTTCATAACCACCATGTGTGGGCTGATGAAAATCCCTATGTCCTTGCAGAAAGAGAGTATCAACATCATTTGTCCATCAGCGTATTTGCAGGCGTTTTTGGTGATAAATTGCTAGGTCCATACATCCTACCACATAGATTTAAATGAGACTCATTATCATCAATTTTTTGTTAACGTATTGCGTATTTTGTTGGAGGATGTGAGATGTCAGCAAGGGCAATAGACGTGGCTCCTCTGTACATTTCCTCCGCAATGTGCGTCAACATCTGACAGTGACACTTGAGGAGCGCTGGATTGGTCTCCCCGACTTCATACTTCAATCCTCTAGATCAGGGTTTCCCAAACTTTTTCTTCAATGGAACACTTGGTAAAATCGGACATTCTAAAGGAACACTTGGCTTATTTTTTTGGGATGGGTGATTCCTAGTCGTAAAAAGTAAAACAAGATTTAATTTAGTAATTATTTTTAAATGTAGACCTGTAGTATAATATAAATAAAGTACTTAGTGACTGATGATTTTGGGTCCTTGAACTTGTAGCGCAGTAGAACCCGCGTCCAAATTTTTATTATAATTTTCGGGAACTTGGATAGCAAATGTTCCGGCATGAGCGGGTTGTTTGGAAGAAGGGGTTTTTCCGTCCGCCGTCTCGCCTTTCGGAATGGACAATAAAAGGGGCTGCGACTGACACCTGGACTAACGTCGCCGTTTCGGAATGCCTGGGAATTTGGTGACTGGGTGGCGTGTTTTCCCCAAATAAACAAGGGATATGATTGGAGGATATCCATCCCTGCCACCTTAGTGATAGGTGTCGGATAAGTGGGGACAAGGCTTTAAAGAGGCTGGCGGAGACAATTTTCGAGAGATTAGATTTTTCGAGAGATCGTGAAGTGGATGGAGAGAGGAGATAGAAGAGATTTTGGAGAGATTTTGCAGTGGATTTAGGAGAGAGGAGATTGGTGAGGTGGCAGCGGCGACCATGCTTTGAGCAGTCCAGGAAGCAGGGAAGAAAGGCATTAGCAACAAGGAAAGGAAGACTTCGTGCTTATGTCGACCGGCCGCTTCAAGTTTGTTCAACAACACGGAAATTACAGCGAGACGACATGAAGACAACCCAGGTTCGTCAACGAACTGATCTGCTACACGTGATCACCCAAATCATTAGTACCCTGAAATTATAATTAATAAATATATATTTAAACTTAATAATTAAATTCTTTTAAATAAATATCCCTCCCCATCATTTACAAACTGCATATCTTATTAATATCAGGCACAATATTTGTAAATTGAATTCTTATACCTAGTGTGGCGTTGGGCGTGTTTCTGCACTTTGACTTCATTGCGGCATAATAAGTAAAATCCAGTTTCGCATAAATAGGTTGTAGGAAAACGGAAGTAAAACAATAATAGCATGTTTTGAAATATTGGGGTACTCTTTTGAACTAGCCCAGTAATCACATAAAGACTGATCATTGTATTTTTCTTTCACTGATTAAATCAATTAGATTTACATAGTCACTTGAACCTAAACCTACAGTTTTAACTGACACAGAAAAAGGATTATGAACCGAGGAATCGTCCTTACTAGTTTTCGGAAAATATTGCAAAAGAGTTAATTAAATGTTGTCCTGAATCATTTTGTTCCTTCAAGAAGATCAACAGCTCATTTCGAAGCTCAGAAAGTCATAATAGTGCTTTTCCTCTGGACAGACATCTCACTTCAGTACGTAATAAAAGTCTTTTGTGTTCAATAGCCATGTTATCGCACAAATTTTAAGTAATTTGGATTGAAGTGGCCACTAAAATTTTCCTGCGGACCTCCTCCGGTTGAGAATTGCTGCACTGGATGATCCTCACAGACTGCAATTATGCACTGTTGAATTAAATTCCACAAACGAAGGTGCACAAGGGTGGCTTATTTTTTGGCCATATCTGCTCATTGTCAAGATAAATAAAATATTAACTGTATAATTGGGGGCTATGGCAATCTCTATCTCACTCGGTCAGGATTCTGGTTGACTGAACGCGTCCACGCTTGTTCATTGTTACTCATGTTTCCTATTGGAGCGGGAAACAAGGAACAGGGTTTCTGTTTCCCAACGGTGTTATTCGATTATTGATCACGTTCGATACCAACGGAGTTTTCGTCATACGAACTGATTAAGTGGTATTATAAGATGATTTAATAATACATACTATAGAGGGAATAACTCCAAATGTTTGCGGAACACGCATTCAAGCCCCGCGGACACACAGTTTGGGAAAGCGGGCTCTAGATTTTTGGTTATCCGAACTCTTGAAGGCCACACACTCACTACAGGATTGCGTTTACAATATACGCCTGGACTTACAACAACTGGGCGTATTTCAAAGAGTGTGTGTTTGTTTACGCTGAATGGCGTCACGTTGAGCAACTATAATAAGTGTCGTGAATGGAAGCCAGGTTGGACCTCTCCTATGAGCAAGTGTACAGGTCGTATCCCTGTTTATTAAACTTTTCTTCTTGTTTAGGTGATTACAAACACCTCTCAAAATATTTGACAACTCTTTTTAACAAACTGTATATCTATTCTACGCACCATTACAAGAACAATGATGTTAAACAATCCATAATTTGCTGAATTTAAGCGCAACATGTCACCAATGTTTGATGCAGAGTTAACATATTTGATATATTTAATTTAATTTCAATTTTTAAGAAAATATTTTAATATTCGAATTTGTTGAAAGAAACACTCATTTCTTGATGTGGTTTCATTATCATGCCACCATATGCGAACAACCTTTTTACAGATGCTCGGCTATCTAGGCAGGTATTGGATTTTAAGAAGACTACTTCCATTTCGGCATTTATTTAATGATTCCATCCGTTAAATATTGGATTGTTTTTATGCCAACTGTTGTGTTTTCACTGTCAATAGCTGCTGAGGAGTCTCAATCCTCCCAAAACATATAGTAAGATTTATTTTTTTTCTTCTCTAATTGAAATGATTGAGGTATATCTTGCATGACTTCGTGTTTTAGTTTTCCCAACTTCAGCAACAAACAATTCATTTACTTGATCCATATTTGTCTTTGGCACCCATTTAAATTTTTAAAATATGATATGATACTGACGACAAAATTGCTTTTTTTTTCGGCTCTACCGGGTCTACTGGGTCAACTACGGACTGTCATCTCCCATGACTCAATCTGAATTTGGAGTGGTACGTTGTCAGCGTATCGATACTCCAGCAGTTTTAATTCCAGTCTTCGTGATTACGTTTATTTAATGAGTAAAATTTTTGAAGAATTTTTTGATTATTTCTGTTAATACTTTAGTATTTTTGATTATCGATTTGCGAGGAGCTAATAATTATTTTTCATTCTGATTAATTCACGTAGAAGACATCCGTAGAATGCCTCTACGTCTTATAAGTTTGTAAAACAGCTAGACGTTTCTGACAGTTGTTATAAGGAACAATTTCCTTAAAAACTGCCAAACCAAGTTATCTTGTACTTTCAAAGGATCAATTATATAGTTATTACATCTTGTTAGGCAAAGATTTATAGGAGATTTCCCAGAGGATTTTAAACATCTTTCACGCGCTTTAAGCGACACAAATGACAAGCTTCTTGGTATTTAGCCATAACTGTATAATACCGTTTTCGGTATAGATTATTTTGAGATCTTGCCTTACCAATATCACTAAGGAATTAAATGTAATTTGTGGGTGGCACCTCTTTCTTGGATATCTCGTCAAACTCTTGAGATTTAGGAAATTCCTTCACGAATAATTATTATCACGGTTGTCATTAATTTTATCCTTTAAATATTTTCAATAATATATCAGTTTCCATCACGTATATCGATTTCAAAATCAGATTTTCCATATACTTTAAAAGATTTCACTATATATGAGCCATACAAATGACAATTTTGGTTATTTTTGTCAACCTTATCCCATATTGTGTACGCAGTTCTGCTATCTTGTTGATGGTATGGGATCCTTTCTTCTATAAGAATTAGAAACTATTCCTTTCAATGATTTAGGAGCAATCCAAAGCATAGGTAATTACTCTTTGACGACCTGATATCTGCTTTGGTCCATACATTTCGAAACGCCTCTAGTGGCCAATATATATATGAATAAAGAAAAAGGTTTTCAAAAAGCGCTTAAATGCTAAATAAAAATGGGTGCTTTGCATTTTGTATTATATTTTAAATGTATTTAAAATAAATCACAAGTCTGTTATGAACCTAATGACATTGAATGCCTTCAATAATCGGAGAATTCAATTGCCAGAGACATTCTATGCTCTGTGCTCCTTGTTATTACTCATCTTGGTATTATAGTATAACCATTTGTCCATTTCAGGTGTACGCTTCTTTCTTTTCAGGGTGTTATGTCTGGGCCTATTGTGTGTAAACTTAGGGAAATTGTCTGGCGTGTATTTTGTCGTACATGGAGCTGGCGAGTTACTGGAAGGCCGAGTGTATGTGCGTGTCCACTTTGCGCAAGATCTGTGATTGCGACATGAAGATTCCGTGGTGCTCTGGAAGTGGGAAGCCTCAAGGACTCGGCGGCCTACGTGCCTGCAGTTGCAGCTGCCACGCGCAGGGCATATAAAACATACACTCCGGCAGATTAACTGCTACTTTAAATCGAACTTAAGAAGAAATTACCGCCAGATTCTCAAATTTGGCTATACCCTACTAGTTGTTAGAGCCAGTGATTCAGTTGAGAGTTAACTGGAAACCATCTGATACATCATATAAAATATGAGACATATTTTCATAATAATCCTAAGTTTCATACTTTCAACTATTACTAAATTTCCGATGGATGGATTGGTTTTTGAGGACTTCGCATCCAGTGCTCCAACATCAGTCTAAGCTATGGTTTCCTAGGACAGCGGTGCCGCTCACAAACGCGCGTAGCGCAACGGTGGACGTCAAAAACGTTGGGTATGAAACCAGATAGCGATGGTTTCTTAGGAAATTCCAGTGCCGCCAAAGCGTTGACAACCTGTTCTCCAGAGATTTCATGTGCTGTACGGTGGACATTTTACAAAAGATTAACGGTTAAAAACGGGACAATCGTAATTTGGACCGGCGGGAATGTAGGAAAGTGATTGATGTTGCCATAAATGTAATGAGCGAAGACTATAGGAAATCCCATATGAAATAAATCGACCTAATAATACACTGGAAAAATATAAATCGTAAATTTCTGGAATAGCAAATTCGTTGCTATGGAGCAATTATTGATTAGTCAGATTATGTTGTAGTTTAATGAATGTTTAATCACTATACATAATAGTATGTGAAAATCTCTTCGTGAATCACTCGGTAACCACGGAAACGATCGGATTCAGGTTCGTCGAAGAAACCACGTTTCCATATTAACAATTACGTTGTGTGTTGTGGTACTCAGAACTAGGGCTGGTCTGATGCAACCGTCCATGCTAACCTAGCTTGCGAAATCCTTTTCATTTTCTTATAACTAGCACAATTCTCATCCTGCCTAATCTCCTTAGCGTATTCCATCCTTAACCACACTCTTCTGTTCTTACCCCACATACTTCCCCCTAATGCTAATTTTACAAGACCCTCGTGTCTCAAAAAGTAGCCTATTTCTTCTCTTAGTCAACGTCCTACATATTGTTCGCTTTTCCCCTATTCTGTTAAGAAATTCTCCGTTAGTGATTCTATCCACCCATCTGATTTTCAGTATTCGCATATAGCACCACATTTCAAAGGCTTCTATTCTTTTCCTTTCCCCAACTCCTTTCCTCCACGTTTCGCACCCATATAACGCCACGCTCCATAGGAACATTTTAGAAACGATTTCCGAATATTCACTTTATATTACACGTAAAAAATACCACTTTTCGCAAAAGCCTTCCTTGCCCGTGCTATCCTACTCTTTATGCCAGCTATACTTCTATCATACCTAGTTATTACGCTTCCCAAGTAGCAAAATTCCTTAACTTCCGTAGAAATATCCCTTCCCACCCAATCTAACACCCTTTGTTATTCCAGTTTCCCAAACTACACTCCATTACCTTGGTTTTCCCTCTATTAATCCTCATATTGAACTCTTTCTCCAAGATCACATTCATGCCATTTATTATCGTTTCCAAGTCCACTTCTAACTCCCCTAATACTACAATATCGTCGGCAAAGCGTAAGGTTTTTATTTTTTCTCCTTGAATTATGATTCCTTTTCCATATTCCGTTATAAAAGGTTTCATGGCCTGTTCTATATATAAGTTAAACAGCATGGGCGACAGACTTCATTCCTCTCTTATTCCTTTCTTGATTACTACTTTATTTCCTTGATCTTTATTCTAATTGCTGCTGGCTGTCTTCTGAAAATATTATGTATTAGTCTACTTTCTCGATATTTTAGTCCAGTGCTCTTCAAAATCATTAATAGTGTGTTCTATTTCACATTATCAAACGTTTTTTCTAAATCTACTAATGCCATAAACGTAGGCCGGTTTTACCGTATCCCGTATTCCTAACTCGCACTATATTTGACGTTCTATTCTCCTAAATACTATTTTCGTTAATATTTTGCTCTCCTGATGTTCTCGCTAATATTTTTCCTTTCGCCGAATGTTTCTTTGATTTTCCTATAAGCTGCGCCTTTTTTCCCTTTCACCGTGAAATCTTCAACCACTTTGCATTTCACTTGTAGCCACGCGTCTTTGCCTGATTTGTATTTCCTATCTATCTCATACTCCAAGCGTCTGTACTCATTTTTACAATTTGCATTTCACGCGTGTTCATATTTACGTCTTTCATCTATCATTTTTATTATTTCTTGCGTTATCCATGGTTTACTATTGGTCTGAGCTATTCTTCCTATTTTTTCTTCTGTTGCTCTAGTCATTTTTCCATCAAGAGTGCCCATTTCTCTTCTACATTGTTTCTTTCTCCTTTCTCTATTAATCTACTCCTGATATCTTCTTTGAAACTCTGAAGCACGTCCTGTTGTTGCAGTTTTTCTATTTCCCATATTTTTTTCTAATTCCTTTCTTGAGTTTTTTCATTTTCAGCCTGCATTTCATAAACAGGAGATTATGGTAAGTTACTTAATGTTTATTACTTAGTTTAAGGTGATTGAAGTACTTCGAAGTAATTATTCAATACTTCTGTTGCATTTGGCAATTTATCGTAAAATACATACTTAGAAGTTTTTGAAAATAATGTAGAAAGTTAGTTATGGGTTAATCATAGTTGATATGTTGTGTTGTTATTGTTGTGATGATCAGTCCTAAGACTGGTTTGATGCAACCCTTCATGTTAACCTATCCTGCGCAAACCATTTCATTACTAGATAGCTAGGGCACCCCCACATCCTCGCTAATCAGTATAGCGTATTCCATCCTTTGCCTCCCTCTTCTATTCAGTTATCTCCAATAATAATTTTACGAGATCTTTATTTCTCAAAAAGTGGCCTATTAATCTATCCCTTCTCTTGGTTCAAGTTCTTTTTCTTCCACTATTCTGCTTGTTACTTCCTAGTTAGTTACCCTATATACCCATCTGATTTTCAGCATTCTCCTATAGCACAACATTTCGAAAGCTTCTATACATTTTCACCCATTCGCACCCATGAAACGCCGCACTCCACTGTAATATTTTAAATAGTGATTTCCTAATATTCATTTTATATTAGCCGTATTTTGCGAAAGCCTTCCTTGCCTGACGTATCCTACACTTTATGTCTACTATACTTATAACAAACCTAGTTATTATGCTGCCCGAGTAGCAGAATTCTTAATTTCCTTGAACATATCCCTTCCCAATCTAACACCCTTTGTTATTTCACTGTTTCACATACTGTACTCCATCAACTTGATTTTCCCTCTATTAAACCTCATGTTGTGCTCTTCCTCGAGGACCACGTCAATGCCATTTGTTATGTTATCCAGGTCTTCTTCTGATTATCCTAATACTATAATATCATCGGCAAACCGATGAGGTTTTATTTCTTCTCCTTGCAGTTTGATTCCCTTTCTATATTCATCATCGCCTGTTATATATATGTTCAACAGCATCCTTGGCGTACTCCTTTCTTAATTTCTGCTTTCTTTTCATGCCCTTCAATTCTAATTACTGCAGACCGGAGAGGATGGATAACTCTTCTTTGTCGATATTTTAATCCGTCACCTTCAAAATACTTAATATATATTTTTCCAATTTTTCTTAATTAACAAATTTCATGAACGTAGGTCTGCTTTTTCTTATCCTGTCTTCTAAAATTAGATGCAGTCAATATTTATTGTTGTATCTACATTCTTCCCAAAGACATTCTATTTGACGTTCCATCCTCATATAATTTTTTCATTTATGTTTTGCAAGCACGACATACTAAACAAATTTTCCTGCACTTTTCGCATCTATCAGCCCCAGTCTTCTTCGGTATAAGGATAATTAAGTTGTTCTTAAACCTTTCTGGTGTTCTTCGTGTTTCGTAGATTTTGCAAGCTATCCTGAACAGTCATGATATTGCTTCTTCGCCCGATGACTTATCAACTCCCGTGGAATGTCATTAATTGCTGGCGCTTTACCTTTGCTCAGATCTGTTACCGCCCTATCAAATGTTGTGCCCTAACTCTTCATCATCAAACTCCTCGTCTTCTTCTATTACTGAGTGATCTAAATTTCCACCGTGATATGCGTCTTCTAGATATTGCCTCTATTTTTTCTGTATTTTCTTTATCTATAGTTGAATTCCCATCTGCTTTTCTGAAGTTATTCCGAACATTGTCCTTCTCTCCAAATGTTTATTTGGTATTCCTATAAGCTGCGTCTATTTCCCTTTCACCATAAAATAATCAACCGCTTTGCATTTCTCATTCTTCAGGCATCTGTACTGCTCTTACCATTATCATCTCAGGCGTTTTCATATTTAAGCCTTTCATCAATACTTTTTATTATCTTTTGTGTTATGTATGCTTTTCTATTGGTCTGAATTATTCTTCATATTTTTTCGTCGGTTACTCTAGTAATTTCTTCCTTCAACTGTGTCCATTTCTCTTCTATATTGTTTCTTTTTCCATTAATCTATTCTTTATTTCTTCTTTGAAAATCTGAAACACCTGGTGTTTTAATTTTTCTAATTCCCATCTTTTTTTTCTATTCCTTTCTTGAGTTTCTTCATTTTAGCCTACATTTCTTTGTTCTCGCTTCCTTTTCAGAAGACGGATCCTTCTAATTAAATTTACTTTGTTGGACGACACGACACGACACGCTACTGCTTTAAGTTTATACTCTGGACGGCCGATTCCTAGGAAACAATAGTTTAACAGATGAAGAACCAATTGTTTTTATTTGTTTGTGCTCGTTTGCCTCGTTTTTTCCCTTCCTGACGATATTCTTCTTCCACCATGTCTGAGACGACGATAACTTTTCATCCATTCCTCGAAAGCTCTTATTGGTCAGCCTATGGCTGAACCCAACATCCCCCTTAGCCCGTTCTGAAAAAGGGGCGAAAATAGAAATAGAAGTATTTGTACTTTTTCGGAATTATCCACTGTCATCCTTTGTTCCAACGGTTCCAGCTGTTGGCTTTGCGTTGGCCTATGTCTTAATACAAATGAAATTATTGTAAAATAGTCTGTGCTATGCTTCCAATTTTTTCGTTGACTGCTCTAGTAATTTCTTTCCTCTAGAGTTTCTATTTATCTTCTATATTGTTTCTTTTTCCTTTCTCTGTCAGTGTTCTCTTGATATCTTCTTTGAAACTCTGAAGCACCTCCTGTTTTCAGTTTTTCTAATTCCCATCGTTTTGTTTTAAATCGTATCTCGAGTTTCCTCATTCTAGTCTGCATTTCATAATAGGCAAATTGTGATCGGAATTTATATCTACTCCTGGGCACCTTTTTTCAGTCCAGCACTTTATTTCTATATCTCTGTTTCAATTACTTAATAATAATGCAATATTTTTTGTTGACTCAGGCACTCGAGTCCGATTTTTCTGTAAATAACTCACAATTTTTTTCGTAGATAGGTATATTTATTTATACGTAAGTTTTGAGTTTCTTCGTTCCCTCCGATTGAGACCAAAGACATAAAAACAATTAAAAGGCATCATAACTTAATAAAATAAATATTTAAGTGTTATTTCAGGTTTGACAGGCTACGTCAGAGTAACACATTACTTCAAGAGAATATATCTGTCAAAATAATACTTAAATTTAACTAAAATTTTATTTATGTACTGATACTTTTAATTGTTTAATAAATATGTAAAATGTTTTATTAGTCATAGGGCAGTTTATTCAGGTACGGTATGTAAATACCTGGTCAGCACACACCCAATTTTATGTTTCTACATACATTAAGACATGGTTCAAGTATCTTCTCCTTCTAAATATAATTGACTATTTCTTTGTATTTGTCTGTATGTTTGTTATTATTTAATATACATGCAGATTTCTTGACTCGAATGGGGTACTGAGACTTGATGAAATTCAGGGACGTGAAAAGGTAAATTTTCAAAAATGTGACGCTCTTTTTGTTAGTTTATTACAGAGTGGCTTAGAAGGTTCACCGCGGTCTACCGTAAAATGACACGCAACGTTTGCACTAACGAACATTTATTTTGATAATAACATTTTATCATTTCGACGTGCTGCTGAATTGTGAAACTTGCCATGGCGATTTGGCATCAAGATTAGACACACCTTACAAAAATAACATGACTGCCTCAGACTACCAACATCGGCTCGCCGCAATTAAAAAACAAATTAACTTAAAAATTTATATATATTATTCAGTGATAAAGTTAGAACAAAAATACTTCGACTATGATTCCGAAGGTCTATTTTATCACGTTTTACGATTAAACGACATAAAAACTTAGAATTTACACGATTTAATTTAGAAATAGCATATTTGAGAATATTTTAGCGTTTAAAATTGATATGACTATAACCACTCAATAAATAAATTAATTAAATAAGTTATGTTAAAAGATTCTGAAGAGCATAATTATATATAATTATATCGTAGTGCTTCCCCGCTCCCTCGGATCCGTTTATCTCGAATACCAGCCCAGGCGCCACTGCATACGCAGAATTAATACAATATGTATAAAAAGAAAAATGACATTCGTGAACCACGTGATTCTGAGGAAGATGGCAAGCGTCAACCAAGACACACGAGTCCTTGAACACAGCATGAGACTCATCTTGGTTTTAATAATTAATCAGGAGGCGGGCTTATCAATAATAAAACACAGTTAAAAGTTTCAAAAATTTAATTTGGACAACAAATAAATTTACTGTTAATCTTCCGATTCAGAAATAATTTAATAGTGCTTCTACACACACTTACACCCATAGGCATTTAAAACTATATTATTCTAAGCTAATATAAATTTATTTAAAACGTTTCAGAAATTTACATTAAACATTACAGTGCCATTTCAACCACATGAAGCAAAAGGGAAGGGGAGGGCTTATTTTTCGACGACCTTAGTGCAGCTGCCAATGATTATTGTCTACGTTCGGGCGGGATCCCTGGCTTGCAGGTAATCGCACGCAGCTCTACGCGGACTGGTTCCTCTGCTGTTCCGAAGCACGTGAACAGGCTCTCCGGTTACCAGATCTGAACAGCCTGGTGATCTCCCTGGCAAACACTTCTCACATGCCACCCTGCTCTCCTACATCTCTTCAAAAACACACAAATTATCCGCTCTGTTTCACTCCTTTCATCAATCTCCAAAATCCGCATTCCCCTCTCTACAAAACACGGCACACTGCCCTCCCAGTCTCACTGTCTACATCTGTCCTCTTGCCGTTCACCTCAATATCATATCGACCAAATGTACTGTCTCCCTTCACCGCTTACACTCCACTCCATCGAGTTTTTTCCTCCCACTTCCCAAAGGGGAGGGGTTTCAAATTAAATTTTAGGATCTGGCCCTGACCGATGCTCCAGGTCATTGGCCCTACAAAATCACAAAATTTAATCTGTTTAAGGGATCCGTTGAATTTACAGTAGAATGCCTTTGATCCGCGTCGATTGGCTACGATAACGACCGTGCCCACATCTTACTAAAATTCACCGTAAGCCTGAAGGGAGAATTCACTTATTACAATATAATACTATAATTGTTATAGAAACTGCAATAATCGATAAAGGTGTGAATTCTTTGATAATGAGTAATATTTATGAGACGGGTTGTTATAGAAAATACACAGTCTTCTTGATAAATAAAAGTATTTTTTGAAGTATTATAGAAATAGTAGGTTCTTTTCGTTGCAACAGGTTTCGTTGTTTGCAAGAACTGAATGAGTCTCGAAGCCCCACCGTGCAGATTATTAATCTCTAAGTTGCGTCTCTTATTTATATTTTCCACGCACAATAAGCACGAAAGTAAAACAATGGTTTAAAACTTTAATCACAAAAAGTAATGCATGCTATTTTTAATAATTTTTGAAACCTAATCAATGAAAATCTTAGACAATGAAATTTATCAGAATATTCAAACCTTTTTAAGATTACAGTAATAATCACCATTAAGAGCACATTTTTATTTTTTATCTAATGAAGTCCCATATTAGAGACGAAACGGAGTGACATATATTGCTCTCATTTTTAATTAGTAAAGCATTTCTGACGGGTTTTCCATTATATTTATTTATTTAATTTTATTAGAATATTCTAAGTTGTATCGTTATGGAACGTTACTGACGAAAAAAGATTATTTTTTTGCTGAATATGTACTGAATCACTGTAACCTTCGGAATTGGAAAAAGAGAGATTTAACTTCGCCTTAAATTACCATGTACATTAACTTATAGAAAATTTACGGAAATATTATGTATACAACACGGAAAATAGACATTTTCTACTCAATAAAAGTCCCAGAGGTATAGAGTCATCCAGGTGACTGAGGTGCAATATTAAATGTACGCCCCACTAATTTATTATATTGACCTGAAAAACATTAAAATAAATAATGTGAGTAATTAAATTACGTTCGCGTGTTGGAGTAGTTGTCATTTCTATCATGTTGTCGAATGTGCCGAGCATTACGAGTAACTACGCCTAAGTGATGACAATGGAACGCATGACTTGCAAGTTACCAACACCGTGACCGAAATTGCAATTTCTAAAGGAAACGCATTCACACTCACCCCATGCATTTCGAATTGATTATACATTTTCAAACTACCTGAGCTGCCCGCCGGGGACAAAGCTGAGGCTGCAGCGTATTATTTATATTATACAACACTAAAGTTGAGTTACGTTCCAGATAAATCTGCTATTAAAATGAAAAACAAGAATAGTTTCATGAAATCAGATTAAGGACGTATATGGAAATCAAATTAATAATTAATAATTATTAGGAAATATGTTTAGAAAAATGTAACTTATACTTAGTATGAATTTTAAATTCAAGTGCTAATTCTAACTTTATATCCTACTTTTCTTGCGCTGCAATATGTAATTTCTAATAACTAGTTTAGTAGTAAAATAATTTAATGAAATATTTATGAATATCTTTTATCATAATTAGGTATTTAATAATTAATTAATAAATTGTGTCGATAAATCAGAAAAACTAAAAAGGGAAATGGAAAAGTTAAAATTAGATATAGTAGGAATTAGTGAAGTTAGATGACAGGAAGAGCAAGATTTCTGGACGAATGAATATAGGGTGATTAGCATAAAAGCGAGTAGAGGCAATGTAAGGGTAGGTCTTGTAATGACTAATAAGCTAGGGTTACGAATAAGTTATTATAAGCATTATAATGAAAGATTACTATGATAACGTTAGAAACAAAACCACAACCAAGTTTATATGCCCATAAGTGCCGCAGAGGAAGAAGAAATTGAGAAAATTGAAGAAATGATTAAGTAAGTCAAGGGAAACGAGAATTTGTCAATAATGGGTGATTGGAACACAATAGGAAAAGAAAGAAAAAGTGATGTTGTTGGGGACTATGGGCTTGCTAGTAGAATGCTAGTAGAATTTTGCATTGAACACATTAGAAGAGACGAATAACTGGTTTAGGAATCATGAGAGAAGACTTTACTCATGGAAGAAGAAGGTGGACACGGGCAGGTACTAATTAGACTATATAATGGTTAGGCACAGGTATACGAGAAATCAGGTGCTAGACTGCAAGACAGATCCAGGAGCAGATAAAAACTCCGACCATAATCTGCAGATTATCCAATTTATGCGAAAATGAAGAAATTTAAGAAAGGATTTAAAACCAAAAGATGGGAATTTGAAAAAAATGAAACAACAGCAGTGCTTCAGAGTTTCAAAGAAGATATCAAGAGAATATTAACAGAGAAAGAAACGATATAGAAGAGAAATGGGCACTCCTGAAGTAAAAAATTACTAGAGCAGACGACGAAAAAACACACAAGAAATTTAAAAAATGAGTAATGAAAGGCGTAATTATAAAAACGCTAGAGATGAAAATGGTAAAGAGCAGTACAGACGCTTGAATAAAGAGATAGATAGGAATTGCAACGCGGTTAAAGAGGTTTCGCTCCAAGAGAAATGCAAAGCGGTTGAAGATGGATGATGAAGAGTTGGGGAACAAAATTTTAAGGTCGAAGTCTGGCAGATCTAAGCAATTGTAAAGCGCTAGGAATTGATAACATTCCTGCGGGTTTGATGAGGTCATTGAGCGAAGATAGTTTGCGAAATCTACGAAACAGGAAGAATACCAGACGAATTTAGTAAAAAGATACCCATACCGAAGAGGGACTGGGACTGATAGATGTGAAGATCACAGGACAATTAGTTTAGTATATCATGCGTGCAAAATATTGACGAAAATAGTATATAGGAGGATGGAACTTCGAATAAAATGCGAGTTAGGAGAAGATCAGTTTGGTTTTAGGAAGAATGTAGGGACAAGAGAAGCTAATGTCGAGAACGTGGCCCTGGAGAAAGAGTTCACATGAGGATAAAAAGGATAAACCAAGAAAATGGAGTGTAGTACGTAAAAGAGTAAAATAACAAAAGGTGTCAGATTTGGAAGGTATATTTTGAAGGATGTTAAGGAATTCTTCTACATAGGAAGTGTAATAACTAGGGATAGTAGTAGTACAGTAGACACGCAGAGTTGAGTAGCACAGGCAACGGGTAATATAAGTGTGAATATTAGGAATTCGTTGCTAAAAATATTCGTATAGAGTGTGGCATTATATGGGTGTGAAACGTAGATGGTAGTAGTTGCAGAAAGGAAAATAATAGAAGCCTTTGAAATGTTGTGCTATAGGAGAATGCTGAAAATAAGATGGATGGATTGAATCACAAGCAGAATGGGGAAAAGAGAATAATATGGAGGACGTTAACCAAGAGAAGGCACATTTTAAGACATGACGGTCTTGTAAAATTAGCATTAGACGGAAGAGTGTGGGGTAAGAACAGAAGAGGGAGGCGAAGGATGGAATAGGCTCAGAAGATTAGGGAAGATGTGGTAGAAATAGAAAAGACTTGCGCAGGATAAGTTTGCATGGAGATTGCATGAAACCAGTCTTGGTACTGAATACCGCAACAACAACAATAATTTAAGAAGAAACATCAATTTTCACAACTTTATATTCATAGAAGAAATAAAAAATATTATATATAACATTTAAATTTAATTTTTTTAACTAAGCATTGGTAGGAACCGGGAGTTAAGTCTTATACTACTTTTGTACTTTGCACCAAGCTCGTAATTTTGTTCAGGTCTTGTTTGATGATGTCTTCAGTAACCCAGGACGATTTAATCATTGCGGTCGGGTTATCCCTGGCTTAAAAGAAAAAACGTAATAAACCAATAGATATTGGTAGACTTAGATAAGTGGGCAAAATTATGGATTTTAAAATGAGAATTTTCTGACATAAATTTATTAAATATAATAATAATAATTACAAGAATTGTATTGCTATATCAATGAAATAGGAACCGCCAAAGATTTTATTTTGGACAAGGAAATATAAAACCTTCTGATGAAAGAAGTTGATGAGAATTTAGTCACCTTTCTCTTTGCATTTAACTGTTTAATTGGGAAAAGAATTTTCTTTTATTTTCCTGGCTGCTGTAGATTAATAAAATAATTTTTATCTAGTGACATTACAATTAAAATATATGAGTATGTATGAATAAATCCAGTAGTTTTTTCCTCTTTAAAATAAAATTAAATTCCGTTCGAGATCGTCATAATATCTCAGTTATAAAAATAGTATTCCTTTTATAATTATTTCCTAGTAGTAAGAAATATCGAAATATATATATATATATATATTATTTTAAAAAAATTGTAAACTAAATTATTCACTAGATAATCATATGGAAATTGATGTTTGTACCTATATATATATATATATATATATATATATATATATACAATACATTTTATTATAAATCAAGAGAAACACTTGATAAAAGTCGTTTTGTCATTGTTTGTCAGGAACAGAAATTATTTAAGTAAATTGATGTAATTAAAGTAATGTACGACGCAATTAAAGCAATGCTCGACAGCTGAGGGAACCAAACCAAAATTGGATAATTGATAGCGGCCAACGATCGAAAGGTTTTCGCACATTAGCAGGAGTTTCAGTTTCGTCGTCGTAATTTAACCAGAGTCCACAGACGGATGTTGGAGGAGGAGAATGGTGCTCTGAATCGTGGAGCAGAGCAGCTTCTATTACTTATGTAAAAATCGAAAAGATCGTAAAGAGTGTACTGAGCCGTAATAATGGACATTTGTTGAAGGCTAAGATAATGGCATATTAAATTTGGACTTAATGAGAGATTGACCCCAGCAGCATTTGGGTCAAACAAAGAGTGAAGTGAAATAGAAGTTAGCGAAAGGCGACACAGATACAGTGAATTGTAGAGAAATTTTGTCACGTCAGGGGATGAAGTGAAATAGAAGTTTAGCAAACGGTGATATAAATCCAGCAGAAAGTGGCAACTGATTTGAAGAGGAATTTGGTGTCGTCCAGTAGGAGTGAAAAATTATTACACAGTTGGATTATTTGCATAAATCTAAAAGGGAGGTAAGTGAAAAAGCTTATGTAAACGTAGCTATATTCTTGCTTAATCAAATTTCATTTCCTTTTAGTATTTTATATAATTAATGCCAACCTCCTGTGGTGTAGTGGCTAGCGTTGCTGCATCACAACTCAGGATTCCCAGGTTCGAATCCTTGCATGGGCTCGGATGTTTGTGTCATCATGGTCGCGACGGCCGGGATTAAGGCTGCTGGGGAATTGATGCACTGACCACGTATCACCCCAAATTTGGAATGTATCACGCCAGATAACAGTCCGTAGCCGCATCGGTAGGCCTAGGCCCTCAAGAAGGCTGTTGAGCCATTGGAAGAAGAAGAAGATTTCATTGAATGAAAATCAATAATTGGTTATAATATTAATTCTAGAATTTTTAATA
Organism: Eucriotettix oculatus; assembly: GCA_034510155.1. Taxonomy (NCBI): domain Eukaryota; kingdom Metazoa; phylum Arthropoda; class Insecta; order Orthoptera; family Tetrigidae; genus Eucriotettix; species Eucriotettix oculatus. Next base: position 218,877,518 of record CM067376.1, on the reverse strand, counting down.
ATTTACTCATTGATTAATTACTTGTATTTTGATGATAATATTTAATTCACACATATACTACCCCTGTTATAATAGTTGTCATTGTAACTGTAAATATTTTGATTGTAATACAGTTATATATTGTATTATTAAAGATTGTTATTAATTTATAAAACACATTTGTAAAAATAATATTATTCGATTATTTTTAATTATATTAAAATCTAAATAAATTAGTATTAATTTTATTAAATGTATAGGGTTTCAATTAAAGTAATAGAGAAAAAATATATATATTGTAACGACTCGTTACAAGATTAACACTAGTTACGAGTTTTGTTAGTTTATCTGTTAGTTGTTGTTACGTGGTGTAATGCTGTAGTTTTTATGTATATTGACTTTGCCATCCCGTCATCGATTGACGGTCGCATACGTGGTGTAAATAATTTATTTATTAATTAAATTTGATATTAAAAAACGAGTTGTACTTGTTTAAGTTAACAAGTAAATATTCATATATAAAATTAATATAACATTTATGAAGTTACCTGCTGAGATTAATATTAAATTGTAATTAGCATTCAATTACATGTTATTTGGAATGGAAGACAATTTTATATAAAAAGATATAAAATTAAAACAAAATTACTCATCGTTCAGGGGCCAAATGAGAGGTACAAGTTGTCTATAAAACATCGGGTATCGTTAACACATAGTTGAATTTGAATTTAAGGATTAGTTTTGTAATCATACTTTCTTTAAGGACAAGTAGGGTGCAAAGGCGGTTGCCTGAGCAACGAGTTTATTTTTCTGCTGCCTGGAGACCTACCGTGTTTCTGCAGAACGAGTCTGCTGTTTCGTCTCCGTGTTGATCATGCTGGGCTACGTTAACCGCATGCAGCAGAGTAAATTGACTTTAAAAATTAATTACGTCATAGAATTTGAAAATGATCAGGATATGCAACTGTTGATGAATTAAGTTGTGTGATTTCTTTTAGATTGTCTTTCTTCGGGTGTATTTTGAATCATATATATATAGACGGAGGATCTTCGGGTAGAACCCCAACTATCCGAATTTGTGTTATCACGGAGCTGGTCCTGGCAACTGATTAATCGGTGTGTTTGGGAGTACAAACTTCTCACCTACATTCACAAACGCGTAGCGTAGCTTCCGCGTTATTTTCGGCCTCGCGATTGAGAAGTCAATTTTAACGTCTTCACTTCCGGAATTACTTACCTGTATTTCGTACACGTAGGTGAATTCCAGGCCGCTCGGCTTAGCACAGGGGAAGAGGTATTTTAAGGGTTTAGGGATCACCTGCTTGCTCAGGCCTCGGATGGGTTACGCGCTTAGCTGGTTGTCAGGTGTGAATTCGAAGTAGATTTATTATACAGAGCGAATTCACTGATCAATTCATGAAGCGGTTGCGAGAGACGAAATTAAACACTTGATCAAAATTAACAATTTTTGAAGAGAAACAAACAAATGAAATAATAATGTGAAATGTTAATTACAAATAATTGGTCAGTTTTCTGAATTAGTAAAATAAAGTGAGCAGATACGGACAGATATATTTTGAACTTATGTACACAATTTTTACATATAGAAATGATATTCAAAATCATCAAACTTACGACCTTCATCTTTCAATAGTTATTTCCCACAGTCATACAGTTATTAAACGTAGATTGCAAATATTGGGAGTCTGAATGACTCGTGGATATGCCTGTGTGAGTTTTCTCGCAGGGGCTTCACTCCAGAGTGACTGCGGGGCTCACCTGATTTTGTCGGGAATCCCTCTTACTCACTCTGGGTTTTTAAAATGTTCTCACATGCCGAGACACATTTACCTGTTTTGGGAGTTATATGTACTGGGGTCAAAGACCTTGGGCATACGGCAAGAGTTGTCCGCTGATACCATTGGATCAATCGGTCAACTGCCTCCTAAAACTGGTGGAGACACGGAGAAGGGAATGCTGCGACCCCACAGAAAACTCTTCTCCCGTCATTCGGAAGGGCGTGAGAATAGTACCCAATGTCTAATCTACCTGATTCAAGTTTTCTAGGGTTTTCCCTGCATCCCTTTAGGTGAAACACCGGGTAGGATCCTGCGGTCCTCAGGGTGGGGAATAAAAGTGGGGGTTACTGTTGGAAGAAGTGTCGATAATTCGACACTGAAAAGCATAATTTTTTAACGAAAGGGAAAGAAATACATAAAAACGGTTCTACCAGACGGATAGAGAATACCTTTCTCCACAAGAATGAAATATTTGAAGAATGTTAATAAGTTTGTAAAAACTCATGAATCGGAAGGACATTACGGAATTAAGGCGTGGCTTTTAGATAAAAATTTCTTCTAGAACCTTCTCCAAAAATATCTGCTGGAAGTTTCTACAATGAGAAAACTGATTAAAAGATGCATTATAGCAAGCGTGTTTTTCTTAGTATTGAGGGAGATGAATGAAGCTATTGATGAATCGAGCGCCAGTTTATCGCGTCATATTAATGACAATTAAAATAATTAAAACAATGAATAATTTAAGATAAAGGGCGCGATAAACGGAAATAAAATCATAAAAAACAAAAGATGTATGGGTAAAATTAAATTTGGAATATTTATAGAAAAATCGGCCGCGGGCCAGAATAAAAGGAACAATGCAAAACTAAAGTGAAATAATGAAGTAGACAGTGCAAAACAATTAGTAAAATAGTGTAGGAGGGCTTGTAATATATATATATATATTGAAAACATGAAAAGTTACACTTAACAATGCAGGCCAGCTTGCGAGTTGCAATTGTTGAGGAACTGACGCAACTTAGTCCAACAATGTAGTCTGGCGAGACTTGGGGAGTCGTCATGGGGTAGTGGAAGGAGCAGGTTGTGTCGGGGGGACGACGAGAGAATGACCACGCCCTGCAGAAATAATTTTTTCTCATGCTTGGATTGGAATTAAAACTATTAAATTCATCTTTTGGTATTTTTGTTAAAAATACCTGGTGCCCTAAAGGAAATGTGAATCATTAAAAATCTACTAAACGAGTGGTTCAGATCCGATCACAAAAAATCACGGTTTGTCTCACCTCTAGCCTGCGTAAGCCTGAAGACTTCTTTTTTAGGTTAACAGGTACATGAGGGTGATCCTGAAACAGGCTACTCCCCTTTAATAGCATAGGAAGGGAATTGAAAAGGGGGAATGTGGAAGGTAGAGCAAGGTAGCCAAGGGCTGACTAGGGCTCCCTGGCTATAGTTTAAGGATCCTACCCTGTGTTTCACCTAAAGAGATGCAGGGAAAACCATAGAAAACCTGCATGAGGTAGATCGTGCATTGGTTTCTATTCTTACGCCCTTCCGAATGACGGAGACGAGTTTGCTGTGGGATCGCAGCATTCCCGTCTCCATGTCTCCACCAGTTTTAGGAGGCAGTTAGCCGACTGATCCAATTGGATCAGCGGACAACTCTTGCCATATGCCCAAGATCTTCGACCGCAGTACATATACCTCCCAAAATAGGTGAAGGTGTCTCGGCATGTGAGAACTTTGAAGAAGTCCAGAGAGAGTGTGAGACATTCCCGGCATATTCTGGTGATCCCCGCAGTCACTCTGGGGAGAAGCGCCTGCGAGAGAAAACTCACACTCCTGAAGACTTCCCATCCAAACGTTTATTTTACCTTCAGACTTTGTGATGCGCAGTCGAGACATAAGTAAAATTGATGGTTTGTCGGCAATTATATAAATTTTCTCTGAGTCTTCCTGGCTATTCCGTATTGCTATTCTACTGAGATAGAAACTGGTAGTCGGAAAGTTCGACTATTCCAAGCTTCGCTTCCATTAAGTTGTCATCTTTTAAGAAACCTCTGAAATTCTTCGCCCAAATCTCAAACACTAAATAAACTCATGGTGCTGAAATTATTTCCTCTTATTGGTTAGTGAAATTTGATCAACTAAATTGAAAATGAAATCACACGTATTTGAAAACATTCAATTTCATTAATATCAACAATCAGACAAAATCATACAGGTTTGGAACATACTTACTATATACACTGACGAATCCTCATAGTAATGGATCGATCTTCCCCAGTCGGTGCAAAGATGGAGGAAGTGCCATTTGAAAGTGACATTCATAGCACTAAACGTGGCACCCTCAGCAGAATGCCGCGCAGCCAGTAAGTATCCTCTCCTGTCGTACAAATGCTGAAACGGCATCCCAAGCTCGCTGAACAATTAAGTGCACGAGGGAGACCCTATTGTGTGTCTCCGCGAGCCTGGCCTGCAGAATTGCCACTTACTTTGGGTGTGACGTGTTAGTGGTCCATCAGCTATGGAAGGCAAGAAGGGCTGCTCCCACACCTTCCAGCCGCACTAACGACACTCATCACCACTACCATTAACTTTCAAATAATAATAAATAATGTTCAATATTGATAATAGTATTTAATTTATTAAAATCCTACAGTATGAAATTTAATAGGAAATCCAATTATAACAAGCGTTTTATAAAGCTCATATCAACCCCACAATCAGATGTAATTAATACAATGACTATATTTATGCGAGTTATTTATGAGCCGCTACTTTAATTAATAGCTCACAGCCTTAATCATACCGAATGATTAACGCTCGCCAACTATGCAAATAACATGTATTACTTCTGGGACACGGTATTAATCCAAGAAACAAAAGACACGTCTTCAAGACTTCATTTAAAATATTTAAATTAAAATCCATTCCTAAGAGCGCCAGAAAATTTCTTTATGCAGGTGAAAATTGCAAACTTGAGTAGCTCTTCGTGCACAGGACGTCCCTCTACAAATACAGGTGCAATATGTTTCAATCTCCAAAATGATAGAAAACCAACGTCGTAAATCCCCTTAGGCTGCAAAATTTGCCACTATAGCAACTCTATGGATCTACGTATCCCATATAAATTCAGTGGTCAAATTAATATGACCACCTGACAGCATCAGTGTTGCCTCTAGAGGGCGAGATAGCTATAAAATGGGAATGCAGGAGCGGTGGGATCATTAGCAGGAGAATTTAATCATCAATTGCACTGTGTTGTTTGCGAAGATTGGCCAAAAGACATGATTTATCTAAGTCCGGACGCGGGATGATCTGGATAATCGCAGGTGCTCGAAGCGTCGGAACCAGTGTTAGCAAATAAGCTACACTTGTGAAGTGTTCCAGAGCAGCAGTCATTAATGTGCATCAGAACAGCAACAGTGGGCCAAATAGCGGAGAATTTTAACCGAGGACTAACTGTGAACGAAATATTTGTACCGTCTGAGCTTTAACAAGAGCAGACGTCTTCAGTTCGCAAAGGAGCTGGGTGGTAGATGACTGGAAAAGGGTCAAGTGGTCTGATGAATCACGATTTAAAAAAATGAACCATGCAGTTTGCAGAGTTAGAATGTGGTGAAAACAACAAAAAGAAATAATGGACTCTAACTGCATTGCCACAACCTTTCAAGCTGGGAAATGTGGACGATTGGAGTTGCATATAGGTGATTAGAATGCTGAAAATCAGATTGGTGGATAGAGTAACTAACCAGGAAGTTCTGAGCAGAATAGGAGAGGACTTTGACGAAGGGAAGGGATAGATAAATGATGTAGCACGATAGTTATTATTTTTATTAAATTGCAATGTAAAATTTAGCAAAGGATTGGAAGGTTGAGCGGCGCCTCCATGTCGGCAGCAATAGGAGGCTGTAATCCTATTGGCTGCTGTCAGGTCACGTATAAAAATTACCTGCGCTATTCTCAGAAATCCCAAACATCAACGAAATAAACAATATTTGAAAATTACCACGTGGTGGCCTCGGCCAATGGGGTTTCGTGGATAGATAAATCGAGTGAAAAAGAACGATTTATCGAGGTGGAGGACACAGCGGTGAGGCTGTGCAGATTCATTCGGTTCCAGACATCAAGAGAAGACGGTCGGAACTGATGACGATCGAAGCTGTAAAGAGGTACGCTGCCAGGTTTTCCAATACAGATCGTTTACAGGGGAGAATCACCCTGAGTTAAGGATATCAGATTGCTTCACCGAACCCTCAATTGTAAAATATTTACCTCAATAATGTGTTCCCTGTTTAATTCCTCTATGTAAATAAATTCCCAGTTTCCCAATATTTTTAATCACCTTGTAATTAATGAAAGCCCCCCCCCCTCCTACAATAGTTCATATTTTGAAACATGAGGGTTTTGTAAAATTAACGTTAGGGGGAAGTGTGTGGGTTAAGAACAGAAGAGGGAGGCAAAGCAGATTAGGGAGGATGTGGTAGTTATGTAGAGATGGAAAAGGCTTGTGCAGGATTGGTTACCATGGAGAGTTGTACCACACCCGTCTTAGGACTCAATACCACAACAACATATAGATTTATTTATTCGAAGAACTGTTTGTTATCTTCATAATTGGACCAATGTCTACGTAGTAACTACAAATAAATAAATCCATAAGGGGTTCTGTGTACATGATTAATAAATTAGTGATTTATTTACATTTCCTTATCATCCTATAGGTGCGTAAGCTGCAATAGTTGTAGGACGCATAATCATTGCATCTATATTATATATCTATATGTTATTAAAAGACAGTTTAGTTTGGGGAAAACGTTTAAGCTATTTGAAGTGGAATTGTGTACAAGCAACATTCCGGGCGCGTTACTATCTGACGTTGAAGAAGAATGTTAAGCATTTGTTGCGTTGGCGGCCTTGGCGAAGGCCTAGAGAACTCCGACGGATGTTGAGTCGGCTAGGAGAGGAACAATGCGCCACTATGAATAGGCAGCAAGACTAAACAAAAACACAGGGGAACGCGTGCGTGCCCCATTCAACGCTCCTCCGCGGGCCAACGAATTGGGCAAGGCGCCGCCAGGTGGACTTGTCATGTCATTTGGCCTTAAAGACCTGGAGACGGGTTCGCGTGACGGCTAAAGTGCTTTACCGTCGTACACTAGATGTGCGGCTGCGATAGTCTTTCACACGCTCAAACCACGCGAGAATACTTAGAAAACTAATGTTTATTGCGGCATTCATTTTTTTACGACGCCGCAGTTCATATATAACAATGTCACATAATTTTGAAAGTCCCGGGAAATTCTATAAAAATACATATCAAAAAAAGTAGAAGGTAAAAGAAGTATAACCAAATGTCGACAGATAAATTCTTTCAAAAATTCTATGGCTCCATGAAACGTCATATTCCAGTAATGGGAATTATCTAAGAACCTGTTTATGAAAACCATCGATCCTGTTGTGATTTCATGTCGATAATGTCGCCAATTAATATGGTTATTCTCAAAAATAAACAACCATGGCAATCAGTATACGGCGTTGCCCTGGTGCTTATTCACATTTGCCCTATGCAGTATTTAATGCGACACTAATTCGCCTCTTGTTGAAGATGTGATTTACCAGGCAACAACCCCTTCTTTTCGCCTTTACCTATCCCAAAGGTATGCTCGTTTCATCATAGAATCATGAAGAATCACAGTTAATAAAGTTTTCTCTGGCTTCCAAGCGGGTGAAAATGCAGTAATTCCACGACGTTCCGATAGCTGGCATTGCTATCATCTTCAAAACTTTGTAAACTACATACACCGGGGAAACCTTCGTTCGATTAAGACTCTCAATACTTTAATTGGTTCAAGAAATCACCTTGTACCTTAAAAAATTGTAAAACATCCAGCCGCATCGAGACAGTGGAAATATCCCCGGTACTTTGATGGGGTTAAAATTGCTCCCGGAACTCTAAGGGGTAAATACAATTATAAATACTCCCTGTATCATAATGAAGTAAGAAATTATCCCGCTACCTTAATTGCGACACAAATACTCCTAGTATCTATGCCTCTAATCAGCCCTTTTCTCTTAAATTCCCTCAATCTTGCCACGATAATCAAACCAACCATTTCCGTAAAATTGACCTACAATTTTTAAGTCCTTACTGAAGAAACTTAGTATCGTGGAAATTTATTTGAAACGAGAATTCAAAAATTCTTGTTGGAAATAACAGACTTGCAGTGCCACGGTTAACTGTGGTTGAAAAAAAGGTTTTAAAAAATTACGAAATCCGATAACTCTCCTATATTGCTCTTGTACGGCTGTAACACCAGATTTGTTCTTAATAATAGTTTCATTTTCCACACCAGAACCATTTAGGCAAAGGTAGAGTAGTATCCGGGTTATTACAATACTACTGTGACTTGTAAATGCTTAATAACGCCTGGAGAGAACAGTCTTGATATTCTCTGGCGCTAATGTTGCAGTCTATTAATCTAAATTTCAATAATAAAAATCAAGAAGTTGACAGATACAAATGCTATTGACGTATTAGGTTCTTAGACAATGTCTACAAAATCCTGACAAAGAATTATTTGCCGAAGAACGAGAAAACAGATAGAATACAAGTTGCGATAAGATCAACTTGGCTTTAGGAAAAATTTGGCACACGTGAAGCCTCATTAACATTACGTATGATTCTAGGAGGAAGGATAAGGGAAAATATGATCACTGGCTTGGAATTTGGAAATATAGAAAAAGCATTCGATAATGTCGATTGTAACAACCTCTATAGGATTTTGAAAATGATCGGAATAATTTATCGAGAACGAAGTGTAATCTACAATCCTTACAGAAGTGAGATGAAAGTATTTAGGATTGGTGAATAAGGAAAGAAAGGAGTAAGCATGGTTGTAGTCTGTCGCCTATGCTATTTAATCTGTATATTGACAGACAGACCTGAGCAATTACAAAGAGCTAGGCATTGATAACATTACAGCGCAGTAGATAAAATCATCGGGCGAAGAGGGAATATCATGGTTATTCAGGATAGTTTGCGAAATCTACGAAACAAGAAGAATACCAGAATATTTTAGTAAAAATACAATTATACCCATAGCAAAATGGGGCTGGGTCTGATAGATGCGAACAGAACAGGACAATTAGTAGTATGCAAAATATTATCGAAAATAATATATAGGAGAATGTAACGTGGTCCTAGTCAACCCTTGGCTGCCTTGCTCTATCCCTCCTATGCTATTAAAGGGAAGTTGCCTGATTCAGGATCACCCCCAAAAAAGGAGACAGGATAAGAAAAAACCAGCCTACGTTCATGGAATTAGTAGATTGAAAAAAAGGTTAGATAATGTGAACTAGAACACACTATTAAGGATTTAGAAGAGCGCTGGAATAAAATATAGTGAAAGGTGGCTTATACATAACCGCTACAGAAGGCAGACAACATTCATTATGCAAGGAGAAGAAATAAAATCCTACGCATTGCCGATAATGTTGTAGTATTAGGAGAGTCAGAAAAAGACTTGGAAACCATAAGAAATGGCATGAACGTGGTCATGGAGAAAGTTCAATATGAGGATTAATAGAGGGAAACCAAGGTATTGGAGTGCAGTTTGGGAAACAGTGGAATAACCAAGGCTGTTAGAATGGGAAGAGATATTTTGAAGGAATTCTGCTACTCGGGAAGCATAATAACTAGGGATGGTAGAAATATAGTAGACGTAATGAGTAGGATAGCACAGGCAAGGAAGGTTTTCGCGAAAAAGAGGAATTTACTTACGGATAATATAATTCTGAATATTAGGAAATCATTGCTAATAATAATGTTCGTATGTAGGGTGGCGTTATATGGGCGCGAAAAGTGGACGATAGGAGTCGCGGAAAGGAAAAGAATAGAAGTATTTGAAATGTGGCTCTATAGGAGAATGCTGAAAATCAGATGGGTGGATAGAATCACTAACGAGAAACTTCTAAATAGAATAGGGGAAGAGCGAACAATGTGGAGGTCACAGTTCGCAGGTTTGGCCGGTGTATTTGTTGCATTAGAAATTCTTGGGCTTCAGATATCACTTGATAACGATGACAGCGAAGTCATCGAAACGTTGTGGCCCAAGTCTGCTCTCATCCTGTTGGAAGCCCAAGAGTTTCTAATGCAATATGGAGGTCGTTGATCAAGAGAAGGGATAGATTAAAAGCCACGTTTTAACACACGAGGGTCTTGCAAAATTAGCAGGAAAGTGTGTGGGGTAAGAACAGAACAATGATGCTAAAGATGGAATACGCTTCCAGACTAGAGAGGATGTGGGACGTGTAAGTTATACGGTAGTGAAAATTCTTTTGCAAGATAGGTTAGCACTGTGGGTTGCATGAGCCCTGCCTTAGGACTGAATACCATAGCAACAACAATGAAGAACCAACAAAGTGAATTTTTTAGAGTTATTAATTCAAGGAGAAACTATTAACGACATTGTTTATGAATAATAAATTAGGAAAAAATATTTTGACGAAAGTATATGATTTTTCTATTAGGAGAATAGAATAACCATTGATTGTAGACATAAAAATTCGGATAACAGGAACAAGGAAATATTTCGCAAAACTGACGAGATACTTAGTCTCCTCTTTTATTCGAATTTTGGTATTTACTTAGTTTTTATTTCTCCAAATGTTGGATGGTTTTAGAGGTTATAAACATATCACAGTGCAATGCTAGTAATTACAAGCCGAGTGGGGGGGGGGGGGTAGAAATTCGAAAATTCCTAAATTCTAATTAATAAAATTACAGTTTAAATGGATACTTCATTAATAATCCTTCATAATTATGGTGCTATAGGATAGTATTTATTTTAGAAAAAAGAAAGTAGTACTCGGAAGGATGTACAATGACCGCAGATTTAACCATAAACTTTAAACGAATTAAAATTTGCAAAGAAGGTGATCAGCATATCTGCCTGTTTTGCAGACTTTAGATTGTAATGATGTACTTCCACGTCGTGACATGATTAATATTTTTCTAAATCGTTTCGAATTAATTAGACTAAACGTCGTATTACATACGATTTCTTTTAAATTACTTTAATACAAATTTCAAGGGAATTAGAAATATCTTCCAGTTGTCCGTGAATTAAAATTGTAAACGTTCAAATTATCCATTTTCACTGTATCTAATTGTTTTAAATTGAAGACAAATCAAGATAATGAATTGCGTTCATGAGTCACTAATCTGAGAACCTTCATAGCTCGACTGACTCAGTGCCGATGATGAGAAATTATTTTAACTATTGAAACAATAAAATAAGGCTTTGTGAGGGGAAACAAAATTTATAAATCTTTTCGCTAAGAATAAGGGGAACGTTTCTGCGGGGTTTCCATATTTTACAGCTTGTCATCTATTTTTTAGCGTATTTCCTTTCGCCGCTATCGGAAATGTGTATAAATCACCCCCTTTTATACTACACGAATCGGCTGCAACATCGGAAACTAAAGAAAGCCAACGAAGATGTGCATATGAATAAATTTCTGGGAAGCTGTGGGATGATGTACAGCGCGGAGCGATAGAAAATGAAGTGAAACAGAAGGCTAATTTATTTCCACAATACGATCAGATCGCGCAGTAACCCTGGAATTTTTCGAAAATATGTAATTTTGATAAAACGTTTGGCTGTCAACATGCCGAAATTTATTTCCCAAATCAATGTAGTTTTGTTAATGTATTAATTCCATTTGTAATTTATGTGCAATGTTCCCAAGCCTACATAAAATGGCCTTGGAGAAAAATATTGCTAAGAATTATACATTGTGGTTCAACTGAATTAAGTGCTTCACGGGGTATTTTATCTAGGTACAATTGTTAAATGAATTTAATGTTACCACGGCTGAGTCACGTCAAAATTAATATACCTCTTCATGTAACTGCAATTTCCAACTGAAGAAAAATAATTGAAAAATTAATAGTATCCAATGATCCTGCCAAGTTTTGTCCGTTGAAAAGAACTACCGCGGATGAAAATAATCTTTGCCATTCTCGTTTTCATCAAAGAGGTTTTGCATGTGTAGAAGCTAACAACTAACTTTATTAATACGGTGAAAAATAATATGTATATTCCTTAATTATCATCTACCGTAGCACCCTGTTGTAAAAGCTTGCCAAACTTGCTACGTGCCTTCAGCGTTTACTCTACGGAACGCGCAAACAAAATATAGGGCCTGAACGCGCAAGCCTTATGAGGCACAGGTGCCTTTGTTAGTCATGGCAGTAAAAAAGCCAACGTTACTATTGGTCTGGGACACTGTTTTTATGATAGAAGTATTTATTACCCCTTGATTTGATAATATTCTCTCTAAAAAATATACGAAAATGTCTTTAAAGTATACATTAAAAAACTAAATAATCAAGAAAATATATAAAAAATATATTAATTATATAAATAACACAGTTAACATTAATTTGCATCAAATACTCATCTAAGGAATTTTAGGTAGGTAGCTGAGTCAACAAAAAATTAAGGATAAATCTAAGATACTGGAAAAGATTACGCCATTTTTAAATCGGAAGTTTGGGTTCTTGACGAGTGTTATATATAAATAAATATTTGAAATCATTAACAATAGATAGCGTTCCTTTTATTATTTTTATTAAAGCGCACTTTCCCTGTTTCATTCAATTGTTTTTCTAATTTTATTTTGCAATCAATGTGGCTTCAGCACCGTTAAATGTTTGTCTGTCAAAAGTGCCAAAAGGCTCAGGTTTTGGTTTCCCTAATAGAAATTCCCTGTTAAAAATAGTCCACACTTATGTATTTTTCCTTGACGTCGCAGTGCTCTGACGGAACGGGGGGGGGGGGGAACATATCCACCAACCAATCAGAAAATTTTAATAGATTTGTTTCGTGATAAATTTCCACAAATTGGGTGAACGATACGAACAAGAAGAGAGATGAGCACACAGGGAGTCGAGAAAGGAAGAGGGAGTGATAGTAACACTTTTAGGTTGGAATTGATGGAGAGCAGTAGATGTTGGAAGGAAGGCGAGGAGGGACACAGAAAACTTGCGAAAACGTTGCTGGATGAATCAGACATTGCTTCTAACTCTGTGGCAGAGATTCTTTACCTGTAAGCCGTCGTGGTTTTTATGTCCTGGAGCTTTGCGACCATAAAATTATTTTTATGTGTTTAAATTCTTGGAGATTTCTAATTTCTATACCGAAGAACGGGTAACTTAGGATAGATTCTTATGCAGAAGCAGTGGGGAAAAATTTGGCAAAATTCCATGTTGTAAATAATTTATTTTCTTTTCTTTGAATAAATGTAGGTTTTTTGATTTCAACTAAAATTGTTTGTAAATTTGTGATAGTCCTACTGAGTGGCCCCCAAAATTATATTACGCCAGGCGAATCTTACGATTCGAACTCATTTTTGATAGCTGTAAGGGTTTGACTGTATCGAATTTCACGCGCACAATATCAGTGCTCTTGCCATGTTTAGGACCCGGGACCTCACAATATTAAATATCATACAAACATAACATCCATGCCCTTGCCATGAATCGAACTCAGGACCTCTATTATGCGAGACAATGACACAGACAGCGTTACCACAAAAATTCAGCCTGCTGTTTCATACCATTTTGTCCTGTGTTGGGTAGCTGTTTTACATTTTTACATGAAATAATTCATTGACTTTAAGTTCCTCCTTTAATTTATTGATTTTATGTCAGTTGCTGTATTATTTTGTGAATAGCTTTTAAGAGCGTTCATCCCTTCTTTTGTTTCAGTTTCCTTGCCGAGACAATGATATTAAAAACATTCTTTTAAGCTGAGAACATTATATGTCATAATATCCTTCCCTGTTGCGCACCGTATAAATTTTAATGAATTGGCTAGTACCTAATCTCTTAGCAAGTGATTTTTAATATTAACAAATCTATCTAGCTAAAGGAATATCTGCGCCCGATTTTAGAAGTTTAACTTATTTAATATTGAATTATTTCAGTGGAAATTATTCTTACTACATCAACATAAGTACAGCAAAAATCATGCCATACTAATTAGATCTCGTAAAAGTACCCTAGTCTAAACTATCGCGTCAGACAAACGGCCTCAATCTTTTATTGGTGAAGTATTCAGTCCAAAGACCGGCCTGATGCAACCCTCCATGCTAACCTATCCTTCGCAAGCCTTTTAATTTCCGTACAACTACCACATCCTACATCCTACCTAATCTGATTAGCGTATTCCATTCTTGGCCTCCCTCTTCTGTTCTTTCTCCACACGCTTCCCTCTAATGATAATAGTCTAAGGAAGTGGAAAGACTTCAAATGAAGCCCAGTAAAGCATATAGTCAATTTTAGAAGAAAGACAAGAATGAAAAAATATCTATCGGACCAGGGACTCATTCTCAGGACCTCCCGATTTCTAGCCGGGGGCTCTACCAACTCCCTTCTCTTGATCAACGTCCTCCATATTGTTCGCTCTGCCCCTATTCTGTTTAGAACTTCCCCATTAGTGATTTTATCCACCCATCTGATTTTCAACATTCTCCTATAGCACCACATTTCAAAGGCTATTCTTTTCCTGTCCGCAACTCCTACCGTCCACGTTTCACGACCATATAACGCCACGCTCCATACGAAAATTTTAAGCAACCCTTTCCTAATTTTTCCACTTACATTACCCGTAAAAAATTCCTCTATTTCGCATAGCCTTCCTTGGCTGTGCTATCCTACACTTTATGTCTACTATACTTCTACCATCCCTAGTTATTACGCTTCCCAAGTAGCAGAATTCCTTAACTTACGTCAAAATATCTCTTCCCAATCTAACATCCTTTGTTATTTCACTGTTTTACATAGTACACTGGTTTTCCCTCTATTAATCCTCATATTGAACTCTTTATGCAGGGCCATGTTCATGGCATTTATTATGGTTTCCAAGTCTTCTTGTGGCTTTGCTAATACTATAATATCGTTGACAAAGCGTTGGGATTTTATTTCTTCTCCCTGCAGTATGATTCCGTTGTAACTTTGTTCATTGCCTGTTCTATATATAAGTTAAACAGCATGAGCGACAGACTGCATCCTTGTCTTACTCTAGATTACGGCTTTCTTTTCTTGATCTTCCATCCTAATTACTGCTGTCTGCCTTCTGTAGCGGTTATGTATAAGCCTCCTTTCACTATATTTTATTCCAGAGCTCTTCAAAATCCTTAATAGTCTGATCTAATTTCTAGTATCAAACCCTTTTACTCAATCTACAAATGCCATGAACGTAGACCGGTTTTTTCTTATCCTGTCTTCGTTTTTTAATACCATAATACCACATTATTGTCATTTATTATGGTTTATAAGTCTTCTTCTGACTCCCCTAATATGTCATCGGCAAAACGTAAGGTTTTTATTTATTCTCCTTACTGTATGTTTCTTTTTCCATGTTCATTTTTAAATTTCATAATCGGCCTTTCTATATATAAGTAAAATAGCATGGGCGACAGACTGCATCCTTGTATTACTCCTGACTTGATTTTTGCTTTCTTTCTTGATGTTCAATTCTAATTACAGCTGACTGCCTTCTGTAGAGGCTATCTATGAACCTTCTTTCTCGATATTTGATTCCTGTGTTCTTCAAAATCCTTTATAGTGTGTTCCAGTTCACATTATCAAAGGCTTGTTCTAAATCTACATTTGCCATGAACGTAAACCTATTTGTTATTATCCTGCCGTCTAAAATTAGTCACGAATTCAATATAGCTTCTCTTGTCCCTACAGTCTTCAAAAACCAAACTGATCTCCTAACTCACATTCTATTTGACGCTCCATCCTGATTTATACAATTTTTTTATAATTTGGCATTAGTTTACTAGTTACTAAACTAATTTTTCTGTGCTGTTCGTATCTATCAACCCCAGTCCTCTTCGGTATGGGTATAATTATGTTGTTACAAAATTCCTCTGGATTTCTTGCTGTTTTGTAGATTACTACATATTTAAAATCAATTAATTCTCGATTTTGTTTCTCCGAATTCTCATAGTTTGCTATTATTAATTTATTGATACCGGCTAGTAGTGTTCTAGCTCAGCTGTACGTTTAAAACTCAGTCGAACTAGGTTTTGACGATCGCAACGGAACCGAACTTTGCTCGTAAAATCTGGGTTCGTTATATCCGGGAATAGTTTTTATTTTCAGAGATTGCAAAAATAACGCTGTACTTTGTTTTTATTATAAAGAATCAAAATTACAGTGTATAAATAAACTGAAGTTCAACAAAATGTATTCATAGAATTTTTTCTTCTACCGAAAATATATTCTCTTGCCACCACTTGGAAATACGATCCTTTTTGTTTCACACAATGAATTCATTGCCTAAATTACTTTGTACGTATTAGTTCAGGAGGATGACATCGATCTGAATTATTCAATAATATGAAAATCCCTCTCACGCTTATTTTAACGGCAGAACGTGAGTTTATGAAATTGTTAAAATTAGTCACCTCGAAACGATACATTTATAACAGGAGATTTATACAATATGACTCTTTCTAAATCATACCGAGGCTGAGTCTCTTGGAGCCTTTATAAGTCAGTTAAAAAGCATACCTGAATTATCAAAGTATGCACACTAACAGTCGCTTTCCATTATTCTAACCATGATAATAATTGAATGAAGAATGATTTTATATACTACACTCCAAAATTTACACAACCGTGAATATGTTCTCAATTACAATACATTAAATATTCGACCACTTGGTACATTTTTACAACACTCCATCTCCCATCTACTAAAGTTAAACAATAAATCTCTTTTTAACGTCGTCGTCGAATTTTCTTATTTTTTTAAACTTTTTTGTTTAATCCATGCACTTTCTTGACTCAATGTACGTAGGTTTATTAAGTGATTATTGAAATCACAGTCTGTTAAAATGGCACGGAAAAATATGTCAGGTTAAAATTCCGTAATGAAATTATTTTTTCGGGTATAGAACGAATATTAAACCCCATTTTGACATTCAAAAGGTACCAGTTAAATTATAACAATAACAAAGAATTTATTTACCAAAGAAATGCTACTCACTTCTACAGTTCACGTTTTAAAACTCAAATGTTTAAATAACCAATCCTTGAATTAAACACACTCTTACATTCCCCAGTTTCTGTTGGTAACTCGTTAAATTCTTTTATGCCTTTAACAAATATACTGTTTTTTCTTTCTTCAAATCTAACCTAGCACTAGTTATATCTCATTCTACTTCTAACATTGTGTGGGTTTCTATCATACTTATAAGCAAAATAATTATTGAAATAGGACCGTAACAAATTATTGATACATTTGTACAAAAACGTCATGGCATGAAATTTTAGAAAGTCCTTGAAACAAAGCTAACTCATTTCCCTAACATCACTGTGACGTTAAGGTTACTTAAGGTAATTCTTAATGCCCTACTTTGAAACTTGTTAAGTTTGTCCATACATTTATTAGATATCCCCTACCTCACAGTACAATAATAATTAAAAAGTGGGAGAATAATACAATTATAAATTACTGTTTTAGATTCTTTAGTTAAAAATTTTCCTACTCAATATACAACCTTCTACTTATGTTTCTATCTAAAAAATCTATTTGACAATCCATTTTCAAATTTTTATCTCATATGACTTATAAATATTTAAAATCAGTAACTATATCTTTATATTGTCTGTAACTATTGCAATAGGACTTCGGTTACAATGATTGTAATTAAGAATATAAAATTAGATATATAAATTTATTTTATATTTCATTTAGCATGTTTTTACATATTATAGCTCAAAAATCTTTCTCAACCACCTCCATCCAGTCCCCACCAAATCTCACGCACAACAAGCCCCCGCGCAATTCTCTGGATCACTTTTAAAGATGCCTTACCTCACCTTCTCTCTCCATTCGGAAACTTTCCCAAATTCCTTACCGACCATATGGCCAGTCTCTTTAATTTATGCCGGACCACGCAAGGACCCAAAATGCAACATCATCTGCCATTTTTGACCTGCGTCCCTTACTCACGCCAACTGCACACAGCCGAAATTATATAAGAAATACTCCCCGTTAATATAAAATAACAATTATTGTAATTACTATACTACACTACTTCATAATTATAATATAATCTACTACAGCTAACGTATCAACATACAATTTATTATAATTTAGATTTTAATTCATTTCACTTCAACCTATTTTCACAGAGACACACACACTCAATTTACTTAAAGAAAGGTTCATTTTATTAACTTGATTAATTTGATCTTTTCCAGAAATGAATATAAGTTCATCATCATCATATAACCTAAGACTGACATGACAATTTTGAAAACTACAGTACATATAATTTATATATAAATTAAAGAGTGTAGGACTCCTGTGGAACCCCAATATCACAGCCTAATGCCTCTGACTCTACCTCATTTATTATGACCTTGTAACGATCAAACACATCTACTCAGACGTCGGCGGTTTCGGAGTCAAAAGGACAGACATTGTTTGACCAACAGGGGTAATAAAAGAAATACTTTTGGGCGCCAGTGGGATTAGGCCCACGGTCTCTGGAAAGTTGACTTTGACTGGACAAACTATTCTTACCAGAGAAAAGTGACAATAAATCTGATTGCTTAATATCCATCCATGCCACCTTCGGGATATGAATTAAAGGAGTGGAGAAGAAGTTTTAAAAACCCTTGCAGACAGAGAGTGAAGACACAGAATGATAAGACATTTTGAGGGGACGAAAGCTAGTGGCAGATTGTGAGTTGCCAGCGCAGATGATCACATTATAATACAGATAGTCTTAGGAGACGAGGCGAAATCACCCTGAACCAGGGACAATAGCAGCGGTAGATGAGGCATGAGCGAAACCAGACCGAAGCCATACGAGGAAGTACAAACTACTGAAGGCTCCGCTAGGTCCAAATTAAGCTGACACGGTAATTGCCTCGGTAACCTTTTTGCTGATTTCCTATACTGCCAGGTCCTAGTAGATTTTGTGTGAAATATTTCCGCTCTATGAGAAGTCCCATATCATACGACTGTGAGTGTAGAGATCTAGAATTTTAGTTGTAAGAAAATTAATTATTTGTATAATTTTTTGTAAATATTTATGTTTTATTTATTAGAAATCATATTACATTAATAATAAATAAATCTTAAAATTCAATATAATTTACATTGCTAACGATTTTTCGTTATTACAAAATAAATAAAATCCTCTTATTCATCTCAACCTTCTGCTTTCTATTAGACAGGTAACAGCAGAACTTCTTATTTCCTTTTATTTAATCAGTCACGATAATGATTGGGGTAGGTTTGGTGTATTGTTCACACTTCCATCTAGCCTCAGCCGTTCCAGCTAGAGAGATTTGCTCGTTATAACGAGGCCTATTTTACACATAAACAATTATTTCAATTGGAAAAGTTTAATAACCGAGTTAGAGCGTATTTAAAACTTCAGGTCCTTGCTTCGTAGTTCTTCCTTTATTTCAATTCAGAATTTATATTAGTTAATATTTTTCACCCACTATGAATTAAGACTTTTATTACTGACGGACTGTATCTTAAATTGTAAGACAGTCAACTGAACATACCTACAAATATTTTACTAGGTAGCTAACTATGATACTATTTTTATTATTCTTTTTTTACCATTATATGTATTATTTATTTCACGGATAGAATCCGTCTATACAAAGTTTATTATATGCTACTTTCTATTTCGTCGTGTAGAATCCAATGTATCCAATGATTCTTAACACGAATTTTAAAAGTGTTATACACTTTTACTCTCTCTCTCTCTCTCTCTCTCTCTCGTGGCCGCCGCTCGCACCCGTCTCTCCAAACCTATCTTTCAATTTTTTTACAATCTTTTTCTTCTATTTTAATTTAAATTTGTTTCGGTTAATCTTTCGTTGGCATCACTGTTTTTCTAGTTGTGTGTGGTTGCCATTCTATTACTTTCTTCTGTCATATATGATCTCTTGGGAAGAATAAGGGTTGTCCCGAAAAATTATAGCGGAGACTTAAAGATTTAGTCAAGAAAACCTTTTTTCCATCTTCTCAAAAAATATGGCATCCTATGGTAAGCTAACAGAGTTGTGACAAAGAAAATTTGGTTAATGTGTTAAATAGGTATGTGTGATGGATTGTGGATTGCTCACTTCGGAACTCCAAGGGGGAAAACCGGATGCGTGTATTTTTAGTAATGTCATTGAAGTTGTAGATGTGTTGTTGTTTGAAGTTTTATTATGGTAATCAGATGTTTATATAAATATATGATATTGTAGTATGCAACGGAGAGGGAAGGTTTTATTAAATGATAAACAACTTTTTAAAATCATCATAACATTATATTCAGTAATAACAATAAATAAAAAACATTAAATTACAAGCAATTTACAAAATTCTCAGGGATGTTGGCCTTCTCGAGTGTGAAGCAAACAGATAATGTAAAGATAAAAAAAAATTATTTATTTTATTAATTGAATAAATAAAATGAGCAAGTTTCATACTTTTTATCACTCACCCAATATAATTTGGCTGCTAATCTCGTATTTCGACTCTGCCTATGTGCCCTCACCTTATCTTCGGTGTAAGTACGTGTTCCAGATTACCACTATTTGAAGTAGAACACCACAACGGCTGTTCTCCTCATAATCATCATCACGCTGAACGACACCTTCCAGGAATACTGGCGACGTATTATTGCCGATTTGTTCTCCTGTAAGCCACCAAAAAATCTGTCTCCAGAACGAGCTCACTCTAGCCGTTTGACTTATACACATCCAGGCCCTCTTGGAAAACTCTACGTATTCCTTTCCTTTCAAATTATCACTGCTGATGCGCGGATATCACTGTAGACGGGCATCCCAACTCAAAAGTTATAATTAATTACAGAGTTTGCTTCCTGCTCATATCAAGGGGAGTGGGAGACATCACTCTAGAGTCGGTTCGTCGGCCGAACACGACAGCCTCTCCAGGCCCTAGCTCTCTCTCACACAACCTATCTCCTCAAAGGCGCTCACACACATACCTGCTGACGGTTAAGAGTACAGAAGCCATTCACCGGGAGCACAACCGTCTCCGTATCCAATTCACGCACTGATCGCTCGTCGTGTCCGCCAGCGCATCGACACAATATGGAATTATCAGCCTTCGGGACGGCCATTAGAACTCACAAATCATCATGGGCAGCGCTATTGATCCAAACGCGAACCATGGATTATCATATGAACGATTTCCGACTGGGAAGAGAAATTTCGTTGTAAGCTCTTTTCTCTAGCAGGGTTATGGACTAGGCCTACGGGCACATAAAAAGCGGCTCGACAAACTGATGGGTACTTTTTTTCTACCCTATTTTATTCCCGAGCGGCAGAGTCTTTGACATTTGTGAGCGACTGTCACCGGGCTACGCTAAGAGAACCCTCTAGCGGCACAATCGCCCTCTGTATTTAGTACACTCGTCATGGAGTCCGTCGTGTGATAGTAGCAAAGCTTCGCTTGCTCCAGTAGTGGCAATAGTACGCCTATTATAAGAAACTAATTTTAACGAAAAGGCCAAGAATAAGATGAAAGTTTTGAACAGTGAGAGTACATTCACCATCATTTTTAGAAAATTTAAGGAGATTGATGGCGAGATATAGGTTTTTTCGATAGATAATACGAGAGTGCGGTATCTACTAAATATTTAAAATAATTTTTTTTAAAAATCACATATGTGATGGGGGAGTTGGTTGAGAGTGGTCCTATACCAACGTTATCAATGACCAAGTACTTTTTCTTTTTACTGCCATCATGACAATTTGTTTGACGATACACTCTAATATTGAGCGGCCTAATGTGCAGTCCATTAATAAACAGTGCGCCCTGTTGCAAAATGTTGTTTTGTAAAGTCTGTTGCTGTCCCTGTTTAGTTTTCTATCTTCCAAAACATTAATCAGAATATAATTTAAGATTTTCAAATATACTATTCAACACTAACACTTCCTTTCACGAGTATTTACTTTGTTATGTATCCGTATTCTGCTGAGAAGCAGTTGAAGAAGTCAACTTCATGATAGTGGGTATGTCGTGATGCCTATAATTCATAAGGTGTTATCTTTTTATATAAATAAGTTGAGAATACTAATTTTTCATTACCTTTTTCCTTTTTTAAACTTTGTTTACATATAACCAAAATTGAGATTATGGAATTTGTTCTATTTAAGACGGAAATTACATTGAGCCATCGTCCTATTTGTTTGTTGGCATTACACGTTGGGGGACCTCGAGATTTTTTTATTTAGTCCCCTGTCGAGCTCAGCAGGGACTAAAAGAAGAGAATTAATTTTCCGGGCGTTTTTGTGAAGCGCGGCTGGGTAGTTTGTGTAGACCGCTCCACCCCCTTGCCCATAGGCCAGTGGAACCGC